>OZ024864.1:7102058-7384558 GCA_964017155.1 Oasisia sp. SBJ-2009 | reverse complement strand
AATGCGTGACAATGTTTTCTATGAAAACCGTTCGTGATCCACTTGCACCAAATTATTATCCCGATGTAGACGACTGCTCAAACGTTTCCTATGAAATCACCTCCATCATAAACCTATCATCCTTTGTTTTCACAATGTTCCACTCAGTATGTAGATGCATTCCATAACATTAGCGTGCAACTAAGCACGGTAACGGTGCATTTACTTAGTATTTTAGACACATGTTTCTACACCTTGCAAACGACGTCGAGGCGAAATACAATCAATTTTCCTAAATGGTAATATTTGCAAGTGGAAAATGTGTAATACCATGTCCGATATATATCTACGTGTGTTCCAGCGTGTTCTTCGGGATGCTACAAGTGCTACAGCGATGGGTACTGTAATACGTGCTACTTGGGACACGTGAACACTGCCGCTGGATGCATTGGTACATACATGTCTCACTCTCTAACTTCCGGAAACACTATTAGTAATGTGTGTGTGTGTATATATATATATATATATATATATATATATATATATATATATATATATATATGCTACAAGTGCTACAGCGATGGGTACTGTAATACGTGCTACTTGGGACACGTGAACACTGCCGCTGGATGCATTGGTACATACATGTCTCACTCTCTAACTTCCGGAAACACTATTAGTAATGTGTGTGTATATATATATATATATATATATATATATATATATATATATATATATATATATATATATATGTATTAGGGCGGTCCAACATTTTAAAGGTAAAACATGCTAGTTTTGTTTTGTTTTTAATCTGTATCATTTCTATTTCCGAACCGTAAAGGTCGGTTATCAAACGAACCACTTTAAAACCTGTTTGCTTCTAGTAAAACACGTACAAGACCTATTTATTAATGTATCACTATAAGAATGTTCTCTCCGCAGACATCGACGAATGCGAGAGTAGCCCGTGTCAACATGACTCTTCGTGTGAGACACCCCGTCTGGGCATGTACTCATGTGTGTGTCTACTTGGATACTCCGGCATCAACTGCGAGACAGGTACCCATGTTGCGTGACTGCGCAATTGTTGCTTGAGTCAATGCCCTGCATTAGTGTTTCGTTCGATACATCGTTTCTATGATTCTTTTATTTAAGTGGAATATGTATACAATTAATCCAGCAATCAGCCAAAGGGCCGGCATACTTTTAGCAATGTCAGTCATACCTATGAACTGGGGAGATATTGGTCAAGCTACGCACCACGTGTGTAACATTCCAGTCTCCTATATATCGAACTTAGAATCTTCCATTTTGACTCAGGTTTCTGAATTAACCCCAGAGGGGAAATAGCTAAGTATTCATTGTAATTGCAAATGATTACTATTTGTTATGTCGCTTAGGTGCATTACGTAAAACCTTAGCCTAATGTTTCCCTTTATGAATGTAATTTTTTTTTACAGTGCTATTTCCAGAGCTGGACCCTCCCGTCACAATAGATACGGCGATGCGTCTGGTGGATGCAAACGATGACACCTGCCTGATCCTGGAAGACACCGAGATGTACGCATTCTCGTCGTCGATGGGTCAGTGGCTGCCTCAACCAAAGAATGAATGCTGGAGATCTGGACTCGTCATCAAGTCACGTGTGCCTGGCAACATCTATGCGTCATTCACATTCAGAATCACCGGTCATCGTCTCGTCTGTTCCATGTCACACCTCAAGATAATGACCAGACACACGGATTTGTCTAGCTGCGGACTGGTGTCTGGAAGCTACCACATGTGTAAGCTGAGCGAAGTCCCCAAGCCGAATCCTGCAAGTCTGACCACGTGTGTGGCTGAGTGTCAGTTCACGAAGAACAAACCCAAGTACGTCATCGTTGAAATCCCGAACAAGCATGAAGGTTGGAAGTTGTGTGAGATCAGCATCAAATAAGTGACTGAACACTGATAGCAAATTGAGGAAAGAGAAGAGGAAGAAAATGACGGTGGAAATGGAAACATGGCCAACGTCACCCCTGATCCAGAGAGGAGATCAATACCAAGCTAAATAATTAAAGCAGTGTAAATGTTGCTGGTTCCAAGGAGACCAGCACTATATCATGTCAAGTCGCTGGCCTACAAGGAAATGCACTCATGTTTTCGATAATAATGTCAGATGATCTTCGTAAGTTTATTTATAATAAGGTAAAAAGTCGTTGCTCACAAACGGAAGTTATATTGGTAAAGAATGAATTAAGCAATAATGCAGAAGGGGTGTAGGGAAGACAGGTATACGATTGGGTAGAGAGGAAGGGCAATAGAGAGCTGTTTACCCTTTTCAACTTTTTACTTGCCTTAGATATCGTGACGTTTCGAATTCTCTCAGCAGTCATCATGAGACGTATACCGTTAGATTGCGAAGTGGGAGTTCTTCTGCACTGAGTCGATATCGACTGTTTTAATATTGTTGCTGTCGTTGTTGCATATTCTAATCTAATCGCTTTTTGATGTATGAATCCCTGTCCATAAATGCCACTGTAGTAGTCTTCTACGTCGGCGTTTCTCAGTCCGGTGTTTTCAGCCCATTTGGGGGTGAGGGGAACGCAGAAAGCTATCACAGGCCTGGACGATGTGAGGACTACCTGATGACATTTATTCAATTTGATGCTTTTGACCTAGTTATTATATGTCCATCAAAGAGGACATGCGTGTGTGTTTGTCAAATGTTTACCCACTCTCTGAGTGTATGTTTAATGGTGTTTACCATTAACGACACTCAACGTTTATTTGAACGCCCAGTTAGAATATTATGACAACAATCTACAACCATTGTATTTATGTTGTATCAATGTACGCGAGTGTTTAGAAATAACAACTGACTTGTGTGGTGCTTTTATTAATAACTGCTTTGCAACGTGTCTTTGATTAAGTAAAGATGACAGGTCTACCATGATTCACGTCTCATTACACAGCACATGTTATCTATTTCACATAAAGTATATAGTGCAATCAATTGCACTGTGCTAATGTTTCACAGTTTTAATATTGCTGATACTTGTCCTCTCATGTGTGCGCCTTGTAGTCTGTTGTACGGTCTAGAATCCGCATTTGTGTTCTTAGACAGTCTTATATATATATATATATATACATATATATATATATATATATATATATATATATATATATATATATATATATATATCAATTCAATTCAATTCAATTCAATTCAATTCAATTCAATTCATTTCATTTCAGTTCAGTTCAGTTCAGTTCAGTTCAGTTCAGTTCAGTTCAGTTCAGTTCAGTTCAGTTCAGTTCAGTTCAGTTCAGTTCAGTTCAGTTCAGTTCAGTTCAGTTCAGTTCAATTCAATTCAATTCAATTCAATTCAATTAACTCCCTAAAAGGGATATTGGATATTCTTCATACAGTTACGATCGTGTTTAATATATATATATATATATATATATATATATATATATATATATATATATATATATATATATATATATATATATATATCAATTCAATTCAGTTCAGTTCAGTTCAGTTCAGTTCAGTTCAGTTCAGTTCAGTTCAGTTCAGTTCAGTTCAGTTCAGTTCAGTTCAGTTCAGTTCAGTTCAGTTCAGTTCAGTTCAGTTCAGTTCATTTCAGTTCAGTTCAGTTCAGTTCAGTTCAGTTCAGTTCAGTTCAGTTCAGTTCAGTTCAGTTCAGTTCAGTTCAGTTCAGTTCAGTTCAGTTCAGTTCAGTTCAGTTCAGTTCAGTTCAGTTCAGTTCAGTTCAGTTCAGTTCAGTGCAGTTCAGTGCAGTTCAGTTCAGTTCAGTTCAGTTCAGTTCAGTTCAGTTCAGTTCAGTTCAGTTCAGTTCAGTTCAGTTCAGTTCAGTTCAGTTCAGTTCAGTTCAGTTCAGTTCAGTTCAGTTCAGTTCAGTTCAGTTCAGTTCAGTTCAGTTCAGTTCAGTTCAGTTCAGTTCAGTTCAGTTCAGTTCAGTTCAGTTCAGTTCAGTTCAGTTCAGTTCAGTTCAGTTCAGTTCAGTTCAGTTCAGTTCAGTTCAGTTCAGTTCAGTTCAGTTCAGTTCAGTTCAGTTCAGTTCAGTTCAGTTCAGTTCAGTTCAGTTCAGTTCAGTTCAGTTCAGTTCAGTTCAGTTCAGTTCAGTTCAGTTCAGTTCAGTTCAGTTCAGTTCAGTTCAGTTCAGTTCAGTTCAGTTCAGTTCAGTTCAGTTCAGTTCAGTTCAGTTCAGTTCAGTTCAGTTCAGTTCTATATTGGCCGAAACACACACACACACATATATATATATATATATATATATATATATATATATATATATATATATATATATATAATATATATATATATATATATATATATAACATGATGAAACGTTTCGTTGTACCTGGTCAATGTAAAACGCGGGAACTACTTAAAATTCTTCAGCACGGGCAGAGCAAAAGAGTGCATTTCGACCTGTCGAAATGTCGGGTTTTTTATTCAATAATCGTTATATTTCTCTGCGCGAAGTGTCAACATCAGAATAATCTGAAACTACGTTTTCTCAACTGATTACTCATATTCAAAAATATTAGTATATAATTTATGAAGTTTACATTCGTTCCTGTGATACCAAACAAGGCAGTCTACAACATGGATATTTGCCAAATTTGCATTGTCGCCATAAGTTGTAAAACTATTATGTCCGTAATGATGAGAATTGGGAGTGATATTACATATGTTTAAGAAAATGGCCACGATCCAAATATATGTTTACGGCTGTCACTGCTACTTAAGTGAACTCAAATTGATCGTATACGTTACTGGTTGTAAAACTGAAATATATATTTTTAGATAAACTCTACAAGCCTGCTAATTATCATGCTGGTATAGCTGATGCAACAATTTTATTAATATATTCCGACTAGAAGAATTGTCGAACGAATATTATCAAGTACTTTATATTTATGTTGGCCTTTTCCATTTACCATACAGTTGTTGTAATTGATTTCAATTGTCACGCACGTTTGTGAAACCCACCTCGCAATGAGCGCTGTTATCAATACAGCATAGTACCAGGGGACAGATAATTGCATAAAATATTATCATCGATTCACTTAGGTACGTTGTGTCGAATTCTGTTAGTGCGACGTCCCGTGTTTATGTTACTGATGTGTCTCCACTCGAGCAGGATTGTCGTGCTTTCCCAGGCGAAAGAAGATGTCGCCAGTCCTTGGAGCACTACTCTTGGTCGGACTTTTCTATTTGTCAAGACAAGAAACCGGTAAGACGTCTTTGATATTTCATATTCCATGCGTTTTATCTTAGATTGGCAATAACTACTTTGGAATTGAAACTCCAACTGCAGTTCCAGAATTTTGATTGGTGTAACACTTTAAACAAGTAATTATAAATGCCGGTACTAGAAAATTCATATATTGTTTTAATTGTACATTATGCACATTAACATACACGTATGCTGTAACATGATTTTGTAAATCACATCCTCTAATAGATGTATTCTATTCGGTGTTACTGCAGGTTAAACCCTGATATTGATGACCGGCTAAATATGCTTAGCGGTGCATACACAACTTCTGATTACATAAGTGTCACTTGATTCCCCTGGCTTCGATAGTAAGGCCACGGTGAAGCACCGCACTGCCATGTGTACATACAGTTTCCACAAGGAACATTTGGACCAATCACTTGAATCACTTGAATAATATAACATATTTGGTATACAGTCCGTTGCTGTTCATAATAATTGAATAAACATTGTTAATGTAATATGATAGACAAATACGTAAATTGGCATATAGGCGAGCGGCAAATCCTCAAAAAGTGCGGTATTTTAGGAATGTATATGCCCCCCCCCCCCGCACACACTCAAATGTTATATCATTGGAAAGCTTTCATCTCCAGTCACGATTAGGCCTGTCGTAGAGTTGCCAAGTGGTGCAGTAAGCGTCAATCCGAAGACAAACAAGGTCATCCAAAAACCTAGTCATTTTTGAAATTAGACGCTTTTGAAAACTCCTCGATATTAAAATAGCTAAGTAGCTATTTTATATTATTAGAAATGGCCAAACCATATATTATTGGAAAGAGCAATATCCCATCTACATGATAAAGTACAACATTGGGCTGTATCTTGAAACAATAAGAATTATGACAAGGTCAAACAATTTCACCCATAAAATTACGATTATTGGAAAGTTGACAATGCCGCGAATACCATGAAGTTATATTGAATGTGGTTCTGCATTATAACTATGGACAAATCATACAGTCTATAAAAGAACAATTTATCCCCGTCAAAATGCGGTGTGACGTGAAACTATGAAATGAGGTAGTTTGTGTTGGGCGGCGTACAAACAGGGTCTCCGTAAATTCAGCACACACTTTCCATTCTCCTACGACAAGACGTTTAACTGTATACAGGAAAACATATTCTCCATAATGTAGATAATGTGTTATTTAGATCATTGTTTTGGAGTTTAACGCTGCCGTACAAGTAAGATGTTGCGAGACATTGAAATACCACATTCTACAGTGAGACAACATATGACATATACGTTATGGGAAGCACACTACAACTTGTTGATGATATTAGCCTAACAGGGTGATACAAATTAATAATTTACAGCCAGATTTATTATAAAAGTCTGGTATGAAAATGGACGATTAATTGTTTTGCGGTACAATTTGGGTAAACGTCGACGTTTCATACGTTTTGTCGTTAGACCAGACTTGTGTCAGTTACATGACGACTGCAATGACAGCACAACTAAAGTAGCTGATATTATACTTCCATAATTACTTATTGTGTTGTGATTACTGGAATTGATAAGAGGAATTGTAATAGGCGTTACCATTTATTGGGACAAGATAAATGTGTATTTTGTGATGAAAATAATTTATACTGATTAAATGTAATTGATTTCAATGAATTTGTATACGGCAGCGTCGTCTTAGAATAACACGCACGAATTAGAGAACAATTAACTGTGATACATTTTATGCAAGAGTGTCACCCACCCATAGATGTAAATAGAATACGCCACTAGTACAAGATCGCTTGGCCACTATCAGTTGACACATGATTCTTTGAGGTCAACAAGCCCGGTGACAGCCAGGCTATAGCACGGCAGAAAGGCCACTGCAGTGCCTGTACATACATAGGACTGCACCAAGTTTTCTACATAATTATCACGTTATTTATTTACTAACATATGTTAGCCAGTGTTGTTTAATTGTGTACAATGTGTTCAAACAGTTGACTCTCTGATATGCCAGTATGAAACAAATCAACAGGCTTTCGAAATCAATGGGATTATATACTTAGTATACAATGTCTCGCTGTGTGAGGGGTGAGTACAGCTTAGTACTATTTAATTTGTTGTTCTACCAGATCTACAGTTGTTGTGGTGTTTTACAAAAAAAATCATTTAAAAATCAACCAACTGAAGTCCGTCCTCCAAAGACATTGGAGAGAACACACACCTATATAATTAATTACAATTTTACAGATTAACAAACAGACCATGCAAAGTGGATGAGAGAATAGTGAAAACAACAACAAAACAGAGCTGCCAACATTACTAACAACAACAGTAGCAGAAGAGGTAGAAAAGTAGTAATATTAAGATAGTGTTAATAGTAATAACAATAAATAAATAAAATTACACAAACCACAACAAAACAGCAGGGATGTCATGGTAACAGGTTTCCTTAAAATGACCACAGTTTCCCTTTCACTTTGCTCGGCATTCAGGTCTTTTCGTTTCATCTGGGAATGTGCAGAAGGCAGTACCAATTATCAATAATTAGTAGTCATAAAATTGTACCATATTATAATTAGGCTATTAAATTAATATAAAATATGTCACTCACACTACAAGTCTACAACTATGCACTGTAATATTATTAAAAATCGGTTTGGTACATAATTCATCCAACATGTATTATTATTGATCAATTTTCATATGACTGTAATGTCTTAAAACTATTCATTTCCTAAACTAATGGCAGTGGAACATAAATATATTCGCAAACTATAACCTAAGCTATATATTGTATAACTGAGATTCTCACCTGTGGAAAGAGAATCTGGATCCTGTTTTCTGTCGGTTGGTACAGTTGTACGCTACACAGGAAATAACCACACTTGCTAGTTCACAATGACTGTTGTAGCCAGCATGTCCCCAAATGGATTAACGTTGTTCACATCAGTGTCAATCACCGAACGGGCCAGAGACAGAGTAGCCATCTGGGATATTGACCTCAGGTTAAATTCATTTCCAGGTCACAACCCTTCCCCTAATGACTATATAAGCTGGAAGCTACAACCCATCCCACTGGATCATTATTCACATAGCCGAGGAACCACAGTGACCAATATTTAGATCCCTACCCCAACACAGTGAGCCAACTCAAAACATTCAACAGCTGGCCCTGCTGGTCTACACCAGAAATTAATCATGAGCTGTCTTATATGGCCTAGGGCTAGGGACACAACGACACACATCCAAGTTAAAAATTTCGTCTTAGCATACTTGTTTGATATTTATTGCGTTGCTCAACAGTTCTATTCTATATATCCTGCCAGTGAGTACGGCACTTTCTGCCGTGCTATGTGAATTATCGCCAGTGGTCCACGGCGGCCTCGGTGCAGCGGGCCAGCTTGTCACTCTAGTCTATAGGGGAAAGATTAATTATCTAACTCTGTGCACCCACCTAAAAACACAACCAGATAGGCAACCACGCACACCTCACACGTACATAAAGATGCACACAATACATATACATATATACACATATACATACATATATACAATTATACATGCATGCATACATACAATTATTTATAAAATGTGTGTGTAGATATAGAGAAAAGCAAAAAGCTCACGCTATACGCATATATTCACATGTATACACATACAAACACGCACACACAAGCACACACACAAGCACACATACGCACACACGCACACAAGCACACAATCACACAAGCACACACGCACATACGCACACACGCACACACCCTCAAACACTCACACATACACACACACACACACACACACACACACACACACACACACACACACACACACACACACACACACACACATACACACTCACACACAATCACACATATTGCAATTTTTCAATAGCATCATTATAGCTGTGTATTCCTTTTTTATTTACTCAACAACATATTTCTTTAAAAGGAGGTTCTTGCATACACGCTTAAATGAAGTATTATTACTTGTTTTGTTAGTAGTAGTAGTGGTGGTGGTGGTGGTGGTGGTGGTGGTGGTGGTGGTGGTGGTGGTGGTGGTGGTGGTGGTGGTGGTGGTGGTGGTGGTGGTGGTGGTGGTGGTGGTGGTGGTGGTGGTGGTGGTGGTGGTGGTGGTGGTGGTGGTGGTGGTGGTGGTGGTGGTGGTGGTGGTGGTGGTGGTGGTGGTGGTGGTGGTGGTGGTGGTGGTGGTGGTGGTGGTAGTGGTAGGTAGTGAGTAGTAGTAGTAGTAGTAGTAGTAGTAGTAGTAGTGTGTAGTAGTAGTAGTAGTAGTAGTAGTAGTAGTAGTAGTAGTAGTAGTAGTAGTAGTAGTAGTAGTAGTAGTAGTAGTAGTAGTAGTATTGTAGTAGTAGTAGTAGTAGTAGTAGTAGTAGTAGTAGTAGTAGTAGTAGTAGTAGTAGTAGTAGTAGTAGTAGTAGTAGTTGTTGTAGTTGTAGTAGTAGTTGTAGTAGTAGTTGTAGTAGTAGTAGTAGTAGTAGTAGTAGTAGTAGTAGTAGTAGTAGTATTGTAGTAGTAGTAGTAGTAGTAGTAGTATTGTAGTAGTAGTAGTAGTAGTAGTAGTAGTAGTAGTAGTAGTAGTAGTAGTAGTAGTAGTTGTAGTTGTAATAGTAGTAGTAGTAGTAGTAGTAGTAGTAGTAGTAGTTGTAGTAGTAGTAGTAGTAGTAGTAGTAGTAGTAGTAGTAGTAGTAGTAGTAGGAGTAGTAGTAGTAGGAGTAGTAGTAGTAGTAGTAGTAGTAGTAGTAGTAGTAGTAGTAGTAGTAGTAGTAGTAGTAGTAGTAGTAGTAGTAGTAATAGTTATAGTAATATTTTAGTTGTAGTTGTAGTTGTAATTGTAGTAGTAGCAGCAGTAGTAGTAATAGTAGTAGTAATAGTAGTAGTGGAGGCAGTAGTGATAGTAGTAGTAGTTCTAGTAATATTTGTAGTTGCCAGTTGTAATAGTAGTAGTACTAGTACAGCAGTAGTAGTAATAGTAGTAGTAGAGGCAGTAGTGATAGTACTATTTGTTGTTGTTATTGTTGTTGTTGTGGCAGTGTTGTTATTATTATTATTATAACATTATTAGAAAAATTACTTGTGCGAAATCGAAACTATAAATAAATTGATATTTGACATAATTATATGATGTGTAAATATGTCCTCGTAGAATGCGGCGGTGTCTATTCTCTACTTGTGGCGACAAAAACTGACATCTTGAAGATTCCGGTTGACATCTCACAGACACCACACAAACTTGGTCAACCAACGGTGCTCATATCTGGAGAAGGTAACGAGTAGTGCTCTGTATACCCGTACATGTACCTTTATACGATTTGAAACCTGTTTTGAAGAACCGGTATTCAATACTGAGTATTATATTAACAATGGATAATACTTAGAAGTATGTTAATGTTCTTTAGCCATGTAACCTGAAAATAAAATTTGTTTTGCAAACCGCACGTTCAGAAGAGTAAATGGCATAAACCAACCAATGGTTTTGTCCCACCAAGCCACTGTGTAGTTGCACTATCGTATAGCCTACTACTATCTATAACGTAAGAGCAAATGATAATATGAATAACATCGACATCGCACATGTTTAATATGTTGTCATCTGCGTTGAGCTTACTCTTTCATGTTCTGACGTCATGTGTTCCTACAGGCGTCAATTACGCCATTACTGTGGACCACACACATGGGTACGTCTACTGGAGCAACACACCCAACATCAACCGGGCCAAACTGAATGGATCTGTCAGCGAACTGATCCTTACTGGTACGTATCCCCGGAAGGTGTTGGTACAACTACGATAATCTTGCCAATAACGTGAGAGATGATGATAGGTAAGATTGACAGGTGACCGCTAATGAACAGAAGATGGAGTTGTTGAAATGTAGTAGAATGTGTAGTCTGCAACTGATGAGGCAAAGGGTAGGAATTGTTTACGGAATTTGAAAATGTAGACAAAGTAAGAAAAACAGAGGTAGGGCCAATTAGTCGAAAAATATGTTGTAATTGTTTATAATAATATGTTGTAATTAGTTGTAGCAATATATTTCAATGGATTATACATGCTCAGGTACCTCAAATCAGAGGTGCCACAAATGCAAAATAGAGAAAATAATAAACAAGAATAGTTAATTATGATTTCGAATAGATGTATACAACCATTATATGAATTGTCGTTAAATGTATAATCTACCATTAAAACAATACGGTTATGTTAAAGAACAAAAAAGGCTACGGCTTCGTGTCATACACCTAATAGAGTTTATACAAAGTAACAATTTCCACATTATACTCAATTTTTTAACGTCAGCGGTTTACTCAGAATGTGACTTTAAAGTCTAAATTTCTAACGAAATCCACGATGGTCTAGACGTCGCCATAGGTGAAGGGTTAATTTGGCTTGGCCATTCAGCGCGCGGCATTCTATATCTCGGTCAGCTTCCGGCGACGTCGTTAAGGGTCAACAACTTCGAGTCTTCGACAGTTCGTTCAGTTGGCGTGACATCTAGCAGCTGCTTATAGACGTATATCTAAATCTGTGGTTACATCTATGGTAAACTTTAGTAATTATGCCTTCGTGTTCGGCATACGGTTGCAATAATAGTTGAAACAACCGGTAGTATTGAAGCAATGGATTCACGTTGGTGATTTGCTGGCGTACTGTTTGTCACTTTGCTCGGTCCATTTTGAGGAGAAATGCTTTGATGTAGACATGTATCATCAGTTGATGGGATGATTTCAGCGATAACAATAATAGACAACTTTATATTTACCATCATCAGCATGTTACGCGCGTTTCCGAGTTGCAGCCATTTCATGACAACAGCCAAACCCTATGCAGGGAATCTACGTGGAGAGCGCCTCGATCACCGTCGTGACGTCATTCTTCGTCTAAGATGGGGTAGCGCATAGAATTTGGATAGGTGGGTGTTAAAAAATATTTTTCTGATAAACCGCTGGCGTTAACAAATTGAGTACATGTGGAAATTGTTACTTTATATTAACTCTATTAGGTGTATGCCACGTAAAAGTTAACTTTGTTTGTCCTTTAACAATTATGTTAGCAAGTCTTTTTTTCTTGACATATTGACGCAATTTGCATATCTACCTATAATCAAAAAGGCTTATCTATGTGCAGATGTGTATATGCTTGTTTAAGTTTGTGTGCGTGCGCGCGCGTGTGTGATCGCTTGCGCGTGTGCGCATGCGCATACGCATACAAGCATATGGTTTATAAATTGTAAAACCGAATGAACGGAAATGTAACCGTAATAATATTGTGTGTACTATTTCATCGTAATATAATTACCATTACAGATGTCGGAATCGTACTTGGACTCGCTGTTGACCCGGGCGCTGGCAAACTGTACTTTTCAGTTTATTATGAAGGCAAAATTGAAGTTGCCAATCTCAACGGCAGAGGGAAAGAAACGTTAATTTCACACGCGGCTTCCAGTTCTCCAATGGGAATTGCTCTAGACCTCACAGACGGGTAACTGAACACTCGCTGTAACGTATAAATGTAGGGTTACAATATACTGTATGTTTAAAATCGCCATTGAACACACGAGACTGTCAAATGTCAACATTCTTAGTTATCACTATATTGCGATTTTATATAAGAAATATTAGGGTTCATTGAGAGGTCTCTTTCTCATCAAACCATACCATTTTAGCCCAGATGCGTGGCTATATATATATATATATATATATATATATATATATATATATATATATATATATATATATATATATATATATCAAATATCAATAGCTGCATATAAGGCGTTTTACAAGTAAAATGATATTAATTATAGTTAAAAATATTCTAATTGTTACTATTAGTAGTTGTAGTCATAGCAGCACCATTATACATTTTAATTTGAATGATGTTCACTATCATTCCGTCTGTTCACTCATCTGAAGATGGTTGTTCCATGCACTACGGAGACCGAGTGAGATCTACAAGGCGAAGCTGAGGGACGGTGCCAATGTAACACGGATTGCATATGGTCTTAATCGTCCCTTCGGAGTAATTGTAAGCAACCGAGACAAGGCTGTCTTCTGGGCAGAATCCTGTGAGTGTACCAGGCGTGTCGAATCATATAAGAGATATAATTATTATATTGTTGCAACACTGATACACACGCGTAGATAGTTTAGCCCATTCAACCAATGTGTTAACATTTTCGTTTCTCATTTCAAGCGCTACTCTGCCCGCTGCCGTTTCCATAGGGTTTGTTCTATTATCTATTTCCGAATTGAAGTGTCCCATTAGTGTATCACATACACATACACATACACATACACATACACATACACATACACATACACATACACATACACATACACATACACATACACATACACATACACATACACATACACATACACATACACATACACATACACATACACATACACATACACATACACATACACATACACATACACATACACATACACATACACATACACATACACATACACATACACATACACATACACATACACATACACATACACATACACATACACATACACATACACATACACATACACATACACATACACATACACATACACATACACATACACATACACATACACATACACATACACATACACATACACATACACATACACATACACATACACATACACATACACATACACATACACATACACATACACATACACATACACACACACACACTTACACATACACATACACATACACATACACATGCACATACACATACACATACACATACACATACACATACACACACACATACACACACACACACATACACACACACACACACACACACACACACACATACACACATACACACATACATATACACACATACATATACACACATACACACACAAATATATATATATATATATATATATATATATATATATATATATATATATATATATATATATATATATATATATATATATTATTGTTGCAGACAAATGTGCCAGCAGCCCGTGCCAACATAAGGGCACATGCAACTACGACCTGACGAAGTACATATGCACTTGTCTCGCTGGGTACAAGGGCATCAATTGCGAAACTAGTAGGTTGATTTATGGCTTAATTACCTCTATAATATTAAAATAGGTGCACATGTACACTGTGCGTGTATTGTGTACATCGTGTGTACTGACATAAAATGTTAGTACCTTTTCATTACAGGCCGGTTTCACGAAGAGTACTTAAAATTATGCAATTCCTCTGCCGCAAGTGATTAAGTAAAACTCCTGTTTCTGATTATTGAAGCAAATCACGTCATTTACCAAAACAGTAAAATTAGCGTAACGAATATTTTTCACGTTAACTGCCCCAGGGGCCAATTTCATAAAACATACTTAAGGTTATGCAACTATTTAGCGTGTCTACGGAAAAAGTCATGTAATTTCGTTTTTTTGTCTTGGTCCTAAAACAGAGCTTTTTTGCGATAGCTATCACCACCCATGGCGGTTTAGAGTTCGTGGAATATTCACCTGTATTTTACCGTTTTTTAGGTTCCAATCCACAATTTACAGATTACCACAAGGGCGCAATGACAAATTGTCATCGAATAGTGATCAACTTCCTTTCACGAACATTCCACACATATCTGTACTCACATATTTTTGCATCCATCTAGGATTTGTATTTACATTCCTAGTCGCAACAACACATATCCGCCCTGGCATCGGCGACATATTGACTGTAATTGGCAAATGGAGACACACGTAAATACACCTGTTATGTTAAATACATGTGTTCAAAGTCATCATACGCAGTGACACGTGATTCCAAGTTCACAGTAGTGTACACAAATATCACACTGTTACTCTCGAAATGTTGTCACAAAATATCATTTTCGTAGCTAAACCCATTTGAGATTGGAAAGATATACAATTAACATAAATGTGATATTAATGTTGAAGGTATTTAGCAATAAGGAAACAACATTTCTGAAATCTAGATAATGTCAGGAATATTACGTAGTTTATTCGCAAAAAAATCCCTTTGCTACAGCAAGTACTTAATATTATATTAGTTCCCAAGCAGCATGCCCTGATTAAGTTACCAACTAACTGTTACAGAGATACTGTCGCCTGAACTGGACCCTCCTGTCTCCAAGGATGTGTCGGTGCGTCTGGTTGACGAAAACAACGACACCTGCCTGGTCCTGGATGATATGGAGATGTACACCTTCTCGCCGTCGACGAATCAGTGGCTGCCACAACCGCAGAATGCCTGCTGGAGGTCGGGACTCATCATCAAGACACGTGTGCCTCGGTACATCGATGGACCGTTCAAGGTAACACTCACCGGACATCGTCTCGTGTGCTCCAAGCCACACATCACGGTGATGACAAGGCGCACGAAGCGCCCAAACTGCGGTCTGGTGTCAGGAAACTACCACTTCTGTCGGCTGAGCGGAGTCACTGCCCCGAAAGTTGGTGGTCTGACCACGTGCGTGGCAGAGTGCCAGTACACGCAGGACAAAACCAAGTACGTCGTCACCGAAATCCCGAACAAGAACGAAGGCTGGAAGTTGTGCGAGCTCACCATCGAGTGACCGGAGAGATAGAAAGATAACGTAGAATAACAACGTACGTGTCATTTAGAAATGTCAACTCCAGTGGTTCCATGGACACCTGCGATAGGACCTGAAAGACCGCAGACTAACAAGCTGGGCAAACAAATGTGTTACCGCTAGGTAAACATACATAAAGCGAGTTGTGTTTTCGTGTTTATTGCAAATTCTTGTTATACATCTATTTTATTTTAGCATGAACAACTAATATACGCTTTATCGAAGCAGAAACACTTTTAAATTTGAGTTGTGACACAGATCAGAAAAAAACGAACTTATATACATATATATATATATATATATATATATATATATATATATATATATATATATATACATACATATATATATATATATATATATATATATATATATATATATATATATATATATATATATATATATATATATATATATATATATATCTTATTAGTAACTGGATGTTTCAAATCCTTCAAAAGGTATAATCTTATAAGACACTTTCTTCCCAGAACATAAACCTGTCAGCATTACAAAATGGTTACCGAAAACACATTTGGCTTGTTAGTATATTATAATACTTATAGTTTATACTATATGACAGAACTGTACGATGACAACGAACAAACATATTTCCTTGAATGACTGTTGAAGGCAATCTGAAATATTGATATTATTAAATGGAATTTCTTTGTCATGTAGAAGGAGAAACATAACTGAAATGAAAGGAAGTAGGGGGGAATGCATTAGGGAGAATAGGTAGGGAGAATAGGAGGGCAGAGGTAGGGACTGGAGGAACCTCACAGCATCACTTGTACGCTGCGTGTTACGGGAACGTTTTCTGTGACCAGCGTACGTAAATTCAATCATAGGGAATGTGTATCAAATCGCACTAATTGGCTAGCAGGTGGTGTATCTCTCATAGCGCGTTTAATTATTAAGTTTAGAAGTAGAGTGCGCACACAATAGCACACATTTGTTATTATTGGAATGGTACAAGGATGAATTCATTACGTGGGTACTAACTGACACATAACAGTCCTCACAAATGTTCAGCTGTAGCCGTCACACACACACAATCACACGCGCACACACGCACGCACGCACACTCACACATACACACACATATATATATATATATATATATATATATATATCTACACATATACATACATATACATACATACCTGCATACATGCATACATGCATACATGCATACATGCATACATGCATACATGCATACATGCATACATGCATACATGCATACATGCATACATGCATGCATGCATGCCTACATACATACATACCTACATACCTACATACATACATACATACATACATACATACATACATACATACATACATACATACCGACATACATACATACATACATACATACATACATACATACATACATACATACATACATACATACATATATCCATACGTAACGTCAGGTGTTGGTTGAAGGCACTTGTATTCGCTTTCGATATAAAAGCGCGTGTAAGTTCTACTGATGCTGTTTGTGCAGCCATACCGCATTCGCCAGTTGCACAATCACTGTGCCTGTTTGCGTTGAAAAGTCCAACTCCCGTTCGCGGGCGATTCAACTTCGTCCAAACCGCGGGAGGTAGCACCATCATAATGCACACGTGATTCTGGGATGAACCTATGTAGGGAGGTTAGTTTGGACAACCAGTTTTCCGTTGTGGTTTGGTTGTGGACAAAAAGAATGGTCAATGATCGGATTATTAATATATTATTATATATTGACCTGTGTTGATTTTGTTATGGAGACTGTTGCGATTGCTCTGTAGCATCTTCAGCATATTACCAGCACATCCTGGTGATCTGTTTGTGTAGTCGCCGCAACAGAATCTGGCTGCTCGTTGCTGCATACTCTCTAGTTGGATAATGTATTTATGTAGATGGCGTCTCCCCAGCAGTAGAAATATATTCTATTATGGGACGTACCATGGTAGTGTAGAAAATTGCCTTGACTTTGACTGAGCGGTTGTTGATGTTTCGTCGCAAGAAACCAAGGACTCTGTTTGCTTTCCCTTGCTTGCGCTATTCTCATGTATTTCGACAACAGAAAGTATCGATACGGTTTAGAGATGTTCCTACATAAAGTAATACACGACCTGGCGACCACTAACAGGTCAACTAAATCGTTACTGGTGAAGCAGACTCGACTTTACATGGCTGGCGAGGTGTACATACTGAATACTAGGCGTCACAAAAATACATGTTGTGGACTTACATCTAACTGATGTTATTCTTGACAATCTGATACGTGTTGAGCATATATACTAGTTATGTGCCAAGTAGTGACCAATGACACTGATGTCGTTCTGATTGCAGAAACTTGATTTACATCTGCTTATACGGAACTAACGCCCGATGGCTAATAAAATCTGAAGGACAATAACAGAAACTGTGATTCAATTTAGATGCTCAGGTTTGTAATCCACGGATTATCTTTTCTGGCCCTGTCATTTGTCAAGGAACGATAGCTGTGGAGATGAAACTGGAATATACGGCAATTGAATTCATACACCTGGAGAAGGCCCATGACACAATCCCAAGAGAAATTGCGATACCGATATGGATGGGGGTCCCAGAGACATGGACTGAGAGTAAGTTTGGGGAAGACGGAGGTAATGTGGGTAGGACAGAGAAAGAAAGAGCTGGAAATACTCCTGGATGGGGAGAAGCTTAAACAAACAGACAGTTTTGTTTACCTGGGTGGGGCGATATTTGAGGATGGCAAATCAGACCCGGAAATTCGCAGAAGGATTACAGCAGGGGCAAAGGCTTGGAGGTAAGTCAAAGGGGTGACGGGAAACGCATGAATATCTAGTAAATGTTAAACCGCCATATATGTATGGCTTAGAACCGACGCACTATCAGAGAAACAACTTGAGATTCTGCAAGATTGCGATAACAATTGGATAAGAAGTATCATGGGAGTGAAGAGAGCGGAAAAGAGAAGAACGGACGAACTCGTGAGTGGAGGTTGGAGTGGTGGAAATTTGCAAGAAGAAACTGGTGAGGAATAGGCTGAAATGGGCCGGACATGTGGAAAGAATGAGTGCTGCAAAATTGGGAAAGAGAGCGAACAGGAGGCGATCGAGGGTGACCCAGAATGCGATTGCAAGACTGTTTTAAAACAGATCTGGAAAGAATGGGAGAAGAATGGATAGCAATAATATAAAATAGTAGAGAAAACTGTTGATAGCTAACGCAGTGAGCAAAAAGTGAGGCGTGAAAAAAATGACAGAAACCTTGGCCAATCTCACCACTGAGGAGTGTAATGATAAACATGACAACAGTCACAGTTTTCGTGAATTATAATATGAAGCAGCAGCAGAACATGCTTGAATAACGCAAAGGTTGTGAATTATATAAAAATGCCGACCATTTCCTTCAGGGGCAAATAAGCGATGGCACTAATTTGTTATATTATCATTACATGAACCTATGCATAAAATACAGAACATTAGTATATAATTCACTGGCAGTACGATCGTAGATAATTGAGAGAGACATACATATCACGTTAAAGAACAAAATAATTTACAACTAAACAACATGTTATGTTAACATAAAGAATATTCGCCCACTAAATAAATACCAGTGAAATTACAGAACACATTAGAAAATCACAATATAACAGCGGCACATAGATGCTGTCACTCATCCGGACCGTCCCGGCTTAGATAATCGTGCGTACCCCGCGGTGTGCTTATGTGTAAACGATTGCAACTTCCGTCGAGCCGGCGCCAATCGCAGCGATTCACCATGCTCAATCAAGCATGACTGAGTGTGTGTGTGTGTGTGTGTGTGTGTGTGTGTGTGTGTGTGTGTGTGTGTGTGTGTGTGTGTGTGTGTGTGTGTGTGTGTGCGTGCGTGTGAGAGTGAGTGAGTGTGTTTGTGTGTGTGTGTGTGTGTGTGTGCGTGCGTGCGTGCGTACGTGCGTGTGTAATCGTGCGTGCGTGCGTGCGTGCATGCGTTCGTGTGTAATTGTACAAATCAACATCGTAGACCCAGCAAGAGTTGCTCTTTGTGTTCACTCGACTGCATCAAGACGAGCAAGGAAGCTGTGGCGTTCTCGTTATCGGCAAAGGTTGATGTTGTCGACCAACAAGAGTTGAGCGAACGCGTTCATTTAGCTTCCAAATGGACAAGAAGGCCATAAAGGATGGTGCTGCCACGCTTCGTCGTTGCCCATTCAAGCACATCGTTGCTGAGTAAGGGGTCGATTTGGTGTGTTGCAAGGATGGTCTCTGCACGTACTTCGTACGACGTGGGCTCAATGAGAACCTGGAATGCTACTCGACTTGAATAACTCGTGCCTGCCTCCGCATCAACATATCTGAAACATGAAAGGTGGATGTAATGGAAAGTTGTTATATTGCGCCATGTTCAGTCATTATTGGGAAATAAAATGGATGTGTGTCAGCATGCGTCGGAAAGTTAATAATCACTATACAGTTAGCGTATCAAATCAAGACTATTCAAGCAGTTTGCTAGAATAAATAGAGTTCAAGGCAAGCAACTCAATTTGCGCGTATGTCTCCATTGCGACAGAAAGTCTGATTTTCAAACGCGTATATTGAAAAGTACGTATCATTTTTCCAACATCCGACGACAATCTAATAGACGGCATAATTATCTTTCCTACGATATGTAGACTTAGATGATATTTCACAGACATAACTCCACATATAGCCATTTGAATTTTAGATGTGTGTAATAGTCAGCCCGCAAATAACCTACTCCATTTCCCTAACGCATTTTGTAAACGTAGATATGTAAACCATCCTTATGACCCCCCAAAAAGTATGCAATATTTCAGCTCGATACTTGCAAAACTGACGGAGATATGGGTCCACCAACAAATCAACATAAACCACACGTTTGACTTATTGTCGACAATGGTATGTAGCCATCATGTATACTATGATTGAGTGACAGTGAGAGGATTCGTACACCGATTTATTCGGTTGGGAGGGTAACAATCCAATGTTGTACAGTTGCTGCCACATGTGGACGTCACTATCCAAAATAAAATGAAACGAATACTGTCCTGTTTGCCATTTAGGGAACTATATGCCAATGCAGGTAAAGTCTGGTTCACTGAATAGTGGCCCTAAAACACTATCGCACTGGAACGTTTGTTACACCGAATGAAAGGCACACAAAATACGTTTTTGTGTTAAAAATCAACTACTTTAAATACTTGTTATCCACACACAACAGAGTGGCGTATAGCAACTGATATTAGCTATACTAGATCGCCACGTTATGTCATGTTCATAGTGCAATTGTACGTGTACTAATGGCCTTACGCAGTTTACATATGGTTCGACAATAGAAAGTACCAATATACACAACCTGGCGACAACCAACACGACAACTAAATCGTTACTGGTGAAGCAACGACGCGACATTACCTGTCTGGCGTGGCGTACATATCGCGACCAGCATACCGAATACTGGGCGACACAAAAATTAGTCTTGTGTTTGGGATATGACCAGGTCTTTCGCCAATAACCTTTCCGCCAACAACGTGGTCACCTATATGACAAGACGAAACTATGCTAACTCTCTTAGTGTAATATGTTGTCATCAATGCAAACCTGACAAACAATGTTTAGTAACAACATGGCACCTATGGCTAGTCTAACAGAGATATCACGCACGTATACATGCAAATGAACATATGCTCAATCAAACACACACACACACACACACACACACACACACACACACACACACACACACACACACACACACACACACACACACACACACACACACACACACACATGCTCATTAAATAGTAGTAACGTGCGGCCACCTGGAAGTAGCAAATAGACAACATTCATGCAGTTATTATGTAACAACGTGCGGTCACCTGATAGAAGCAGATAGATAATATTCATGCAATTATTGTGTAGCAATGTGCGATCACTTTAGAGAAGCAGATAGCCATCAGTCATGCAATTATTGTGTAGCAACGTGCTCTCATCTGGCATAAGCAGATAGACAACAGTCATGCAATTATTGTTTGTGTAGCAACGTGCTCTCACCTGGCATAAGCAGATAGCCGACTTTCATGATGTCTCTCACTTTCCCAGCCACGGTCCCGTGAAAGGCCCGGTGCCAGGTGTCGAACGAGTTATTCAGATCCGCCTGGGGTGGAGTCCTGGCAATAGAGTAAGTTAACTTATTGACTTGCGCTGTCCTTGTTTCTTGGTTTGCACCGATGTCACAAGTCCGTTACCAATATTACAGATTATCAAGTTCAAATCACAACATCACAAAACATGTTAACACCCCGCAGAAGATGACAGAGGCATCCTTATTCTAGTAGTCGGTATACGAAATACTTTCAATTACTGCAACATAAACAACAAGCGCCAAACATCACCCGCAGAAGGATGACGTTCAAGATAATAATGAATTACCGATATTTATTTTAAATAACATGTACAATTGCATAGCAAAATGTATACATTATTAACAGCTGCTACATGAACAGCAAGGGACAGGCCGTTAACGCCTGCAATCAATGGGATCGGTCGTCAAAGTGGTCACGCGGAAAGAAAAAGACTCAAAAACAAGGGGAGTATAGAGACTATCGAAAGCTGAGATCTATCAACCCTGCATTCCCTTCTTACGTAACTGCCTGCCTCTACTACAATTGTGTCAGACACTACCATGCCAGAGTGTGACTTTAAAATTACTCAAGGCGATGTAATTAAGGACAATTACAGTACAAACCATTGTCTACTAAGAGAAGGACGCATGCCATATTTGTGACCAAACGGAAGTCAATAACAAGGGTGATGACAGGAAGAAAAGAGGCAGGAAAGAAAGGAACAACAGTGAAAGCGGCAGGGGGCAAAGTCAGCAACCAGGGAGATGCAAAACGGAGGAGCTACTCTGAAGCAGTGATCGAGGAGGCATTGAGAACAGAAAGGGAATTTATGGGAGGCTCCATTTTGCGAAAGACAGACATGACATTAACCAAAGGAGAAGACGTTTTTGTTTGTCTTCCGGGGGGTTAGAATAGAGCATGTGACTGAAGGGGCGAGAACGTATTGGGGCATGGCCATATTAGTACATTTAGGGGCGAACAATGCAGACAGGGAGGGAACAGCCAGGGTATTACAGAGATACAGACAGTTGGTAGAGACATTGAAGAAGACAAAGAGTTGAACAGATTATTCTCTCAGGAATCTTGCCATTGGTGAGGGGATGGGGAGCAACATATAGAAACTGTTAGAGGATGGCAATTAACGCACTAGTAGAGCAGATGTGTGAAGAAGGAGTTGGATTTGTATATGTGTGGGGATACTTTGTTGGGAAAGAAGACATGTATATGAGAGATGGCCTCCATCTAAGCGGAAAGGGTGCAGCAGTGTTTTCCGAGAACCTGCTTCGATCTATGGACAGTGGAACAGGTTGCAAGTATTTAAACTAGTTTAGCAGGGGGGACTCACAGAGAAGCAAGATACTAGAAGCGTATATAAATTAGAATATTGTATACAAGCATGGAAACCATATCGCAAGAAGGATATTGATATGTTAGAAAGAGTACAAAGGAGAGCAACCAAAATTATGCCAAACCTCAGGAATGTTAGTTATGAAATGCGTCTAAAAGAATGTGGTTTGACAACACTAGAAACCAGAAGATTGAGAGGAGATCAGATTGAGGTGTTTAAAATATTGAATGGGTATGAAAATATAGACAGATATATTGTTTTCTCAGTCAAGGAAGAAAGAAGGACTAGAGGACATGGATTTGCATTAGCAAAGAAGCAGTGTAGACTAGATATTAACAAATTCTCATTTTCACAAAGAATAGTAAATGAATGGAACAGATTATCAGTTGATTGTGTAGATGCTAGTAGTGTTAATAATTATATTTAAAACTAGAATTGACATATACCTAAGACGGGCGGGGTATACTTAGATAGATAGGTTGGACTCTCGATAAGCCAAAGGGCTTAATTCATAGTCCACCTGCCATCTAGAGTTGAATCTCTAGGTGACAATCTTGTTAAATCTTGTTAAATATTCACACGTACTTGAGTCCAATGCGGCACCATCCGATGGGAGTGCCGTACATCTTGGGTGGCTGTCCGCGGGTGCTATAGTCGTCGTCTCCCCTCCCAACGTGGCAATCGGTGCAGTAGCACATCGTGAACTCGCTGTTCACAACGCCCTCTGAAAACAATGAGGCCTACGTTCGGTTATTCACCACTGGTTTGGCTAGTATTCGTGATGGTTTGTTTGCACACTTTTTTGTAATTTCATATGTAGCAACACTGGTTTGTGATGATGGTTTGTTTGCACACGTTTTCGTAATTTCATATGTAGCACAGGAATCCGTGTGATAGATGTTTGCTGTCCGAAACCGTTAATTCCAATTAGAGGTCAACAAACGTAGTTATACGTCGATCGAATTAGAGATCAACAAACGTAGTTGTACGTCGATCGGATGGTACTTTGTGATTAAAGGTAGGTGCATATTTCTTTAGAATATTAGTGGGATGCCAATCTCACTCCCAACAGGTTTTCAAGAACGATGCTACACACGAGCGGACGCCGTGCATTAGTATTTACAGACAGACGCCGCAGAGGACGGGTTTAAATGGCAACGCATTAGTCTTATTCAGTAGCGTGTATTAGGACCTACAGATTGTAATGCACACCACCACTCTAGGTCGTTTAACAGGGCCTACAAATAATAATGCATTACATCACTCTAGGTCGTCTAACAGGGCCTACAAATAATAATGCATTACACGATTCTAGGTCGTGTAACAGGGCCTACAAATAATAGTGCATAACACCACTATAGGTCGTCTAGTCTGCTTCTTAAACACATAGCATTTGTTAACTATATAAATCTAACACAACTATAAATTAAAAAATGAATTGCAAATTAATGTTGAAGTACAATATAGTATAGCAATGGCAACACCGATGATGAGACGACATAACTTAATGACCTGACAGTCCCAGAGTTTTGAAGTACCGAAGACAAGCTTTCATGTAGCTGCATTCCGGGGACCGACTCACGTCTGGGTTGGGTTCCTCCATTGCGTGGCCTCCTGTGAATCAAACATAAACATAGTATCTGGTTTATAGCTACATAATATAATTAGAAAGATAGAAACTGCGCGCGAGATAGAATAGAACCCAACATGGACGCGATATATTTTAGATGATGGCAAGAAATATATTAAACAAGAGAAAGGCGGAGAGAGAGAGAGAGAGAGAGAGAGAGAGAGAGAGAGAGAGAGGAAAAGAGAGCGAGATGGAGACATATAGACAGACAAACAGACCGAGAGAGCGGGGAGAGCTGGGAACAGACATATATACAGAAAGACACGGAGAGAAATTGAGAACGGTAGAGGGGAGAACAGAGTACGTGGTGTGTGTGTGTGTGTGTGTGTGTGTGTGTGTGTGCGTGCGTGTGCGTGTGCGTGTGCGTGTGCGTGTGCGTGTGCGTGTGCATGTGCGTGTGCGTGTGTATGTGTGTATGTGTGTGTGTGAGAGAGAGGGGGGATGGAAGATACGGATACGGACAGAGAGATTGACAAAGAACGACATTGCAACGGGGTACTGCTTGATGAAGAACAAAACGTGGAAGTCGTGAGAGGACATAATTATGATTATTGCTGGTGTACACCTGTGGCACCGTCTCGTGGGCATAGTTTGAAAAGATTAAATTATGACATACTGGATCCAGCCCTTCTGGCTGGATGTGAGCATGAGCGTTGGCGTTTTCCTCTAAGTCTTCCAGTGGCAGGTCTACGTCGCCTCTGCCGACCTGAAGAATGCGTGTGACATTATAAATAAATTGTAAGCCTAGTTTCCATGCTGAAACAGTAAATATGCATTATTTTCAATAGTTTAAGCATATTATCAATGGAATAAAAAGCATAGCCATTACAATATCTTGGTCCTACTGACATTTTACTTTTTTATTTCGCCTATTTCAGCACACTTCACGCAGCCGATAAACAAAATTGATTGCTGATTGGCCGGTGGATAAAATCGGAAGTACAACCCGAGATCGACCGGCAAGGCTGATGGCGCCATATGTATGTACTTTCCTAGACTGGTATTCAGTATTATCATCTGACAAAGTCATTCCCTTTCAGTAGGGTAATTACAAGCTAATTAGTTAAAAAGAAAAAGGTTGCGTGTGTCATTATGCCCATCAAACCAGGAAAAACATGTCGTTACAACAGCTCTCATTGTTGCTTGTCCCAGATTATTATTTTGAAGAGCAACTCAAGAAATGTTCGTCTAATGTTCAATATAGCGTGGCATGTATGAATAGGTACGCCTCTGCGATAATAGAGACGCGGTTATTTATTAAGAAAATATAGCTAGGCTAATTTGTTGGATTTATATATGCTATTTTCATACAATAAATTGTCTCAACTCAGGAATGTTATGCTATGCGACTTACCTAGTACTGTTAATTATATGACATTATTCTCGTCACATTTGCAACATCGAAATATATAGTAGGGCGATATGTTTGTGTTTGAGTTTGTGTATAAATGTATGTTGTATATAAAGAGCATAACTGTTACCTTTTGTAGTCACGTCTTTTCTTTTATGTCCCACATATTTAATGTAACGCGATGAGGTGTTATATTAATGCGAACTTCAAAATTGTCAGGATCCCATGCCTTTAAATTGCGTAATTGAAGGGTAACACTTATATATTAAAATGTATACAGTACTTCCCATGGGCGTTTACCTACCTCCGGAACTGTCCATGGCAATCTGCAAGCTTTCAATCACCATAGGCGGCAGACGGACGTCCCTCGTCATCGTCATGTTCAGAAAAATCTCAGCCGCACCACGAATTTTATCGATCACCTTACTGGAACCTTCAAGCAAATGAGTTTAACAATATTTACATATATACAAGTATATATATATATATATATATATATATATATATATATATATATATATGTGTGTGTGTGTGTGTGTGTGTGTATGTGTGTGTGTGTGTGTGTGCATGTGTATATATGTATATATATTAAATATATATATATATGTATATATATATATATATATATATATATATATATATATATATATATATGTGTGTGTATGTGTGTGTGCATGTGTATATATGTATATATATATTAAATATATATATATGTATATATATATATATATATATATATATATATATATATATATATATATATATATATATAATACTCACATCATAATATACGGGTTTTTTTACAAAAAGGAAACACAATAAACAAATACAAGAATGTTCAGGAAATGCGGTGAGGCAGAACATACAAACATCTGGTGAATAGGAGAGGATTTACGGGATGGAAGCTTAGCTTGGAAATTAGCTATCATTATCAACAGATTAGTACACAATATGGCCTTTCCTTCCTTGCAATCTTCAACGTATAAGTAAAACAGAACTAAAATTCTACTACAATTCCAGCCTGTGTTCGCCTTACATGACCGCCGAGGGGATTGTGATTGACCAGGCCTGGAACCACGTGCTACCATTTCACCGGGTGTTGGACCTGCGGACAATGTTGCAATTTATTATGTTACGTTACACGCACGAAAGGAACATAAAACCAATATAACAGTCGGCATTCGTACTGCGATAATTCATATATATATATATATATATATATATATATATATATATATATATATATATATATATATATATATATATATATATATATTCTTGTTAACAGCTACCATTCCTTACTTGAGAATACATTTCAGTGAAACAATGATATGGCCGTAAACAGTTCGCCGGTACTATTGCAATATTACAAAGAAATGATAAATAACAAGAAAAGCAATACTAACTCATTTTGCAGGCTGTGTGCTACTTACTCGATTGGCGACGCGATCGAGCAGCAACAGACCTAGATCGACGTGAAAGAGTTGCATCGGATGGTGAACCTGCGGAAAATGGTGCGTTATATCAGGATTCCTTTTGTTATTATGCTCAAACGCAACATGGGTAAGATATAACGCAATTTGCATTAGTACACTGGTAGCTTGAATATTAATATATCAGTTTCTTCTTACAATTTAAAAGTGTTGGTGTAATATATATATATATATATATATATATATATATATATATATATATATATATATATATATATATATATATGCGTATTATATATATATATATATGTATATGATATATATATATATGCATATGCATAAATATATATATATATATATATATATATATATATATTTATTTATATATATGTACGCATAAAGCATTATGCATGTATATATATATATATATATACATATATATATATATATATATATATATATATATATATATATATATATATATATATATATATATATTATATTATATATATATAAATATAAATGTATGGAAATTTAAACAATTCGATAATAGTGCTTTTAGTAGTGACCTCAAAGGTATATGGAAATAGTCATTCAGAATATGCAGAAATTAATAGTAAATACCCACACACAGCTGTCGTAAGCCATGTTGCATGCATAATTACTACGTCGGTAAATCAGATAATAATAAGCATGTGGTTCGAAATTGATGAAGCGTGTTTACGGACATTGCTCTTCTTGACACAAGTGACCTTGGTGAGCTGCTTGCCAACTACTGCTGCAATAGGTGATTTCATGTGCAATCGATAGCTTAACTATTATCGGAAGTATGCTATCGTCACATCAACTATTGGATAGCACCTATAGCTTAACCGTATCATTTTAGTCATGACAACTTAAAACGTATTAATTTTAACATTTAGTAACGTATGGGAAAATCGTAACGTTTTATATTCCAACTAAAGTGACCGTGTCCAACCTGAGTCGGTGGCTGGGGCGATGATGCCGTTCGTTTTGGCGTAGTCTCTGAACATCTTATGCACCGAAGTCTTGAGAATGACAATCTTCACTACCTTCAGACTTGCGACAACGTTGTGCGTGAAGAAGCTCTTGAGTGAATCGAGCATCTTCTTGGCCACTTCAGAGTGGGATAATCCGTCAACGTCTGCATGATAACAAGACAAACATAATAATATATAAATGTCGTCGATTGTGTAATGGTACGCAGGGATCTAATATAATTAATAAATAAGCAAAATATGTTTCCTCTTTGAATATGATCAAACAGCAGCTCATTTAACAGTCTCACCCAATCCAGCGTATAAACCATTGTGGCTGTTATCACAATGGCATATGTTTTGAATGTCAATATTTACCGGATTAACCACTGTATCGATCTCAGTTCGTGCATTGATTCCCTGATTACAGGTACACAACACAACTACGTAAATAAATAAATACCTTTAAGTGACTAGTTTTGCTTGCAGTAATACGCCAAAATACAGCCAGACAGTGTAGTGTAAAAACTAATATTTGAAGCATGCGTGTATATATGTGCGTATGTGTGTGTGCATGTGGTGCATGTGGTGCATGTGTGTGTGTGTGTGTGTGTGTGTGTGTGTGTGTGTGTGTGTGTAGTGTGCGTGCGTGCGTGCGTGCGTGCGTGCGTGCGTGCGTGCGTGCGTGCGTGCGTGTGTGTGTGTGACAATGTCATCGAAAGGTCTATAACACAGTGCGGTATTCCACCATACCCGTGCCTAATGCCGGAAAAGCGACTGATTCAACTCCAAGAGAAGCCGCTTCGAAGAGGACTGCACTGGTGGTTTTGTCCCAGTCGATGTCCTTGTGAATGTCTACATGGATGACATAGTCACATTGAAGCTTCCCTGCACCGGTTACCGCGATCCCGTTAGGGCGTGTTTTCCCTAAAACGTCAAAACACAAACATCTTTGAACTAAGTATAATTTGATTTGTAGCACAGCTACACGCAAAAACAATTATGTTTAACGTTCGTTTCTTCTGTTTCAAGAATATGAGGATTCGGTGTGGTAATTCCTGTTACGTCAGTGTGTGTCGTACATAACAAATATGTATTTATCACAGGCGAGGGAGCCGGGTGGGGTTATGGAGGTCAGGCAGTGCCCGTTGGTGTTTTGGTGAGCGTCAAAAGGGACGCAATTGCAGGGATTTGTTAAGCCTTAGCCACATTAATGTCCACCACCTTTTGTCGCGTAATACTGATAAAGTGTTTTTATTTTGAACCATAAATTAATTAATATTGAGGGATATACACATATTCATACAACACTAACACATATATGTGAAGAAAAACAATATTGGTGTTCACATTCCCAAAACAAAATACGTTTGTGACTTTGAGGTCACATTGTTTATATCCAGCGGCTTATTTTAATAAATATAATGGAATAATTGGTTTGTGACTTAAGATTTACACCGGGCAATACTTAAATTAAAATTAAAGGTTGTGTCTTTCGGAAAGTTAGGCTTTGCGCGAATATAATCTTACCCAACTTTTTGCACTCGTCGTCGATCGATCTGCCTCCAGCTGATACAATTGCTTTGGCTGTGGCACCTGTGCAATATACAAAAAACACAGATAGGTAGATCTTATTATCTACTTTAAAACAGAAAGCAAAATATGGCAATTTGGGCTGTAGAATGACTATTTCAGTGGCTACCTCCCTTCGACCTTCAAAACAATTTGTTAGCGAATTTTAATAACGTTATAATGTACACCATTTGTATTTATCATATTTATGCGACACGTGACATCCTTGAAATCATTCGTTTTAGCACACGTGTGTTGTATCCTTATTCAATGACCATGACAATGTACTAATGTCGTAATTACCTAAGTGTACATAGAGTTTCCAACTTTTGCTAGCATGAACGATCCCGGTAATGTATGTTCGTGAATATTCGGCACAGTCCGTTAGACCTCGGTGCGGTATATGGGGAAAGGCAAATATTCAGACGGTGTTCATGATATGGATATTCACCAAGGAAAAGAAAACAAGGTGTACGCGTGTACTTTTTTGCTAGACGTTTAGCATATACTATAATTAACGAAAAGAAATGTAATATAAAATCACCACCGTGTACTCAACAACTGGCAATCATTCGTTGTTGTTAGACAGATATGTTCACAACAGTTCAGTTGTAATGATCGAGTCGGCATATTTCTCAGGCAAAACAATATATCTTACGCTGGTTGATAACATACTTCGTGTGAGATCCAATGCGCCGTTGCTGCTGTTTACAATCGCACCGGTTTTTTCCTTCGTCAGAGCGCTTTGTGAAATTACAATCTTAGTGCTTGAGCGCGTCCCTCCTGTGTGTGCATTTGAAATTGTAAATGTATTTAAGACCAAAGTATGAAATCATCATGTTAGCTTATTTAAGTGTTGGAAAACAGTTGTGTTAATTGCGAATCACAGAACATAAGTAGATATTTATTTTGACACAAGCATAGCAGGTTTGGCTGAGGCATAGTAAATGTACGGGCAGAATAAATGTTCGCGGCCGCCTTTTTGTAAAATGGCGGATGTTTAGGTCAACGAAAGTCAAATACAAAATATTTCACTAACATGAAATCGGGTGTCCGCATACCTATATTTTGACATTCATATTAGCGATATATTTGATATAGTTAATCAGATACAGTGACATAAGTCTTGGCGGACGCCAACTTTAAATATGGCGGATTTTAATGTCGGCTAAAATATTTTTTTTTACATCTCTGACTACGAAGACCTATGGTTTGGTATCAAAATGACTGTTCTGGGTGGCTAAGTTATATAATAAGATGTGAGGCAAATATATATTCCACGGCCATCTTGATAAATGGCCGCCAACGCAGTCAAGAGCGAAATCTGAGATGGCCCTGTATACGAATATGTTTGTGTTATATCCTCTACGTGTTTGCCAACAAATATCATGCTTTTGTTATAAAGTGCACAGTTCACCCTTATTTTGTCACATATGGGGTGGGATGTTATATAATGACCACATAAAGTGACCACGTCCAACCTGGCCAGGTCTCTTGGCAAGGCTTCTTCTTCGTGGTATAGTCTCTGAATGTGTGAAGCATTCGCGTCTCGAATATGACAATCCTCACTACCTTCAGACTCGTGACTTGGTTGTGTTTGCAGAAATTCTCCAGGGCATCCAGCATCTTTTTGGCACAATCCGTGTGTGACAATCTGTGAGCGCCTAAAACAGTATAAGATACTACATACAGACGTGGACAATGTGTCAAGCCATCGTTGCGCTGCGCTAACAAACCCCTGGCTGATCGGCTCCGCAAAACAATTGTAGCAGCTGAATTCGCCAGTCGCCACTGCGTTAGCAGTGGAAACAACGCAAAGTACCTGCCCCAGTTTGAAGTGTGATACACGTCTGGTGGAAACCCCATTGGCATACTAAACATTGCATTTAACATAATACCGTGTGGCTGAAATCATCTAAAATTATATCGCATGACTGTAGGCCGACCATACTCCTGCGCGATTTCACTGGTTGGCGTTAAGAGTGGGTTTTTTTCTCAAAGTGGTCTGCTAGGGGTAAGGAAAGCTGGTAGTGAAGCAAGCAACCGTAGCGACCCCTTGCTTGCGAGGATGTGGGAAGCACGGGTCAGTACAACTAAACTTGAATTATTTCGTTCACACAAAAGTGTCGCAGCACAGCACTACCTTACGTCCATGCATGCCATAGCAAATCTAGGCTGCAATTATCATCAATACATGTTTCCGAATGCCGATATTTCGCGGAAAAGCCATAGCATCGCCATATATTCACTACTTAATTCGTCTGCCTTTTCCATTTAATTTCCAACAGTTACAAATATATATCTGACACACATAAATATACTCCTTTATCTAACTACCTATGTGGTTGTTTAAATGTGTTCCCTACCGCTTCCGTTTGACCTCCAACAGATACAAAGGTACATCTGGCAATCATAGATAAATAACTACTTATGTGTTTGTTTTAATCAACTCATCAACTTGTATGTTATACGCAATTTTCCGAGGACACGAATGACAGAGGAAGCCGCGAGAGAACCTCAGTGCCTAGGAGAAACAATGACCAGACTGGTCCACATGTTAGCGAATTAATGTTAACACCACTATCGGGTATACACATGCGAACATCGAAAATAATGTGTGTTTGCATTGTACGCAATTCAATGAGACTACAATTTCCATAGCCCAGACATTGAAGCAACATAATATTTTAATTAATGAAATAATTCACATGTTGTCTTATCGTTTTTGAACCATCCACATAAAATCAATCATTGACCGTCATATCAAAGTCCCTACAACTGCCACTACAATGTTGGTTTATCATATTTATTTATTTAACTTATAGTATTGTCATATTGGTTTTAGCATATTTATTCCTGTATTTGATCTATTTATACATGCATTACTATATGATTTAAATATTGTGCTTAATTATGAATCCTCCAAAGTGCAAGATTCTATAACTGGACAATAAAGTTATTATTATTATTATAGTCAACATGTCTTGTATCTTTTTACCACATTGATTACATGAATAATATATTAATACATGTTCTGATTACTATACTAGCTTACCATGCCGTTCACTATATAGGGTACCGTTAGAAATTATATCCTGAACAACTATGACATACATTTATATTGTATCATAATATTATTTCCAAGCGTTGATATATAATTCAATGCAGTATGCCAACATACCTGTGCCTATTGCGGGGAATGCGACTGATTCAACTCCAAGGGAAGCTGCTTCGAAAAGGACTGCACTGATGGCTTTGTTCCAGTCGACTTTCTTGTGCATGTCTACGTGGATGATATAGTCACAGGGAAGTCTTCCTGCACCGGTTACAGCGACGCCGTTCGGAAGGGGTTGTACTAAACAAAACCATTACACGCATTAAATACTATGTAAACGGTAACATAGTTATCATTAATGAAATCCGCAACATTCACAACCTGCTTAAATCCTGATATTGTGTCTCATATATGCACCCTATTAATGATCGCCATTTTTAATTATCACACTCGACATATTATCTTTGAGACAAGTATGTATATTCGTATATATATATATATATATATATATATATATATATATATATATGTATATGTATATGTATATATATATATATATATATATATATATATATATATATATATATATATATATATATATATATATATATATATATATGGAGTATGAAACTAAAAGATGACGTAACGGTTACTTGCCCAATTTCTTGCATTCCGCGACGATAGAACTGCCTCCAGCTTTTGCAATTGCTACGGCTGTAGCACCTGTGCAGTATATATTGATATGTAGATCTTGCTAATTCCATCAAATCACAACGAAAACTGTGGCAACATGGTCTATGATTATACTTCCACGGACCTTTACTATCGTTATAATATAAACAATTATTCAATCTGTACGTAGCACACGTCCAAACAGACATCATCTTGCTGACTGGATGGCTTAGCTTATGCAGTATGCTCCAGTGTAGCCGCTACAGGAACACATTCTGTAGCAATGTACAAAATGCCAAGTCTGTATAACAAAATGCATGCGAGCTTGTGTGTGGGCGTGCGTGCGTGCGTGCGTGCGTGCGTGCGTGCGTGCGTGCGTGTGGACGTGCGTGTGCGTGTGTGTGAAAAGAGAAACTGCCCTTTTCTATCTCCACGATACCCAGGCACGAACATATTACTCTTTGATCAGTTTGGTTACATACCTTTTGTGAGATCTAACGCCCTGTTGCTGCTGTTTACAATTGCACCCGTTTGTTCTTTCGTTATATCGCCGTGCGCAATCACAATCCTTAGACCGCCAAACTGGATTGCAATGTCGTCGGTGCTTGGGGGTGTCCTTGGTGCTTCAAAACACATACCATATTGAAAGTTTGTGTGTGTGTGTGTGTGTGTGTGTGTGTGTGTGTGTGTGTGTGTGTGTGTGCGTGCGTGCGTGCGTGCGTGTGTGTGTTCGTTTTTGTGCGTTTGTGGTAATAATAATCGTCACTGTTTCGAAAGGAATTCAACAAATTGGAGCAGACATCTTATACAAAGGCATTATGAATCTAATCGAAGCAAGCAAGTTCTTGATCATTCAAGTTTGCAGTATGCCGCCATGATATCAATGGTGGACTGATTAAGTTATCATTTCATTCAAATAAACTTCAGGATTGTGTTTCCTTTTCGTGTGGGGCTCCGAAAACATATCCATACTCCATCTTCATCTTGTGGTTAGCTCATCAATCTATGTTATCCATGTGTTTGTGGCTAGATTATTGTCGAGCTTGGTTTTCAGAGATGTCTTCTCCAGAATTAGTGAGGCCACTACACTTTTACTTCCCCTTGAATAGATAAAATGAACCGACGGTTTTTAGCTTCTCGTCCGAATGACACAGGCAAATGTGGAGTGAATGAAATTGCCTACGTTTCGAAACGGCGGAAGGTGGAATCGAGCCACCGTCCCCTTGCATGACAGTCCGCCGCTCTGCCTTGCGAACACTGCGCTATTTGGGTGGACATTCCAATTAGTGTAGTTGTTGTTAGGTTATCAGGTTGACCACGTAAATATACCTTGATCAATCCAAGAATCTGTGCCAATGTCATAACATATAACAGTGTATTGGCAAACGTATTCTGCGCTGCTGATTCGATTTGTCTAGTAATACAACTGCGGTGTTTTGTTACCACAAAATGAACACACAAAGATCATTCCCACCTGCAGGTGCTTCATAGTGTCTTCGTCTTGATGACGTTCCACCCATATTGCTGCTGAAATCGTCATGTAGACCGGATGTGCAACGTTCTTCGTACCATTCCGATCAGCTAAAATAAAACAACAGTGTTATCTTTCTAGAAACACAATTTCATTTCATTTATTTCAATCTATTATTTTGTCTGAGATAGGCTCATTTAATTTTGTTTAGAAAACATAATTAATGTTCAATCGCCGTTGTTTTGTTGGGTATTATATTATGTTCTCCTGTGATCATTGTCACAGGTCTGCAGTCGGTACAACAAATGTGCTCTGGTGAGCTTTAGATGCATTTGTGCAAAGTTACTGTGCTTCGTTAACTTGCTTACTAGGATGGAGATGGGGACATAATGACCCCCACTTAGCCGCGATTGGCTTCTTTTCATATACAATTATTGTTGGAGTTTAATTTAATTAAAGTATCTAGAAGATTGTCGAATACAAATGTCTTGCTAATTTAACTGAATAAAAATTGACCATTCCGTGTGAAAGAAAACAGTTTGCATCCTTGTGTTGATATTATTAATAGGTTCAAGCCATCAAGCACATTATAAATGATAAAATTTGTGTTGCACTTTCAACCCTCTCCTGCTTGATGCTTATAGCGTACGGAAGAAGCGGTTGATTCCTGCACTTTATGTACCTTATTCCCATTTGAGTGATGTCTTTGCCAAAATGTAGGATTGGGAAGTTCTACACAGTATGGGTGTGGATGGGTGGGGACGACGGAACGCGCCCCGCATTTTTCAACCCGATGGGGACAGTATAGGAAATGTCCCCCCACTTTTTCAGTTCATAAAAACAAATTTACAGGCATATAGCGAGACTAATCACTCCACTGTCTCTAAGAAAAGTTACATCGGTGTAGTAGTAAAATTAATATACAAGTTCAGATATAAACTTCCGATTACCCAGTAGAAAATTACTAGATAAATTACTTGGGTGGCCGCAACCTGATCTTAGTCCAGTAAATATTCATCATGCCGGCTCTGTCATTTTGCAAACTTGTGTTGATATATTAATAGGCACTAGCTATCAAGCACATTATAGATTATTAATTTTCGTTTGCCCTGTCACCCCTTGTATTGCAGCTTGGTCGCCCTGGTGGATATGTATAGCCTACGGCGGAACCAGCGAATTCCTGCACTTAGAGTAATTTGATCCCGTTTGAGTGATTTATTTGCCAAAAGGTGGGATAGGAAAGTCCTATACAGGCATCCGTGTAACCTCTGCATCTTGTCACTCTGTGAATCAGGCAAGCAGTCATGGGTCCAAATTAAGTCTAACCTCCAAATGTTCAGTGATTGGGGCGGGCCATGGCCCCTCTTCAAACATGCCAACATGACGATTTTAAATAGCATAACATAAAGGCCTTTGTTTATTATTTTTAGAATTAGCACCAAACCAACAATGAATGAGTTTTAAAGTTACTAAAAATAGAAATACGTATTTCAGGACATATATACTGTATATATATATATATATATATATATATATATATAAATATGTACAAAAATATTCATATGTGTATATATATACCTATATATATATATATATATATATATATATATATATATATATATATATATATATATATATATATATATATATAAGTATTATACATGCCCAAAAATATTCATATGTGTATATATATATACTTTATATATATATATATATATATATATATATATATATATATATATATATATATATACATATTTATAAATACATATATGTATGTAATTTATATGTATGTATATAATATTTATATAATATATAATATATATTTTAATATATATTATAATATATATAAAAAATAACAACACACACATATATATATATATTATATATGTATGTATGTATGTATATATGTATAATATATATATATATATATATATATATATATATATGTGTGTGTATTATACACATATATATACATACATATATATATATATATATATATATATATATATATATATATATATATATATTATATATATATATATATATATATATATATATATATAATATATATATATATATATGTATATATATATGTTTTTTGTATAATATATATATTAAAATATATATTATATAAATATTATATACATATATAGAAATTACATACATATTACATGTATTTATAAATTGGTCCCCCCCCCCATTTTTAAAACCGGATCGATGCCCATGGCTACAGCCATATCAAATCAACTGAGGATGATTATCCATTTTGCAATTACGTCTTTATACTAAACATGAGTATGCATGTTGTTGATTTATAGTCGTTCTTGAAACAACACTCATGTAGGCATCAAAAACTAAAACGAAAGTAAAAGTGTTGTTACTTCCGGAAATAGTCCATAACTAACGTCAACATTCCAGCAACACATTAGTGTTTCTTCAGTGGCAGACGTTGAGTGAATAGTCAAGACATGTCACTATATATCCGTACGTCTTTAAATAAACTCACCACCGAAGACAACGTCTGAACGTCTGATCTGTTTTAGTAAGCGTTCGTTGATTGTCCACAAACCGTGCTTGTCCACAAACTCTCGATGGCTCACATAAAAAGGCGGACCAAGAACGAGCGGACCGCGCAAAAACGGCGAACCACATTCACAAAGATGCTACCAATCTTTGTTCCACATTTACAAGCTATGTTGTTGTTTGCGCGTGTGATCATAAATAGTGAAAACTGTTATTAGTGTGTTGTTCTAACAATTCTAAATGTAATGCTTGATTAGTGTTACTTGTCTCTATAAAATCTTAGAAATAAAAAATCCTACGCAGCCGGCGGCATCATGCTGTCAGTTTATTTAAATCGTTTGATATAATGACTTGTTTAAAAGTAAATGTGTTCACAGGGCACCTCATGGAAACTGTTGACCTTATGGAAACTACTATACCAGGCATGTGAGGAATTCTGATGCTCCAGCAGTCTGTTGATGTCCTTGTATCTACTATGAAAGGGCATGTGTGGTTGGATTGCAGTTGGATTGCACTACTAGCTGCATATTTGTGGGTAAGTAATTTATGTTATTTAATCGAATGTTCTTCACTGAGATCATGCATGTTGTATCGGGACTAGCTGTCTTTTGATTTAACAATTCGCCTAACGGTGCGTGTTTTCATGGGGCATTAACACTTGTTATTGCCTGCCGTCCATTGCTGAGGACATTTGAATGTTGGTGCACATTATCTCTTCACAACCGTACATTGTAGCCCTAGTTAGTATTAGTACTTATGCTACTTATTACAATAATATTATATTCGAATACGGTCGAAACGTAGAAGTAAGTAGAACATTGCTAGTTGTGTAATTATGAAATTTGTTTGGAATAATATTATACTGCCAACTTGATGAACATTTTCACAACAATAATATTATATATATATATATGTACATATATATATATATATATATATATATATATATATATATAATATTTAGTATGTTAATAGTCAGTTACGTAGGAGATGTCATTGTTGTGATGATCTTAACAACAATTCCAAGAATTTGTATGATATAAAATTCGCCGTTTCAAACATTATTCAATCTTATAGTACAGTTTACTACAGTAGTTAAATTTGCTTATTACACGTATGTTATTATCGAAAGACATCTCAACATCACAAGAATACCGTAAAAACAACAACTATAATAACGCACATAAACATGGAGCGTATCGATCGGCAGCATTTTGTGACATATCCTAACTTTTCTCATTAATCAGCAATAACTTTTACAGCGGTTTCGCTACTCTATAATATATAATAATAATAATAAGGTTTATTTCAGACAAGACGTCCATATATGTATACATAAAATACAATTAAAAAAAAAAAAGTACAATACATATAATACAATCAAAGCAATGAGATCAACGTAAAAATATAAGTGTAAAATTTAAAAAGTTATGTCTAAATATATGAGGAAATGAATTAAATAAGTTGTAAAAATAAATATAAAATAAAATAAAAAATGATTAAAAAATAAATACAATACTAATGACATGTGTACAATAAAGACCTCCAGTATGAGTACAAATGGCTCTTAAAATGAATGTCGGTATGAAGGTAATTAATAAAAAGGATATTATCTGACTGATGAAGACGACATAAAAGACTGAATATTGATGAACGAATGCGTTCATTGAAGGATTTAATATAGTTGGTGGCAAACATAAAACTTGCACTACATCTTGGGGGTAAGTTTAGTAAAATTCTGAGGCTATTATTGTATGCGACAGTAATGCTTTTGAGGCTATATTTTTTGAATGTGCACCAAAGACTAGAAGTATACATAGGAGCACAGTATGCTTGAAATAAAATAATTTTGGTAGAAATATTACAAAGACAAAATTTTCGAGCTAATACATTGGCTTGGGCATAAAGGCATCTTTTTTGTCTGGCTATGTCGTCATCATCAGTCAGGTTATTGTTGATTATATGACCAAGATATTTACATTTTGTAGTATAAGGTAATGGATGGTTATCGAGATGGATACAATGAAAATGTTTCCTGTCCTGGGATTGCTTGTCAATAACCATACAAAAGGACTTCTTGGCATTATAAGTAATATTGAACAATTCGCCATACTTGGCACAACAATCAGTAAGTTTTCTCAAACCAGCAACACTGGGAGAAAAAATACAGAGGTCATCGGCATACATCAAGTGGTTGATTAAGGTGCCAGCATAAAGACAACCAATATATAATTTGTTTAGATTAACGCTTAAGTCGTCCATGTACACATTGAAAAGATGGGGGGAAAGGATTCCACCCTGTTTAACACCATTGGAAACAGTAAAAAAGCTAGAAAATCCCTGACACCATCTGATGGTAAATTGTTGGGTACCGTACCAGTGGTATAGAATGCGTACAATAAAAGCTGGACAGCCACGATCAATTAATTTACCAAATAGCTTGCTGTGGTTAACTTTGTCGAAGGCTTTGGAGGCATCCAACATAGTAACATACATAGAAGACCCATTAGCAATATAGTTTCGAAAAAGTTCTTTTAACAGAAATATGAGCATCTCAGTAGAGTGATGCTTTTTAAATCCAAATTGATTGTCACATGTAATGAGAAATGGGATAGCCCTGGATAATATTAATGATTCAAATAGTTTGCTAGCTACTGTGGCAAGGGCAATGGGTCTATAGTTATTATTGTCTGACAAATCACCAGATTTATTTTTAATGATAGGAGCTATGATTGTTGTCATCATAGTATCAGGTAAAAAACCATGTATTAACAGACTGCTATACAACAAAGACATAAGAATATGTAGTTTTTCGTTAGCATACTTAAAATGTTCATTACTGATATGGTCATAGCCACAGGCTTTACCAACAGGCATAGCAATTATTAATTCTTGTAGTTCTTTAACTTTAACAACCATATTGTCGCTAAGTTGAATATTGCTACAATACATGTCAATCTTATGAATGTGAACAGTAGACTCGGGTACAGAGTTAAGCAGTGATTGGTAATGTTGGAGCCACATATTTCTGACGTTTTCAGCACCACAGGCACCTCCAACATTACTGGGGTTAGGTAACCTGGCATTGTTTGCTTGTTTGATGCCCTTCCAAAAGTTTTTTAAATCATGGCTGCTCAGATTGGAAGCTAGTCGCTCCGCTTTAAGAGATTCAGCATTTTTTTCGCAATGTCTTTTGTTGCGTTTAAACTGGGCACGTTTAATTTTCATTAAGTCATACAAAGAACCATGTCTCGGACTCCCAGCAGACCGCCAGATGAGAAAAGTTTCTCTGGCAGCTTGATGAGAGTCCCTGACTAGGTCGTTCCAACCAGGAACATTGAATTTTCGGGATGTGTTATACGTTTTAGTAGGAATGACATCGGAAGCATCCGTAAGAGAATGTATGATATCATTATAAAATTTGCACAAGAGCAGCTGATGGGCTACATCATGGCAGTTAGGATTGGTACAACTTAGAGCAGCATGTGGTACGTCAATGCCGGATAAAAGAGAACCAGAATTGTTGTAATAGTTGAGAAGGTCATGGGAGGAAGCACAATCCCACATGGGACTGGGCTTACAAGTTTGTTGCGTAGTGGATGATTCAGAAGTGGGTAGTAATTTGATAGAAATGGTAAACGATAGAGGAAAATGATCCGAAGAGACACAGTCATAATTAATTACCATATCAGAGACAGATGAGTGACTGGAGTGGGTGCAAAGCACATGATCCAGCCAGCTCCTAGAGCCATGGGCGTCACTAACATATGTAAACGAATCGGGGGGAAGATACTTAATGTCACTTGGGATAAAGTGGCATTCACTAATAAAAGAATTTAGAAATGGTGAAAATAAGCTAGTCTTGATTAAATCAGCATTAAAGTCTCCAACAATAAAAATATTACTTGAATCAAATGAGTCAGTTATGGCTTGGATCTTGCCTAAAATAGCTTGATATTCATCAACATTATCATCGCTCTGATATGGTAGATATACATTAAGAACAAGAATTGTGGCATTAAAAGTAGTGATTTTTAGACCAAGAAGTCTTTTCTCGTCGTCATAAACCAAAATTTCGATGGATGGGTCAAGTGATCTTCGCCATAAAAAACAAAGACCACCGTGAGGACGACCACTGAAGCCATCACCATAATCGATGGAGCTAATGCCCCTAGCACTGAAGTCAGAGTGCAAAGAATTAATATATGAAAGGCTCTGTTTGGGAAGCCAATGTTCTTGCACAGCAAGTATATCACATGCAGTTAAAATGTTAATCAAATCAAGTGAACTGTTCCGTATGCTTCTCGCATTAAAGGAAGCAATACGTATACGACAGTCTATAGGTGTGTCGAATTAGCTGTGTTGTGTTTCCTTGGAGGAAAGTATCGACCAATCTTAGTGCCAACTGGCCAAAGGTTGGCGTCATAGAGAGTGTTCGGTCTGCCAATGTCGACACACAGTTTGAAAGAGGCGTAGTAGTTGTGAGTTGATGGAATGCGTTCACAGGTGCACTTCATCTTCAAGTTAGAAGACACATACGTCGAGACGTCCACACATGATGTGTCGGTATGAAAACCGGTTAAAAAGTAATCCGCCGATACAAGTCGAGCGGGAGCACATTTGAGTCCACACTTGACGGACGATTTTCCAGTGGTCATTTGATGCGTTTTGTGTTGCTTAACACTAACAGATGACACATACGTTTTCGTTGATGGCTTGCGTGGTTTCTTGGAGACAACGTCGGTCCACAGTGGCGAAGATGTGTTACCGGTAGGCGTAATAGATGTAGTGGTCTCGACTGACTGTTGTGGAGCAGGGGGCGAGCCCATCAGGGAAGTGATCGCTGATTCAATCGAGATTGACGCCGCAGATTGTAGAGGAGTGATTGGCGGAGATGTTGAGCTCTGGGATGATCTACAGCGTTCAGAGGAGATGGCGAGACGTGTAGGCACGAATTTGGCGGCTGTCGTTGTAGCAACATCAGCAGTAATGATCTGCGGCAGTGGCAGCAGGGATTTCGCAGTGGCATTCACGAGTTTGGGCACTCCTGAAGTAAGTGACGACACCAGAGTAGAGATCTGCGTCGACAGTGTAGACACTGAGTTGGTTAGTAGCTGGAACGCGTCATCAGTGTCGTTCTGTTTGTTCTTGCACATAGTGATTTCACGGGATAAAGAGGAAACGTCCACATGATTAAAGTCGATGTTTGGCAGCTTACCAAGATCACGGGCCACGAAGATTGGTATGTGATTCGGGTCAATTTCGTCCAGGACTTTGGAGATGTCGTCGATGTTGTGTTTCGCTCTGTCTGAACCTTGACGTTTGATACGCCGGTTTTTTAAAGTAACGGAAATGTGCGAATGCAGAACGTCTTTGGCTTTATTGATGTCAGTGTCCGTAAAATTGTCAAGTACAATTCGGAGAAGTACAGAACGCGGCAAGATGTCCATTCTATTTATATAAAAGCATAAGAGTTCGTTGATGACAATGACGTTGTCGCCGGTAGCTGTATATATATAAGGAGGGAAGAGTGTCGCAGGGTCTTAACTGCTTGCTTGCGCAATGTAGTCCGTGTATAAGTACGCAATTGTACCCGTATATAAGCTGCTGCTGCACGCATGTGCAGCAGCGCTGCTTATATTGGAACTTGAACGTGTCGTATTGTCCGACTCGGTGGCATGGCGCAGCCACGCCTATAATTCGTGGCCAGACTGAACGATGCTGAAGTTGGATGCAATAAACACATGCAGGCAATACTCCACACGTGTCTTGCGTCCTTCCACAATGTTGTGATTGTGGTCCGCCTTTTCCGGACGGTCCGCCCGTTCGTGAGCCGCCTTTTAGTGTGAGCCCTTTCGGTGCGGAATTCCCCTTCTGTCACTGGAATGAATGTCGTTGATCGCTAGATGGCAATACGGGTAGCTTTCACTTCTTGGTACGACATTTCAAATATATGTGACACATGTGATGGTCTATGTTGAATTAGTTATTAAATCAAAACCTCATGACAATACTAAAATTGTATTGACGAAAAGTCCAATTACATTAGTGACTCAATGTTGTATTCGATAGTGTAACGCAGTGCCACCTCTCGAAGGAATTAGAATTAATTGTTAGTTAGTAATTTTTTGGTTTGTGGCGCCCCCTTCAGCCGATACCGACTACTGCAACATGGCGATACCCTTGACAAAATGTTGCTGTTGTAGTCTGGTTCAAAACCAGAGAAATTTAATACGCAGGCAAGTAACTGCAGATGAGCTGAACAATAAACACCCAAAACGTCTGCTGAATGTATGACAAATTTTACAAAAACGTTAATATGCGCTACTCCGCGTTCGGGGCCGAGCGATAATAGGGTACAGCACGTATGGGGCATGACATTTTGTAATTGTTTTCAGACACGTTTTCATGATAGAAACCTAAACAGTACCAACTAACATGTTTGTTTCCTTGAAAGTGGCAAAAATATTCACACGCTGAGTAAGGTTAAGCATCCTATTTACACACGTGACACTTCATGTAGATTTTAGTCAAACTCACACCGCACTCTGACACCGTTACTGACAGTCGGTGACAGTCTCAGAGTATGGCACACTCACACAAACTTCTTGACAAAGTGACAAACACAGTGACTGTCAATGGTTGAGACTGCATGTATGAGCCAGGGATGGTTAGTGGTGACAGCCCAGACCTAGTGACCTAGACACTATCTGGTAGTTATTTTATCAAGTTACACATATCTGGCATTGGCTTTCACAAGCCTGTGTTTGTCTATATTACAAATGACACTAAAATCACCATTTTACTGTTGATGGTATGTATTCCAGGGGCCTTTGGAGGACATCAACAGTTTTTCAGGAAGCGGTGGGCACGCAGTCATCTTCCACATCCTCCCAAACATCACATCCACCACCACAGGGCAGCAGAAAAGGTTGGATTTTTTATCTTTTGAATTTTTGCTTATTTGTATCTTATTTTTAATCATTTATTTTATATTATTAGAATTTCATCTTTTATATCAAACACAATTTATATAGTAGTTTTATGTAAAGCACTATGAACGCAACGGATGTTCAGTGCACATTAAATAAAAGTTAGTATTATTTCATCTCACTTTTATATTATATTTTATTACACCAATGTATTGTATGACAACGTAAATGACAAAAGTTATATTTCAAATTTTTAACTCCCATAATATTCAGGAAAGGTACAAATATTTATAATACGTTGATGTCTGCAGACATATACAATGTACAGGTGTACCATTGATGCTGATTCGACATGTTTATTTGTTGTATTTGCAGATGGTGTTGAAAAAATAGTCATACCAAAGAAGAAGAAAAGGTAAAGCTGAACATAATGTGTGGATTGATTTAGTTCATTCACTAGACAACAGAAGCTATTTATTAAATCCTGGTATTGGTAAACTATTTCTGCCTCTTACAATAACGTCTTTGATTATCAAAATGTTATTATGATATATGGCATGTCTAATCATACTCTAAATGTACTTTAATATTATTAAAACGACATTTATAAGAAACATACCTAAACAATTGTTTTTTCCGTTTTTATTTTGTTTCAATTTTTTCAGAAACGTATGCCTAAACAATTGTTTTCTCCATTTTCAGTTTTGTTTCATTTTTTTCAGGGATGAACTGTCCATCTTGAAAGCACTCGCTTCCACCGTGAAAAGGGTAGGGTACACTTTCGTAGAGTGTGATATGTAAAGTTTTAAAGTGTGAACGTAAAACATTGTGCCAACCTAAATTCTTCTCAGTTCACAACATCTAAGAATATCCCTGATATTTGTAACAGGGAAACAAAACAGTCAGCATTTTGGGAAGAATATCACTGCTGTAGTTTACTCGAAAAAACATTGTTGAACGTCAATAATTTAAATTGTACAGGGAATGACAGACAGCCTGACATAACCATGTTGTATGTTCCCACTTCATCACTAGAAAGTCTAGTTTCCATCTCATCAGAAACTAATATATTTTCAGCCAGTCTTTCACTGATGTTTCTAGGCTGATTTTCCCATTTTCAGTGATGAAAGTTATTTTCTTTTCTATTACATGTCTGTTTTATCATAATCTTCCGACCTGACCTGTATAATTTATCTGTGTAATTCATCTCCACTTTGTTGCTTGAAATTTGTTTAACAATTGAGTTTCCATGTTTGAAAAGTATACCTTAGTTTCTTAATTTCTAGAGGGATTACAAAAAACTTCCAAAAAGATGGAACAATAACCATAATGTTGAGTGCTATTGGGATTTCCTCAAAAATGCATTTTGTTTCCCTATAAATTCATGAGTGAAGGTTGAGCTTTGTTGGAAATTTTGACTGGACATTGTTTAGTGAGATTGCGTTCAATATGGTGAGATTATATAAATTATGGTTTTATTTTCATTAATTATTGTGAGATTATAATACTATGATGGGTGTATAATCAACAAATCTCAAGTTATTAAGATTACTGATAAATCTTAGTAATTTTTGTATATTTATAATAATTTCCTGATTTTAGTAGTTTAAAAAAATTATTAAACACTATTTTTTAATCAATAGTTATTACTTTGTTTTATTTTTAAATGTTTATTTTAAGTCAGTACTTATTTATCTATGGATTTACATTATAACTTACTAAATAGCGCAACGTTATCACCACTGCCATAACCAGTGTGAATATGTGGAATATTGGTCTGTGACTGCCTGTGTAATTACTGTTTTATGATTCTGTGCTGACCACAAGACAATGTTCTCTCCTTTGAGAATTTAATAAACTATCTTGAATCTTGTAATCACATATTGTGGTGAGATTGAGATGGCTTGGTGTGTATTAGTCATGAATTCACCTGTCATTCCCACAGGATTACAATGCGCCCCATTACAAGTACATTGATGACCCGTTCCTCATCCCAACCAGTGCCTTGGAGAAGGTAAGTTATTTTTGTCACAGATTACGTTATGAAACGTGTAGACTTGTTCTCACTGTTGTGTGACTGTGAAAAGTGTTCCCTACATTCACAGTACATCCCAGTGTTCCCCTGGGTGGAATGATGGGGGAGGTAGTGGGACAGGCTGAGCATGCACTGAAGGCGTGATATGACACTATGTGGCCAATCACTACTATTTGTAAAACTATCTTCAAAATGGTACATTCTGACGGGTGTTTTAACCTATTCCCTGGAAACAGACAGGAAAACAAATGCATAACTACAAGGCAACAGCATGTAAACATGTTTATAGGAAGAATAGCATATTTTGAGGGAGGTGGCTTCGAAAAACTGCGAGGTAGCCCACTTCGGTCATCATATAGCAGGGGAACACTACATCTGTTTTATCTGTGCTTTGAGTTATTGTAATGTCTTCACTCACCATTGCTTGTTTTATTTTATTCAGAAATGAAAAGCTAGTTGCTTGTGAGGTAAATGCTGTCCATAATATGTTTTAAATGTTCTGAGAGTTGTCTGATTACTGAGTTTCTTACATTCAATACATCCAATTTATCTGTGCTTTATTTGAGTTATAATCATTATCGTTGCATGTTTTTTATACTCAAAATTTAAAATAAATTTGCCTGTGAGGTAAGTCATGTCCAATATACAATTTAAATGTTCTTAGCATTGTCTGACAAATGTGTTTTCTACGTTCAGTTCATCCACATTATCTTTGCTTTATTTGAGCTGTAATAATTTCTTCTCTTGTCATTGCTTGTTTTTTATATTCATAAATGAAAAAAAATTGGCTTGTGAAATAAATCGTGCCCAAGGTGTGTTTAAATAATTTGTTCTAATGTGGGTTTCTAGAGGAGCTACTCCCTGGCGAAGGCATCTGGGAAGAAGGCAGCGAGATATGTGTTACAAAGGTACCCTGGTAACTTCCAACATAATCCTGCAGAGCCAAGTATTGAGGTGAGTATCTAAATATAAAGTAAAGATTTTTGTGATTGTAAGAAATGGTTTACCTGTTGAACAGCGCTGCGACGTTTATATTATGTTTAATGCATTGCGTCTTCCTATGACATTACATGTCTGAGTGTAGATATACCTTACAAACACACAGTCACACACTACTCTAACACAAAAGGAGCTAGTATAAATGTACTGTATAACTTATATATATTTTACTTGTAAATTTAAGTTATAATGATAATAAAATATATGTTAATTGGATGCATAATTTTATTAATGTTATTGGTTTGTTGCTTTCTTACATTATTCATATACCAGTTAATAAGTGCTGTATCCCAAAACACAAATAAAATGACAATTGACATGCACAGGCTTAGTTTGCCTGGCTGTATACCTGGTTAATGTATGGCAATTAGGAAACAGATATGTATATTTCTAGATACACCTGTATTAGTGTTGCTTGTTACATAAATCTCAATAGTACTTCTATATACTAATATACATGCCTACATGTGTTACAAGGCAAATTTGTTTGTACCTGTTTAGCCACCTTCATGGCACGCCTAAAGATACATTTCTTTTGACTGTTCTCGTGGCTTAGTTTAATGTTTGTACTTTTATCAATATTTTATTTAACCTATTTATATATTTATCATACATTTATTAAGTTTAAATAATTTGCGTGATTATATTTATATTGATATTTTAATTTTTTTATTGTCTATATATGTTACTAGTATATATATGTGTTTTTCTTCTGGCGTGTATTTGTATTTTAGGATTGTAATGTATGTAGAGTACCACGAACAATTTTAAATTGGATGTGGCACTATATTAAATAAAATATATTATTATTGTAGGCGTTCATGCCCAAGTCGGGTCCCCAGTTGCCAGAGGGAGAAGTCGCCGGACTGCGGGAGAGGATTGAGAGACGCCTGCCAACTGATGCGTATCTGTCATACCTCAGCGTGAAGGAGAAAGGTATTTGGGGTGTATTTAAACACTCAATTGAGAGCACCAGGATTTGAAAGTCTGTTTTGTTGCCATGTCGAAGTTCGGGCGAATTTGCCTACTGTATGTTTGTCCAGCTTACTCGACTGTTTGGATGCAAACTTGGCAGTAGACAATCAAATAGTAGTACTGTGACAGGTAAACATGTAGTGTGTCAAATTGGCCAAATTTTCTTATCGTATAGTGCAAAAAAGCAGTGTAGCATTGCAAATAACAAAAATAACGGAAACTACCACTTGCTAGTTGTGACCAGTTTGACCTTTGATGCTCTGCATGGCTGATATATTTATGGTCAGAGTAGTCCTAGATGTTTCCAGCACTCTGCAGGTTTTTTTAACTGATTGGTCTATATATGTTAGGCTTACAATATTAGGATCGTATGTGGTCTTGCTGAGCTGATCTTTTTTAGAACATTTACACCAGGCTGACCTTTCTGTGCTGGCACTGTGGGTGGTCACTGCCAGGGTGCTTGTCGTCCTCAGTGGTTCTTTTACGTCCAAAATTGAGAGGGGACCGACATTAAAGTGATTCTCCAATTCGTGACAGATACACAGTCCCCAATGTTTAGAGCCAGGATGTAACACCAAATATCCCACACCTGCCATGACCGGGTATTGAACCTCAGCGTTGTGGCAGCAATGAGGTTTAGATAGACATCTGATGGTCTAACACATTGGTGCCATGTCACCAGAAACGCAACTTTCATTACAAACAATGCAGGGCTAGCCATTAGAGAGAAGTGTGTGACTCAGTGAGTGATGGAGCAATGTTCCTCTCTCAAATGCTAATCCACACAGTGATTTATCGCTCAATGAGTGTCACGATTAGCCTGTGTGAGAGAAAGATTGCTCCCATAAAAAGAGTATCGATTGAATGGTGTTGTGATGTTATGGTCCTGTGCAAGTTTTTATGACATGGTCCCCTGCAGGCACAGAAGTACCGGAGGAGACCATGAAGGACCTTCTGGACTTGCTGTGTGTGTACAACAGCGAGGACCCAGAGCCGGACCAATTCCCCGATGAGCTGTACTTCAACCGAGAAGTTGGCCAGGACAACACACGCAAGATCCGCAAGACCTGGCAGTATGTCTCTCTCACGTCTCTATCTCATGTCTCTATCTCACATTTCTATCTCATGTCTCTATCTCGCATCTCTGTCTCATGTCTATGTTTCACGTCTCTATCTCATGTCTCTGTCTCATGTCTCTATCTCACGTCTCTATCTCACGTCTCTGTCTCACGTCTCTATCTCACATCTATATTTCACATCTATATCTCATGTCTCTATCTCACATCTATATCTCTCGTCTCTATCTCACATCTATATTTCACATCTATATCTCACGTCTCTATCTCACATCTATATCTCACGTCTCTATCTCACATCTATATTTCACATCTATATCTCACGTCTCTGTCTCACATCTATATCTCACGTCTATATTTCACATCTATATCTCACGTCTCTATCTCACATCTATATCTCACGTCTCTATCTCACATCTATATTTCACATCTATATCTCACGTCTCTATCTCACATCTATATCTCACGTCTCTATCTCACATCTATATTTCACATCTATATCTCACGTCTCTATCTCACATCTCTATCTAACATATCTATATCTTGTCTCTATCTAACATCTCCGTCTCATGTCTCTATCTCAAGTATCTGTCTAATGTCTCTGTCTCATGTCTCTATTTCATGTCTCTATCTCATGTCTATTTCATGTCTCTATCTTGGATCATCTGGTTTCATTCAGTTAGATCCATAGTAAACAGTAACGTGCAACACAGACTCAAATTACATGAAAATTACTTTGTAAGATCATCTGTTTTAAATATAAATTTCCGGTGGATCAACATTCCCCATACTTACATACGAACTACTAAGACAACACGACAGAGTGTACTCGCCAGTTGCCTGAGAGGAAGATGGATCAAATTCTCTTACCAACATATTGAAATATACTATACCATTTAAAAAACTGACCTTTTTAATATTATGCCAGCTCTCGTATATATTGGCTCCCAAAATATTAATTTCAGCTAGTACTTTTGATAATCATGAGAGTTTTGTCACTGTGTTGTCAAACTTCCCAGGTGTTGTTGCTGGGCCAATATTTAACCATTGACCTACTGAACTTGTTGGTGACATTGTTTTGAGGGAGCAAGACAAATCGACATCAGCCCAGAAGCATACACAATCAATGTGTAGATTCCATTTTTGAAAATCACCTGAATTGATTCATGGGGTGGAATTAAATTATATTTAAAATTAGGTAATAGTATTTCTTATAATTTCACTAAAACTACTAAAAATGTTAACACAAAATTATTTTAAAATACACAATTGAATTTTACGAATACGAATACATTTATTTCAGGTAAAAACCCATATACAATTGGTACATACATTAGCACATCTACGTAGCCTATAAAATATCAAATATGTTAAAAAATGAATAGATAAAAAATAAATAAGGTTATAAGTTAGATAAATGTAAAATTGTAGAAAAACAGATAAAATAATGAGCAATATACAGGATGTGATTGTATAATAAATATGCAATTCATTACCTCAGGTGAGGAGTTGTTTTCAGAGTTAGCTGGTGGTTTACCAAGTGACAGTTGTGTTCAGTCTGTGTGTTGTGTGATATTGTTGACTCGACACCCAAGTGGTTGTTATAGAGACAACGGACCAGCCGAGCAGCTGTTTAAGGAGATGGAAACAAAGGATGCTACCGTCTACGGGAGTCTCATTAAGGGAAGAGCAAAGGTAGGGAGAAGCCTTATTTCTACAACTAAATATCTTAATCTGGTTTTTGTCAATTAAAATGGCGTCCAGAAGTCATAACCTTGAACATTGTGTAACACTCGGGACCTAGTCTTGGAATCCAGGTTATGAGTTTCATTTTAGCACTAGTGTTTACATAAATATTTGTTCATCTCGGTACAATGATAGTATACGTCTGCCATATTGACCTCTCCCAAATAACACTTCCATGGTGTTTATATCCTTGGGAATCCTAAATCAGAGGCACAACATACAACACAAATTAAGTGGGGTGGGCAAGATTCGTCATAGGAGCATGTGACTGCCGAAAGTTTCAGATGGAACTGCAATTTCAAACAAACATGTCTGGAGGTTTTTTTAAGGTAGCCATTGTTGGTTCCAGGTTTTTGGAATAGCTGCAGAAAATAAAACGCGTTCGCCAATACACATGTATTGACGTTACATTAGGGGCAAGAATTTCAACAAAATGTACAACAGAATTTAGAAATTCTCCTCTTGTTTTGCATCTATTTTTTCATGGTTTGACCGACCTAGTGCCAGGCAGCAGGTCACACAGTGGACAGGTCCATTAACCATGTCCAAAGGTGGAAAAACTCTTGTTTTGTGTTCCAGTACTTCCAAGTGGATCGGGCGTATGAGTTGTTCCGGGAGATGAAGGAGAAAAGCCTTCAAGGTGGGGCACCTTTAGGCTTTACCAACACACACATACATCTGTATATACTCATGTAAATTTAACTGGATTGAATTGAATTGAACTTTATTTTGGATACAAATTGATGAACCTATGGACACTAGACTGATAACTCTTATAAAAACTAGTATTGCAACTGTGGAAGTCATCTGGAAATCATGTTGGGCTTATATCAGTGACCACCAGAACTAACTAATAACAGTCAAATTTCATTATAAAAATAAGTATAAATGTAAGAGAGTATGATTCTTTGCAATAAATATTTAAAAAATCAATTGTTGCACAGGAGCAATTAATTAAACATATACACGTGCATGGACATTATTATATAAATAATAATAATAAAGTTAGCAACTAATTTGTTTTATATATAAGAACATAATACTGTTTTCAGAATAAACTATAAAGCTAAATTTCAAATAAAACATGTAAGCAGTACAACTTTTCTATTTATACCATGGTTATGTTATGTTATGAGTAATTTATAAGGTGATACACTAAGGTGATATATTCCACCAATTTAAAGATACTTTATCAACCACAGTTCTTTGTGTTTCTTTTAAAACGATTAATGGATAGAAGTTGTAAATTTACAAATATGTTCTGAATAATTTTTTGTGAATTTCCTGGTGTTTGTTCTTAGTTTTCTATATAATATGTATTTTATTAAATACATTTTAGTTCATCCATAAATCTTGAGTGGCAAGTCACACCACCAGAGGGAGCCACGGTATTAACAAGTTTTAACAGATAAAAATACCTTTCTGACGTGATGTATAATTGCAGAACTGTGTTTGTTATGTGTGTGCGGGCTAATGAAGGTATGTTATAATTAAACTTAAAACATACGTTTTACATTTCTGTTGGGCTCCATTGTACACGGTTTTGCAAGGATTTTTAATGGGAGCTTAGAAAAGTTTCAAAATGCTGTGGAATTTTATCGTTCCCAAGCATATGACATCTGGGTAATGTGTGTTGTGTGTGTGTAGCTGATGTCCATGTCTACAATGCCATCCTCTCTATCGCTGCCTTCCTCAAGGACAGACCAGATCTTCGCTGGCAACTTGGTCAGGTGGGTCCACAGTCTATTCTCACAAACATTACCTTTGGACATTTAGTAAATTATTTACTGTTTTTCCTATATTTCAGCTGCATCTCGCAGCCTTTTTCTGTCTGATTCTACGGTCGTGTCACATGACTTAGGTCATGTGACACGAGCTAGAGCTTGTCCAGCGGGAGTTCCTGGCCAATGTCTGTGTTTAGTGACGGCTTCCCCTTGTGTGTTTCAATGTTCCAGCTTAACTTTCTGAAATATACGGGGAAAAACAGAAAAAGGTTTCTTGAGAGGTAAATAATTGACTAAATATCATGAACCAAGAAACCATATCACTACATTTGAGGATAACTTTGGACTGTTAACCATTGTGACATGGGGGCCAACATGCTAGTCTGCATAGCCATTACAGATAATCGTAACATAACATAAAAAATGTGTAGGGTAGTGCCCTCCTCCAGCTGTCAACCCCACCCCAGATGATCATTACAGAAATTTGTTTTGTCAAGTAGGCAGTCCTGCATCAATAGCACCTGCCAACGTGTCATCACTGATGCTGACTGTCGTGTGACGCCCTTGGTGTCTGAGTTGCCCTGAATCTGACCATACTACTTGGGCGTGTCTGCAACCTGAGTAGTACAGCAATCACTGATGAACTTACAAATGGGCAGCATCCAGACTAATCTGCAGAAACTCAACAGTGACTCTATTAGTTGTTATTGTACAAGATCATAGCTGATAGTGGCGTCCAGACTAATCTGCAGAAATTCAACCATGTGTGTAGCTGTTGTCATTATAGGAGATCACAATTGCTAGTGGCATCCAGACTGGTCTGTAGACATTATACAGTTTCTGTTTCTATTGTCGTTGTAGGAGATCATGGCGGACATGGCTGCGAGTGGCGTCCAGCCTAATCTGCAGACATTCAACAATGTCCTGTATCTTCTGTCCCGTGGATTGCGATTCAAAGAGACACCTAATTGGATGATGCAAGTCATAAATGAGATGAAACGATGTTTCATAGGTAAGTAGTCCGCATCCCAATATAATCCTTTGTTGTTAGGTATATATGTTTATTTATAACTGGGAACAGTGTGCAACATTGTAAATAATTGTGTGTTATAACTACAAAGTGTAATTCATAGGTTTTTCAGGACATGTGTACTTATGTTAATAGATATGATAATAAAACTGCATAAAATGTATCATGCCAAGAAAGCATTTTCAGTCAGTTGTCATGTTGTCTTTCAGAACCTAGCCTGGCCACCTGGTACTACCTGATTCAAGGCTGTTACACAACAGACGGTAAGACTTGCAATATATGTTCTCTTTTTCATATCAATATTGATCATTTCACAACTTTGATGTCAAAATTGGGTAGATTTGATTTTTCATGAAATTAGTCTGACGTGAGATAAATGCAAGACATCAAACTGGAGAGGGCTTTTGAATTAACTCTTAATAAAATGCACAAGGATTCGTACATGTTCAGGACTATGTTTCCAAATGGCTCAAACTCAGAAAACGTCCCTGTGGTGTGTAGTAAATAGACAACACTTTAATACTTAGTACGTAATTAGCCAGTAGGTATTTTTTACATTGCGCCCAAACAGGCATGAGATTGTATGCTTGTTGCAGGATCCCAATCAGATATCCTGTATGAGACTGTACGCTTGTTGCAGGATCCCAGTCGGACATCCTATATGAGATTGTATGCTTGTTGCAGGATCCCAGTCAGATATCCTGTATGAGATTGTATGCTTGTTGCAGGATCCCAGTCAGATATCCTGTATGAGATTGTATGCTTGTTGCAGGATCCCAGTCAGATATCCTGTATGATATGTTATGCTTATTGCAGGATCCCAGTCAGATATCCTGTATGATATTGTATGCTTGTTGCAGGATCCCAGTCAGATATCCTGTATGACATTGTATGCTTGTTGCAGGATCCCAGTCGGATATCCTGTATGAGATTGTATGCTTGTTGCAGGATCCCAGTCGGATATCCTGTATGATATTGTATGCTTGTTGCAGGATCCCAGTCGGATATCCTGTATGAGATCGTACGCTTGTTGCAGGATCCCAGTCGGATATCCTGTATGAGATTGTATGCTTGTTGCAGGATCCCAGTCGGATATCCTGTATGAGATTATATGCTTGTTGCAGGATCTCAGTCAGATATCCTGTATGAGATTGTATGCTTGTTGCAGGATCCCAATCAGATATCCTGTATGAGATTGTATGCTTGTTGCAGGATCCCAGTCAGATATCCTGTATGAGATCATATGCTTATTGCAGGATCCCAGTCAGATATCCTGTATGAGATCATATGCTTATTGCAAGATCCCAGTCAGATATCCTGTATGCGATCGTATGCTTGTTGCAGGATCCCAGTCAGATATCCTGTATGAGATCATATGCTTATTGCAAGATCCCAGTCAGATATCCTGTATGCGATCGTATGCTTGTTGCAGGATCCCAGTCAGATATCCTGTATGACATTGTAAGCTTGTTGCAGGATCCCAGTCGGATATCCTGTATGAGATCGTTGCTCAGGTGGAGGGGAAGGAATTCACTGTGCAGGATCCTAACGACTGTAAGTGCAGATTACACAAGTCTTCAAGAATATACTGCGAAAATATGATAAATACAGCAAAAGTAATAAATAAGTTAATAAAATAAATATGACAACAAGATTAATACAATTAATTGCACATTAAGTGACCCTGGCCCGCAGTTGGTTTCATCACAATGGGCTAAAACGAGAAGTTAATAAAATATAGTTAATAAATATAATAAATCAATTAATTGTACGTCAATTTTCACTCTCCTGCAGTGTAAGACATATATCACAGTGGGCTAAATTAATTAATTAAATTATTACATTAAATATTTTTTTACCAGGACATGATTGATTTTTAAATTGAATCAAATTTTATTTGGCATAAGTAATACAATGGAACATGATAATAATTCATGCCCAGAAACCAGTAATAACAATAGTGGAGGCAGTTGGAGGCCCTGAATGCTACATATTGTGTATGTCTTTATCAACGACACCTACAGCACACAGTTGTTACTCAGTGGAGACAGTAGATTGCAGTGGACAAGACATTTGTTTATCAAAAAAATCCCACCATAATAAAATAGTTGGCAGTCCCGTGCTCCAAATACAACCCTTGCCTATCCCTATTCACGATTATGCTTAATGATTTCATGTCACACCAGTGAATACAGATTCTTTAGGATATTGGCACCATAGAAGTTCATGTTACGTAATTTACCATAATATTTTATTTTCCAAAAATTGAAAAAAAAATACTAAAGTATAAAACAATCACTAGCAAATGAAAAATGCTATATTATTGATATCAGTAGTGTTTTCTATTTTCCAACTGAAGATCGACCACAGGTTGTGGGGTGTTAATCAAAGTTGAATAAATGCTTGAGCTATCCTATCATTTACTGCTCATCTCCATACATACAGTGATATGGGGATTAATTGTCAGATCACCCTTTGAATTGGAATTGTTTCAGAAAGAACCAGAAAAATTCAAATAAATTAAACAACTTGAATTTGTCACAGCAGCAACATAGCAATTCAAAGTACAGTTTGATTCTGAAATCAGTTGATGGGCAATTAAAGCAGACAAATCTGATTTTGAGCTGCCAAAGAATCCGATAAACCCAAATCTAGAGTTAGTCTACCACAAAACAATGGGAATTAAGACATTACATTTTCCTTGCCAGCTTTAGTATCTGGCATTCATACTGTGTTTGCCTATTGTTGTGTCATGATGTGTATAAAATATTCTACAAGGTTATGTTAACCGTCATGTGAAGCAGCTCTAGATGTTGTTAAATTAATTACTGTGTCAGAAACTTGTCACAGCCGTGTGATTCATGTAATGATGATTTCTAACAAGTTATGTTTTAATTGTAGATGAATTCTTCACATGTGCTATGATCAAGGTAAGTCAAACCCATAATATTCTGAAAATACCTAGACTAATGCCATGTTTGAAGAAAGTTTCTCATGAAAGTATTTGCACATCACAGTTGCATTATCTTGTTGTTACATTTGATAAGGATTCTTATTATTTGTATATATAAAACAACCTGAAGGGTAACATGTTATGACAAAATTGCACTGTGCAGCACAAGTGAAACTAGTATCAGACATGTGTGTAAATCAAGAAATGTCATGCAGTTTATATTAAATAACTTGATTGCATGTGAAAATATGAGACAGTTACTTTACAGAACTTATCTGCACATTTCCCCATCATTAGGTTATTTTGTTAAGACATTAACAGTAAATATTATTTAATTTTTTTAGTAATGCAGTAAGATAATTACATATCATGCTATAATATGAAATTGTATTGTTTGCTGTATCGTAATAATACCAGGTATTTTATATATTTGTTATTACAACACGCTACAGATGTAAACTTCCATAGTTACATACGTATGTTACTCTTAGTGTTCTGCAACCGTTTCTTCCAAAAATGGCCAAAACGTGTTACTAATTAAATTGGTTGTAGTATTACAGTATCGTGTAACATGTTTCAGTGTTTCGCCAATGTAAAGGACATGCAGCTGGCGTACCGCATCGACGCAGCTCTCAACACTGGCAACAACATCCAGCTGCTGGGGGACGGTTACAAGGAGGGACTCTACTAGTGCGTCTTTACTCACTTCATCTCGTTTAGTTCTCTGATATATCCAGGACCCTTAGATCATCCAATTCTAAACAACATTTTCTTCCTAAGACGAAGCTGTACTTTGGCAGACGTGCTTTCTCTGCTGCGCAAACAATCTGGGGTCAACTTCCTATCCCTATTAAATACTCTAAAAACTATAGCCACCTTTGGTAAAAATGAAAACATATTTGTTTAAAATTGCTTTTCCACCATAAATGTTTGGCAGTTTCATGCTACAATGACGACTCTTTCCTGTCCCCGTTTATGATTATGCCAAATGATTTTGTTTGTTGCTCCTCTGAGCTTCAATTTCAGCTCAAATCCTGTTAGCAATGTTGCACATTTTTTGTTTTGTATGTTTCTACACAAGGGATATTCATAAGTTAACAATACGTTAGCAATAATTTGTTATGCTTTTTTAGTTTGCATTATTTTTGTGTATGTTTTTTTTTTACATTGTTGTTTACATTGCAGCACCCACTTCCTCAGGCTACTTTGCATGTTTGAACAAATCGACACTATCATGGAGCAGTATGAACGTATCACTCCTCATGTAAGTAGTTCCGACTGTCTCATGCTGTGATTTCTTATAATTAAATGTAACTGTTACATTTTGATTGGATAGAGCATTTTATTTTTACAGTAATTATGCAAGTTGTATCATATTGAGCCATATTGTAAAATGATGCAAGTTAGATAAGAAAGCTGCTTTCTATGTCAGAAAAATTGATGTAACTTTATCACATTTGAAAGTATGACTCTCGACTGTGACAGGCAAAATCATGTGTCATACATATTAAATTTTACACAACGTAAGTAAGGAAATCTAATTCTGTTATAATACATGTGTTGACCTAACTTGTAGCATTAAAAAACAGAATTGTAGAGAATGCTACTTACATTCCTTAGCTCAACTCACCAGCATAACGTTATCATTTTTGTAGGCCTACACACCAACATTCACAGCCCTGGATGACCTCCTTCAAGCCATAGATCTCAATGATGGATACAAATACCTGCCTCAGATCTGGTCTGGTGGGTCTATTTCACGTGTTACATGTTACAGAAGTACTAATGAGTCTAGAATCTAAATTTAGAAAAGACAGTTGCCTTTTCCAATGAGGCATGGCTTATTGATCTATATTTAGAAATGAAAAAGACAAATCAATGTGAGTTTTTAAATGTGTCTTTTGCATTAATTTAGACCATACGATGTTGGTATTTTTACAGTATTGGGAGGCTAAATTATTCATGGCAATGTGTCACATGACGGCAGACTTAGCTGGATAATGCTTTAAAACAATCATAAGTGGCATAGTGGTTAGAACAGTGGCAGTTCTGGAGGATTTGAATTCTCCTTATCGAAGGTTAGGCATTTACATTTACCCAGAGTGTTTCCGTTCACTTGGCTGTAGAATTGAAAACCTGGCTGTACATAGGAGTGGTTGAACAGTCTGCCACGTCGTGACGTGAACTATTTTGAGTAGTCTTTCAGACAGGATGTTGCAGTGTATAAACAGTTGTGTGCATTTTGTCTTTCTGTCCTAATATGTTAGATAAGTTGCATTGCATGTATTGCAGTCTCTGTGGATCATATGCAAACAGGTTAGATGTGTTTGGTCCGTAGATATGGTGTTGTTTGATCCATAGATCTGGTGTTGTTTGATACGTAGATCTGGTGTTGTTTGGTGCATAGATCCGGTGTTGTTTGATCTATAAATCTTGTGTTGTTTGGTGCGTATATCTAATGTCGTTTGATCTGTAGATCTGGTGTTGTTGTGTCGATAGATCTGGTGTTGTTTGATCTGTAGATCTGGTGTTGTTTTGTCCGTAGATCTGGTGTTGTTTGATGTGTAGATTTGGTGTTGTTTTGTCCGTAGATCTGGTGTTGTTTGATCTGTAGATCTGGTGTTGTTTGATCTGTAGATCTGGTGTTGTTTTGTCCATAGATCTGGTGTTGTTTGATCTGTAGATCTGGTGTTGTTTTGTCCATAGGTCTGGTGTTGTTTGATCTGTAGATCTGGTGTTGTTTTGTCCATAGATCTGGTGTTGTTTGATCTGTAGATCTGGTGTTGTTTGATCTGTAGATCTGGTGTTGTTTTGTCCATAGATCTGGTGTTGTTTGAGTACGCACGGAGAGAGGACCTGGTGGAGCATCTTCTCACCATCATGGCAAAAAAGAAGCAGGACCAGCAGGTGGGTCCCTGTCATCTGTCCACTGTCCACTGTTCAGGTCACACATTTTCATTTGTGCAAATAATGCAGTTAACTCTACTGTGCAGACCAGCCAAATCTGGCCAACCCATCAAAGTTCATAGGTATTTCATTTACCGCAATCAGATCCTTCTTTTTATCATTAACCACCCAGTTCAAACTGCTGATTTAAGCTCTGAGTAGGTCGTAGAAACGTGTTGTCACCATGATGTGAAAAACTGTTTGCGAATTATATGAGTTTATTTGAAAGGATGTTGAACTTCGACATCGTTCGACATTTGGTGGATATTTCTGAGATCATTTCTCAACAATTTCTAGTCAGATATAAATGTCTGCAATGGGAATAATGTATTCATACATCCATCCATCTCTCATTCTGTCTGTTCTTGTCCCCAGCTTCAGGACCTCTTCATGCAGATAGCAGCCAACGTGAAAGAGAAGTTTGATGAAGACGCCAAGAATGCGCGGTTGATGCGGCCTCTTGTGTGAGTTGTCACATCGTTTCACTTCCTGTGTCCAGTCGTAGTTGGGAAGGAAGATCTGGGAGGTCCTGAGTGGGTCACCACCAAAGTGGTCAAGTTGATGATGATAGTATTAATAATAACTAGTCATATAGCACCCAAGCTGTCAAGATATCAGGTGCTTTACCTACAGACTACACAGCTGCATACAGAGCATTACACAGCATCAGCACACCCAAATACATACACACCACTAACAAATACACACACACCACAAACACATACACACATAGACCACACACACATATACACACACACCACAAACACATGCAGACACACAACACAACAGAACTCCCACAAAAACACAGCCACACACACACAAAACACACACCACGCAACACAACAGAATCCACACAAAAACACACCACACACACGCATGCACACAATCGCACATACAACACAACAGAACCCACATAAAAACACACACCACACACACGCACGCACGCACGCACACACAACATGAACATTCATACATCCGCATGTGCAATGACATACACAAAACATCATATCATATGCTATATAATATATTTAAATTAATCGATGTAACAAAAGCAACAATTTTTTACCCTCAATATGTTATATACTTAAATGACACAATCCTTTACACTTGCTTGTAAAACAAATTGCATCTTACTGAACTTCATAAACTGATCATTTCAAACGAGAAACACCTGTATTTGTAGCCTCACGGGAAGGATGATAGGAGACCTTGTGTTGATCAACCTGAACGGAGGTGCCTTCAACAAGGCCTGGTAGGTGTTTCACAGAGGGTTGCCCCCCTTAATATCTCACTTTTGCATGCACATCAGATGGAGCATGGGTTAGAAATACCTATGCAAATATCTTCTTATCCCGTTGGTCAAAATTTCTTTGGATTTTGTTGTATTATGTACCAATGTTCATTTACAATTTCTTACACTTTGCGAAACATTCTATAGAACAATTAAATTGTTGTTGAAGATCATCTGGTGCTTGATAATCCTATCATTATCTGAATCATGTTGTTTAGTATTTCACATTATGCCAGTTTCTTGCCATTTCACAGTTTTCCCTCGATATGACTTATCGAGGGACATGTTTTACAGAACAGTTGAATTAATCATAGATATACCTTTGAAACTTAGGCGTTTTGTTTGCAGGGAATTCTTTGACATTTATCTCAAGAACAAGAACCAAATCAATGGTTTACCCAGGTAAGTGTCAGTCGCGTAGCAGGTGTCACAAGCTTTGTATTTGTCATTAATAAAGGTAAGTTCTTATATAGCGCAGTATCCAGTCTTCAGGGCCGTTCAAAGCGTTTTACATTTTACTTCCCTGAAAGACCTGTTCACTCAGACACCATTTCAGCTTCTCTGGGAAGCATCCAGCCATATGCTCCAATTAATGTGCGAAAGCTGCTCGTGCTCATATCCACCACTGTCTATAGTCAAGTACTCATTTATATAGCTGAGTGAACTGGAGTAATGAAGAGTAAAAAACAAACCCAAAGTTTTAACACCACAGCACAGGATTTGAACCTGGGTTCTCATAGTCGAGAGTCCGAAGCTCTACCCCTGAGCCATTGCACTCATTGGTGGGTCTGTCTGAAGTTGTGAACAACGTCTGATGATCACTATTTATGATGTGTTTTGCAGTGAGATGTTGACAGACCCATTTGATGTCTTGTGAACCTTGTGTTGTTGTTGTGGAGATGTGTTGATTGGCCTATGTGAACAGTGTCTTGTGGTCATTGTATAATTATGATGCAGTGCAGTGTTATGTTGTTGATAGACCTCTGTAAACAATTGTCTGGTGATACCTGTACCAGTGCTGCAGCGAGGTGTCGTTTGGCCTGTGTGAACATTGTCTTGTGATCACTGTACAAATGATGTCTTTTGCAGTGAGATGTTGCTGATAGACCTGTGTGAACAATGTCTATATATGTCTATGTGGTGTTGTTGCAGTGAAGTGTCACTGGTGACCCTGTGTGAACAATGCCTGGAGGCAGAGAATGTCAACAAGTGTCTGGTAAGTTCCTGTTGCATTCTGTTACATGATAACATTGTGATTTCTGACATCACAAGTTGACAGCAGTCACAACAGAGGTTTATTATGTTTAAAAGTGTGCCAGTATTTTGAAACATTTGACCTGGAATTTGTTGATCTATCCCAGCATAAATATTTCGATGCCATGTAGATATCTAAATGGTGAGTAGTGAGCAACTCCAGACAGGGCGCCACTGTTTTGGTTTTACATTCATTTTACCGGCGTAGTGTAACCACTGACAGTGTCAGTAAAAATGATGCTAAGATATAAAAAGATACTCTGTGATGATATATCAGGCCCTTTGGGTGCTGGGGTTAATAGGTAGAAGTGCAGGTTGTAATGTTTTCCCCAACAAATTACCACTTGACATTCAAAACAGTCATTTTGTCCCATCCTTCAAGTAGTCACTGCATACATTTTTGAATGCTACACGTCTGTTTTGAATTTATGTTTTTTTTTATTTGCTATAACTACATATTATTAATTGTTTACCGTTTGTGTGTGTATATATATATATATATATGTATATATATATATATGTGTATATATATGTGTATATATATATATATATGTATATGCAACCGCGGTCACATACACCCTCCTATGCAAAGCAACAATGCAAGACCAAGTTTGATTGAAATTGGCCAAAATGAATGACTTTAATATGTACACATTATTATAAACAGCAACAGTTACATCAGTATAGTCTCAGCAAACATGTCTTATACATATGTACAACCAACACCAACAATATCATTACACATTATTTACAATTGACACCAAATTGGTGGGGGTCAACACGCCACTAGGTCACCCACAAATCAAATGTGACCGACCATATATATATATATATAAGCTGTATGATTGATGTAAATTATTTGTGAATGGCTTGGCCATCAAAAATAGTGTATATGAAGAATGTACCGAAGGAAAAAAAATTATTATTTGTCTATCTAAAGTGGTGTTTTCAACACAGGATACCCTGACGGCAATGTCAGACTTTGCTTACCCCAAGTTGGATGAGATGGCAGAGAAAGTGACCGCAAAACTGTCTCTGACAGAAGAACAAAGGTTTGCTTGTTTACTTATTATAATTGTTATTATACCAGTTGTTTACAGTTAGTCTCATTGGCCATTTATTCGGGATGTGCTAATTCGCAAGCATCTTTTTTTCCATCTGAAATGTTTTACTTTAGTAAGTTTAGTATTATTAGTTTTCCAGATTAAACGTTAGTTATTTACATAACCGTGTTATCACATGGTACTTATAGAAACACAGTTGGAGTACAGGTCATAAACATTGTTTTCACAAATATTATGGTTATTTTCAATTGATGTAGGCTTGTCTAACAGTTGTATCGTTAATGTTCGAGACTTGATCTTGTTAATATGCTTTTTATAAATAGGTAAATTTTACAGTTGTGAACAACCCAACCAGTGACCCTTTGTTAATATTTATTTTACACACATATCTAATGCATTTAGCAGGTGGTTTTCCCAGATAACCTGACGCATTAAAAATGTTGTATAACACAAATAATTGCAATGTGCTCAGTTTCAAGTATTTTATTGCATCATTATAAATTGTTTTAATTGTCAGGACGGTATTATGAGTATTTGCAACATTTTAAATAATATTGCAGGGTTTGTGCAATGATCTGAGTATCATGCAAGTATTTGCAACAATTTTTAGGAAAACAGCAGTTGTGATTATTTGGCACAAAAAGATATTTGAAGAAACATAAAAACAGTGTCCTTATCCTTGACTTATCTACCCACAGTGTACCTTCCATACCACTATGATTTATGTATTTTTAAACACCCTTAAATCTATTTAAAAAAAAATTGTTTACAGAATTATTTTATTCTATGCAGTGAATATAGATATTTGGATTATGTATGTTTTCGAATGCACAAAAATACTTTGTTTTCTGACTGCAAAAATCTGGAATCATTACGGATATTGACCTCAAGTTACGGTAGCACAGAAACTGCTCCCGTATTATGGAAATAAGCATATCAGACTTCAGACTAGTATACACATCAGAGAACTGCCGAAACTTAAACTAATTGTTTATATCGTGCAGAATACTGATTTGCCTTTGTTTAAGTCAGATGTCTATTACGTTCAGATGAATTGGCTGCATTTGGCAGTCATTCTTGCACGTAGACAATAAATAGTGACATTGATGGTGGTACATATGTACATCTTGTGTTTTTTTCTTTTTGCAGAAATTATGTGCAGGACTTGCTTTAAAAGATCAAATGTACATCATAATGTAGCGATTCATGGATCATGGAGTCGCTTGGTGCATCTGCCAATAAGGTCATTTAGTGCATGTATCTGTGTTGTCGTCTGAGTACGTTCTCATGACAACATATTTTGATGCTGCAAGGAGTTGTAGAAAATAATGGTTTCAGCGCAAAACACAGTAAATATCATTTCTGGAAATATGCATGAACAGTGACAAAACTAGTTCTACCTACTCGATACAATGGAATCAGTACATTGACTGTGTCTCTTTTACACTTATTTTTTACTGAAGCTGTCGTCTTACTGCCTTTAGAAAATACCAGGATGTAGAATTTGGTGTCATTGTAAATGGTGATGTTTTGTTTATACTCAAGTGAAATCCAGTTTGAACATTGCACAGGAAATATACCGATCTTTACATTTATCCACCTTACTGGTAGAATTGTGTAAGTGGTTAATGATGTCATTAATGCCCATTTTACTGCACTGTATACATATATAATTTTGCAGGTTTCTCACACATTTTACTACACTGTATACATTACATATATAATTTTTCAGATATCTCACACAGAGCATTGGATTGTATAGTCTCTGATAATAAAATGTGTTAAGACATCATGGTTGTGACTAAGTGGTTATTAAATAGTTCTTTTGTTCAGTTGAAATGTAAATATATCAGTTAATATCACTGTAGTTGATAAAGTCATAGGTTGTTAAGTTAGAACACTGTAAAATCACACTCATCTGTTGACCCTGTTGACATTCAGTGGACATTGATAACCTTAAAGTGGAAACTGCTGGCAACTGTTCAGTGTAACTGGATCTAATGTGTTGTTGACATAACTAGAAGCTAGCCACTGATAATAGACAAGTCACATGTCATAGTCCACCCACAATACACGGCTGACCTGAGTGGACAGGGACTCCTAGTGTAGAGTAGTGTTGGAGTCAGACCACATTTGCATTTTCCATAGGCGGCCATTATAACGTTTCCTTCATTTCCTACTAATCTTGATGGGCTCTGTTATTGACAATTTCACAGCATATTTACCCTTCATAGACAGAGGTTCTATGAAAAATACATGAACTTTTAATACCTCAGGCTCCCACAAACTTCTTTCAAACCATTCCATTTCTGCTTGAACCACCCATGGATTGTCCCTGGTTACATCACCAAGCAAAATGACAACTGTATTAATACGCAGAAATGCACCGACTGACAGCTGTCATAGTTTGACAGCTCTGATGCCACACTGCACAAAAACATAATTTCTACTCACTCCACACTACATGTGTGCTCACAGAAATTCAGACTACCTGCATAATGCTGTTTTTATAGGATACTCTTTGGTCGGGTAATGGCGGATGAACACCTTATTGTGGTCTTACATCTCTTGCTTCATGTGTTGTGTATTATGCAACAAAATGCTGAAGTGTGGCAGACTAATTCTGGAACATGTAACATTGGAGTAAAGAGGCCAAGTTTATTAACAATAACTCGTGTCCATTTGCAGTGTTCGTAATTACTTTTCTTAGATTTCAGCAGTGGGGATGGGACCCCAGGATATACATTTTTTTAAGTTTTCACTCTGGAATCACTGTGACTCAGCTATTATATAATAATTATAATAATTATGACTTCTTTTGCGCCAATATCCTCGAAGATCAAGCTCAGTGGCGCGACAAAACCAAGGGATTGAGCAAAATCGAAAAAACTCGAAATTGAAAACAATGCGTGAGTCGAATATATACACGCACACAATTATATATATAATATATGTATACATATATCTAGTTATGTCTCATTTATCCACACATTTTGGTTCGCAATTTTTTGGTCGGGTAAAGGAAACATGCAGATTACCGAGACACCTATACAAGGTATTGAGATGGTTCCCATACAAAACACACAGATCATGAAACAACCAGACCATTGAAGACTGGCTAAATGAGACATGATTATATATATATATATATACATAATATATATAACAAAGTTGACTAGTGCAACTTTGTGCAATTAAGACAGTGGAAGGCCCTATATAAAATAGTGCTACTTTACCCCACATATGCACTTACTGTACTGACAGTTTATTGTGGTTAATTTATCACAGGAAATATTTAAATCACTATTTTATTTCCATGCCTTGTTTAACATAGAGCTTTGTGTTAGATGGACTGGTTTACTCCAGCCTCCTGTATATAATAAATCATGGTCGTGAAGAAGCTCACATACAATTATTTGCAAAATAAACATGGACTAAATATTTTTATCAGTGTAATCACAATGTTATCTACCCAGGTACATACATGTCACTGGATGTGTCACTCAGTGACATGAGTTTCCAATCAACACATACAGACTTTGTATCTGGCATATTATCTGAGAAGAGAGTACATTACATATATAATATACGTGACGTGACGTCACATCACATCACAAATGATCATTATCAGTGTGTCATTGGCACGAGTCATTTCAGGCCATTTAAATTGATTGCTCATTTTAAATATTCCACACATACAATTTTTCAACATGTATAGCAAGTGTACGATTTATCACATGTAAGTCATTTGTGTTGTTTCAAGGTACGGGTGTATGTAACTAGGTGAACGACTCTTCACATGATATTTCATAGCACATGAAAGTACGAATGACTTCAGATAATAGATATATAACACGTGAAAGGTTTCTCACCAGTATAGGTCAATTCATGATAGGTCAAACCACGTAATATCATAAATGACTTTCCACATTACAAAAGTAATGTTTCTCACCAGTTCTTCATGATATTTCAGTCTTAGTCAATGTATGAATGACTTTCCTCAAGTATCATATCTCCATGGTTTCTCAGTGTGTCCTTTCGTGACTTTTTAGGTAACGCAAAAGTTTAAATGACTTTCCACACGTATCACATTTGTACGGTTTCTCCCCAGTATGTGTCCTTGCATGACTTTTCAGAGAACGCAAAAGTTTAAATGACTTTCCACATGTATCACAAGTTAATGTTTTCTCACCTGAGTGAGTCATTTCATGAGAGTTCAGACTATTTACATTTGTGAATGACTTTCCACATGTACTACAAATGTGCGATTTCTCACCATTGTGAAGCGTTTCATGAGTTTTCAGAGTAGACAACTTTATGAATGACTTTCCACATGTATCACATTTGTGTGGTTTCTCACCCGTGTGAGTCAATTCATGATATTTCAGAGAAGCTGAATACGAATAAGACTTTCCACATGTACCACAAATGTATGGTTTCTCACTTGTGTGGGTAATTTTGTGACTTTTCAAAGATGTCAAGTGTTTGAATGACTTTTCACATATATCACAAATGTACCGTGTCTCGGAAGTGTGACTGATTTCATGACTTTTCAGCCTAAATAAGCGTATGAATGACTTTCCACATGTATCACATTTGTATGGTTTCTCACCAGTATGCGTCATTTTGTGAGTTTTCAGAGAATGCAAAAGTATAAATGACTTTCCACATATATTACAAGTGAATGGTTTCTCACCTGTGTGAGTCATTTCATGATAGTTCAGACCACTTAAATTTGTGAATGACTTTCCACATGTATTGCAAATGTGCGGTTTGTCACCAGTGTGAATCGTTTCATGTCGTTTCAGGGTACACGACTTTATGAATGACTTTCCACATGTATCACAAGTGTATGGTTTCTCACCAGTGTGAGTTAATTCGTGATATTTCAGAGCAGCCAAATGTGAATAAGACTTTCCACATGTATCACAAACGTACGGTTTATCACCTGTGTGAGTCATTTTGTGACCTTTCAGAGATGTCAGTTGTTTGAATGACTTTTCACATATATCACAAGTATATGGTTTCTCACTTGTGTGAGTAATTTTGTGACCTTTCAGAGATTTCAACTGTCTGAATGACTTTCCGCAAGTATCACAAATATATGGTTTCTCTCCTGTGTGAGTCATTTTGTGTTGTGTGAGAGTTTTCAATTCTCTGAACGACTTTCCACATAAGTTACACACGTATGGTTTTTCATCAGTGTGAATCATTTTGTGATGTTTCAGGGGGTCAAAAAGAACAAATGACTTTCCACATGTATCACAAGTGTACGGTTTCTCACCAGTGTGAGTCATTTTGTGATATTTGAGAGATTTCGACAGTCTGAATGACCTTCCACATGTGTTACAAATGTATGGCTTCTCACCAGTGTGAGTCATTTTGTGACGTTTCAGAGTTTTCAAGTCTCTGAATGACTTTCTACATAAGCTACATATGTACAGTTTCTCATCAGTGTGAGTGGTTTTGTGATATTTTAGAGTGTACAACTGTCTGAATGACTTTTCACATATATCACAAGTATATGGTTTCTCACCTGTGTGAGTCATTTTGTGGCCTTTCAAACATTTCAACTGTCTGAATGACTTTTCACATATATCACAAGTATATGGTTTCTCTCCTGTGTGAATCATTTTGTGAAGCTTCAGAGTATTCAACTGTCTGAATGAATCTCCACACGTGTTACAAATGTGCGGTTTCTCACCTGTGTGAATCATTTTGTGATGTTTCAGAGTAGTCGACAGTCTGAATGACTTTCCACATGTATCACAAGTATACATTCTTTTACCAGTTTGAACCATTTCACTTGTAGGGACCGGGTTACGGCTCATAGTCAATAGTGTTCTGAGACACTGAGAATGGTCATTTTCTCGTAATTCTTTCAGTACGCCAGCCTCACAAACGACCCAACGTCTCGTCTCTTCCACATCTCTGTCACATTCATCAGAGTCTGTTGTCTCTTGTTTCGCCTTGACCAGTTCATTGACACTGTGAGTCCACCTTGACAACTGCCCTGTGTCTTGGAATGTGTTTTGGAAATGCAGAATATCTTCTTGGTGTTTTATTTCATCTTCACTCTTGTTCACAGTTTCTACACTTGTCTCGAGGTGAACATCAACATTACACACTTTCCGACTGCAAACACCATCTTCTTGCTTAACCTCTACTTGCTCGGCTTCAACCTTTATGTTTTGCACCAATCTGTAGTCTTCAGTAGAATATTTCTCACCATCCGCAGAAACTCCACACGTTGTAGAGATTCTGTCTTGAGTGAAGTCTGATTCAGTGAGCTGAGAGTCTTCTTGAGTTGTGTTGTAGACTGGTAAGTGGATCTCTGCACCGGCATCTTGTTGAGCCGTGTTGTCCATTTCATTTAACTAGAAATAAAACACACACCACATGAAGCTATTACATGCACAACTATAACACAACTTGTGTTGTAGTTATTAAATCCATTGTTTTAAAGTAATAAAATCACTCATCACTATAATGTGTACTAATAGATAAGGGGTCAAAACATTTGATAAGTATTTAAATACAAATAGAAATACTCTTAATTACATAATAAACAATTACAAATACTTTAAGATGAAAACTATATAAGTACAAAAAGCTGTCTTAGGCAAGTAATGATGCCACTACCAATTTATGATACCATCTGGTTTTGGGTGTCCCTCATAGATATGTGGTGTCCCTACTTAACTATCAACCCACAGGAAGCAAAGATGCATTCATTCAGGTTTCCCTCTACACTGGACATTGATAGTCTTGAAGTGGAAATTGCTGGCAACTTGTCAGTGTAACATATATATATATATATATATATATATATATATATATATATATAATGCATTGTTGACATAAGCATCAGCTAGCCACTATAATAGATCAGTCACAGGTCAGACATAGTTCTCCAACAGCAAAGAGTTGGAATCAGAGGCCTTGGGGTCAGCAGATAAACAACCCCTGGAATATACAAGCCTGCGAATACACAATTCCTGCTAGGAAGGGCCAAGCAAAAGTGAACATTTAGTTGTGGGAGGCCCAGAGTGGCACAAAGAAATATGCATCAAATACAAATTTCCTGTGTATTACCTCTTTACCCAGAGATGCAAAATTAGAGAAAAGGTTGGTTCATAGTTTTTGTACAAAAAATTAGGCAAACTGAAAATGTACCGTTTGTTAGCCCCTGTAGGCTCTAGGGTACCTTTAGAACGATCCAATAAAATATAAATTGCTCGTGGATAGAGGCAGTGCAATAATATGAGTCTTTGCCAAGTTAGAAAAACATATACTAAATAGTTTCTGAGATATGGGAGCTAAAGGAGAGCTAAAGGAGGACGGTGATGCCATGTCCATTGGCCCTTCCACCCAAAGGACTACAAAATTATTAAAATGTGTATAGCCTAAAGCCAACATTTTGTAAATTTTGAAAATTTTAAACTCACCCTGACATTTTGATATGAAATTAGACTGATATATTTTCTTCTAAACAATAATGTTGTCAATCTGTGCATACCAGGGCTGCCCAGAATCAATTCCATTCAATCAATTCCTGCTCCAATTCATTGCAATTCCTTTTTTTATTAAATTCCAATTAAGTTTATTCAATTCCAATTAAATTTCTTTCAATTCAATTTCTTTAATTTCCAATTCTATCTATAGTCATTCAATTCCAATTCCCACTCCTATTCACATAACAAAAGTTAACCACAAAATTATACGATTAACGTGCACACAGGGGTGATACAGCATGTTATTGTAATTTTTTTGAAACCCTAGATCAGCACATTAAAATGGTTTAGACTCGCTGACACATAGCGTAATAAAGCTGGCAGAAATAAGATAAACAATTAACTTGTAATATTTCAATGTGTCAACCAGTGTTTAAACGTCAATACAGGCAAGGTGTTAAAAACTGACTGAGTAGTTAGGAAGAACATAAGATCACTGTGTGGCTACTGGGTAGTACTGGCTGGGTAAAATATAATTATATATTTTTATTTATAAATGATGATTGTCACATTGTGGTTATAATCTATACACCTGTCTTCAGTCTTCGCTGGGTTTATGTTTGCACTGGTAATCTTTGGACTTAATTTAACTGATTACACTTTGGACTATTTGGAGATATCCTATCCTGGCTTCACTGGCTAGTCCTAGTATTTTCTTAGCATCTGATACTGGGAAAGTGTGAATGTTATCTGGGCAATTCAATGGTTCTTTGAAGCAGCTCCCAGCCAGTACTCATTGACACAAGGCAGTTGGACCAGTCTAATTGATTTCCCATTCATCAGTTTCATCAACTGATTAATTGCTGGGTAATGTTTTACCAGCAGCTTCATTGTCCAACCTTTCTTGGTTATTAAACACCATTGCTTGCACAGCAATGCTCCCATATGTCTGTAAAATACCCTTCATAGCATCACAAAAAAGATATACTCAATTCCTTTTCATTTCAGTCTGAGACACAAACTCAGTCACTCACTCAGGCGAGTCAGATGATTCTGCCCAAAACAGATTTGGCCCATTAGTAGGACTCGGAGGTGGTGTTATTTTGCAAATTTCGTTTTTTTAATTTAATAGATATATACCCCCTGAAAATATATGGACATGTTATATATATGCTAGAGTATAAAAATACAATTTTTTACCAGTCGTCTGATCCTAAGCTAATGGTATTATAGGCCGAATCGTCCGTTTCTGCAATCATTGAAGTTCAGGCTACTTGCGCTCGCATGAGCCGAATCAACCATGTCTGCAATGAGTGCTGGTGAGCTACATCAGTACATGGGCCGAATCATCTGTCCTGCCTGGACTCTGGAGAGTGGAGTGGTGTCTGATGCGTGTCAGTCAACGAATGATAACATGAGATAAGCGACAAACTGCGATTCAAGTATACGTGAGATAGGGTAGAAAGTTGGAATAAACGCAATGCTGTGTCACACGTAGATAATTATGCAGATATAACGAGGAAACCGAAGTAAATAACTTATCACAACGATAAACTGTATAATATCTAGCAATACCGCCATCTGTCGGAGATCCCTATCATTATTAATATAAATTATCCCACCAGATGGCAGTAGCATAAAACACTGAGGCAGAGCCTGAGAGAGCGCTTATATGTTGTTTTCGAAGTTTTGTGGTAAGTAAAATTTGATACCTCACACTAAATCTAATCGTAACCCTAATCTATCAGCATTCCCATGTATATGTTTTACAAATATTGCATTTTGATACCCAGATAGTGCTCCGATTTGTGCTAGCCGCAAGGGCAGCGGTGCAAGTGACAAGTGTTACTCACTTACTGCTTCGTGCACGCTCTACGTGATGAGAAATGAGCGATAAACACTACTTTGTGACCTAACCATGAAAACGACCCCCTGCCCCTATAGTATAGGTGGTCGTCTACTCCTGATACATCTTACATACATATACATATATTACTTTACCAAAACAATACACATGTATACTCCTAGTCCTAGAAGAAAGTTCACAAAAGTATTTAAAACCGCGCAAATATCGACGGCTACTCGATATCGGCGGCGGATACATGCAGCTCCAAAATTACCGTAAAATCGCTAAAATGCGCGTTTGTGATCGCGAATATTTATAACCTTTATAACGATTATAAATATTCGCGGCAGCGAATGCAGTAAGTACGAATGCAGTAACAGCTAACAATGGGTATGCTGGTTAACTAATTATAATTTAAATACACTTCATAAAGTAATAATATTTATCGTCACTCGAACTGATATGCAGGAATTTGTTAGTTTTATAATAACATAATAATAATAATACCTTTTATTTGATATAGCACCACATCCGTAATTGTATGTGGCGTTTCATAACATATTACTATTAAAATACATACAGAGGATACCTTTTATAAAATTAGATGAATACCAATATTTTCCAATAAATAATAAAACTCTAATTGTATTATGTATATATATTATATATCACTAAAATTACCTGTTAGTCATAAAAAATCATAATAATCAACCTAGCAAATAATTCCATAATAATGATAAATGAATGTATGTGCATGCTTAATATTTAGTGAATAAATATAATAATATAGTAAATGTTAAAAAAAAATATGTAGCAGTAGTTTTCATTATCACATGCACACTCATTGTGCATAAGAAAATATTACTCAAGTTATTTGTTTACTAATAAATTATATTTCTACCACCAGATATGTAATAATAATAATTTTGGACAATACAATTAATTCACTATCAGCACAATAACTAATTGCAATTTAAACAGACTATGAATAGTATATGGGAAATATATGATGGTAGATTAAGAAGGTCTTGTTGCATTTAAAAATTATATTAATAGATTAGTGTTGTAGTTATTGATGTCACTATATATATATATATATATATATATATATATATATATATATATTATATAATGTGTGTGAATGCAGTAATTATCAGTTATAAATATTCACCTACACAAATGCACTATCTAATGGCATTTTTGTAAAGCGTATTTTATATAATGATTTTACTGTAATCGTGGTGCTGTATGTAGCCTCTGCCCAAAATCTCAAGTTGCCACCGAAATTTGCGCATTTGCTTTGTGAATGTTCTTCGTTACAGGAATGCAAGTGTCTTTTTTGTAACAGTGTATGAGTGTTATTGAGTGTATATGTAAAATGTGAGGAGAAGTTTGGCAGTTGTAGGTGGTGGTTTTCATGGGTAGGTCAGAAAGTAAAAGATTGCCTATCCATCTATATTGTAGTTGGGGATTTAAGCGTAAAAATTAACCATTGCATTACTACAGCTCTCTAGTCAAGTTGCCATTTTGTGAACCTGGAAATGGTCGGTCATTTAAGGTTTTTTTGCTAAATCTTGAAGATTATGTGTCCCTGAACTCAAATCTGTGGGATGGCATTGCACCATCTTTGGGCAACTCGTGGGAACTACACACGTCCAAGATGGCTGCCATGATCCTAGTAAAAATGTGTTCATCTTTACACTACAATATGCTTTGGTGTATGACAAATCAAATGGGACTATTTCTAATTATGTAAACATGAAAAAAAATTGCCACAAATTTCACACAAAAATAGCCAAAATCGAGCATAATTGGTTGACTTTTAAATGCTATATATACATGACTTTTGTGTCCATTCCTACGTTGTGCCACCTTAGAAATTCAACAGAACAATTTCCAATGATGCTCGCCTTTAAAAAGTGATTAATATTAAAAATGGCCACCATTTTAACCAAAAGTGCCATGAATTTGTGTCTATTCCTAAGTTTTAGCATACGGGAAGGAACACAGTACTGGTAGCCTGGTACACACTTGTACTGCCTTCATTATAAGTGAAATATATATCATACAATGTTTCAACATATGAGAAATTCAATGTAATAATTTCCAATGATGTCCAACTATGCTCACATGATAATAAATAAAAATGGGTGACATAGTCGGATATCATTAGAAATGGTTCCATTTGATTCCTCAAATGCCAAAGCATGCCATAACATATTGTAGTGTAAAGATGAACACATTGGATTTGCCTAGTTCCCACAATTTGCCCAAGGATGGTGCATTCCCATCCCATGGATTTGAGTTAAGGGGCACAGTCTATATGATTCAGCAAAAAACCTTGCACGACCAACCATTTCCAGGTTTGCACTTTGCACAGTAAATAATAGGGCAGCAACTCGACTACTCAGACACCATGATCATTCAATACTAATACTGCATTCTCAGTGACTTGACATGAAAATCGACTGCGTCACTTCAACTGAAGATTTTTGTTGTAATAACAATAGGAACATCATATATATATATATATTCTTAATTTTGAATAGTCAACATGTAGTTGGAATAGATTTTTAATTTCATAATTGTAACCTGACAAATATGCCATTCACAACTAGCATAATGCCGGAATGAACTGCTCTTGTTAGTTGCAGGTTTGCCTCCATCGATAATGTTTATAAAATCTATTATCGCAAGTATTATTTAATATATTACTATGATCGATGATGATTGATGCTATTGTTATGTGTGCTGTGGCATCAGTCTTAAAGAGGATATAGAACATCTGACTCCAGATAGTGGATAATTGTGAGTAAAAACGATTTGAACAGCAAACGTTGTCAAGGCCACACTAGGTGCCTGTCAAATTCAAGTATCACAAACCACGCGGCCACAAAAGGAGCCTGTGACTGTCATACTGAAATGGTTATGTTAGGATTAATATTTTACGATTGAATGGCTTATTTTTAGCAACCATTTATCATTGCAGGTTACTGATACTGGGTCGCAGTTACGGTGAAGAAGAAGTCATCTATTGCCAAGGGTGTTGCTTTTGCAGAGGTATTTATTTCATGTAAACATTCCATGCAGGGCATACTATGGTTCCTGCACTGTCCTGTCAAGTTGAATTGCTGGATAACAACACTATTGACCAGGGCTTTATAAATGCAGACCCAAATTATTACCAGTCAAACATGTTTTGGTGTTCACATGGATGTTAAGTGTTTAGCCAGTTTACAAATTATAAAATGTGTCTAATGCCTTGAAGTGGACTACAAACACACATGTGTTTGTAGTCCACTCCATTTACCCTCACTTCTAAAGCATAACTGACAATATATATGGTTTTGGAAGACATTTTTGGCTCCTTCATTTTTTTACCCGCCCAACATCCATCCACTCAATTTATTTCTACCCGTCCACAATAGTTTTTAAGTTTTAACCTGCCCAAATGACGGGTGGACGGGTCTCTACATAAAGCTATGTCCCCAGTCAGCCAGCCCCAGTCATTCCCAGTCAGCCTCAGCCTGTGTGACAGCCCTTGTCAGCCCCATTCAGCCAGCCTCAGGCAGCCCCATTCAGCCAGCCCCAGTCATCCCCAGGCAGCCAGCCCCAGACATACCTAGTTAGCCAGCCCCAATCATCCCTAGTCAGCCAGCCCCAGTCATCCTTATTTAGCCAACCCCAATCATCCCTAGTCATCCAGCCCTGTCATCTCCAAGCAGCCAGCTCCATTCATCCCTAGTTAGCCAGCCAGAATCATCCCTATTCAGCCAGCCTCAGTCATCCCAAATTATACTGAGGCAGCAGGGCTTTATGCAGGACCAAATTATTGCCAGTCACACATGTTTTGGTGGTCACATGGATGTTAAGTGTTACGCCAATTTACAAACTTTAAAATGTGTCTGATGACCTGAAGTGGACTACAAACACGCATGTGACACCATTTACACTCACTTCTAAGGCAAAACTGACAATATCTATGGTTTTGGAAGATGTTTTTGCTCCTTATTTTTTTTACCTGTCCACCACCCACCCACGCATATTTCTACCCGTCCACAACGGCTTCTACCGTTCCAAATGACAGGTGGACAGGTCTCTGCATAAAGCTGTGTTATTGACAGTGATTTGACACATACATTTTATAAACAAGTCGCCGCGTCATGTTCATTGTCATTATTTTCTATCAATATTTATATGTTTTATACAGAAGCGTTGGTAGGTGAAAAGGACAGTGGTGGAGATAATAGTATACAAAGTCATCTCAACATTTTAAGTAATTTTTAAGTAATTGGTATTTTATCCAATATTGCTGTTGAAATAAAGTGAATGTTTTACAACTGCAGGACATCCCAGCAGAAGTGAATGAGCCACCAGAGGAGCAGGAGCAGGAGCAGGAGAAGGAAGACAGGAAATGAGAAGTGCCAGAGGTCCGCTTAGGTGAAGATGAAAGAAGAGGAGGAGGAGGAGCAACAGAAGGAAGACAGGGAGCAAAAGGAGGAGGAGCGACGTGAGGACATGGAGGAGGCAGATAATTCAGCGTCTCCAAAGAAGCCTGAGTTGGTGTCACCCCCAGTGACTCACACACACCGTGGCGAGACCACACAAGACAGAGGGCTGCTTCTCTACAGGGTTAAACACGAGGGTGAACTTGAGGTAAGTCATTAGAAGTAACATTTGTTTTCCTCAGGTGTGACAAGTGAAGTTGGTCTTGGCTTATGCATTCACTCTACATCTGCCAGTGGCGTCCACCACACGCTGTCTGTTCCTGTATCTCAGACAACATTCAGCAACTTTTTCTATAATTTTGCAAGGATGTATTTTAGCATGCACGATAAATCAACATTTGATTGAATTATTTTAAGGGCACCAAAAATGATAAATGTAAAATGTTTTGTATATTATTTCCAGGGTTGGCACATTTCCTTTAAAAACTGGTTTTCGACAGGAATGTGGAAAGTCTCGGTAAAGTTAATTGATATTACCACGTACTGCAAAGTCAACAAGATGTTCAAAATAACATTTATTATTTAGTAAAAAACATTTTGTAAGGCCTTCAATAAACACATCAATATTTTATAATCATAGCATGATCTGTAACCGATTCACAAATAACCATTAAACTTTCATTAACAATTATGAACTGGCAATTTAGCCCAAAAGACGTTTATTAGTAATCCTGTTAATATAATAATTTCACACGATTCTGTGCATTTATTTCACTGTAGTTACGTTTCATTAGTCACTGAAGTAACTTCACCTGTGGCTTTTCTAGTTTGGTCTTCACCTGTCCATATAAGGCATGCTCATGAATATTCCGGCATAAATATTAATTATTGCCAAGCTGCATATACCCGGTACATGTATAATTAATCAGCCACGTGGCAGCCAGCTCAAATGATTCACATGAACACTATTAGTTATTGGATTTTAGAGCAGCTAACACTCAATTTATACATTGACGTGCAAGTCTTGCAAGTTGCAAGACATATGTAGCAGAGAAAATACATGAGAAATTATCTCGTTTTTAATACAGCACACCTATATGTAGGTATATAAGCCTACAACGAATCCTTATTAGATTAAATAACATATTCTACCATTTGACAGTTAGCTACAATTTCCAGTCAGAAATAAAACCACAATGTAGGGGGTCACTGAGATCAGTATTAAGTGCCACTCTTCACTCTTGTATTGATCAGTAACCAATGCTGCTAGCTGCTTAGGTTTTTTTTATAGAGTTAATGCTGATACGACATGCTTGCTTTCTGTAGGTTGAGAGGAGGTAGGGACTTCCCAAACCTGATGGCATTGTAACTTGGCAATGCCATCATTACTTGCCTGCAGTGGCTGTAAATGTTAACACTAGGTTTACAGCATACGAGACATAGCGGTTAATAGTAATTATAATAATGACTTCTCATATCCTCGAAGATCAAGTTAGGAATCAGTATATCATGTCGGTAAAATATGTTACCTACCATATTTCAATATAAGATATCCAGCTGTTTTCTGCAGGGGTGAAAGGTATTTGGAAAAGTATTTCAAATTTGTTCCACTGTATTTCTGAATTAAATACTTCTCATTTCAAAGTATTTATAGTTGTATAAGAACAGATTACGAGTGTTTCAATTTTTTTATCTTTTCTATGTATTTAACCCCATATCTCTCACGGCTCTTAATACTGTTGAGTTATTTTATTTGGCCTATTTTTTTTTCTATTCAAAAATGGATTTCACAACCATAACACAACTAACGATATTCCAATTGATGTAATTACTAGATGTGGTGTATGTTTTATTTTTAGTTAAACGAAAAGGACAACACAGCTCAACAAGATGTCGGTGTAGAGATCCACATGCCAGTCTACAACACAACTCAAGAAGACTCTCAGCTCACTGAATCAGACTTCACTCAAGACAGAATCTCTACAACGTGTGGAGTTTCTGCGGATGGTGAGAAATATTCTACTGAAGACTACAGATTGGTGCAAAACATAAAGGTTGAAGCCGAGCAAGTAGAGGTTAAGCAAGAAGATGGTGTTTGCAGTCGGAAAGTGTGTAATGTGGGTGTTCACCTCGAGACAGGTTTGGAAACTACGAATAGGGCTGGAGATGAAATAAGAGACCTAGAAGATATTCTGTATATCCAAAACGCATGTCAGCAATCAACGGTTCCTCACAGTGTTGATGAACGGATCGAGCTGAAACAAGAGATTACAGATTCTGATGAATGTGGCAGAGATCGGGAAGAAATGAGACATTGGGTCATTTGTGACCTTAGTGTCCTGAAAGAGGTCAAAGCTGAACAGACTCGTAGTGTCTCGGACACATATTCAGCCAAAGACTGCAGTAAAAACATTGACCAAAAGCAGGAAAACAACGGTACGAATCACACAAAACAGTTGACTATTGGACTCAATTCAGTGTCTAAAAGTGAAACGAGTCATGTTGGGGAGAAACCACACCTTTGCAATACATGTGGAAAGTCATTCAAACATTTGAGTTCTCTCAAACGTCACAACATGACTCACACTGGTGAGAGGCCGTACGTTTGTAAGACATGTGGACAATCATTTCATCAAACATGTTCACTGAAAAAACACGAAATGATTCACACTGGTGAGAAACCGTACATTTGCAATACGTGTGGACAATCATACCGACTTTTGACTACTCTGAAAGGCCACGAAAAGGTTCACACCGGTGAGAAACCATACATTTGCAATACATGTGGACAATCATACCGACGTTTGGCTACTCTGAAAGACCACGAAATGATTCACACTGGTGAGAAACCGTACATTTGCAATACATGTGGAAATTCATACCGACGTTTCACTACTCTGAAAAGCCACGAAATGATTCACACTGCTGAAAAATCATACATCTGTAATGTATGTGGGAAGTCATTCAAACATTTGAGTTCTCTGAAGAGTCACAACATGACTCACACTGGTGAGAGACCGTACGTTTGTAAGACATGTGGACAATCATTCCAACAAACAGGTTCACTGAAGAAACACGAAATGATTCACACCGGTGAGAAACCGTACATTTGCAGTACATGTGGAAATTCATACCGACATTTGACTACTCTGAAAGACCACGAAATGATTCACACTGCTGAAAAATCGTACATTTGTAGTGTATGTGGGAAGTCATTCAGAATAATGAAAAGACTGAAAAGACACACACTGATTCACACTCGAGAAAAACAGCTGAGTCCAGTGAAAGATCATCCGAACACTCACACTGGTGAGAAACCTTTCACTTGCGATACGTGTGGAAAGTCATTTATACTTTTGCGCGTTCTGAAAACTCATGAAAAGACCCACACCAGTGAGAGACCATACACATGTGATACGTGTGGACGATCATTCAAACTGATGACATATCTGAAAAGTCACAAAATAATTCACACAGGTGAGAAACCGTACACATGTGATACATGTGCAAAGTCATTTAAATTGTTGAAAGAGCTAAAAACCCATGAAACGATACACACTGGTGAGAAACCATACACATGTGATACATGTGGACGGTCATTCAGACTGAAGAAACAACTGAAAAGTCACAAAATAATTCACACAGATGAGAAACCGTACATCTGTGGCACATGTGAAAAATCATTCCGACATTTGAATAGTCTAAAAGCACATAAAATGATTCACACTGACAAACCATATGTTTGTGATACAGGTAGAAAGACTTATCCATTAGCGACTCACCTGAAATATCATGAATTGACTCACACAGGTGAGAAACCTTTCACTTGTGATACATGTGGAAAGTCATTCACGAATAGGAGTAATCTGAAGCAGCACCAAATGATACACACTGGTGAGAAACCATACATATGTGATACATGTGGGCGATCATTCAGATGGAAGAAACATCTGAAAAGTCACAAAACAATTCATACAAATGAGAAACCATACACATGTGACACATGTGGAAAATCATTCCGACACATGCATTGTCTAAAAGTACACAAAATGGTTCACACTGGCAAGAAACCATATGTGTGTGATACATGTGGAAAGGCTTATGCTTTATTGACATACCTGAAATATCATGAATTGACTCACACAGATGAGAAACCTTTCACTTGTGATACATGTGGAAAGTCATTCATACATTTGCGCGCTCTGAAAATTCATGATATGATACACACTGGTGAGAAACCATACACATGTGATACATGTGGACGATCATTCAGACAGAAGAAACATCTGAACAGTCACAAAATAACTCACACAAATGAGAAATCATACATTTGTGATACGTGTGGAAAGTCATTCACATATATGGGTCATTTGAAACGTCACAAAATTATTCACACTGTCAAGAAACAATACCTTTGTGGTACATGTGGAAACGCTTATGCAAGTTTGGCTACTCTAAAATATCATGAATTGACTCATACAGGTGAGAAACCTTTCACTTGTGATACATGTGGAAAGTCGTTTATACTTTTGCCTGCTCTAAAAGTTCATGAAATGACACACACTGGTGAGAAACCATACACATGTGATACATGTGGAAAGTCATTCAGACAGAAGAAACATCTGGTCAGTCACAAAATAATTCACACAGATGAGAAACCATTCACTTGTCTTATATGTGGAAAGTCATTTGCACGTTTACAAGGTCTGAAAACTCATGGAATTTTACACGCTGTTGAGAAACCGTTCGCATGTGATACATGTGGAAAGTCATTTGCCAATATGTCTTATCTGAAACGTCATGAAGTGACTCACTCTGATCAGAAACTATATCTTTGCGATACATGTGGAAAATCATTTAAAGACTTGGGTACTCTAAAACGTCATAAAAAGACTGAAACTGCCGAGAAACCATACATTTGTGATGGATGTGGACAATCATTCAGACGGTTTTATGCACTGAAACAACACAAAATGACTCACACAGGTGAGAAACCATACATTTGTAGTACGTGTGGAAAGTCATTCACACACAAGAATACTATGAAACGTCACAAAATAATTCACACTGGTGAGAAACCATACATATGTAATACGTGTGGAAAGTCATTCACACAAAGGAATAATCTGAAGCATCACAAAATTACTCACACTGTCGAGAAGCCATACATTTGTGATACGTGTGGAAAGTCATTCACACAAATGAATAATCTAAAGCATCACAAAATGATTCACACTGGTGAGAAACCATACATTTGTGATACGTGTGGAAAGTCATTCACAGATAGGGGTACATTGAGACGTCACAAAATGGTTCACACTGGTGAGAAACCATACATGTGTGATACGTGTGGAAAATCATTTACGCAAAAGAACTCTGTGAAACTTCACAAAATGATTCACACTGGTGAGAAACCACACACTTGTGATACATGTGGAAAGTCATTCACAAACAGGAGTAATCTGAAACTTCATGAAATGATTCACACTGGTGAGAAACCATACATGTGTGATACATGTGGAAGGTCATTCACGTCAAAGAAAGATATGAAACATCACAAAATGATTCACACTGGTGAGAAACCACACATTTGTGATATATGTGGAAAGTCGTTCAGACTGCTGGCAACCCTGAAATGTCATAAGAAGACCCACACTGGGCATTCAGATCTACCATTAGTCTGAAATATCATGAAATGGTTCACACTGGAGAGAAACGGAACATGTACTACGTGTGAAATGTGAGTCGTACTTTCACGTACTCTGAAAACTCACTGGTGTACATGTGTACGGAATCCAGAATATAACCCCTCAGAAAAAAACACCTGGAAAAAAACCCATTAATATATGAGAATAATAGATAAACCTCCACTGTGCAAATGTTATACATAATACTGAAAACAGTACGTTATAGAACAAAGTTGAGTTTTTTTTATTTTGGAGAAAAACTATATGACCTTGAAGTCTTTGATTAGGGTAAATAAGGCGGTGATTATACTTATTGATCAGCCCAAATAGAGCATTGATTGCATGAATGTTAGTAATAAAGTCAGAGGAAAAAGTCACTGATAATAAAGTCACTATACTGTAATATATATATATATATATATTAGGAAATCATCACTTTCTATATTTAAATAAAAATCCGCAGTGACAATACATCAAATGGTCAGCGCAGGTCCAGTCATCATACAGACACTGCGTAGTTGGGAGGTGAACTGGTGTCCGTCTGAATGAAAACCATGTAATCAGGTGCACTCGAAATCCTGTTTAAATCACTTCACTGACTGACACTTTTCAAACAAATACTATGCGGCCTCGGGTGTGGTTATGTCCGAGTAGGTTTTTATGTCGGTTTTCCGTTTCTAATACGATCATTTCATAAATACTATGTGGAAGGTTGTTCATCTAGTCATGTACTTTGAAACAACACGAATTCCTTAGGTATGTGAGAAACTGTTGCCTTGTTATACATGTAGAACAAATTGATATGTCTTGAAAGTCATTTAAAATGTGCGACCATTTTAAATGACAAATCGCAACGATGAGACTTGGTACACAAGTAGTGACTAGAGACCCTTTTATGACGTCATTCAAAACCTACACTTGCATTTTGTTGTTCTATTTTATCGTTGTATACATAGAATTTATTCTCATGTCAGATAATATGCCAGATACAAAATCTGTAAGTACTGATTGCATACTCATGTCACTAATCCCGCTTAAATGTGGTTATTTGTAAGTGACAAAACAACCAGCTGGTCACGTGACGTCAGGGGAATAAGTACCTCTGAGTGACTCCACATGTTTAGCATGGAGGGGAACTGAGTGTTAATATTTCGCACACATTTGTAGCAGGAACTGTGTTTACTATTCAGTTATTGTCGTTTGATACCGATAATGCTGAACTTTGCGGTATATCCTGTGACCATTTGCATTGCAGAATTCAATATTCATGATGCTAAAACGGCAATGACAGAAAAAACACTCAAACAAATAAATACCGGATACATCCCGCGTCACATTTGTAGATACGATTGTTGTCATTAAACTGAAAATATACTGAATCCAATTGAGTGTTGTTCAAATCCAGTTCTTTCGCAAATAGTTATATTAGCTTCCTTTCAACCATGATATCATGTATGCAGGAGGATAGAGGAAAACAATAGAAAAATAGAATAGAAATACGCCAAGTAACGATCGGATCGGGCCAGGGTTGGCACGTTTCTGCCATAAGGACAGAAACTGTGTGGCAGAAATACGTTCTATCCCGTTGGCAGAAATACCGTTCTCTCCTAGTTTAAACTCCAGTAATATTTTTTTTAGTAAATATCTACGTTCCTCTTTCACAATCACATACACGCCAAAGATGCAAATCAGTTTTTACCACACTGACTGTTTTACAACCTTCATTGATCCCAATTTCAATTAATGAATGTGTCTTTCACCTAACAGTGCTACTTAGTAGAGAAGACCCTTTGCAACCGGTGTCCCCTACGACACTGGCAGTGACTACAACTTTTGTTTGCTCAGAAGCTGGATTAGCACCTGACGGTGACCATAATATTATGTCAATATTCCTTTTGTTCTTTAGTCACGCTGCAAGCTGGCACCAGGCTATGTTGATGTTGTCACATTTCTTCACACAAGATCCTAGCAGTCATTAATACTCTCCTCTGAGGGTAACATAGGCATTTTATTATGGACTTCCTAGCTGTTTAGCAAACAACATATGGCCTTTGCCATGTGACTGCGCCAACACCGAGCGATAATAGGAAACATGTAAGGTACAGCGTCGGGTACCTGACTCAAAATTGTAACTAGTGTCATCCAGCAGGTCCCCATTGTCCAAGCAACACAACTCTTAATTGAATTAAGCCCTGCTATTGTCTGTAAGTGTGGCTAAATGGAGGGATTAGCGACCTATTGTTTATCCTGCTAGGCACGTCACGCTGACTGGTTATTTGGGTCGGTGTGATGTACGATCATTTAGACAACTTCAACAGAACTGGACGGTGAATAAATCATAAATTAATACATGTAAATAGAAAATATTACTGAGTAAATATAAAAATTATTTTGCTAGCTGACTTAGTAAAAAAAAAGAGTGCAGGTCATAGTTACATAACTGTGTACTATAAATATATATAATATATACATTACATAGTTGTGTCATGTGTGAATACTTTTCTGCTTAAATTCTGATAGATTATATATATAATTTCAAGCCAGTGTCGATTAAGAAAGAGTTTCCCTAATTCGCAGATCAATGACGTCACTGCTCTGCGAATTAGGGTAACAGTTGCCGTATTCACAGAGCAGGTGGGAGAGAATATTAATTTGACTAGTTGCTATATATGCATGTTGTTAAAATAATAAATAAAGTTTATATAGAGTAAATCTGTTCAATAGTGTTGATTGTAGTAGTTAAAAGTTATAAAGAGAAAAAAGTACAAGTAATTAAAACATATGAATAGCTAAATCATTGATGTTATTTTATCTCATGTAGTTCAGTTCCGAAAAACATAGAATGACAGGCGGAATGCTTACCCGTACAGTACACACGCCGCTTACGTCGTTACGACATTATCCGCGCCTCTCGCCCCGTCATTGTTAGCACAGAATAGGGCGCTTATGCAGAAGTCGGACCCACCTCAATTTTGCCATTATAACTGTATCTTTGCCAACATTTGATAACTGATTTTAATAATTCAATCATTTAGCACCATCTTGTGCATAGTTATGTTTTATAAACCGCGTGACTTGGCAGACTTTTGAGATCGAAAAGACAGCGGGGTCGACATAAACAAACTGTTTATCGCACATTCCATGTCCACGGCGCAATAACACATGCACCGCTGCGCTTGCGACTGGCACAAATCGGAGCGCTATTTCGGTCTCAAAATGCAATATTTGTGAAATAAATATACCTGGGTATGCTGATTGATCATGTCTAGGATTAGAGTTTGTGTAAGGTATCCAATATAGGCATATGTATATATATATATATATATATATATATATATATATATATATATATATATATATAGTTATAATGGGAAAATCGAGGTGGGTCCGACTTCTGCATAAGTGCCCAGAATAGTATTTAAAAGAAAACTTCTATGAACACACGCCCCAACTGTATTTAGTAAGGTTTTACTAGCTGCTTGCTAAATACAGAGTCTCTTTCCTACCAGCTCGGCGAATAATAGCTATGTTTTTTTATTCGCAGAGCAGTGACGTCACACCTCTGTGAATATAGTGGCGAGTGTGGCCTTATTCGCAGAGCTGCTTTGCGAATAGCCAGTCCGTTATAATAATGATAGCTATCTCCGACAGATGGCGGTAGTACTGCATATGGTCCGTGTATATACCGTTTTTTCCTTTTTCGTTTTCAAATTTGCGAACGAAAAACGGATAACGAATTCGTTTTTCGTTTTTGGTTTTCAAATTTCCGAACGAAAAACGAAAAACGAATTCCTTTTCCGTTTTTCGTTTTCAAAACTGAAGTAAGAAAAACGAAAAACGAATTTGTTTTTCGTTTTCAAAAGTGAAGTAAGAAAAACGAATTCGTTTTTCGTTTTTGCATTTAGGATGCTTCGGTCGCACTGCCACTTCGGGTGGCCGGTAAAATTGGTAGTTTCGGCGGGATACTTCGGTCGCACTCGCAGCGTTTTGAAAACAAACTCGCAGAAGTTGCATCGGCGAAATGGTATATCTAAGTATACATATATATATATAATATCTTATCTCAAGATCTTACCTCAAGACCGGTCAGTAGTTGCCCAAACTTGAGGTAAGATCTTGAGGTAAGATAACTTATGCTTCATGATACTTGATGATACAAGTACAATTAAAAGCTTCACATATGACAGAAACACAGTGAATATTGAATAGTTGATTAATAAAGACCTATAATAAACATATAGCTAAAACTACATACAGATGCGTTAATTGTATTTTATTGTATAATGTCAATCCAACTCAGTTGAGTTGCCAATAAAATTTGTGTTATTATTATACATTATCATTAAAATATTCATAAAACAAAAGGTTTTTTCAAATGCCTAATAAATAGGTTGATGAAGTAACATTAACAATTGACAGTGTAGATATTGAGAGATTTAATCAGTTTAATATTCTGGGCTTTACATTAATCTCGCAATTAAACTGGATTAAACATATTGATAAAATAGCAAACAGATGTTCTCGAACAATTGGATCTATAACGAGGTTAAAGCATATTATTCAAACTAGAATAACAATTTCACTCCATAATTCTATAATATTGCATCACACTAATTAACATCTACTGATCAAATGTAATTGAATAAACAAATTGCAAAATAAATTGTAAGAATAATATTTTCAAACAAATATAGCTCCCACATAGAATTAATGTTTAAGCAAAAGTTGAATACCAACTTATTGTAATTATATTATAATTTTATTATAAATATAAACATAAAACATTACCCGCATACTTTCAAAATTGGCAGATAAAACAAACCAGAAATATGCATAATCATTTCACACCAGCACACAGCAGAATACATACATGCAGGATATAATATACATTTGTAAAAAAGAGTATTACAAATTGTATGCCTCACACAATAAACAATACCTATATTTGTTTAATCAAAACATAACCAATCACAATTTTAAAAAGACTGATACATTAGGTAAAGCAGCATATTGTACACGGGTGCAAACATACTTCTACTGTTGTAAATTACTACATATGCAAAACAATAACGAATTAACACTAACTCTAGCAACACATTAAGCCATAAACGTATTATATTTTTATCACATATACTTACAATATGCGTAAAGTAGTAAATGTTAATAAACAATACTCAGGAATATATATGCTCCTAAATACAATTGGGCTATCCGTAATGGTCCGTCAATGGAATTCAATAATTACATAAAAATAGCTAATTTAAAAACCAAAAGTGGCTCCTGAGATAGTGACTATTTATTAGTCATAATAAAGGCCTCCTAAGTCAAATATTTTACAAACTAAATTTAAAATAACTGTTGCATCACATAGTTGCAGTTACAAAATTAATTGATCTCGATTTATCCATCTTTCGATCTATTATATATAAGGTTAGGTAAAGTTTATTAAATTGTCGAAACATAAAAAACAGCGCCGAATCGACCAATATTAATCTGTAGGTACTTAGATATACCACTTCGCCGATACAATTTCTGCGAGTTTGTTTTCAAAACGCTGCGAATGCGACCGAAGTATCCCGCCGAAACTACCAATTGTTACCGGCCACCCGAAGTGGCAGTGCGACCGAAGCATCCTAAATGCAAAAACGAATTCGTTTTTCGTTTTTCTTACTGAACTTTTGAAAACGAAAAACGAATTCCTTTTTCGTTTTTCTTACTTCACTTTTGAAAACGAAAAACAAAAAAGGAATTCGTTTTTCGTTTTTCGTTCGGAAATTTTAAAACGAAAAAGGAAAAAACGGTATATACACGGACCTGCATACGGCTCCGATGTTATTGTTGTCCATTGTTGTGGTAAGTTAATTTCATCGGTTTTGTCGTTATGCTTGTATATTTGCCTATACGTTGCATTTATTCCACCATTCTACCCAATCCCACGTATACTTGCATTGCCAAAAATATTGTGTTAGCGCATTTTGTATTCTACTTGATGTGTTATCGCTCATTTCATCATGCATTCATCAATTTATTGGAATATGCCTTATTATATGGATTGAGTTCCGACGAAATGTGGTTTTACCGTCATACGATTAACGCAAGGCTCATCAAAGGAATTTCCCTAGATCTATATAATGAGTACAAACGGCTTTCGGCCTACCGACGCGACTAGCAGATTAGCAGCTAGCAGATTTGTAGATCCGTATTCATGAGTACGAAGTCACGCCCACAGCCACAGCTATAATATATCATATGAGTATATCATTCGGATAGCCATCTAATTTCAGGCTAGAATGACATGGACATGGTGACGGTCATGGACATGACAATTTTGTTGTTGAAAACTGACTATAATGTAGGTCATATAAAAATAGTACATTTGTAGTCCTTTGGAGTTTGGTACGAAGATCAAACGAACATATTGCAACAGTCTATGACATTAACTCATTATGTACGCCGTCCACCGTTTGGACCATATTTCTGTTCCTAATGGTACCATAGTGTCTTCCAGGCCTCAACAACCGGTACATTTTTTAACTGTTAACTAACTCTTTCTCTAATTTGCATCTATAGACATCTTTAGTAAGGAGGTTATACAGAAGAAATTTGTGTTTGTTGCATCTTTCTATGAGCCCCTCCCACAAAAGGAAATGTTCATATTTGCTTGGTTATGCCTAACTTGACTTGTGTATTCGCAGGCTCCAGGGGTTGTTTATCTGCTGCCCCTAAGGCCTCTCAATCCAGCTGTCAACTGATGGTACACTCTGTCTGACCTGCCTTTAGTGGCTAGTTGATGCTTATCTCAACAATACATTATATCCATGTTACACTGACAAGTTGCCAGCAGTTTCCACTTCAAGACTATTATTCTATCAATGTCCAATGTAGAATAAAACCTGAATGAATGCAGACAGGACATGTTTGCTTCTTGTGGGTTGATAGCTAGGTAGGGGCATCCGAAACCAGATAGCATCATAACTTGGCAGTGGGATCATTACTTGCCTATACAACACCTATAAATGTTTGTAATTAAAAACTGTTCATTTTAAGATATTTATAATTGTATATTAATTGATTACAAGTATTTGGTAGTTTACTATTTTTTACTTTTGAATGTTTTGACCGCATATCTATTACATGGATGAGTGAGTTTATTTCTTTTCAAAAATTAACAATCGATTTCACAACTATAAGACAACTGATGCTATTCTAATTGATGCAATAGCTTGATGTGATGTATGTTTTATTTCTAGTTATACAAAATGGACAACATAGATCAACATGATGTCGGTGCAGAGATCCACTTACCAGTCTACAGTACAACTCAAGAAGACTCTCAGCTCACTGAATCAGACTTCACTCAAGACAGAATCTCTACAACCTGTGGAGGTTCAGATGATGGTCAGAAAGGTTGTACTGATGACTATGGCTTGGTGCAAAACGTCAAGGTTGAAGACAAGCAATTAGAAGTCAAGCAAGAACATGACGTTTGCAGTGGACAAATGTGTAATGTCAATGTTCACCTCAAGACAGATGTGGAAACTGTGAATAGGTCTGAAGATGAAATAAAAGACCAAGAAGATATTCAGCAATTCCAAAACACATTCCAAGACACAGGGCAGTTGTCAAGGTGGACTCACGGTGCCAATGAACTGGTCGAGGTGAAACAAGAGATGACAGATCCAAATGAATGTGACAGAGATGGGGAAGAGACGAGACATTGGGTTGTGTGCGGGGCTGGCGTGCTGAAAGAGGTCAAAGTTGAACCCACTCAGCATGCCTCAGGCGAAGGTTGCAGTCAAAACGTTGACCAGACTCAGCAATGCAACAACAAACAAATCCCAGGTACATTACTGACTGTGAAATGTATCCCAGTTTCTGCAAGTGAAATGATTCAAACTGGTGAAAAACCACACACTTGTGATACATGTGGAAAGTCATTCATAATGATGTGTCGTCTAACACAGCACAAAAAGATTCACACAGGTGAGAAACCGTACATTTGCAACATATGTGGTAAGTCATTCGCACAGTGGAAATATCTGAAACAACACAACATGACCCACAGAGAAAAGAAACCATGCACAGGTCAGAAACCATACAATTGTGATATATGTGGAAAGTCATTCAGACAATTGAAATCTCTGAAAAGTCACAAAATGATTCACACTGGTGACAGTCCATACATTTGTGATACATGTGGAAAACCTTATTCACATTCGACTGCTCTGAAATATCATGAACGGACTCACACGGGTGAGAAACCATACACGTGTGATACATGTGGACAGTCATTCATACAGGTATGTACTCTGAAACAGCACAAAGTGATTCATACAGGTGTGAAACCATATATTTGTGATGCATGCGGAAAACCATTCAGACAGTTGAAAACTCTGCAGAGTCACAAAATGGCTCACACTGGTGAGGGACCATACCTTTGTGATAGATGTGGAAAATCTTATTCACATTCGGATGATCTGAAATATCATCAGTTGACTCGTACATGGGTGAGAGACCATACACGTGCAATATATGTGGAAAGTCATTCAGACAGTTGTATTCTCTGACATATCACAAATCAACTCACACTGGTGAGAAACAGTACATTTGTGACATATATGAAAAGTCATCTAGACAGTTGAAATCTCTCAAAATTCACAAAATGACACACTTGTAAGAAACCATACATTTGTGATACATTCATAACGTTGTGTACTCTGTAGCGACATGAACTAATTCAAAGTGGTGAGAAACTGCACATTTGTAATAGATGTGGAAAACATTATTTCATTTGCTTACACTGAAATGCCGTGAAATCACTCCCACTGGTGAGAACCTTTACGTTTGTAAAACACATGAAAACTCTGAAAGAACATACATTTGTGATACCTGTGGAAGTTCATTCAAATGTTCCCATATTCTGAAGTCATGAAATGACTCACATGTGAGAAATCCGTACAGTTGTAATATATTTTAAAATTATTTTTACTAGAATTACAAGCAGCTGTTTTATATATTTTTATTGTATATACATATATATATATACAATAAATATTATATATATATATATACATTTAGAAACTACTTTACACTGATAATGATGTCACGGTTTTTACTAATACTATAATAAATGGTAAATATAATATATTTTATCTAAAAATATATTCGTTTTACTAACAGTAATAGTATTGTTTTAGATGTGTGTGATGTAAAAGCGCCATGAGCGCCACCATGTGGTGGATACCGGCACTGTATACATTGGCATTATTATGTTGTATACCACTCAAACATTCATATTTCTGCATGTCACAAAGTAAGCAGCTGGTCAGGTGGTGTCAGGGGAATGGGTGCCTGTAAGTGACCCGAGCTTTTTAGCATTAAGGGCAACTGTGTGTTTATATTCCACTTACAGTGAGTGGTCTGTGCAGCATACTAATATGCACATGTTTGCAGTTTTTGTAATCATAGGAACACACTATTGTTTGCACTATTGATCATTTATATATATATATATATATATATATATATATATTATATATATACATATATATAATATATATATATGTATATACATGAACATTTTATAAATATACGTAATCATTTTATGAATGAAGTGTCGTTACTATCAAAGCTTGCATTTATGTATATATGTATGCTCGATAAACTTCACTTTGTGTCTGTTTTTGTATTTGGTTATTCAGTCTGTTTAGATATTACTGTTGATTAAAGTTGATTTCATGTATGATTAATGTGCTTAGAAATATGATATAATATAAATGTATGAAGATCAATATGCGCACCTATGTTAATGCGTATGTCATACAGAACAGTGTCTGCAGGAAACATCCTATACAAAAAATGCCTATTTGAATATTTTATATACATATATATGTAATATTTTGTAGATTTTGTTTATATTATATATAATATAATATATACTCTATGATATATCCTGTAACAAATATTACATTATAACACAGACGAGCGAAACCACACGTAGCATGAGTATTTATACTTTGCAGTTTTGTAGCTAGAATTGTGTTCATTTGTCTTCCCTTCGCGCCGAATGTTCAACCGCGTCACTCTGTGTTCGCCGTTAGCTCTGTTATCTCATGAACCGTTGAAGTTCTATTTTTCAAATATTTGCATACACGTTTCACATGATACAGTCACTATGCACAATAAATGTAAATTTGATTGACACATTTTTCTAGTATGCATATTTTGCATCGGGACCTTGACTAATTGCGCATGGTCTCCAACAGCAGTGGCGGGGACTATAACATTATTCTCAATAACCCAGTTGATCCCTATTACACTGGACTGATGCTGTCTGTACACTTTAGCAACGTCCTCAGTCCACCATGTCTGAGTCTTGCTCTTCGAGGCGATTTCTTCCAGATGTTCTGCTACACAGCACGTTCGCTGATCCAATCAACGCATCTTTGAATCGCGGCAGCGAAAACACAGTTCGAATTGCCCCGCCCCGTCTTCATACATGCGCAACTGCTCAGAAGTACTCTAGGCGCTTCGTAATTATGCGCACTCGTTATTTTAAGAATCAACGTGAAATTTCCTTTTTAGAACTGGTTACATAAAGCAATGACCTTAAAATCCTCAGCTCAATTACGGAATAATAATGCATTCACGTCGCGGTGCAATAAACTGACAAGTAATTGCGTACGCGTGTTATTAAAAAATAGTAAATAACACAAATGTAAAAATGTGTGTGTGCGTGTGTAAATCTCAGTAAAATATATTTGGCTCTCTAGCTTAAACACTTTCGATATCATAACAAACACAAGTGCATAATACAGTAACGATAGCAGAATGGTATTACAGGTAATAAATGTTACAAATCTCAACAACAAAATTTGTAAATCTCAGCACACGACTAGACTTTCGGTAACCATGCCATTCATAATGAATTAGGACATCATTAATAGCCACTAAAACGCTGCTCTTGCTGACCTACAGTGCGGTTTGTTCCAAGATTTTTCCTTCTCCCAGGTGAGCTGTCTACCAAGACTTACACGTACACACTACACTACATCATTAGGCACATCACACAGGCTTGTGTTAAAGGCAAAAAAAGTTAACTGTTTCGTGGCATACACCTAATAGAGTTAATATAAAGTAACAATTTCCACATATACTCAATATTTTAACGTCAGCGGTTTACTCAGAATGTGACTTTAAAGTCTAAAATTCTAACGAAATCCACGATGGTCTAGACGCCGCCATTAAGTGAAGGGTTAAATTGACTTGGCCATTCAGCGCGCGGCATTCTATGTCTGACCCTTAACCTGCGACGTTGTTAAGGGTCAACAACTTCGACAGTTCGTTCAGTTGGCGTGACATCTCGCAGCTGCTTATAGACGTGTATCTAAATATGTGGTTAAATATATGGTAAACTTTAGTAATTATGCCTTACTGTTCGGCATACGGTTGCAATAATAGTTGAAACAACCGGTAGTATTGAAGAAATTGATTCACATTTGCGGGCGTACTGTTTGGAATCCCTCCAGTCCAAGTACAGTTCACTTTGCTCGGTCCATTTTTAGGAGAAATGCTTTGAAGTAGACATGTAGTCATGTATCATCAGTTGATGGGATGATTTCAGCGATAACAATAATAGACAACTTCATATTTACCGTCATCAGCATGCATGTTACGCGCGTTGCCGAGTTGCAGCCATTTCATGACAACAGCCAAACCCCATGCAGTGAATCTGCGTGGAGAGCGCCTCGATCACCGTCGTGACGTCATTCTTCGTCTAAGATGGAGTAGCGCGTAGTATTTGGATGGCTGGGTGTTAAAAAATATTTTTCTGGTAAACCGCTGGCGTAAAAAAATTGAGTATATGTGGAAATTGTAACTTTATATTAACTCTATTAGGTGTATGTCACGTAAAAGTTAACTTTGTTTGTCCTTTAACACATTACACTAAGTCTTGTTCGACGCGGCTGAATCATGAACTGCTTGTACGGGGTCTGCCAGGGCAAGTTTCTATGGTAAACAGCAATGGTTTGCGAAGATCGCTATGGCGGTCGACCTAACAAAAAGACTGCACGAAAACAAAATACTATATTAGCGTGGGTAGGCCATACAAGGTGGATACATTTCATAGTTTCAAAGTTTGTTGTAAACTCACGACCATTACGTGGTCTAACGTATTGTGTGCTAGATGGATAAGGTAACTATAGCTTTTCAGTTTTGTTTTTAACTTTCTCAACGCATTATTTGAGTGAGTGAGTACGTGAGTGAGTTTATTATTTTATTAACTAAAACGAACTATCTTATTCTGGCTGCATTCTGCACTTCATTTTTACGACAATTAATCCATTATACCATGCCGAAAATGTGTAATTGGAATTACATTGATTCAAAGATGAGGCTAGTAATTGTATGTTTTGTTTTTGTATATTAAACTTTCAGGCGAAGAATTATCTTGATCTTGCCTGATTAGGGGCCTTCTTAGTTATTAAGCTACTTACGAAATAAGGTGAAGAAGGTCTTAGGTTTACATTAGAACAACTGATGGAGGCATAATGAAAATTCACCAGCTCGAGCGCGCCGTGGTGTTGCTGATGGCACAATTAAAAGCATGGCTTCTGCGAGAGATACGCTCTATTTCAAAAAGACACGGGGGCATTATATATATATATGTTGTATGGCTCAAGACACTTCCCCAGACAGGAGCTAATCTGATCTATCATCTCCAGCGGGCTACTACCAAGCAATGCTGTGGAAGGCAGCAGATAAACAGACTCCGCCCGTGGTTGGTATCGCTGAAATATTTTGGATGGAAGTTTGGCACTGGCACTGGTGCAGGATGTGTGCAAACACAACGCATCGGAACCCCCCCCCCCCCCCCCCCCCCCCGCTCTCGTGGACATATCATCAACGTAAGTGTAAAGCTGAAGGAAAACTCGCAGTACTCATGAATGTATAGCTGTCATTTTCCAGGGTACTGCTTCTGTAAACGGTGTAGCTCAACACGTTCACCAAACACAATAAACACGAGGGTGGTTCGATGTGAGAGAGAACGCCGCAGTAAGCCTATAGACGCAATGGAAGAGGAGCAAGGATTAAAGAGAGTGGCAGGGCGCGATCGCTGATGAGACAAGCCTTTTCTGTGAGTTGGAGTTGCCCAGTTCCCACGAGTTGCTCATATGGCACGTGTCAAGAATGGTAAGGATTATAGTTGAACAAGCTATAAACTTCTACACGGTTCCAAAAATAATTGGATGGGGCATAGCGCTTAGGGTAACGCATATCGTCACACCAGCTGTCTATATTTAATACAATATACCCACACATATCTATAATATGTCATTTACTATTGGGTGCGTATTCTGAATAATATGCTCTGTTGTGTGATTAATAATGTGCACGCATCCAATGTGGTTCCGTAGGTGGGGCAATGCCCAATCTGGAACTGCATGTATTTCAATTTATCAACAGGCTACATAATGGCTATATAATAACAAGAATAAACACATTTGTTTACTGCACATGCAAAATTCATCCAACAAACGAATTGAAACACGAATAATGACTGCTATTGCACCAGGAAACTGAAAGCAATTCGCTGATGGCTTCACTTTTGCACGCACGCACGCACGCACGCACGCACGCACGCACGCACGCACACACGCACACACACACACACACACACACACACACACATGATGGAGGATAATGTTTTTAGCATTGATGTGTTTCCACATATGGCTATATAAGAACAATATGCTCCATCACTTTGCATAGAATATGTCAAGAAAATGGAAATTGGCCTGTAGTTAGCGGGATTGCTTTTATTGCCTTTTTGTATATTGGTGTAACAAGAGCTGTGGTCCAGGGTTTTGGGAGTTTACCGGTGGTGTATGATACACTAGGAAAAGCTATAAAACACCCAATGTCAATCTTTTTAAAAGTACCTTCAACCTAACCCTTAATCCACATAAGAACAACCAAAAATGGGCATTTGAACTTGAGTGGTTAGCAAGTAGCCATTGCCTAGATATATTCGGGGAGGAACAAATTCGTGGTACTGAACTTGAAGTGTCGTTTTCTAAAGCTCTAAAGGCTCTTTAACAATAGAATTTAAACAGCATAGATAGGACCCACAAATGTGATTTCCTATAGTTTTCTGTGGAATATTTCCTACAGTTTTCTAGAGAATATTTCTGATAGGAAATACCCTTCAGTTATACATTTCTTAATTTTTTTTACCTAATATTACTTATTCAAATAGGCACTGTTCTGTATGAACTACTCGTTATCACAGGAACACATGTTGATCTTCATATATTTTTATTATATCATAACTGTATTTAAACACATTAATCATACACGGAAATAACAGTATTATCCAAACAGACTGAATTGAATGACCAAATAAAACAGATACAAAATTATATTGAGCATACGTATGCATACATGCAAGTAATGACACATCATTTATAAAATGTTTATATGTGTGTGTTACTGTATGTATATATATATATATATATATATATATATATATATATATATATATATATATATATATACAGTAACACACAGACATATAAAAATTGTATCAATGATGTTTTATATATACATGTATATATACTTGACACCTGTGTAGAAAACTTGACAACTGTGTAGAAAACTAGTCAAAGTTAGTGACACTTGTTTGACTTACATAGGCATTGGAACCTTCATAATGTTTTTAGACACAATATTTGTGGACTCTGCACACCTACAAGTGTTTGTTAGGCACTGAAACCTTTATAATGAGTGGGGTCTTAGCCGTAATACATGTGGACTGTTGGCACAGCCACAAGATTGTTTTATTGGTGAGCATTTTGGGGTGTTGAGGTTTTAGCTGAACACCCCCTTCCCTTTTTCAATGGCTTGGCAGTTGATATACACTGTTCTCAGATATACTATCATAGTATTTTTAAATAGGTACAGTACATGGTATTTTGTATACAGGTACACCATGGTATGAGTACCAAACATTGAGTCTTGTAAAAATGTATTGGTAATTTTGTAAAAAGAACTGTAAAATATCAGAATACTTTATTCTATTAGAACAATTCAATATCATTTGAATACTTGAATTTGAAAAGGGCCCAATTCCACTTTTTTGGTTTTCACTTTTTTTTCACAATTTATCATCTTCATTCAGAATGGCATTATAACAGGCCAAATTCGACTGTTTGTGTCACTCACAAAATGGTGTATAATATGTTCTGAATTACAGAAGGGCCCAACTCTAGCAATTGGGCCTTTTTGAAATTAATATCTGGATAGTGCCTAGGGGACAGCACTAGTCGTCAAGCTCCAAGATGGATAGGAACAGTTAGCACTATGATGAATGTGTTGTCAACATGTGACAAAAGAAAAGAAAACTTAAGCAGAGTAGGGAAAGAACAACAGAAAATGAACTAAATCTGAAGGAATGGAATATGTCAATACAAAGGGAATGCGAGCAAAAACCAGTCAGACCAGTGGAGAATAACTCAATGCCTACCCTACATTACACTATAAATAATTAAACCATTAATTTATTTACATTGCTGCTGATTCCTGTGTTTGTGTTACCATGGTAACGTCACTGGCATGACTAATGCTTCTTACAGAGTCAAATATTATAGAAACACCACATATCTTTGGGAACTTTGGCCCAAAGGACTATAAAGTAAACATATTCCATCTATAAATGTGTGAAAAATCAACACACAGTTGCCCTGCATGCTAAAAAGCTGGGGTCAATTACAGGCACCCATTCCCCGGACATCACCTGACCAGCTGGTTGCTTTGTGACATGCAAATAACCACATATATAAATTTTAAGTAGGCTTAATGAAACAAATTTGCAATCAACGCATACATCCTTTGTATCTGGCATATCATCTAACAAGATATTAAATTCTATGTACACAAAGATTCAAAGAAATGACTTAACAAATGGGTAACTACCAGTGTACCAAGCCTCACTGGCGTAAGTAATTTAATGTCAATTACACTAATCGCACATTTACCACACATATCAACGACTATCAATTTTACTGACACATATGACAAGTACTATGATTTCTCACACGGGTAAGTACTTTGAGTTTTTAAAAAAAAAAAGCAGTTTCTTGACAGTGAGAGTAATTTTGTGACATTTCAAACATGAATATTTGAGTGACTTTCCACATGTGTCACAACTGTACTCATCACAGTGAGTCATTTCATGACTTCAGATTATGATAATTCGAATGACTTTCCACGTTTCATATGTGTACAGTTTCAAATATAAGTAATTTTGTGTTTCAGAGCATCTGAAAGTATGAACAAATTTCCAGACAAGTTTCTCAACTGTGTGAGTAAATTCATAATAGGTCAAAACACTTAATTTGATGAAGCACTTTCTACTGTAGTAAAAGTGTACCATTTAACATCAAGGTGTGTCAGTTCATGAATTTTCAAAGTATGCGACTGAATAAATGACTTTCCACATGTATCACATTTGAATGGTTTCTCACCTGTGTGAGTCATTTTATGATAGTTTAAACCAATTAAATTTATGTATGACTCTCCACATGTATTACAAATGTATGGTTTCTCACCTGTGTGAATCTTTTTATGACGTTTCAGAGTAAACAACTTTATGAATGACTTTCCACAGTCATCACATGTGTATGGTTTCTCACCTGTGTGAGTGAATTCATGATATTTCAGAGAAGCCAAATGTACAAAAGATTTTCCACATGTATCACAAATGTATGGTTTCTCACTTGTGTGAGTCAATTCATGATAATTCAGAGCAGCTGACTGTGTATAACCCTTTCCACATGTATCAGAAATGTCTGTTTTGTCACCTGTATGAGTCATTTTGTGAGCATTCAGAGATTCCAACTGTATGAATGACTGTCCACATGTATCACAAGTATATGATATATCAACAGTGCCAGTCATTTCGTGTTGTTTCAGAGTTTTCAACTGTGGTTTCTCACCTGTGTGGGTCAATTCGTGATATTTCAGAGTACCCAAATGTACATATGATTTTCCACATGTATCACAAATGTATGGTTTCTCACCAGTGTGAGTCAATTTGTGTTGTTTCAGACTATTCAAGTATATGAATGATTTTCCACATATATCACAAATGTGATGTTTCAGGTTACCAGAAAGAATGGATGTCTTTCCACATGTATCTGAAGTGTACGGTTTCCCACTAGTGTGACTTATTTTGTGACATTTGAGAGTTTTCAAATCTCTGAATGACTTTTCACATACACCACAAATGTACGGTTTCTCACCAGTGTGAATCCTTTCATGACACTTCAGACTATGCAACTGTCCGAATGACTTTCCACATGTATGACAAATGTATGGTTTCTCCCCAGTGTGTGTCATTCTATGTCGTTTCAGAGTATACAACTTTATGAATGACTTTCCACATACATCACAAATGTGTGGTTTCTCACCCGTGTGCGTCTTTTTGTGATATTTCAGGTCAGCCGAAAATACAAAAGACTTTCCACACGTATTGCAAATGTAGGGTCTCTTGCCAGTGTGAATTATCACATGACTCTTCAGATTGTACAACTGTCTGAATGACTTTCCACATGTCTCACAAATGTGTGGTTTCTCTTCACTGTGAATTATTTTGTGTTGTTTCAAATGTTTCCACTGTGCGAATGAATTACCACATATGTTGCAAATGTGCGGCTTCTCACCTGTGTGAATCATTTTGTGGTGTTTCAGAGTCCACACCTTTATGAATGACTTTCCACACGTATCACACGTGTGTGGTTTCTCTCCCGAGTGTGTCATTTTATGAAATTTCAGGTTCGATGAATACATAAAAGACTTTCCACATGTATCACAACTGTGCGGTTTCCCACTTGTGTGAGTTCGTTTGTGTAGTTTCAGGTTTTTCAACCGTTTGAATGACTTTCCACATATATCGCAAGTATATGGGTTTTCACTAGTTTGAGTCACTTCATTTGTAGGAACTGGGTTACTTATCGTCGTTGTCAGTAATAATTGGAGGATGTGTTTGTTATTGTTGCATTGCTGAACCTGGTCAACCTTTTCACTGCTACCTTCGCCTGAGACACTCTGAGTGGGTTCAACTTTGACCTCTTTCAGTACGCCAGCCTCACACACGACCCAACGTCTCGTCTCTTCCCCATCTCTGTCACATTCATCAGAATCTGTCATCTCTTGTTTCACTTTGATCAGTTCATTATCAATGTGAATACACTGTGGCAGCTGGTCGACATCGTCGAATTGCAAAATATCTTCTTGGTTGCTAGTTTCAATTTCAGTCCTATTCGCAGTTTTCAAGCCTGTCTTCAGTTGAACATCAACTTTACACATTTGTCCACTGCAAACACCATCTTCATGCTTGACATTTACTTGCTCGTCATCAACATGTCTACTTTGCACACATTCATTGTCATCAGAACAACATATCTGAACGTCAGGATAACTTTCACAAGTTGTAGAGATTCTGTCTTCACTGAAGTCTGATTCAGTGAGCTGAGAGTCTTCTTGAGTTGTATTGTAGACTGGCACGTGGATCTCTGCACCGCCATCTTGTTGATCTCCGTTGTCAATTTTGTATGACTAGAAACAAAACATACACCACATAAAGGTATTATGTAAACTGGATTATCGTTACCCCGGGGTAGTTGTGTTATATCTGGGAAATCCATTTTTCATTTTTGAATAAATATATAATCACTCAACATTATTGTGTCTACTTAACATATATATATATATATATATATATATATATATATATATATATATATATTATGTACACTGAAAAGTATGTAAATAAAGATAGAAATAACCTTAATCATGCAGTTCATGTATAAATACAAATACATTTTTGAGTCGGCAATGAGTAATAACACAATTCAAATTAAATATATGCATAACATGAACTAATTATATAAATAAGTTTATTTTAAAAACAAGATGGGGCAGTAAGCCACAATATGCCCTGAAGACCTTTGGACTATCTGAGTTTGTATTTATTTATAAAAATGATTTTGGTAGATCATAGTTACAAATCATTAAGGTCCACGATGGATGTAAAATGTTGCTGGGTTAAGTGGACACTTTATGACTATAACAAAAAGTAGAAATTTACCAGCTTTGGGGCCCTTAGAATGAATCAATCAAACACACATTTCACATGCATAGTGGCAGTACTGTAAGATACGCCAGTGCTAAATGACAGACATCTTACCTCAGGGTCTATCTCCTGTTTCACCCTGTCGAGAAGTAGCCCGCTGACTTGTATGGTCTCACCATGTGTGTGAGCCACTGGGGCGGACACCAACTTGACCTTACATCGCTCTGCCTCTTCCTCCTCCTTTCTCTCCTCTTCCACTTTTAGCTTCTTCTCCTCCTCTTCTGTCATCTTCTCGCAGTTCTCACTTTCCTCGTGCTCATTCTCCTCACATTTCCTGTCTTCCTTCTCCTTCTCCTGCTCCTTTTGTGACTGCTCGTTCATGTCTCCTGCTCCTTTGGTGGCTGCTCATTCACTTCTGCTCCTTTAGTGGCTGCTCATTCACTTCTGCTCCTTTAGTGGCTGCTCATTCACTTCTGCTCCTTTGGTGGCTGCTCATTCACTTCTGCTCATTGGTGGCTGCTCATTCACTTCTGCTCCTTTAGTGGCTGCTCATTCACTTCTGCTCCTTTGGTGGCTGCTCATTCACTTCTGCTCCTTTAGTGGCTGCTCATTCACTTCTGCTCCTTTGGTGACTGCTCATTCACTTCTGCTCATTGGTGGCTGCTCATTCACTTCTGCTCATTGGTGGCTGCTCATTCACTTCTGCTCATTTGTGGCTGCTCATTCACTTCTGCTGGGGCATCCTGGAATTTTAAATTTTATTTCAAAAGCAATATTGGGTAAAATATGAATTAATAAAAAGGTTAAGCTATTGAAATGATTATTTTATATCTCCATTAAAAACTGTCCGTTTCATGCAGCAATGTTACGTATATTTAATATATAGTGTAATAGTGACTGTTTTTATTTAAAAAACGAAACTGTGATAACGATGAGGTAAATGTTTAGAGAAAAAAGTTTGATAGGTTTTTTATCCAGTAATTCAACAAGGTAGAATGGTATATGAACCAAAGTGTCCCAGTACGGTGTACGTATATGGGGTATCGCCATAGCTAATCAATGGTAATGTATGTAGCTAGATATTCCTTGTTATAAATGATGGTTACTGACTGTACAGATTCCGTGCATGCTTACAAAATTACAAGCAATATGTACCTGTACCAAAGCACGTGCCCTGGCTATAGTTTAAGTCCACCTTCTCCACTTGTCAGAGACTCGGCGTCAGCAATCTGCAATAATAAACAATTGCCAACTATTACCTGTTCTACTACCACAATGGACCAAGAGGCCCTGAAGTCTGTTGGACTGTGATATAGTGACTTTGTAATTATCATAGATTTAAAACACATATTTATATCTATGTAATTATGAATTAAATGTGTTTTGCCTACCATAGTCTTTTCACCATAATCACCTAATTTGCATTTTCTCTGGTTAGCCATGCTATATGACAAGAGGGGTCAGAGCACAGTTAGACTTCCTGGTCTAACCCATACGAATGTAGTACCTTAATTATTGTGTCATTTGAGATTTTGAAAAAATAAATTAATGTGAAATGAGTACCGTAGGACAGGCATACCAGTAGGTTAAGTGCTATGATATATCTGCAGTGCAATGACGCATGTTAGGCAGAGTGTAGTTGGCGTAGTGATTTTTAGCCATTTTTTCTTACATGACCCTGCGAATGCAGAAAAGCGTGCTCAGTTTGGTCAATATTGAGGGTCAGAACACATGCATGCATTTTAAGAGAGCCTGAGATATGCTTTTTTGACGAAATTTGATGAGCATATCAGTGACATGACTGCAGTGATTGTGTTAAAATTAAAAAAAATTCTCAGGTCCAGTTTCCTTATAATCTGACAAAACGTTAACATGGCCGCCAATGGGAAAATCAACAGTGCTCTGTGCCCAAGAGACACAGCCAGATTGTGTGAATGCTGTGACAGGACTGGTCATTACACTGTAATAGTTTTATAGTCAATCTGGAGTTATCTGGTTCCACTCAGCCAGCCCAGTGATCAAAATGCAGTTGATATCAATGACATGTATGACCTTTCATTCTATAGTTGTTCAGAATAACAATGTTATATGTTTGTCCTACAGGTGACAATATACCAATCACATCATTATAAACACAATTAAATAAGCATGAAAATAAACTCAATTTGCATTTACAGAAAATCAATAGTTTTGAAGATAAACTTAATTAAAACCAGCAGAAGCAACATGTCACTGACAGAATATCAATCAACTGATTCAAGAAAGTCTTTCTTCAGAAATCGAGGCAGCCAGAGAGTGGATAATCAATAACAAATTGTCCCTCCATCTAGGGAAAACCGAGTCAATTCTTTTTGGGTCAAAACGTAAACTTAACACGTGTAATTCCATCCAGGTGAGATGTGCTGGTACGACATTGGCATGCCAAACCCATGTTAAATACCTAGGCATAGACCTAGATCAGTCATTAACTGGAGAAAGAGTACAATGTTTTACATTTTATATTACATAAATCAATAAAAAAAACTAATCACCTGGCCATAACTGTATGGCAGTTGGAAGCCACCAATACATAATTAATTACTAATTAGTTATGGTTCCTGGCAGGCATTAGACTAGCCTACAGAATTGGGGTCAAGTGGGGCAGTGCAAGTAACTGTCTCCCAGCCTGTCAAGACAGACACACACACAAAATGTGGACATGCAGCAAACACGCAATCAATTACAAATGTATTGTTTATTACATAGGTACCCTAAGATACACCTATGCAAAGTTAGAGAAAAAGTTTTGAAAAAATATTTTTTTTAAATCAATTTTTGAACATTCAGAACGATCCAATCAAAACCAATTCTTGTGCACAGTAGCAGTGCACATTATAAATATTATATATGGGCCTGAATTCCTTCTGACTATTATAGTAAGTATAGGTAATTATCAATTAAATTATCACCGCTTTGTCTCTCTGCCGTAATCACCTAATTGGAGTTTTCTTTGGTTAGTCATGTAAGATGACCAGAAACATAGCCACAGGAATCTTGTGTGATTGCAGCAGACGATACCAATGAAATGTATGAATTTTCACTGTGTAGTTGCCAAATATTATATTTCTCACTTTGTCAATTGTCACTTACATGTGACAATATATCTTTAACTGGTAGACACCAAGGTCACATTATTTTTTAAATAATTAAATATTGTGTGTAGTGTTATGTAGTGGTTTGTATGTGTTTTGACCATGACAGTTTTGAGTCTATTCACTCTATTGTGATGCCTAGATAAGGATGTGATTAGACTTGGGAGATTGGTTGGTTTGTGTTTGTTAGCGTCTTTGTTGCTTCTTACGCTCACAAGATTAGATATAAGATGAACGGGATATAAGTATGACTGAAGACTCTTCTGTATTAGAAACGGAGGGCGGTTTATTGTACGCTGTATTTAACGGTCACTTCCGTTGACGTCACAGGCGTATACAAGTCACTGTCGGTACTCATAAACTGATCAGCATCATTAACATCCCCTCTTCTTTGAGGATAAAACTAAACATTCAGCACAGTATCAAGTTCATGTGATCAACTAAAGTTAGAAATGTCCTTTATATGTTTTCGCAATATCAACTTTAAGTAGTATACGACAGTTCCAAATGTTCTCGCAAAATAGCAGTCCGTGTATATGTTTCACAAGTATTTTGATTTTTGTTTTAAAGAGTAAATCAATTGCATCATTTTAGTATTGTCACTTTTTGAGTCACTTTTTTGAAAGTTCGTAATCAGACAGGTAGACACGCGTGTTGATTTCCGCTCTGGCACGTTTTGATTTTTCTTGGCCGATTCACGCCGGAGAGGGCTTGGCGGATTCGTAGGTCGAGGTGTCGACGGTGGCGTTGGAGCGCGGACTTGATCGTCGGCTTGATCGAAGTCGGGTGATTCTGATGTCTCCGCGTCGGGTGGATTATCACTCTTCCGCAGGTGCACACGGTTGCGCCTGTATGTGCCAGTAGGGGTGTCCACCTCGTACGACCTCTCGTCCAGTCGTGTTGTGACTGTTCCTCTCTGCCACGTCTTCTGTCCTAGACGGAAGGGTTTCATTCGCACGGTATCTCCTTCCTCTAACACAGGTAGATCCTTTGCTCCTCTGTTGTAATGATAGGCCTGCATTGCTTGGCTGTGTTTCAGCTTCAGCCTGTCGTAGTCTTGGTGAAGTTCTCCTCTCGGTCTCAGGAGAGTCTGAGTAGTCGGTGACATGGTCTTCGTGCGTCTGTTTAGTATGCGCTGTGCTGGGCTACTGCCTGCGCCTTGCGTAGGTGTGTTGCGTATCTCCAGCATCGCCATGAATGGGTCGGTGTGGCTTCTCTTGCATTTCTCCATCATGTGCTTGGCAGCCTTCACACCCGACTCTGCTTTACCATTTGCGTTGGCATGCCCGGGTGCACTTGTGCAGTGTTCAATGTCCCATTCAGCTGTAAACTCACGGAACTTGTCGGCAGTGTACTGCGGTCCGTTGTCACTGACTATGGTAGACGGAATTCCCCAGCGAGCGAAGTGTGATTTCAGAGCACGAATCACGGCAGTAGTCGTCGTGTTGTAGAGTCGGTCAACTTCCCACCAGCCGCTGAAGTAGTCGATGGTGAGCAAGTAGTCTTTGTTGTCCCAGGTGAACAGATCAGTCCCCACCTTTTCCCAAGGGCGAGTTGCTTCGATCGCCATGAGGGTCTCCTTGGGTAGAGATTTAGCCAGGCTCTGGCAAGCTTCGCAGTCATTTGCGACTTGTTTTATGTCTGCTGACATTCCTGGCCAGAATATGCACACTCGTGCACGTCGCAACATGCTGTCAGCTCCCAGGTGTGACTGATGTAGGCGTTGCTTTATTTCCTTTCGCATGCCTTGTGGTACGACCACGCGTTCTCCTTTGAAGATGAGTCCATCATGGATTGCCAGTTCGTCTCTCATGGCAAAATACAAGGAGATTTCTGCGTTCACGTCTGCCTTGCTGTCCGGCCAGCCATTGAGGATCGTCTCTTTGAGTACTTGCATTGTGTTGTCAGCGTCAGTTGCAACACGTAGTTTCTGCAGTGTTGATTGGCCGATGGGCAGATGCTTGATGGCGTTGATCTGTGAGAACTGTCCTTGTGTGTCATTGCCGTCGGAGAGATATGCTCGAGATAGAGCATCAGCAATGTGCATCTCCTTGCCTCGTCTATAGGTGACTTCGATGTCATACTGTAGCAATCGAAGGAGCATGCCTTGGATTCGCTTCGGTGCTTTGTGCAAGGGCTTCTTGACAATTGTCTCAAGTGGTTTGTGGTCTGTGAGTACTGTTGTTTCTTGACCAAACGTGTATTGGTGGAAACGTTCGAGAGAGAAGACTATGGCTAGACACTCCTTTTCTATCTGAGCGTAGCCTACTTCTGTGTCAGAGAGCGCTCGACTGGCGTATGCGAGAGGTTTGCCTTCTTGCATCAGTGCTGCACCAAGACCAGTGCTCGAGGCATCACACTGGATGGTCAGTTTCTTTGCTGGATCATAGTACGCCAGCAAAGGTGCAGTTGTGAGTAGTCTCTTCAGCTGACTCATCGCGGTCTCTCGCTCTTCTCCCCATTCCCAGTTGCAGTCCTGGCGAGTCAGTCGTCGTATTGGCTCCATGATAGTGGAGAGTCGCGGGAGAAATTTAGCAAGGTAGGTGATCATGCCTTGCAGACGGCGCACTGCTTCTACGTCAGTGGGGTTGGGCATACGCAGAATGGCTTCCACTTTCTTCAAGTCTGGTCGCAGTCCTTTGTCGGTGACAACATGGCCTAGGAAGTTCAGTTGTGAGGTGTGGAACATACTCTTTTCCTTGTTGAGTTTCAAGCCGTTTTCTCTGCATCTCGTCAGTAGATTTCTGAGGTTGCTGTCATGTTGTTCTTCCGAGTCGCCGTATATCAGGATGTCATCTGCCACACAGACGACTCCCTTGAGGCCTACAAGATTATCATTCAGCCTTCGCTGAAATATCTCCGAGCTGACCTTCGGGCCAAATGGCAGACGTAGCCATCGGTACCTTCCATGCGGAGTAATGAAGGTCGTAAGGTAGCTGCTTGCCTCGTCTAGTTTGCAGTGCCAGTAACCATGTGATAGGTCTACTTTGCTGAACACTTTTGCGTGAGATAGCTCTGGGAGGACGTCTTCAATTGTTGGCAGAGGGTACCTCTCTCTTCGTAGAGCTTCATTGAGCGGCCTCGGGTCGATGCATATACACAGGTTGCCATTTTTCTTAGTTTGAATGGAGATTTGGGAGCACCACTCAGTTGGCTCAGTGACAGGTGTGATAACTTTACTCTTCACGAGATCATCCAGTTCTTCCTTCAGTTTAGTTTGCAGCGCTATTGGCACACGTCGTGGAGGACACTGCACTGGCCTCGCTCCGTCTTCAGTCTTCAAGCTGACAGTGCCTGGCAGACATCCAATTGATGCGCCTTCAAACACTGTTTTGAACTCGTCTGTGATAGCTTCACAGTTCGCTTTACCAACAACGTGCAGTTGCTTGAAGTTTGCGTAGTTGACCGTGATCAGGTTCATCCTCTCTGCAGCCTTCCTGCTCAGTAGAGGTGTGAGATTTTCCTCAACGACTTGGAACTCGACTTGATATCTGTGGTTGTTGACCGGGTTAACCAGATAGAGACGACATTTGCCCAGTGGCTTCACAGTTGCCTTGTTGTACATCCTCAGTTGGACGTCTGAGTGCATTAACTTAGCAGAGCCGACATGCTTCGCCGGCATGACATTGACAGTAGCTCCACTGTCAATCTGCATTCGCAGTGGCTTTCCGTCAGGAAGTCGCATTTCCGTGTAGAGTTGACACGGGTGAGTTGACACGGAGTGCATGGCATCAGTTTCCACAGACAAGATACAATTATCTTCATAGTCATCGGCATGACTGCTGTGTGGATATTCTCCAGTAATGCCATGGGTCTTTCTGCGAATGTCCGGTGGGCAACACTTTGCGAAGTGGTTCTTGCCTCTGCATTTCTTGCACACTTGTCCCCACGCAGGACACGACTCCTTTTTACGTTCGTGTAGTCGTCCACAAAACTTGCAGTCAATGCGTGGACGAAATGTTTGTCTCGCATTTCGTGGTGCTGGTCCGTGTCGCATTGGTCGCACAGGCGTTCGTTCAACCCTGTGGACGTCCTCGGCATTTCCTGCTATCACTTTCAGTTGTGATGCAGTGTTTTCATAGGTACATTTGTGTAGGTCTAGGTTTCGCTCTTGCAGTAGACGTTTCCTAGTATTGCCGTCCTTTACGCCGAAAACAATGCGGTCTCTCAGCAGACTGTCCTGCAAGCAGTCGCAGAAGTTGCACGTTTTCCGCAGGTTTTTCAGTGCCGCTACATATGTGTCAGTAGTTTCGTCCAAGTGTTGCGCCCGTGTGTTGAACTTATATCGTTCAAAAGTTTCATTCGTCTGCCCCAAGATGTGGCCATCCATCTTACCGATGATAATCGCGATCGTGTCAGAGTCGGCAGGGTCGCAAGCGTTGTAGACCTGTAGTCCTTCGATACCCAACGTCGAAATGAACAGCGCTTTCCGGAAGTCATCGGTACGTGACGCGTCGTCGATATCGGCGACAGCAGCGTAGCTTGACCACAACTGCTTCCACAGTTTCCAGTTAGCCGCTGCATCACTGCCAAGTTTGACAGGTTCGGGCAGCTTAGCGTTGAAGTGCGCCTGGGGCGGGGCTGGCGGAGCTGCGACGGGCGGCTGGGCTGCGGCGGCCGGAGGCTGAGCCATCGTAGCTAGCGGACGTGCCTGTAATCAGTACAGGGCGAGGGCGGTGACCTGGGTAGTTTCCCCGCTAAGGTCACGCGAGTCCCGTTATCGTGCGGTGACAAACTTTACTCACTGTTCGACCATCGAGCAAAGTTCATGTCCCTAACTCAGCAGTTAGGACGACAAGTTCAAGTGTACCGCTGCCACCATGTTTGTTAGCGCCTTTGTTGCTTCTTATGCTAACAAGATTAGATATAAGATGAACGGGATATAAGTATGACTGAAGACTCTTCTGTATTAGAAACGGAGGGCGGTTTATTGTACGCTGTATTTAACGGTCACTTCCGTTGACGTCACAGGCGTATACAAGTCACTGTCGGTACTCATAAACTGATCAGCATCATTAACAGTTTGTGATTGTATAGGTGAAATGGCTAGGTTTTTGTTTTTGGGTAATTCCGAGATGACATTTTGCGATATTGAAGTTCATTTGCCACTTTGTTGCCCATTCGGAGAGTTTGTTTAGGTCTGTTTGTAGGATGTCATGGTCTTTTGGAGTTTGAATTTCTCTGTTTAGGATGGAATCGTCTGCAAAGAGTCTGATGTTTTAATTGATTGAGTTGGTGATGTCGTTTATGTATAGGGGAAGTAGGGGCATATCCGCACACAGAGACATGTCCGCACACCCTATTATTTGCGCATTGCGTAACATCTGGTTAGTGGAATCATGCTAAACGGCATCGTCTAACCTCCAAATCAACCACTTGCATATACTTTTTGATAGAAGTGAATAAGTAAAAAGTTATGACATAAAATGTTATCTTCGTAAACACTGATGTAATTTTATTCGTATGGTGTTATGTGTATTTCTTTAACTGTAAGACGTGCATATACATTTTCTTTCATAATTCCAAATTGCATTTTAATGTTTTATGATGTGTGAAATAAAGGATACTTTCATAAGTAGCATTTTCCTGCAATTCAGAATTATTCACGTGTTGGATGTTTGGGGCATGTTCGCACAGGCCTGTGCAGTCATGCCCCAGCCGCTGTGCAGACGTATTTCGTGCATCGGTGCTATAATATTTTGTAGTCTACAGTTGCTTACCACAAATATTATAGGAAACTTTGATGTGAGATAGTATACGATGATTATTATATAATTATTTAATATTATCAAACTTATTATACCATTCATCGCTTCGTCAATATGTAATAGGCTATATCGTGCTGACGTCACATTTTCCATGTTGTGTATCATTAGGTCCGTTAATGAAATACAGCTTAATTGATCATTGCTCATAGAGTAAAATAACCAAGATGACAAATGATGTATAATCTATAATATAGAACTTTGCCCGTATACGTTAGTCCATACAAAGCCATGCTTGCAGAGCCGACAAACTGAGTTTTTAATTTGACATTACGCTTTACGAGACTATGCTGTTTCAGCTAGAAGGCTTCAGACAAGCTGGGTTGCAAACTTTGACTTTCCCCATTACAAAATCATGCTGTTGTTTGCTTTGACTCTCAAGGAGGAATAAACGTGGACTATGATTCAAGGCCACTGTATTTTGTCAACTTTACTTATAAATTTAGTTATAATATGAAAATTTGAAATCGTTGATTTGTGTTCTCTGGTGTTTTTTTTTAGTAATGCACGTGTCAGTAGTGTACACTGTCACATACCAATACATATTATTATTGCAGTTAATGGTCAGCTCCGTGAGACCAGCTGTTGTTTCGCCATTCCTAGGGCATAACCGCACACAGTGTGCGGCTATGCCCCGTACCTTGGGGCATGTCCGCACAAAGCTATGCCTCTACATTTGACAAAATATTTAAATATCTGATGGGATATGCGATTTCTTAACTAACTAACAACAAAGTAATAGGATTGCTCATTCTAAATAGTAAATACCACCCTCTTAGCACATACAGTGCATTATCTATAGCTTGTTTCACCTTAAGTGTGCGGACATGCCCCTACTTCCCCTAATAGGAAGAGGACAGGGCCAAGGACTAAACCTTGAGGCACACCGGAGATGACACTAGCAGGGGATGAGTGGGAGCCATTTACTGATACTGTCTGTGTGCGGTTTGATAAGAAAGAGTTTATCCATTGTAGTGTGGGACTAGTGATGCCGTAGTAGCTTAGTTTGTTGAGAAGGCGTTTGTGGGGAACTGTGTCGATCGAAAGCTTTGGAGAAGTCGAGGAGAATGTCGGTTTGTTAATTTGTTTGTTATTGTTCATGGAGGAAGCCCAATCATGAACTGCCTCCACGAGCTGGTTTTGACAGGAGAGTCCTGTTTGGAATCCATGCTGGTGATGGAGGATAACGTCGTTAGCATTGAGGTGTTTCCACATGTGGCTATATATGATATGGACGATATGCTCCATCACCTCCTTGCCTTGGCCTTGCATAGGCGGCCATAGCCATAGAATGCAGGTTAGGGAAATTGGCCTGTAGTTGACAGGATTACTTTTACCGTGCAACAGAAGAAACCTCATAAATATGTCACATGTCGACAATCTGGTTTCTTGATCAATACTGAATAGTAATGACGCTTTTCTGGGAGCCTCAGTCGATGCCATTGTAAATCATAAATGTGATTGTTGATGGTTTGTGGCTAGGCTGTGCCAGGATATATGGCACTAATGTGAACTGACAGAGTCAGAGACTTGTGTGATTTGTCTTGCAAGTTCATGGATGAAATTAGCGATAGACTGAAAAACAATATATTTGTAATGAAAGCATACGTGAGATGGTGCAAACATTAACGCAATACTGTGCCAAGTGTCGGCAAATATACAGATATAACGACGAAAACGATGCAAATAACGGATGTAACTTACCATCGTTTCAGAGCGTATTTAGCAATGTCGCCATCTGTCGGAGATCCATAACATTATTATAATTTATATTTACCCGCCAGATGGCACTATGAAAATCACTAGTGCTGATGTTTATGAATTAATCATGTTTTTATTTAAATACTTTGCTACGGTATTTGAAATTTTCAAATACTTTTAAATACTGTCCCAAATACACAGGACCTGTTTATTAATACATTGCAATTACATTTTTTTCTTGATTAACTTATTAAAAGACAACTAATTTTACTGAGTTGTTTGGCAATTCACCATGTCCATGCCATGCCATGGTAATAGAGTAATGCCATGGTAACAGAGTAAACCCAAATTAGCCAATGTGAGATCAGTCAGACAATAGTGTTTTATTTACACAGATAAGCACTTCTGGGCACCAGCCTGCTAATTCTATGGCTTCTCACCAGTGAATGATTTACAGCATGTATCACAATTCACAAGTCTACGGCTTCTCACCAGTGAATGACTTTCCGCATATAATATGACAAGTCTATGGCTTCTCACCAGTGAATGACTTTCTGCATGTATTACAAGTGTACGGCTTCTCACCAGTGAATGACTTTCTGCATGTATTACAAGTCTACGGCTTCTCACCAGTGAATGACTTTCAGCATGTATTACAAGTCTACGGCTTCTCACCAGTGAATGACTTTCAGCATGTATTACAAGTCTACGGCTTCTCACCAGTGAATGACTTTCAGCATGTATTACAAGTCTACGGCTTCTCACCAGTGAATGACTTTCAGCATGTATTACAAGTCTACGGCTTCTCACCAGTGAATGACTTGCTGCATGTATTACAAGTCTACGGCTTCTCACCAGTGAATGACTTTCAGCATGTATTACAAGTCTACGGCTTCTCACCAGTGAATGACTTTCAGCATGTATTACAAGTATACGGCTTCTCACCAGTGAATGACTTTCAGCATGTATTACAAGTCTACGGCTTCTCACCAGTGAATGACTTGCTGCATGTATTACAAGTCTACGGCTTCTCACCAGTAAATGACTTTCAGCATGTATTACAAGTCTACGGCTTCTCACCAGTGAATGACTTTCAGCATGTATTACAAGTCTACGGCTTCTCACCAGTGAATGACTTTCAGCATGTATTACAAGTCTACGGCTTCTCACCAGTGAATGACTTTCAGCATGTATTACAAGTCTACGGCTTCTCACCAGTGAATGACTTTCTGCATGTATTACAAGTCTACGGCTTCTCACAAGTGAATGACTTTCTGCACGTATTACAAGTCAACAGCTTCTCACTTTTTTAAATTAACATTTGGAGAATGCCTAGGGGACAGCACTAGTCGTCTAGCTCCAAGATGGATAGGAACAGTTAGCACTATGATGAATGTGTTGTCAACATGTGACAAAATAAAAGAAAACTTAAGCAGAGTAGGGAAAGAACAACAGAAAATGAACTAAATCTGAAGGAATGGAATATGTCAATACAAAGGGAATGGGAGCAAAAACCAGCCAGACCAGTGGAGAATAACTCAATGCCTACCCTACATTACACTATAAATAACCCTGACCATTAATATATTTACGTTGCTGCTGATTCCTGTGTTTGTGTTACCATGGTAACGTCACTGGCATGACTAATTAATGCTTCTTACAGAGTCAAATATTATAGAAACACCACATATCTTTGGGTCTTTGGCCCAAAGGACTATAAGGTCAACATAATTCCATCTATAAATGTGTGAAAAATCAACACACAGTTGCCCTGCATGCTAAAAAGCTGGGGTCAATTACAGGCACCCATTCCCCGGACATCACCTGACCAGCTGGTTGCTTTGTGACATGCAAATAACCACATTTGGAAATTTTATGTAGGCTTTATGACACGAATTTGCAATCACTGCATACATCTTTTGTATCTGGCATATCATCTAACAAGATATTAAATTATATGCACACAAAGATTCAAAGAAATTACTTAACAAATGGGTAACTTTTTGTACCAAGTCTCACTGGTGTGATTCATTTAATGTCAATTAAACTAATCGCATTCAATGATTTACCACACATATCAACCACTATCCATTTTACTAACACATATGACAAGTACTATGATTTCTCACACGTGTAAGTACTTTGTGTTGTTTAAAAAAATGCAGTTTCTTGACAGCGAGAGTAATTTTGTGACATTTCAAACATGAATATTTGAGTGACTTTCCATATGTGTCACAACTGTAGTTTCTCATCACAGCGAGTCATTTCATGACTTCAGATTATGAGAATTCGAATGACTTTCCACGTTTCATACGTGTACAGTTTCAAATATAACTAATTTTATGTTTCATAGCATCTGAAAGTATGAACAAATTTCCAGACAAGTTTCTCAACTGTGTGAGTAAATTCATAATAGGTCAAAACACTTAATTTGATGAAGCACTTTCTACTCTAGTGAAAATGTACCGTTTCACACCAATATGTGTCATTTCATGAGTTTTCAAAGTATGCAATTGAATAAATGACTTTCCACATGTGTCAAATTTGAATGGTTTCTCACCTGTGTGAGTCATTTTATGATAGTTTAAACGACTAATATTTGTGTATGACTTTCCACATGTATTACAAATGCGTGGTTTCTCACCTGTGTGAATCTTTTTATGACGTTTCAGAGTAAACAACTTTATGAATGACTTTCCACAGTTATCACATCTGTATGGTTTCTCACCTGTGTGGGTCAATTCGTGATATTTCAGAGAAGCCAAATGTACAAATGATTTTCCACATGTATCACAAATGTATGGTTTCTCACCAGTGTGAGTCAATTTGTGTTGTTTCAGACTTCTCAAGTGTCTGAATGATTTTCCACATATATCACAAATGTGATGTTTCAGGTTACCAGAAAGAATGGATGTCTTTCCACATGTATCTGAAGTGTACGGTTTCCCACTAGTGTGACTTATTTTGTGACATTTGAGAGTTTTCAAATCTCTGAATGACTTTTCACATACACCACAAATGTACGGTTTCTCACCAGTGTGAATCCTTTCATGACACTTCAGACTATGCAACTGTCCGAATGACTTTCCACATGTATGACAAATGTATGGTTTCTCCCCAGTGTGTGTCATTCTATGTCGTTTCAGAGTATACAACTTTATGAATGACTTTCCACATATATCACAAATGTGTGGTTTCTCACCCGTGTGCGTCTTTTCGTGATATTTCAGGTCAGCCGAAAATACAAAAGACTTTCCACACGTATTGCAAATGTAGGGTCTCTTGCCAGTGTGAATTATCACATGACTCTTCAGATTGTACAACTGTTTGAATGACTTTCCACATGTCTCACAAATGTGCAGTTTTTCTTCTCTGTGAATTTCTTTGTGTTGTTTAAGATGTTTCCACTGTGCGAATGAATTACCACATATGTTGCAAATGTGCGGCTTCTCACCTGTGTGAATCATTTTGTGATGCTTCAGGGTACACATCTTTATGAATGACTTTCCACACGTATCACACGTGTGTGGTTTCTCTCCCGAGTGTCATTTTATGAAATTTCAGGTTCGATGAATACATAAAAGACTTTCCACATGTATCACAACTGTGCGGTTTCCCACTTGTGTGAGTTCGTTTGTGTAGTTTCAGGTTTTTCAACCGTTTGAATGACTTTCCACATGTATCGCAAGTATATGGGTTTTCACTAGTTTGAGTCACTTCATTTGTAGGAACTGGGTTACTTCTCGTCGTTGTCAGTAATAATTGGAGGATGTGTTTGTTATTGTTGCATTGCTGAACCTGGTCAACGTTTTCACTGAAACCTTTGCCTGAGACACTATGAGTGGGCTCAGTTTTAACCTCTTTTAGCATGCCACCCTCACACACGATCCAACGTCTCGTCTCTTCCCCATCTCTGTCACATTCATCAGAATCTGTCATCTCTTGTTTCACTTTGATCAGTTCATTATCAATGTGAATACACTGTGGCAGCTGGTCGACATCGTCGAATTGCAGAATATCTTCTTGGTTGCTAGTTTCAATTTCAGTCCTATTCGCAGTTTTTAAGCCTGTCTTCAGTTGAACATCAACTTTACACATTTGTCCACTGCAAACACAATCTTCATGCTTGACATTTACTTGCTCGTCATCAACATGTCTACTTTGCACAAATTCATTGTCATCAGAACAACATATCTGAACGTCAGGATAACTTTCACAAGTTGATGAGATTCTGTCTTCACCGAAGTCTGATTCAGTGAGCTGAGAGTCTTCTTGAGTTGTATTGTAGACTGGCACGTGGATCTCTGCACCAGCATCTTGTTGATCCCAGTTGCCCATTTTGTATGACTAGAAATAAAACATACACCACATAAAGGTATCGTTAGTTGTATTATATCTTGGAAATCCATTTTTCACTTTTGAATAAAAATACAATCATTCAACATTGTTATGTGTACTTACCATATATGGGGTTATGTACATTGAAAAGTACGTAAATAAAGATAGAAATACTCTTAATCATATATAATTACAAATATATTGTTGAGTCTGCAATGAGTAATAACACAATTCAAATTAAATATATGCATAACATGAACTAATTATATAAATAAGATTATTTAAAAAATAAAATGGGGCAATAATCTGCAATATGCCCTGAAGTCCTTTGGACTATGAGTATGAGTTTGTATTTATTTATAAAAATGTTTTTGGTGGATTATAGTTACAGATCATTTAAGGTCCATGGTGGATTTTACAATGTTGACGAGTTTAGTGGAGCCTTTATGCATGATAAGTTTTTGACCAACTGTAGAAATTTACTGGCTTTGGGGCCCTTAGAATGAATCAATCAAAGTTTGATTGATTCAAACACACATTTCACATGCATAGTGGCAGTACTCTAAGATACGCCAGTGCTAAATGACAGACATCTTACCTCAGGGTCTATCTCCTGTTTCACCCTGTCGAGAAGTAGCCCGCTGACTTGTATGGTCTCACCATGTGTGTGAGCCACTGGGGCGGACACCAACTTGACCTTACATCGCTCTGCCTCTTCCTCCTCCTTTCTCTCCTCTTCCACTTTTAGCTTCTTCTCCTCCTCTTCTGTCATCTTCTCGCAATTCTCACTTTCCTCGTGCTCATCCTCCTCACATTTCCTGTCTTCCTTCTCCTTCTCCTGCTGCTTTTGTGACTGTTCATTCACTTCTGCTGGGGCAACCTGCAATTGTATTTTTTTATTTCAACAGCAATATTGGGTAAAATATTAATTAATAAAAAAGTTCAGCAACTGAAATGATTATTTTATAATATCTCCATTAAAAATTGTCCGTTTCATGCAGCAGTGCTACGTATGTGTAATAGTGACTTTATTTAAAACAAAAAACTGACAACGATGAGGTGAATTTTCAGAGAAAAAAATGTGATAGGTTTTTATCCAGTAATTCAACAAGGCTGCATGGTGTATGAACTAAAGTGTCCCAGTATTTAACACTGATCTACACAGCCCCTACCACTGCTAGGGGAGAGCAACGAATTAGTCAGACTCACAGTCAGGATGGACAATTGAAGGCATGGAGTGTCCATGGAGACTGGTATTGTGGTTAAACAAACAAAGTGCCTTGGGTTTAGTCTTAGCCTAGCCCTAGCCTTATAGCTTAGCCTTCCTGGCAGATCTCTCGACATTTCGTCTAAAACTGTTGTAAAATATCGCACAGATCATGAGGCCGAATCAAGACACATTTATACTGTGCAACAGAAGAAATCTCATCAATATGTCGATAGTCTGGTTTCTTGATCAATAGTAATGACGCTTTTCTGGGAGCCTCAGTCGATGCCATTATAAATCATAAATGTGACTATATATGATAGAGGGTATTCACGTGACGTCACCAACCGGATGCGCGGCCATTGTGGCGATACCAACCACATAAACAACCCGTCGTATTGATGGGGTCATGACATAGTTACACTTCCTGTCTGGTTACCGTTGCAACATAGTCCCATATATTTTTCTATTTTGATTTTTTTCAATATTCACCTGCTGTGACATAAGTGCATTTGAGCAGTCAGATTTCCAGGTGTGATTGTGGAAGCTGTTGACAATGGAGCATTTTTAGCTGATTTGACAAAGCGGATGGGTACTTGGCAGCTTGTTGACACCTCTGTAGACTGTTGTATTACTGCCTGTAATCATGTATAAATATTAACGGGTGTCACACATAGTCATAGCGGCACTTTAGTCTTTACGAGAGAACGAAATATTGGAACTTGACTAAACTCGACCAGTTGGTCACTGAGATGATGATAACAACAGCCAATAAGTTTTAGAATTTTCCTGCGTCTGGTTTTCTCATAATCCTACAAAACGCTAACATGGTGGCCAATGGGAAAGTTAACTGTGTCATGAGCCCTGATGGTGTGTGGTTAGGCTGTGCCAGTGACTCTGAGTGAGTGAGTGATTTGTCTTGCGAGTTCATTGATGAAATTAGCGATAGACTGAAACACAATATATTTGCAATGAAAGCATACGTGAGATCATGTAAAAATTAACACAATACTGTGCCAAGTGTCGGCAAATATACAGATATATCGACGAAAACGATGCAAATAACGGATGTAACTTACCTTCGACTTCGTTTCAGAGCGTAGTTAGCAATGTCGCCATCTGTCGGAGATTCATAACACTATTATAATTTATATTTACCCGCCAGATGGCACTAGGAAAATCACTAGTGTTGCTGTTTAGGAATTAATCATTTGTATTTAAATACTTTGCTACAGTATTTGAAATGTTCAAATACTTTTTTTCAAATATTTGATTAATTTATTAACAGACAACTAATTTTCTAAATTTTGAAATACTTTTTCAAATACACATTAGTAGTAGCTGATTATATTAAGAAATAAAAAAATTCGTCATTAAATTAACTCAGAAATAATGGTAATAGTAAAGTCAAATTAGCCAATTTGAAATCAGGCACTAGGGCCTTATTTATACAGACTAGCACTTGTGTGCACCAGCCTTTTTTGTGACAGAGGAAACCTGGCTCTGTCGAGGAAGCCTTTTGTTCAAACCAGATATCTCTAACTAAATAGATAATCTTAGAGCGGATGTTGTTCAAACATAACCCAGGCCAGGATGACAAGGCAGCCTGATTGTTACAGATGCTAAAGGGAGAGCCCAGTTCTACCCATATATGTTAAGTGATCCTGTGAATGACTGGCTATAGCTTGCTGTGGAGTCCTCATTGCTATGATTGTGTGACAAGGGTGTGGAGAAGTGATTCATGGGACCACTGCATTCATTTATCCTTGCAGTGACAGCTAAGATGTAGGCACCACTGAAGATCTTTTACCTGTATTATATTATAGTTAAATATCATCAAAGTGAAACATATTTGAAAATGCAAATATTTGAAATACTTGTCAATGCATTTGTATGTAAATACTTTTACATTTCAAATTATTTTTATATAAATCCCTTGAGAATATTTGCATTTAAATACATTTCAATGCATCTGACCCCATGTCTGTCTACAGTGGGGTATTCACACTACAGCTGCTGCAGCAGAGCAAATTGCCAGTCCCCATGCACAGCAGAAGGTTACCAGTGTCTATCTAGTATCTACACTGGTGCTGTAGGGTGGGCCACTTCTAATTGCTTTCATATAAAATAATACAGAAGCTTGCGTCCTAAGATCTGCAATGAGCCAAGGCAGAAACAGGCACAGTTATAACATTTTGCTTTTTTGGGAAGCCTAAGATGTCCTGGCAAGACTAGTGAATATATTCGGATTGGGTTCACATGTATAACAAGACTATGGTTTCTCACATTTGTAAGTAATTCATGTTATTTCAAAAGTATACGACTAGGTGAACAAATTTCCACATGTATCACCAGTTACATTTATGACTGGAATTCCACAAGAGCATCTATTACAAATGTACGGTTTTACACCAATGTGGGTCATTTCATGAGTTTTCAGAGTATGTGAATGTATGACTGCCTTTTTACACATTATACACATGTGCCATTACTCACCAATGAATGACTTTCTGCACGTATTACAAGTCTACGGCTTCTCACAAGTGAATGACTTTCTGCACGTATTACAATTATACGGCTTCTCACACGTGAATGACTTTCTGCACGTATTACACGTCTACGGCTTCTCACAAGTAAATGACTTTCTGCACGTATTACAAGTTTACAGCTTCTCACCAGTGAATGACTTTCAGCATGTATTACAAGTCTACGGCTTCTCACAAGTGAATGACTTTCTGCATGTATGACAAGTCTACAGCTTTTCACAAGTGAATGACTTTCTGCATGTATCACAAGTCTACGGCTTCTCACCAGTGAATGACTTTCTGTGTGTATGACAAGTCTACGGCTTCTCACCAGTGAATGACTTTCTGTGTGTATCACAAGTCTACAGCTTCTCACCAGAGAATGACTTTCTGCACGTATTACAAGTCTACAGCTTCTCACCAGTGAATAACTTTCAGCATGTATTACAAGTCTACGGCTTCTCACAAGTGAATGACTTTCTGCATGTATCACAAGTCTACAGCTTTTCACCAGTGAATGACTTTCTGCATGTATCACAAGTCTACGGCTTCTCACCAGTGAATGACTTTCTGTGTGTATGACAAGTCTACGGCTTCTCACCAGAGAATGACTTTCTTCGTGTATTACAAGTCTACGGCTTCTCACCAATGAATGACTTTCAGCATGTATTACAAGTCTACGGCTTCTCACAAGTGAATGACTTTCTGCACGTATTACAAGTCTACGGCTTCTCGCAAGTGAAAGACTTTCTGCACGTATTACAATTCTACGGCTTCTCACAAGTGAATGACTTTCTGCACGTATTACAAGTCTACAGCTTCTCACCAGTGAATGACTTTCAGCATGTATTACAAGTCTACGGCTTCTCACAAGTGAATGACTTTCTGCATGTATGACAAGTCTACAGCTTTTCACCAGTGAATGACTTTCTGCATGTATGACAAATCTACGGCTTCTCACCAGTGAATGGCTTTCTGTGTGTATGACAAGTCTACGGCTTCTCACCAGTGAATGACTTTCTGTGTGTATCACAAGTCTACAGCTTCTCACCACAGAATGACTTTCTGCATGTATTACAAGTTTACGGCTTCTCACCAGTGAATGACTTTCTGCATGTATTACAAGTCTACGGCTTCTCACAAGTGAATGACTTTCTGCATGTATCACAAGTCTACAGCTTTTCACCAGTGAATGACTTTCTGCATGTATCACAAGTCTACGGCTTCTCACCAGTGAATGGCTTTCTGTGTGTATGACAAGTCTACGGCTTCTCACCAGTGAATGACTTTCTGTGTGTATCACAAGTCTACAGCTTCTCACCACAGAATGACTTTCTGCATGTATTACAAGTTTACGGCTTCTCACCAGTGAATGACTTTCTGCATGTATTACAAGTCTACGGCTTCTCACAAGTGAATGACTTTCTGCATGTATCACAAGTCTACAGCTTTTCACCAGTGAATGACTTTCTGCATGTATCACAAGTCTACGGCTTCTCACCAGTGAATGGCTTTCTGTGTGTATGACAAGTCTACGGCTTCTCACCAGTGAATGACTTTCTGTGTGTATCACAAGTCTACAGCTTCTCACCACAGAATGACTTTCTGCATGTATTACAAGTCTACGGCTTCTCACCAGTGAATGACTTTCTGCATGTATTACAAGTCTACGGCTTCTCACAAGTGAATGACTTTCTGCATGTATCACAAGTCTACGGCTTCACACCAGTGAATGACTTTCTGCATGTATGACAAGTCTACGGCTTCACACCAGTGAATGACTTTCTGCATGTATGACAAGTCTACGGCTTCTCACAACTGAATGACTTTCTGCATGTATCACAAGTCTACAGCTTCTCACCAGTGAATGACTTTCTGCATGTATTACAAGTCTACGGCTTCTCACAAGTGAATGACTTTCTGCATGTATGACAAGTCTACAGCTTCTCACAAGTGAATGACTTTCTGCATGTATTACAAGTCTACGGCTTCTCACAAGTGAATGACTTTCTGCATGTATCACAAGTCTACGGCTTCACACCAGTGAATGACTTTCTGCATGTATCACAAGTCTACGGCTTCACACCAGTGAATGACTTTCTGCATGTATCACAAGTCTACGGCTTCACACCAGTGTGTGTCTGTCTGTGACAGTTCAGAGCTGCCAGTAATCTGAACGCCTTTCCACATATATTACAAACATACGGGTTCTCTACAATGTGATATATTTTATGATCCTTAAGATCACATGACTTTGTGAATGAACTTCCACACGTATCACAAATGTAGGGTTTCAACCCGGCGTGAATCCTTTTGTGACATGTCAGAGTATCCAATGTTTTGACTAACTCTCCACATGTGTCACAAAGATACCCAGTGTGAGATACTCTGGGGTATTTCAGAGTTCTGCTCGGAATGAATGAAACTCCCCATGTGCCACCAAGCTTTGGTTTCTCATCAATGTGTATAATTTCGTGACGTTTTAGAGTTTGTAGCTCCCTGAATGATTTTCCACATGCATTACAAACGTATGGTTTTTCACCGGTATGGATCATTTGGTGACGTTTCAGAGCAGTCGACTGCCTGAATAATTTTCCACACGTGTCACAAATGTATGGTTTCTCACCAGTGTGAATCATTTTGTGTCTTCTCAGTGAACGTAGTCGTTTGAACGTTTGTCCACATGTATCACAAGTGTACGGTTTCTCGCTAGGGTCAATCTTTTTATGATGTTGCAGAGAAATCAAATCTTTAAATGACTTTCCACATCTATCACAAATATATAGTTTGTGACCTACGTTAGTTACTTCATGACATTTCACAGTATTCAACAGACATAAATTGTTGGAGGATTTTCTACGTGTATTAGAAAAGAATGGTTTTTCACAAATGTGAGTCCCTTCATGACGCTTCAATCTATATAAATTTACGAATGACTTTCCACATGTATCACATGTGCACGGTTTCTCACCAGTGTGAGTCATTTCATGATCTTTCAGAGCATGCAAAATTTTAAATGACCTTCCACATGTATCGCAAGTGAACGGTCTCTCACCTGTATGAGACATTTTATGATAGTTCAGACCAACCAAAGTAGTGTATGACTTTCCACAGGTGTCACAAACATGCAGTTTCTCACCGGTGTGAATCGATTCATGAGATTTCAGAGAATACAAAAATGAATAAGACTTTCCACATGTACCACAACAGTATGACTTCTCTCTTGAGTGAGTCACTATGTTGTGTCTTTTCAGAGTTTGCATCAGTTTGAAGGATTTTCCACATTTGTCACAGATATATGGTCTCACACCTGTGTGACTTATTTTGTGAATTTCGAGAGATTTCTTCTGTCTGAATGACCTTCCACATGTATCACATGCCAATGGTTTCTTACGAATGTGTGTCGTTTCATGAGTTTTCAGAGCAGATAAATGTTTAAATGGCTTTCCACATGCATCACATTTATATGGTTTCTCAACAGTGTGAATCTTTTTGTGCTGTTTCAGATTTGTCAACTTTCTGTGCTGTTTCAGATTTGTCAACTTTCTGAATGACTTTCCACATGTATCACAACTGTACGGTTTCTCACCAGTGTGAATCATTTTGTGATTTATCAGAATATACCTCTGTGTGAATGACTTTCCACAAGTATCACAAATGTGTGGTTTCTCACCAGTGTGAATCCTTTTGTGATTTATCAGAATATACCTATGTTTGAATGACTTTCCACATGTATCACAACTGTATGATTTCTCACCAGTGTGAATCATCTTGTGATATTTCAGAGTATGCATTTGTTTGTATGACTTTCCACATGTTTCACAAATGAACGGTTTCTCACCAACGTGACTCATTTCACTTGTGGAAACATGGACAATGCTTTCACTACAATCTTGGCCTGAACATGTCTCCGAGACACTCTGAGTGTGTTCAACTTTGACCTCTTTCAGTACGCCAGCCTCACACACGACCCAACTTCTTGTCTCTTCCCCATCTCTGTCACATTCACCAGAGTGAGTTATGTCTTGTTTCACGTCAATCGGTTCGTTAACTCTGTGAGTCCATATTGACAGCTGGTCGACATCTTGGAGTTGCAAAATATCTTTTTGCTCATGTATGTCACCTTCAGCGCTATTCACAGTCTCCATATCTGTCACACCTGTCTTGAGTGGAACACCAATGTTACACCTTGGTTTACTACAAACACCATATTCTTGCTTAACTTCTACGTGCTCGTCTTCAACCTTTATGTTTTGCTCCAAGTCATAGTCTTCAGTACAATATGTTTGACAATTAGCAGAAGCCACACAAGTTGTGGCGATTCTGTCTTGAGTGAAGTCTGATTCAGTGGTCTGAGAGTCTTCTTGAGTTGTGTTGTAGACTGTCAAGTGGATCTCTGCACCGACATCATGTTGATCCCAGTTGCCCAATTTGTATAACTAGAAATAAAACACACATCACACAAAGTTATTATGTACATAAATTTTAATATCAATAGTTGTGTTATAATTTCCATCTTTCACTTTTGAATAAAAACAAAACCACTGAACTCTATTACGTGCCTTGACAGATATGGGGTAAAATACATTGAAAGGTATTTAAAAACAAATAGTTCATGTCATATTCTTAACCAGTTCTTACTACAAATACTTTTAAATAAAAAGTATTTAATCACAAACACACTGGAGAGAATTTAAAATACTTTCCAACATATTTTTCACCGTATAGAAAAACAGTTTCTTATATTGAAGTAGATTAACATATTTTATCAACATAATGCACTGCTGTCTGGTGTGCTTTACGCCTAGTGTTGACAGTGACACCCGTTCCCAGCAAGTAATGTTGCCATTGCTAAGTTACAGTGTCATCTAGTTTGGGAACTCAACCTACAGAAAACTAGTATGTTCCATCATCATTCACTCTAGCAGGGTTTGTTACTGGTACAAGACTGGCACTTATTCTGATCCCAGTGACTTCCCACATTGTAGTTTCACCAATTTTAAAGGAAACATGCCAACCCTGAAATTAATAGACAAAACGTGAACATTTATCATTTTTGGCGGCCTTAGAATAATTCAATCAATTGTTGATTTATCATGCACAGTAAGATACATCCTTGCAAAATTAGACAAAAAGTTGCTGAGTGTTGTGAGATACAGGAGCTAACAGCGTGTGATGGACGCCACAGGCAGGTGTAGAGTGAATACATAAGCCTAAACCAACTTCGCTTGTCACACCTGAGGAAAACAAAATTTACATCTAACGACGTACCTCAACAAGTTCACCCTCGTGTTTAACCCTGTAGAGAAGCAGTCCGTTGTCTTGTGTTCGTTCGGCACAGTGTGTGTGAACCACTGGGGCTGACACAGACTCAGACTTCTTTGGAGACAATGGATTATCTGCCTCCTCCATGTCCTCACGTCGCTCCTCCTCTTTTTGCTCCTCCTCCTTCTTTTGTTTTTCCTCCTCCTCCTTTTGCTCCTTCTTTCGTTTCTCCTCCACCTTTCGTTTCTGCTCAATCCTTGTGCTCCGCCTCCTTCTTGCCTTCTCTTTCTCTACCACTTGCTCCATTGGTGACTGCTCATTCACGTCTGCTGGGATTTCCTGCAATTGGAAATGTTCGTTTTATTTCAACAGGAGAATTGAGTTAAATGCTAATTAATTATAAGAAAATGGTGAAATGCAGGGGATTTTTATGATATATCTCCATTCTTTTTCACCTAGCAATGCAACATGTTCTATTTTTTCATTTAATTGTAATATATGTGTACTATGATGAGGTGATTTATTATAAAACATATCCATCTACACAGTAATACATCAATATTTATCGTTGTATTCAGTAAAGAAACCTCAAGCTGGGCTCATACATTCTGTAGTGGTACCACATAATCTACTCCATATGTTATACATATATGTACCTGAATTGGGATGTGACCAGACATATTAAATGGTAATGGAGTGTTCCTGTTTATCACCGATGGCTACAGATTTCTAAGTGGGTAACTGGTCATCCAGATCGCAACACAAGTTCATAACTTGGACACGTGGACAGTGATTGGATGGACAAGTCCTCTATATCACTTGTGGAACACTCCCCGTCTCACCTGAGTCACCTCCGGACCATCTTCGTTTGCGTTCATCATCAATGCATGGGCGTCTTTATACTTTCATAATCTCTGCAAGAGCAACAATGGTTATTACTTCAATGAACAGATTTTGACGCATCTCCACACAATAACACAGCAATTTCACAAGTGGACTGAAGTCTGACATACTTTTATGCCTGAAACACAAATATGCTACCTTTACTTCTTTGAAGTTTGTTGAATATCATAGTCTTTCTATCAGAGCGACATCAAATGTTTGCTACCAAGGACTGGTAGTAACTGATGAGTAAATAATGCAAGAACTCTTACTCACTCTGAGGACTGAGTAGTTCTGTGACTAGTAGTTGAAGAGTAAATATGTGCTAGAACTCACTCTGATGATGCTCAGGAAAGAGTACCCGGTACATCTGAAGACTTTCAGTTCATAATTTTGCAGAATTATTACTGACTATATGTAGATCAATATTACCAAGTTTTGGTTTATGGAATACGTATAATTTATATTACCGACTAACCTCAATAAAGATATTAATCTGTTAGCCTCAGAATAGTTGTTAAGTCATCATTATATCGCTGCAATTTGTTTTATTGTAACTGTATGGGTCGGACAAATACATATTTGGTGGGAGAAGTGGTCATTATTTAGCACTTGTCCAGTTGTCCTATTGGACAATGGTTTACTGTGAGTTAGTGCAGACTGTACAGTCCTGTTTAGTATGTGGGTTCGAATCCCTCCAGTATGTGGGGTTTTAATAGAATGTTTACAAGCAATAAATACCTCTGCAAAAGCAACCGCATAGGCAATAGTCCATTTCTTCTTCACCGTAACTGTCACTCAGTATCAGCAATCTGCAGTAATGAATGGTTGGTAAAAATAAGCCATTCAACCATAAATATGCCAATCCTAGCCTAATCAGTATAACAGGCTCCTATTGTGGCCTTGACAATGTCTGCTGTTCAAAATGTTTTTAGACTATTATTCACTATGCGGAAGCATAATATTATGTTCATGAATCATGAATGTATGACAACTGTCGACTTTCATCAAATACATTTAATCATACGTTATCCTATTATTATTTTCATCTTTAAACAATCAACTGATTACATTGTAGCTATGATATTTAGTGTGTTTTTATATTTATAATACATTTTTTAATTCTTAGCACACTGAAGTATTTAAGACTGATGCCCTTTCATAACAATAGTGCTAATCGTCATTGTCGTTGGTCATAAACAACGCCAGCGAATCAGCAGTAATAGACTTTGCAAACATTACCGATATAGGTAAACCTGCAATACCACCTGCAGTATATTCATTCATTATGTTAATTGTAAACGACTTATTTGTCAGGTTTAAGATTATGAAATTAAAATTAGTGATGCAGTTGATTTTTATGTCAAATCACGGTGACTGATGTATTCAATGATCGATGTGATAACTGTAGCAGTGAAATGGCTAACTTTTACGCCTAAATCTATGCTTATCCTACACCATAATTGTCCCGTATGATATTCAATCCATAAATCAATAAATTTATTTCAAACAAATAAATGAAGGAACCAACCAAGTAAAAGTAAATGATTACTTAATTAATATCAAACTGTGTACGCAAATAATGCACCACTGTACACAACAGGTGAGAAAAATGGGTCGCACAACCAAATTGTGTAAATGCAGCAACAGGAGCCTAATGGTCTCACCGGTCACTAATGGTCTCATTCAATATGGAGTTATATATTTTTGTTCCAATCAGCCAGCCCAGTGATATCATAATGCAGTTGAAATCAGTACAGTGTTGGGATCAAAAATATAAGCAAAGTCGCCAAAACAAGTCACCTAGATAAGTTTCAAAACTGTATCGTTGTCACTGATTTTGCATACCTAGTATTACCTGCCAAAGTCAAAGGAAACAGATTGAGCCATATATAGCATCCCAGCAAACAAGGAACCATTTCTGAACCAGTTGGCAGGTGTCATACTGGTTCATAATTGGTACTGCTCCACCAGTACGTGTTTTCATGTGTATTCACGTGAATACACATGTTCTGCCTGTTATCACAAATTTTGAACGAGTTTGACACGAGTCGTACTGGGTCAGAACTGGTACAGTTTCAGGGGTAGAACTACCCACTAGTCCGCTAGTCCATACACTAGTAAAGATAAGGGCGGACTAGTAAACCTGCCTAATAACTAGTCCGGTTGTCTAGTAAAGTTCAATGTGTCATCCAACCCACCCTACATCAATCAATCAAGTCTTTGTAGTCACAGTGACCCTAACCCCAACACGTCCACAGGTTGGGGGATATATGTAGTAACTAAATCCCAAGTCATTAAAACGTTGATAAATTGTTGCCTGTGAGCAACTGGCTACAGCAGCTTCCTTTTCTGATAAATGATGACATAGCTACCAGCTACAAACTTGTCTGGGCAGTATTTGTAAGAATAACTGTTCTTTGGTGTCTATAATTTTCTCGTGTGATATTTTTATTTTCCTGTAGAGCATGTTTTCCATAACACTGTAATGCGAGCTAAATGTCCAAAATGATTATAAATATATGATATAGAAAATTAATAATGGTAGGGTGATACTGCCGGCTAATGAGTGCAATCAGCATTCTTTTTCAATTGCGCAGTTTTTAATACAGATCATATCTTCACTTTTTAATTAATTACTTTTGTTATTTCTGTATTATTTCTTTGGTACCTTTATGAAAAGTGCATTTTTATTTAACTGGGGTTGCAATATGTACTATTGTTTTAGTTTAAAAACAAATTGGAACGACTTAAATTTGAATAGTTTATTTTTATTTTTACGGACTAGTCAACCTTTTGGCGGACTAGTAAACTGTTGACTTTACTAGTCCCGCTGTCTAGTAAAATAAATGCTGAAGTTCTACCCCTGAGTTTCATTAGTATATGTGTCATCACGTGAAAAACTCATGATTTCACAGTAAACACGTATCGACACACCACATTTTTTCACAGAATCCGGTGAACTCACGTGAATTGAGCCAGTTGAACTCGTGAATTCACTTACAAGTTACAGAACATGTGAAATCACGGGTCCTTGTTTGCTGGGATAGAAAGAATAACTCATAAGCTACAACATCCCTTCCTGTAGTGTAGGACACAATACAGACATATATCATTCTTACAATAGATCATACCCGAATGGAACAGCCTGCAGCAGGAGATAGTGGCAGCCAAGTCCAGACTACAAGCTTGACAGACTTGTAAAAAAAGTGTAATCATAACACATCCCCTTTTTCTTGTGACAACTACCCTCTTCTACTATCCTATACACCATAACGCTACATCATGAAACTATCTGTACTGCAACCTCCATAAATAAGCATAATCATCAAAACACTTATGTTGGCTTATTAACATATTAAGTCTTTATGAGGAGAAAACAAGACACACCCGACACGACCCGACACCTGCTGGACCTGGTCCTGGGCTGCGCCCGCCTGCGGCATGATCATTGTGACATTGATGATCGTAAACAAGCTTTTAGTTTTAACAGCTCGAAAATGCGCTAAGACATAACATTTTTGTAATGCAAGTAGAAGTAGGATGGTGTAGAATGGTGGAATTAATGCAGAGTTGTGACAAGTATTGGCAACTATTTGGGAATAACGACGAAATTGACGGAAATTTACTTACCACAAGACTAAAGTAACACTACACAGCGTATCTAGCAATACCGCCATCTGACGGAGATCAGTGTCATTATTATCATTTAAATTACGCCACCAGATGGCAGTAGAAAAAACACAGACACTGTACCGTGTAGGGTAGAGCTTCCCAAAACGCATCATCGATAGCCATGCAGAGCCGTTTTTGATGTAAAACTAGCCCTGGCTGATACTCTACGCGAAGTGCGGACGTTAGCTGAGTCAGACTAATAATGTTGGCATGGTCCGGCGCGCCGCACCGGCCCACACTAAAAGGCGGACCACGAAAGGGCGGACCGGTTCCAACAGCCCTATACTGTATAGGGCTGTGGAAAAAGCAAGTCTATAGACCACATTTGCGTTTTCCATGTACGTTTCCTAGCCCTAGGGGAGACAACTAGCGGTTACTAGCCATATTCATCAGAGTCTGTTACGTCTTATGTCTTGTGTGAATACAGCAGGCATTCTCTTAAAGTGTATGAATTTTCACTATTTAGGCATCAAAAAACAAATATTTTGGCACTACATAAAATCACTCAATAAAGACAGGAATCTCCCCATTAAAAGATAAGGGCATCCTTCATACAGATAGCAAATCCAAAGCAGATATCCTCTCAAACCATTTCCACTCTGTATTCACCAATGAAAACCTAACCAACCTCCCCCAGCTCCCCAACCAAAACTGATCCCCATAAATGCACGCCCCCAATCCAAATTACAGTTAGAGCATTGAGAAATCATTAACAGAGTAAAAACCAAATAAAGCCCAAGGCCCAGATAACATTCTTTCCAGAATCCTGATAGAAATGGCCTCTAAAATAGCACCCATCCTAACAATCATATTCCAGAAATCAATCAATTCCGGAACTCCCCCTTCAGACTGGTTGACAACACATGCATATAGTCCCTATCCACAAAAAGAATGACAGAACCATTGCTTCAAACTACTGGCCAATCTCCCTCACCAGTATACAATGCAAAATTCTTAAACATATCATATCCACATCAATCCATAAACATCTTGAAAGCAACAATATCCTCACTGACCGACAACATGGCTTCAGATCTAGGCGTTCCTGTGAGACAACTTTACTGCTCACAACTATCCACGACCTGACTGACACCCTAGAAAAAATCACCAAATTGACCTTGTACTGCTAGATTTCTCCAAGGCTTTCGACACTGTCCCCCATAATCGACTCCTCTGAGTCCTCTACAGATTAGACCATTACGGAATTAGAGCCAGCACCCACCTCTGGATTAAAAAAATTCTGTCCAATAGAACTCAAGAAGTGCTGGTAGAAGGGTGCAAGTCAGGTCAGGTACACGTGAGCTGTGGAGTCCCACAGGGCACTGTTCTTGGCCCCCTCCTCTTCCTTTTTTATGTGGCGGTCCGATATTGCACAACAACAAATCAGTTCCAGTCTTGTATAAGTTCTTTATTGTGGTCTTACTTTTGGATGAAAATTAAAAACCTAAACAAAACAAACATTGTATCAGTCTAGTACTAACAATACAAATATACATAGATAAAATATGATGTATATAGACACATGTCACACAATATGCATACACAATATATAAGGAATCAAGTATACTGTAATCTAAAGATATATAATGGTAAGACAAGTTATACCATGAATACATAAGTAGGAAAATTAACAAACACCAGTCTGTGCATCTAACATATGCAATAATTACCTAATGTAACTATAATGACCATGCTCACCCCAACACTGCTCTAGAGACTCCTTAATGACTCTCACATCATTCATATGAGGTCTGGCTCATTCCTGCAATAACATGATGCAACATGTCGTTTATAGCAGAACACAGATAATTATTCAAACAAGTATTGCAATTCCATACTATACTACTTCATGTTATCATTATATGCAGTCCTAATTTACTACACACACACAAAATGGCCTGTTAAATGGCTGGACCAATGCCTGGCCAGTGTTTACAATTTAGCTAAGCTTTCCAGGGTGGCTCCCAACTTGTTGTCAAGTGTCAGTCAGAGAAGATACATATCTTAATTAGCCTGTCAATGCATATTATAATATAATTACGAATACATGCATGCGTCCAAACTACTACCTCACATTTATATAAATGACATGCCCACCCATATTTCCCCAGGAACCTCCCTCAAACTTTTCGCCGACAATGCAATGCTCTACCGAAAAATCAACAATCACAGATAACCTACAGCACGACCATGACAGACTAATTGACTGGGAACAAACTTGGCAAATGACTTTCAACTCCTCCAAATGTGAAATAATGCACATCACCAGATCTAAATCACTCATAGAAAACCCATACACAATACATGACGAATCACTCAGTACCTGTACGAGCAGTACCAGTAGCAACACACCTTGGCATAGACATATCAAACAACCTCTCCTGGAACCAACACATCAACAAGATAGTAAATAAAGCAAACTTAGATTTATTAAAAGAAACTTAAAATCTATCCCACAGTCAATCAAAGGGCTATGCCTATTGGAGTCTGGTTCACCCACACCTACATGCTTGTAATACATGTAGAAAGTCATACGTAAATCAAGTGTGAATCATTTCATAAGTATTCAGAGTACACAACAATATGAATGACTTTCCACATGTATCACACGTGTATGGTTTCTCACCTGTGTGTCATTTTGTGACCTTTCAAAGATGTCAATTGTTTGAATGACTTTTCACATATATCACAAGTATATGGTTTCTCACCGGTGTGAGTAATTTTTGTGACCTTTCAGAAATTTCAACTGTCTGAATGATTTCCCGCATGTATCACAAATATATGGTTTCTCTCCTGTGTGAGTCATTTTGTGTTGTGTGAGAGTTTTTAATTCTCTGAACGACTTTCTGCATAAGTTACACACGTATGGTTTTTCATCAGTGTGAGTCATTTTGTGATGTTTCAGGGGGTCTAAAAGAACAAATGACTTTCCACACGTATCACAAGTGTACGGTTTCTCACCAGTGTGAGTCATTTTGTGGTATTTGAGAGATTTCAACAGTCTGAATGACCTTCCACACTCGTCTGTGTCAGTCAATTCATGATATTTCAAAGATGCTGAAAGTGAATAAGACTTTCCACATATATCACAAATGTATGGTTTCTCACCTGTGTGAGTACTTTTGTGACTTTTCAGAGAGGGCAAGTGTCTGAATGACTTTTCACATGTACCATAAGTTTCTCATTGTTTGTGAGCTTTTAAACCTTGCAACAGTCTGAATGTTTTTCCACATTTATGACACATGTATGGTTTCTCACCAGTGTGTATCATTTTATGGGTTTTAAGAGCATGCCAAAGTTTAAATGACTTTCCACATGTATCACATGTGTATGGTAATAGTTTCTCGACAGTGTGAGTTTTTTTGTGTTGTTTCAGATCTGTCAACTCTCTGAAAGAATTGCCACATGTTTTACAAACGTACAGTTTCTGACTAGTATGAGTCATGTTGTGTCTTTTAAGAAGTTTGGACTGTATGAATGACTTTCCACATGTATCACAACTGTATGGCATCTCACCAGTGTGAATCATGTTGTGTCGTTTAAGAAGTTTGGACTGTCTGAATGACTTTCCACATGTATTACAACTGTACGGTTTCTCACCAGTATGAATCATTTTGTGATATTTCAAGGTGGTCATTTCTCTGAACGACTTTCCACATGTATCACAAATTAATGGTTTCTCGCCAGTATGAATCATTTTGTGAGTTATCAGAGAATGTTTTTTTGTGAATGACTTGCCACATGTATTACAAATGAATGGTTTCTCACCAGTATGCATCATTTTGTGAGTTATCAGAGTATGCTTGTTTCTGAATGACTTGCCACACGCATCACAAATGAACGGTTTCTCACCAGCATGACTCATTTCACTTGTAGAAACATGGACAATGTTTTCACTGCAAGCTTTGGCTGAATATGTCTCTGAGACCATCTGAGTATCTTCTGCTTTGAATTCTTTCAGTACACCACCTTCACATACAACCCAACATCTTGTGTCTCCCATATCTCTGCCACATTCACCAGAGTGAGTTATGTCTTGTTTCACGTCAATCGGTACATTAACTCTGTGAGTCCGTGTTGGCAGCTGGTCGACATCTTGGAGCTGCAGAATATCTTTTTGGTCATGCATTTCACCTACAGCATTCGGTTTCTCACCAGTGTGAATCATTTTGTGTCTTTTAAGAAGTTTGGACTGTCTGAATGACTTTCCACATGTATCACAACTGTACGGTTTCTCACCAGTGTGAATCATTTTGTGATATTTCAAAGTGGTCAAATCTCTGAACGACTTTCCACATGTATCACAACTGTATGGTTTCTCGCCAGTGTGAATCATTTTGTGATATTTCAGAGACTGCATTTGTGTGTATGACTTTCCACATGTATCACAACTGTACGGTTTCTCACCAGTGTGAATCATCTTGTGATATTTCAGAGACTGCATTTGTTTGAATGACTTTCCACATGTATCACAAATGAACGGTTTCTCACCAACGTGATGGATTTCACTTGTAGAAACATGGAAAATGCTTTCACTACAATCTTCGCCTGAACATGTCTCCGAGACACTCTGAGTCTGTTCAACTTTGACCTCTTTCAGTATGCCAGCCTCACACACGACCCAACATCTTGTCTCTTCCCCATCTCTGTCACATTCACCAGAGTGAGTTATGTCTTGTTTCACGTCAATCGGTTCGTTAACTCTGTGAGTCCAAGTTGACAGCTGGCAGACATCTTGGAGTTGCAAAATATCTTTTTGGTCATGTATTTCACCTTCAGTGCTATTCACGGTCTCCATATCTGTCACATCTGTCTTGATTGGAACACCAATGTTACACCTTGGTTTACTGTAAACACCATCTTCTTGCTCAACCTCTACTTGCTCGGCTTCAACCTTTATGTTTTGCACCAATCTGTAGTCTTCAGTAGAATATTTCTCACCATCCGCAGAAACTCCACACGTTGTAGAGATTCTGTCTTGAGTGAAGTCTGATTCAGTGAGCTGAGAGTCTTCTTGAGTTGTGTTGTAGACTGGTAAGTGGATCTCTGCAGCCACATCATGTTGAGCCATGTTGCCGATTGTATATATCTAGAAATAAACCACACATCACATAAAGATATGTAGATAAATGTGTCATCCCTGTAGATAAACGTGTCAACCCTGTAGATAAACGTGTCAACCCTGTAGATAAACGTGCCGACCCTGTAGATAAACGTGCCCCCCCCAACCCTGTAGATAAACGTGCCAACCCTGTAGATAAATGTGCCAACCCTGTAGATAAATATGTCAACTCTGTAGATAAACATGCCAACCCTGTAGATAAACATGCCAACCCTGTAGATAAACGTGCCAGTCCTGTAGATAAACATGCCAACCCTGTAGATAAATGTGCCAACCCTGTAGATAAACGTGCCAACCCTGTAGATAACAGACAAAATGTGAACATTTACCATCCTGGGCACCCTTCGAATGATTCAATCAAATATAGATCAATCATGCATACTAAGACGTATCCTTGCAAAACTTGAGAAAAACTTGCTGAATGTTTTCCAAAATACAGGAGCTGGGCCAAGACATGGGGTCAAATACATTTGTATTTGTATTTGAAAGTATTTAAATACTTTTTTTAAAGTATTTGTATTTGACATTTAGGAATTGAAAGTATTTGTATTTGTATTTAAATAGTTTCCTAAAGTATTTGATATTTCAAATACTTTTCAAATACTTTTTCAAATGTGTATACTAATTGCAATTTTAAATAGTTCTTGATTGAATTATTAAAACTCAAGTAACTGTACTGTGTCTTGTGGCAATTTACTCAGGAATTACGGCCTAGTAAAGGCAATTAAGCCATCATATGAGCAGTCATTGAGGCAGTGAACCTTTGAGACCACTGTATAAGAAGGCTTGTTACAAGAAGCCACTGCCTCACTTGTCAGTTGTCACTGTGATGTAGTTAGCAACAACAAGACTCCCTTGCACTCCCTTATCAGTGTTTTCATGGTCCAGTTAATGAAACTGAACTGCCTGGTGACTGCCAGATGTGGTGACCAGCTATTGTTTCAAATATTTGCTTCACCTGTAGCCTGTGGCTTAAGAGAAGGTGGTGGCTTCTCAAGTCAGGTGGTATCTTCGAGTCATAGAGGGTAGATGTGTTGTAACTGCATGTTAGTTACCTATGAACCTGCGACCATGGCAGGCTTTTACCTATATAGTAATATATCCTGAAAATGAAAAGTATTTGAAAAAGTATTTGAAATACTTTTCAAAAGTATTTGTATTTAAATACATTTGCATTTAAAAGTATTTGTATTTGTATTTGAATCCCTCAAAAGTATTTGTATTTAAATACATTTTAATGTATTTGACCCCATGTCTGGAGCTGGCAGCTGTAGATTAAATGCATAAGGCAAGAGACCAACTTCACCTGGGGAAAACAAACGCTACATCTAATGACTTACCTCAAGTTCACCCTCGTGTTTAACCCTGTCAGGAAGCAGCCCTCTGTCTTGTGTGGTCTCGCCACGGTGTGTGTGAGTCACTGGGGCTGACACCAACTCAGGCTTCTTTGGAGACACTGGATTATCTGCCTCCTCCATGTCGTCACGTCGCTCCTCCTCATTTTGCTCCTCCTCCTTTTGCTCCTTCTCAATCCTTGTGCTCCGTCTCCTCACAGGGGACTTTTATAATATATCTCCATTTATAACTGTCCTTTTCACCTAGCAATGCAACATGTACCTATTTTGATTTCTTATCATTTAATTGTATTGCTATAATGAAGCGACTTGTTTATAAAAAAAAACATATCTGTCTATAGCTGCCTTTTTCGTCCAGCTGGTGGGACAAGTAGAGTTCTGGTGGGACATGTAGAGTTCTGGTAGGACATGTAGAGTTCTGGTGGGACAAGTAGAGTTCTGGTGGGACAGGTAGAGTTCTGGTGGGACAAGTAGAGTTTTGGTGGGACTAGTAGAGTTCTGGTGGGACAGGTAGAGTTCTGGTGGGACAGGTAGAGTTCTGGTGGGACAGGTAGAGTTCTGGTAGGACATGTAGAGTTCTGGTGGGACAAGTAGAGTTCTGGTGGGACAGGTAGAGTTCTGGTGGAACAAGTAGAGTTTTGGTAGGACAAGTAGAGTTCTGGTGGGACATGTAGAGTTCTGGTGGGACAAGTAGAGTTCTGGTGGGACATGTAGAGTTCTGGTGGGACAGGTAGAGTTCTGGTGGGACATGTAGAGTTCTGGTGAGACAGGTAGAGTTCTGGTGGGATAAGTGGTCATGAGTTGTCACGTGTCCTATTGTACAATGGCTTAATGTGAGTCATGTATAGCCGTGTCCAGAGTGTGGGTTGTAATCATATCAGGATGTTGGATTTAACTGCATTGTACTAGAAGCAATAAATACCTTGGCACTAGTCAACTTCTTCCTCCCCATAACTGTGACTCAGTATCACAACCCTGCAATGATAAACGCTTTCTAAAAATAAGCCATTCAACTACAAAAATGCGAATCCTAACCTAACCATTCAATTTTTAGTATGACAAGCCCTTTTGTGGCTGAATGGTTTGTGATACTAGAATAAGAAGTGCTGTGCTCTGACACCTAATAGGAATTTTTTTTATTTTAAACCATGCATTTATGCTTTTTTATTAGGTATCATGCAGAAGGTCATACCTTCGAGTAATATTTTTTACCAACTTCACAAGTGACCACTGACCACCCGTGCCATACATATGGGCCAAAACTGTATACCAAAAATTAATACCTCTTATGGTGCTGACCACACTGCAACTGACAGCTTGCATAGAGAATATGTCTGTGACAGCCCACCATATAATCTGCAAGAAAATCATGCATAGTCTGTTAATTGTTACCATGTGGTGAAATAAAGAAAATTATTATAAAAAAAACAGTTATGCCACTGCTACGCTATGCAATAATGTCCATGTTTCACTTTAAAATGGGGATTTTGGAAAAACTCAGATAACACAACTTGTCAAATGTAATGTTATTACACAGCCCAATTCTTGCTCAGAACAATGGTACAATGATTACTGTCTCATCATGGAGCTTACAGGCTAATATTAGATCAAAGTTATGCCCAGTCACACTTCCTGTAAGCCTGTCATAACTCCTGATGCATCTTGGACTTTCATTTGAGGACAGCTAGTGACATACATGTGTCAGTGATACAGATAGACAGTTGACTTATTCCTCTTTCATGTCATCTATTCAATCTTGACATATCTTTTTAAGCAAATAATACATAGCTGCCCAAATTACCCCACCTCTACCCCCACCCCCATAAAAATGTGATCATCCCGGTACTCTCAATGAGGATTTCAGACTGACAAGATGTCTTTGGCTCCTAAAAGTGGTGTTGTGAACTTGTGATATTCAGTAACAACTCTCATTGGATTTACTTTGCATTTGGTGCAAAAAAAAACATCCGTATCATGAACCTATGCCATAACACTTTATATGTGAGAGCATCAAATATTACATTGAAACCACACTGTATCAATAACAACTAGGGTTACTTTGGCCAAGGGCAACATGCACATTGCTTACAACAACTGGCATTGAGATGATGACATGTTTTTTTTCCCATACATTAATAAAGCAGAAAACACAAGACCTAAAAAGGAATCTTTAATATCAACAGTGATACCTATGATAAAAAGAGAGAACATAAACAATTTTGACAACATGATGAGCTGGCTCCTTACTCACTGCGTTTGACACAGTTAGATGTTGACTGACACATGCAGCTACTCAAGTAAATAATGACTAGACAAAACCAAAATGAGTGTGTGTGTGTGTGTGTGTGTTGTGTGTGCGTGCGTGTGTGTGCATGCATGCATGCTTATACACATGTGTGATGTGTGTGCATATAAATATACATTTCAATATATATACTCTGTATACTCAATATACAGTACATCCCTTTCTAACATGCATGATCATGAACTTGTCAAATGAGACACACCAATACCTGCGACCACAATCATGGAATGCAATTATGTCGTTGACGTACATGGTCATCAACGTTTATCAAAATCTCATATCTCTAATTGACTGTTTTAAAATGCACGCATGTGCATTGCCCGTCAATATTGACCAAATTTAGCATGTCTATCTGCGTCCGCAGGGGTCATGTAAAAACAATGGCTAAAAATCACTATGGCAACACGCGTCAGTACCCGGACAAATAGTTCCCCGGGGCCTTCGTGAGACAAAACTACCATGGCGCCCCTATCGGAATGTAATGTACCTACCCAGGCTATTCGACCGTATCGGGTCAAATATAGCCACGACCCACGGCCACGTCCTTTTTATTCTGATTCTGTTTTATAACATTATTTGTCATTAACAGTACGTAATAAATAACATTTATGCCGCCTGCATAATCTTTTCGACATCAGAAGTATGTTAAGACGCGCATGGGATGATGTTGAATGAATGAAATAACAAAATAAAGTATCAAAATGTTGGAAAAGACAGTTATAACTATTTGAGCAAAACAAGTCAAGCGAGTCGAGGCACACAGTGACACACGACACCTCACCTGTTGCTGGCGGACGACAGTCACAGTGCCGTGCTGGGCTGGTACACGCTGACCGCTCGTAAACAAGCTTTTAAGACTCAAACATGCACCGAGACTAAATATTTTTGAAATGCAAGTATACATGGGATGGCGTACAATAGTGGAAATAACGCAGAGTTATGTCAAAAGTTGGAAATTATACAGGAATAACGACGAAATCTTACCACAAAACCAGGAAAACTTCATACCTTATCTAGCAACACCGCCATCTATCGGACATCAGTGTCATTATTTTAACTTAAATTAACCCACCAGATGGCACTAGGAAAAGCATTGATTTCTAAATAAAATAAATGCATATCTTCAATTCAATTAAATTCAATTTATTTCAAAACACACACAATTAAAAAGCAAGCAATACAAATAATAAGTAACATGGTACGAATGAAATACAATTAAGAAATATGTTTTGAAAAGGAGTAGACATGAAGTGAAACACTTATATGTGTCTACCCCGTGAACACTTTTCATAAAAATGATCTTAACTTTTTTCAAAAACTTTAGCCCCAATGCCTAAACTATATGTCTGTAATTATTTACTCGTGCTATAGATGCTAGTATTTTTGTTTTTAACAATGGGCACAAGTACAATTAGGTAAAATTCCATGACCAAAAAATTGATAAGCTAGTAACTAAACTTCTAAAGCACAAAGCACAGTGGAATTATAAATGTTCTGCAGATATTGAAATCTGAAAATTATATTTATATTCTCTAATTATAATGCTCATGTGTGTGGACAACATACGAAACGTTATTACTACTTGATATTAATTTTATTATTGATAACCACCTAATCTACTGCCGTCAAATATTAAACATTAGGATGGTTCTGGTCATAGGATTCTGTGTTCTCTGTGATCAGCTCTTCATTTTCATAATCTATTAATTTTGTGTGTTCCGGTTCTTTTGTTAGTTATTCTTAATGGTGCTTCAAAGTCATACACAATATCTTGCGTCTACCAGAACTCGGGTTTTAAATGATTCTATAGGGATTTAGCTTTCACTACTGTATCAGGGAGACTATTCTATGGTTCGGTAATTCAAATTGGAAAAAAAAAAATCTTAGGTTTAATTTTGTGTGAATACCCTGGGGGGTAATTTTAGAGAGTATCCCGTTTCTGGTTCCTAGTGACAATTCATTGTTTATCAAAAGATTGGGTACAGATCTGTGGTCATAAATGAGTATAGGTATTATTTTGTCTTTTGTCCTGTCTCCTCTTAAATTTTGATATGCTAATGTAGGTAGTTTAAGTAATTTTAGCATTTATGCTTTACATGATATGATCATAAAAATCACCAGGATAAGATATAATGCCCGATATTTAACATCAGTGGTGCTTCTTTCTCTATTCTTTTACCCAATCCTCTTGAACACATGTCATGGTTGGAAGGAAGCTAGTATAGACTATTTGCAAAAGAAACAAGATCTGAACAAATCTCTCAATTGGATTCAGTATATTTATCAGTGTAATGACAACAATTATATCTACAAATATGATACAGTATGTATTTAAGATTTTGTGTGATTATCGTTTGAACACCAGGAGGAATGTTTAATGCTGCAATGTAATTGGTCACCAAATATAATGCGGAGTTCTGTGTGACTATGTCAAATGGCAATAATTAAAAATTAAACACAATTCCAGGTACAAATGTATGCAAAATATAAACAATTACAGTTGCCTTCCATGCTAAAAAAACTGGGGTCATTTAGAAGCACATATTCCCCTGACGTCACCTGAGCAGCTGCTTATTTTGTCAAGAGTGGGCTTAGTGACAAGTGTTTCCAATCAGTACTTTCACTGTCATTCAGATGTCATCCATGGCATATTGTCTGACAAGAGAATACATTTCATATATATATCACCAGTGAATTTTTTTTATTCCGCATGTACATGTTTTACAAACATACAGTTTTACACCAATGTTGGTCATTTCATAAGTTTTCAGAGTGTCTGAATGTAGGATTGATTTTTTACACGTAATACCTGTACATGATATATTACAAATGTATGGTTTCTCACCAGTGTGAGTCATTTTGTGATGTTTCAGAGTTCTCAACTGTCTGAATGACTTTCCACATATATCACAAAAGTGCGGTTTCTCACCAGCGTGAGTCATTTTGTGCAGTTTGAGAATATTCTAAATTTGCACTCTCTGTGTCTACTGAATAATCACGATCATTACCATATTGGCTTTTTAACTGCTGAAGTTACAAATGTTCATCCACGTTGGTCACACTTTTGAGTCATTCTGACTTTTCATGTTTGAATCAGGAAAAGCAAGAATACACAATAAGTTACCCTTTGAAGCATTTACCAGATTTGTGAATTTAGCGAATCGTTTTTAATCACAGGTCATATCATGGACTTTCATAGTATACAACTGCCTCAATGTGTATTGCAATTAGACGTTTTTAATGACATTCCACCATTCCAAGGAAACTAAATGAAGTAACAGTACATTTATAATGTCTTACATATAACTAGTAATGTACCAGATATCACCAGTGTGAGTTATTTCTTATCATTAAAGATGACAGGAATAATAAGAAAGGTTGACAGTAATAATAAAATTGGGCCAAGAGGCCCTGATGTTATTTGGAATGCACTGTGATGTTGGGGAATCATTGTGTAAACTAGACATACGAACTAGCCTTTTCAAACTGACAGAGTCACTTCAGACACAATTTGGGACAGACAAATTTTGAGATAATCTAAATTTGATAATATTTCTAGAGATTTGGAAGAAAAAATAGGCACACCATAGAAAGAAGCCCTGAAGTCCTTTGGACAATAATGTGATTTTGGTCACCCATAGTAGCACTACAACACGGACTGTCAATACAACACAATATTATTAGTTTAAAAAAACCAAGACACCATAAATATTGCCTTTTGGGTGGTCCTGAGATGCCTTCAGAAGGATTTTATCAAATACCGATTTCTTATTTGACCCCAAAATGGGAAGTGCCTGTGGAAAATCAGAAAATTGTATTATCCAGTTAAACTCAATATCAAAATATTCATTTACAATGCTCTTGCTATCTCAGGATATTATACTCTGTGGACAGTCAACATCTGTCAAGTATATATATTGAACTTGTGTAACTTCACTATTCCCAAAACAAAATTAATTGCAAATGTTATCAACATTTTATCAATGATGTTAATACTATTTGTAATTATGTCTTTAGTTATGACAATTATTAGAATAAAAACAAACATTTAAGCTAATCTAACCTAACATTCAGGCTACCGAGAGTGAAAATGAAAAACTACCAAGTACACCTTTCAGTGAACATGGATCTAAGTTTGTTGACATAGGTTTCAGCTAGCCACTAATAATATATTGGTCATAGGTCTAAATCCACACACAGTAGACAGCTGGAACTGGTGGCCACAGGGTTGGCGAATACGCAAGTCCAGGAATATACAAGTCGACAAATACACAAATCATGCTAGGCACAATCCACATTTCAGCTTGTGTGCAATGCCTAGAGGTGCCTGCAGAAACATCCAATCAAATACAAATGTCTTGTGTATTACCTCTTTACCCAAAGATATGTCTATGCAAAATTAGAGGAAATGTTCATACACAGATTTTGGAAAAGTAGGCAAACTGAAAATGTACCAGATTTTGAGCCATTGAAGCACCTAGGGTACTTTTACAATGGTCCAAATCAAATAAAATTGTTTCTGCTTAACGACATTCAGTGCGCTAATGTATGCCTTTGACAACATAGAAAAATAGATTTAAAATAGTTTACAAGATATCGGATGCAGAGTAAGTCGATATGGTTTCTCGCAAATGTGTGAATCATTTGTGATGTTTTATGTTACTTGAATGTATGAAAGACTTTACATACACATGTAAAACACGCATCACAAACGTGCAGTTTCTCACCTGTGTGATTGTGTGATATTTCAGAGTTTTCAATAGTCCGAACATGTATTACAATTTGGTTTCTCACATTTGTAATTTCATGTTGTTTCAAAGTACACGACAGTGTGAACGACTTTCCACATGTATCACAAATGTAGTTTTTCACCAGTGTGAATAATTCCATACATTTGTATTTGACTGGACATTCATGGCACTAAACAAAGTGAATGACAATAAATTGACTGCCCACATGCAGTGCAAGTCTACAGCTTCACACGAGTGTGAATCGACCTTTCATGTTGCTTCAGATTATATGACCTGGTGAATGACTTTCCACATGTATTACAAATGAACCGTTTCTTTCCAGTGTGAGATATTTCATGCAAGTTCAGTGTACTTAGTTGGGTGAATGACTTTCCACATTGACCACAAACGTACGGTTTCTCGCCGGTGTGAGTGAACTCATGATGCTTCAGAGTATATGACCGCAGGAACGATCTCCCACACGTATTACAGACATACGGTTTCTTGCCGGTGTGAGTCATGACATGATGTTTCAGGGAACCCGAGCGAGTGAATGACTTTCCACATGTATCACAAACGTATGGTTTCTGACCAGTATGAGTCATTTGATGACGTCTCCGGTTACATGACGATTTGAATGACTTTCCACATGTACCACAAATGAATGGTTTCTCCTCTGTGCGAGTCATTTCACTTTTTAGAGCAGTCGAATGTACCATGCCATGTAGTGCCAGAGTTCTGGCCTCTCTGTATGAATGTCCACATACGTTACAAATGTACGGTCTCTCGCCAGTGTGCGTCAGGTTGTGCTGTTTCAGGTTACCTGAATGTATGAATGACTTTCCACAAGTATCACAAACGTGTGGCTTGTCACCAGTGTGAGTGATTTTGTGATAATTCAGAGATTGATACAGTCTGAACGACTTTCCACACGTATCACAAATGTACGGTTTCTCACCCGTGTGAACCATTTTGTGATTTTTCAGAGTTTTCAAATGTTTGAATGACTTTCCACATGTATTACAAATGTACGGCTTATCGTCAGTGTGAGTCGTTTCATGATTTTTCAGTGTATTCAACACCCTGAATGACTTTCCACATGTATTACAAACATACAGCTTCTCATCAGTGTGAATCTTGTTGTGATTTTTCAGAGTGTTCAACTGTCTGAATGGCTTTCCACATGTCCTACAAATGTATGGCTTCTCACCAGTGTGTGTCATTTTATGTTTTTTCAGAATACCCATCTCTCTGAACGACTTTCCACAAGTGTTACAGATGTGTGGTTTCTCACCACTGTGAGTCGCTTCATGTTGTTTCAGATTCCTTGACCGTTTGAATGTCTTTCCACATGTATCACAAATGAACGGTCTCTCACAAGCATGTGGACTGAGTTCAATATTCGACTGTTTGTTGAAGATTTCCTTGTTATTCGTATTGTTGCATATTTGCTTCTGGTCAATGTTTTTACAGTAATCTTCACCCGAACATGTCTCTGAGACACTCTGAGTGGGTTCACCTTTGACCTCTTTCAGTACGCCAGCCCCACACACGACCCAACGTCTCGTCTCTTCCCCATCTCTGTCACATTCATTTGGATCTGTCATCTCTTGTTTCACTTCAGTGGGTTCATTAAGACACTGAGTCAACACTGATTGCTGGCATGAAGCTGGGAATTGCAGAAACTCTTTTTGGTCGCCTCTTTCGTCTTCTACACCATTCACAGTTCCCAAACGTGTTTTGAGGTGAACACCAACACGACATCTTTGCTGACAGCATACGTCTTCTTCTTGCTCAACCTCTACTTGCTCGGCTTCAACCTTTATGTTCTGCACCAATTTGTAGTCTTCAGTAGAATATTTCTCACCATCCGCAGAAACTCCACAAGTTGTAGAGATTCTGTTTTGAGTGAAGTCTGACTCAGTAAGCTGAGAGTCTTCTTGAGTTGTGTTGTAGACGGGTACATGGCTCTCTGCACCGACATCATGTTGATCGTCGTTGTCCATTGAAACCGAAGTGTCACATAACTACAAATAAATCACACGTCACTTAGTTAGAGCTATTACAAAAACTGGAATATCATTAGATGTATTATTTTGGTATGATTTACTTACTTTGGAGCATTACTGTCGAAGCGAGTACTAAAATAAACCATTCTTGGAGCCATGAACAATATATTTACTATTAGATGTATTGTTTGAAAAATAATTTTGCACTTTTGAATACATTTCTCAACATTATAATATTTACTTAATCTCTTACCTGGGTAGTTATAATTTTACATACACTGTCATTAAAAAGTGGGTCAACTGGCCCTGAATTCCTTTGATCAATAATTTTATAGTAAGTTGGTAACTATTGAGTGTTTTGGTGAATCACAGTTACTGCTTAGCCTCTTGACCACCTACTTGACCACCTACTTGACCACCTACTTGACATTTTCCTTGGTTATTCATATATGACCAGAAACAGTCAAACTGTGTGAAATAAAGTATACAATATTAATAAAGTGATTGATTTTTTACTACATAGTTGTATATATTAATTTTCAAGTTTTAAAAACTGTTACTTACAGATGACAATAATTATATATTTAACCAGTAGACTGTAGACACTACAGTCATATCAATTTAAATGTACTTACACTCATTATCCACTCGAGATGACAAGAAACACAGCCACTTCGAGTGAATGCAGTGACAGGACTTAGTGGTTTTTAATCAAAATGGAACTATTTACTTTCACTTCAAAGCCACATCACCATGATGCAACTGATACCAATAAAGTGTAGATTGTATTCTCTAGTTGTTCAGAATATTAATTTATGTCTGTCACCTAGAAGCGACAATAATATCTTTATTTTTGCAAATTAAAATGGCAAGAGTTCTAATGTCTACCATCTCTGATAAAACAGTCATGTCACACATCATTATTGTGTGAAAAATTTGACAATAATTTGCATTACAAGTAGATAAGGGATTTTTATGGATACATTAGCTACACAGTTTATTATTGGTGAAGAGTGGTCCATATGTAGCTTTATTTATAAATCTGAAGATTGTCTGCTTTAAAATCACCAATAAATGCAAACTATATGAAAATAGTGCTATATCATCACCATGTGTAACAGGTGCTATCAGTATCACCCACAAATTTTGCCATGCAATGCAAATATTGGCAACAGTTTTACTCTGAAGAACCCATAGTGGGGCTCCACAACAAGAGGAGCAATTTGTTTAATAACTTGCATTTTACATACTGTATAATGATGTATATGATTACATGTTTTGTAGACATTAAACGTGATCTACAAGTTAACCCACAACCCTGGTCTTGTATTTGTGATATATGTTTATTCATGATTATGGTTACACATAGTTTAGCTATCGTGATTAATGTGGTAATTAAGGTTGTTTAATTATTTATTAATCAGGGATGCGTTCTTGCATCGTTGGTGCACCATAGCAGTCCAGTGACTGGGCTTGCCAATTAGCACTTGCCTATTTAAGCCGAATTTTGGTGGTAAGCTGCCCCTTTTGAATTAAGCAGCAGCGGCGGCTAATTGTTTTGAGGCAGGGTGTAAATAATTTCCCACCCTCCATCCCTGCTTTGGCAGACATTGTATTGTATTTTATTATGTGTAGTTAGTTAGAGTAGCATGATTTGTAGGTCATGGGAGATCAGTGTTTTTGGCAATATTCATTACTGTATAATGATGTATATGATTACATATTTTTGTAAATATTAAACGTGATCTACAAGTTAACCCACAACCTTGGTCTTGTATGTGTGATATATGTTTATGGTTACACATGGTTTAGCTATCGTGATTAATCAAGTCCTGATATAAAATCGACCATGAACCTTCTCCAGACTTTGGCATCAGAAATTAAACTATCCATATTAACAATGGATATGACGGTTCTGTGAGCACTCAACAATGATTAGTGGTGACAGTTGGAGAGGATTTTGGCAACATTAACAGTAGTTAATGTCGCCAAACAAGTTTTACTATACTTTATGTTATCACATGGAGTGTTAGCTATGTTTTTAACAAAGTGTTGAACATATATTGGACATTTTAATCAGTTACTTATTTATTTGTCCAATTTTGTTTATTTTTTTATGTATTTACTTAAACTTATTTTACACACCATAGCAGTTGAGGTATGGAATGGCATAAACAAAACGTACCAACATGATTAATTTATTTTAGTTAATCACGTCTGCAATGCAAAAGTGCAAATAGTAATAAATGTAATGAACTGTTAATGATGGCCAAAGCCCTAGACCTAGTCCTACCTAGTATATCATGGTCGCACCATTATTATAACAATAATTAAATATGCATCAAAGTAAACACAACTTGCTGTTACAGAAAATCAATAGTTTTGACGGTACACCGTAATCAATTTAGAAGACAAATGGCATGAGGATAACAAGGAATTCTTGTCGTTCTCAGTGAATTTTGAAGAAGGAGCCTGCCCCGGCCTGGGAGTGACCACCCTCAGCTCAGTGCCAGCGTAGAATGTAGAAAGATCGGATTGGCAAATATGTTCTGAAAAATGAATGGTACCTTAGGAGATCATGACATTGTAACAGAACGTTGCTGAGTGCTGGAAACAACTAGAAAAAAGGCGAAATGGCCGATAAAGTAAGTAACAGTAAGCTATGCCTATGACGTTCCCGTTGTTCGGTTGGCGTTGATGCAGAGAACCCGGTTTTAGTACTCAACAAAGCACTAACACCAGAGATGGAGTAATCATACTCTGTACTCGTACTCATACACCAGTACTTTTTGAGTAATCGTACTCGTACTCGAGTACAAAGCAAAGTAATCGTACTCGAGTACATTACCAAAGTAATCGTACTCACGATTACTTCTCACGGTTACATTTTTTTCAAATGAACTGTTGCAAGCAAATATATTACACAGATACAAATGGCAATATTACTAGTAATCCAATAACTGTAATAATAATTGAGCTATTAATTTTCTATTACTGTTGAGCATTTAACTTAAATAAATATTCAGTCAGATTTCCCTAATTAATACCTTCTCTCCCCAGAGAAGCCACATCTCCTTACCCTCCTGCTTACTGTAGTACCTGTACTGGTAGTGGAAAGTTGAATCCGGGACAAACCCCCTCCATACATAACTCCATCAGGACATAACCTCCTTCCGGACATAAACCCCTCGGACAAAACACCCTCATCATAGATACTAGCCTCAACAATTATCAAAATAATTACACTTAACTTGGCTTATATGTATGTGCATACTATATATACAAATGTAACTCTGATATGCGAAATATTTCATGTGGCATCCCACAGGGTTCAATATTGGGCCCCAAACTATTTATTCTATAATATATTAATAATATGTGTAACATAACTAATAGATCTAGTAAAATTCATCCTCTGCAGATGATACTAACATTTTTTATGCAAATAGTAATATCGGTAGACTAAATGAATCAATATGTTAACAATATGTTGTGTATTGGAAAAATTATGCGTATAGTTTGGAGTAAATAAATTAACTGTGAATGAACATAACCATTTCTCAGACACTAACCAGAATCGGCCACAGCATTTGGTGGAAATAAACAGTCTGATGAATGAAACTAGAAGGTTGATGTTTGCAATAGAAATAAAAATAAAATACTTACTCGTTTAACCATTCTTGAGTTTAGTATCACTGTTGAGGGGGTTTTGTCCGAGGGGTTATGTCTGGAAAAGGCTTATAATGCGCAAAGGAAGCATATTTTTTGGTATAACCTTGGCAACAGGTCTTAAAATCATCTAAATAGTATATAGAACTTAAAACCCCTGTACACCATTCATACAACAGATTCCCTTATTTAAATAACTGTACATGTTTCCATGCCATTTTAGTTAGTGAGGAAACAAAAGTAACATTGGACATTAATTATATGATGCTTTATGTACACCATTCATAGATCTGATTCCCTTACTCCTTAATAATGTAAACGTACATGTCACTACATAATTTTAGTGGATAATCTCAACACTATAGGACTAAGGTTTCTCAGTAATCTGTAAGTTAGTCTCTACCAAACTGAGTCCTGTGTTTGGCGACTAGTTCATGTTTGACTGTTCAAAGAGCTTTACACTTGACTTCCCTGGCAGACATGTTCAATTAAACACTGTCCCGGGTTCTCCTAGAAGCATTCAGCCATACAAAAAAATATGCGCAACGACTGCTCATATGCACCATTGTCTATAGCCAGGAATTCATTTAGAATGAAAAACTTCCCCACAGTTTTAACATTGCAACACAGGATTTGAACCCGGGATCTCCTAGTCGAGAGTCCAAAGCTATACCCCAAGCAAGCCACTGCGCTCTAGACGGTTTGCCTATATTACTTTACTTACTAGGACTCACATATGGCGACTAACAGATATATTTGTGGAATATTGGTAATGAAGAATACAGTTCTATTGAGAATTGCATACCTTTGGTATATCCTGGTATTGGTGGTTTCCTTCATTTGTCCTGTAGTAGTAGTAGTCAATCTCTGCAACGCCAGGACCTGTGCTTAGCAAGTGACGAACAATCTGAAATAAGACAATAAAATCTAGTAAGGAAAAATCTTTGCATATAATCTAGGACGTTGTTGCATAGCCGAGCATCGGAACCATGTTCGCTGGTGATAAAGGTCCGAGCACTCAACACACATGCGGCCATGCGCCTAATTTGACTTTCCCGATGCTCGGACGCGGTGCAGCAAGCCGAGCATCGGAACCGTGTTTGTTTGTGACAAAGGTCCGAGCATTCAACGCACAGGTGATTTCTTCGTTGTACTTTCACGTTACTCTTCTCATCAGTGTCAGTAATCGTAGTACTGCTATTAGCGTTTAATAAGGATTTTCGATAAATATTTATAAGTCCATTATAACAATAGTCATAGCCTATTGTAACAAAATTGAAATAAATACTTAAAATTTATAAGCCTACCCCTGGTAATTGCATCATTAGATTTTTTTTGCATTAATGGTATGAATCTAAGTACGTAATATATACCCATAACGATTATATAATTTTATTAATAATTACATGAGCACTGAAAGAAACAACTACGAGTCACAACTGGGGCATCATACACCATATGGCTGGTTGAGGAATTTAATTTTTTTTCAAAGGGCATAACAGGCGTAATTGCGTTTTGAGAACTGCAGATTGTAATTGCTGTGCTGTAGTATAGCAGAACGATTTATGGACTTTGTGTTTTTATATAGTAAATTTAATATGATCATTTTAATACAGCCAATTCCATTAGAAAAATTATAAGTAATACGTGAACTTTAGAATATAACATCTTTATACAGCTTATATAATAGTTTTTGTGGCCAAAATAATACGAATATAGTTGCTGTTTCCTTAAATTACACGTCTGCTGTATTACTTTATGCAGAATTATTAAATACACACATGTGCAATGTAGCAATATTGTATGTAACAGTTTATTACTGGAAGACGACAAAAGAACATCTCTACAATGATGACTACATGGGTAACATTAATATTTAAGCAACGTATCTATGCACCCTAATCGTGCTACAATGAACGGCCTATGGACGTTATGTCCCAAGTCACATATGTCCTAGACGATATGTCCTAAATTTATTATTAAGTTTTTATGTTATTTTTTAACTTTAGTCTTAACATAAATCTGTTGATATATTAACACTAATGCTGGCACTCTTTGTAAAACACTTGAAGTCCATTGCATATTTTAACTGTTACTTAATAACAAATACGGCGTCCATTTCTTCCACACAACATAAACGGGCTCCCATATAAACATTCATACTGAATAGGATAAAGAATAACGATGCTCAAGAAGAGACTTCAACCAAGGCAATCGCGAATTTCTACTTGGTCTTGGACTAGGTCGGTTCGACGGAGCTTAGTAACTTTTATTATCGCCCACTTTCAAACATAAACAAATCATTTATCCAACTAATTATTCTAGTCGGCCGTCGGGCAGTGAATATTTTACTAACAACTGATTTTCATTATTATACAGGAAATACACTGAATGATATTCTAGTACCCTATTTGTAGTATTTACTTACCTTCTGTTCGTCCCTTTTGCGAGATCGCGCTTCGCGTGCCATAGCACCGCTCCGCCCCGAACTATTCGTTCTATGCACGAATTCAGTGGGGACAGCATCTTCTTTCAACAGTCGTCTTTCGACCAGTCCCAACAGCCTGTTTTCTAGATCAACCTTGAAAGAGTCCACGGTGAAATGGTCCTCGCAAACTATTTTTCGGTTGAAATTGAACTTCTCCACAGTATGCCCCGTACCTATGTTGTGAAGCCATTTCATTGCCAACTCGCGCTTCGCAGGGAATTTCTTGGCATTGGGAATTTGGAAAAATCTCTTTCCTTTCGCTGCCCCTTCTCCTGCTTTATGTTGACATCCGTATGCCTGACATTCAGGCATGCATGTTACTACCGCAATATTCGTTTAAAAAAAACTCAAATCATATTGCAGTGCTACTCTGCCTACTCTACTGATTACACGTTGCGCACCGCCTGTATCGCTGAGAGTTGTGGAAGGTCTACGTCACACTCACGCATTCTCTCGCGTTACCCTTCGTGAGTTCCTCGTGAAATGGGCAACAATGGCAGCGCCCATGGTCAGTGAAAATATACGTTTCAAGATAAATTTTCTGATGTATAACATTCTTACAAAATTAAACAATTTTGTTTTCAATATTCTATCTTGAAATTGTATATGGGAATTGGGGAGATTTTAACGCATTTTCAACACTATATAATATTATATATAATTATGATATTGCGTGTTCTTTAAGTCATGTCTTCATCAGTGGTTTAGCACTGTTGGGTGAAGTTGCAGTGAAGGTAGTCAGTTTGGCAGTCATTATTTGTGACTGTGAAAAGGAAATGTTGATACTGACAACGTATACGTATTTGAAAAAAAATATTTGAAAGTACTTGAAAATATAAAAATACTTTAGAAATTAAAGAAATTAACTACAAATATTTTTAATTCCTAAACTTCAAATACAAATACTTTAAAAGTATTTAAATTCTATCATATACAAATGTATTTGACCCCATATGTCTTATACTACATATTTTAATTGGATACTATAGCTCTTTTAAATATGACCCCCTGGATTTGAAATGTTAATTATTATTGTAATATATTTTATCATGTGTATTTGGCATTTAAGATAAACAAGACATTTTAAATTCTTAAACCCTTGGCAAAAAATTCTATAGAAAACTATAGACTTTCTATAGATTTCTATAGAATTCTGTAGAATTTTGCAGTTCTAAAGTTTTCTATATAATTTTATAGATTTGTCTATAGTTTTCTAAAGAATTCTATAGATTTTTCTATAGAAAACTATTGGCAAAAATCCTATAGAAAACCATAAGCAAAAATCCTATAGAATATTCTATAGAAAATTTAAAGTTTTTTTGCCAAGGGATATCAGTGGTCAAATTTTGCATGTCTATCTGCATCCGCAGGGGTCATGTAAAAAAATGGCTAAAAATCACTATGTCAACACGCGTCAGTACCCGGAGAAATAGTTCCCCAGGGCCTGGGGAGGGACCATTCGGGCATTCGTGAGACAAAACTACCATGGCGCCCCTATCGGAATGTAATGTACCTACCCTGGCTATTCGACCGTATCGGGTCAAATATAGCCACGACCCACGGCCACGTGCACGTTCTTTTTATTCTGATTCTGTTTTATATAAAACTAGTAACAGTACGTAAGTCGTAAGTCGTAATAAATTACATTTATGCCGCCCGCATCATCTTTTCGACATCAGAAGTACGTTAAGACGCGCATGGGATGATGTTGAATGAATGAAATAACAAAATAAAGTATCAAAATGTTGGAAAAGACAGTTATAACTATTTGAGCAAAACAAGTCAAGCGAGTCGAGGCACACAGTGACACACGACACCTCACCTGTTGCTGGCGGACGACAGTGCCGTGCTGGGCTGGTACACGCTGACCGCTCGTAAACAAGCTTTTAAGACTCAAACATGCACCGAGACTAAATATTTTTGAAATGCAAGTATACATGGGATGGCGTACAATAGTGGAATTAACGCAGAGTTATGTCAAAAGTTGGAAATTATACAGGAATAACGACGAAATCTTACCACAAAACCAAGAAAACTTCATACCTTATCTAGCAACACCGCCATCTATCGGACATCAGTGTCATTATTTTAACTTAAATTAACCCACCAGATGGCACTAGGAAAAGCATTGATTTCTAAATAAAATAAATGCATATCTTCAATTCAATTAAATTCAATTTATTTCAAAACACACACAATTAAAAAGCAAGCAATACAAATAATAAGTAACATGGTATGAATGAAATACAATTAAGAAATATGTTTTGAAAAGGAGTAGACATGAAGTGAAACACTTATATGTGTCTACCCCATGAACACTTTTCATAAAAATGATCTTAACTTTTTTCAAAAACTTTAGCCCCAATGCCTAAACAATAGGTCTGTAATTATTTACTCGTGCTATAGATGCTAGTATTTTTGTTTTTAACAATGGGCACAAGTACAATTAGGTAATCAGGTAAAATTCCATGACCAAAAAATTGATAAGCTAGTAACTAAACTTCTAAAGCACAAAGCACAGTGGAATTATAAATGTTCTGCAGATATTGAAATCTGAAAATTATATTTATATTCTCTAATTATAATGTTCATGTGTGTGGACAACATACGAAACGTTATTACTACTTGATATTAATTTTATTATTGATAACCACCTAATCTACTGCCGTCAAATATTAAACATTAGGATGGTTCTGGTCATAGGATTCTGTGTTCTCTGTGATCAGCTCTTCATTTTCATAATCTATTAATTTTGTGTGTTCCGGTTCTTTTGTTAGTTATTCTTAATGGTGCTTCAAAGTCATACACAATATCTTGCGTCTACCAGAACTTGGGTTTTAAATGATTCTATAGGGATTTAGCTTTCACTACTGTATCAGGGAGACTATTCTATGGTTCGGTAATTCAAATTGGAAATTAAAAAAAATCTTAGGTTTAATTTTGTGTGAATACCCTGGAGGGTAATTTTAGAGAGTATCCCGTTTCTGGTTCCTAGTGACAATTCATTGTTTATCAAAAGATTGGGTACAGATTTGTGGTCATAAATGAGTATAAGTATTATTTTGTCTTTTGTCCTGTGTCCTCTTAAATTTTGATATGCTAATGTAGGTAGTTTAAGTAATTTTAGCATTTATGCTTTACATGATATGATCATAAAAATCACCAGGATAAGATATAATGCCCGATATTTAACATCAGTGGTGCTTCTTTCTCTATTCTTTTACCCAATCCTCTTGTACACATGTCATGGTTGGAAGGAAGCTAGTATAGACTATTTGCAAAAGAAACAAGATCTGAACAAATCTCTCAATTGGATTCAGTATATTTATCAGTGTAATGACAACAATTATATCTACAAATATGATACAGTATGTATTTAAGATTTTGTGTGATTATCGTTTGAACACCAGGAGGAATGTTTAATGCTGCAATGTAATTGGTCACCAAATATAATGCGGAGTTCTGTGTGACTATGTCAAATGGCAATAATTAAAAATTAAACACAATTCCAGGTACAAATGTATGCAAAATATAAACAATTACAGTTGCCTTCCATGCTAAAAAAAACTGGGGTCATTTAGAAGCACATATTCCCCTGACGTCACCTGAGCAGCTGCTTATTTTGTCAAGAGTGGGCTTAGTGACAAGTGTTTCCAATCAGTACTTTCACTGTCATTCAGATGTCATCCATGGCATATTGTCTGACAAGAGAATACATTTCATATACACAATGATAGAAGGCATCAGTAGGTTTTGAATGACGTCACAAATAGACCAAATATCAAGTGTCATTGGTGTGACTCTATTGATGTCATTTAAACATGTTAAACGACTTTCCACATGTATAAAACTGTATGGTTTCTCACATATAATGTAATATGCGTTGTTTCAAAGTCATGACTATGTGAACGACTTTCCATATATATCACCAGTGAATTTTTTTTATTCCGCATGTACATGTTTTACAAACATACAGTTTTACACCAATGTTGGTCATTTCATAAGTTTTCAGAGTGTCTGAATGTAGGATTGATTTTTTACACGTAATACCTGTACATGATATATTACAAATGTATGGTTTCTCACCAGTGTGAGTCATTTTGTGATGTTTCAGAGTTCTCAACTGTCTGAATGACTTTCCACATATATCACAAAAGTGCGGTTTCTCACCAGCGTGAGTCATTTTGTGCAGTTTGAGAATATTCTAAATTTGCACTCTCTGTGTCTACTGAATAATCACGATCATTACCATATTGGCTTTTTAACTGCTGAAGTTACAAATGTTCATCCACGTTGGTCACACTTTTGAGTCATTCTGACTTTTCATGTTTGAATCAGGAAAAGCAAGAATACACAATAAGTTACCCTTTGAAGCATTTACCAGATTTGTGAATTTAGCGAATCGTTTTTAATCACAGGTCATATCATGGACTTTCATAGTATACAACTGCCTCAATGTGTATTGCAATTAGACGTTTTTAATGACATTCCACCATTCCAAGGAAACTAAATGAAGTAACAGTACATTTATAATGTCTTACATATAACTAGTAATGTACCAGATATCACCAGTGTGAGTTATTTCTTATCATTAAAGATGACAGGAATAATAAGAAAGGTTGACAGTAATAATAAAATTGGGCCAAGAGGCCCTGATGTTATTTGGAATGCAGTGTGATGTTGGGGAATCATTGTGTAAACTAGACGTACGAACTAGCCTTTTCAAACTGACAGAGTCACTTCAGACACAATTTGGGACAGACAAATTTTGAGATCATCTAAATTTGATAATATTTCTAGAGATTTGGAGGAAAAATAGGCACACCATAGAAAGAAGCCCTGAAGTCCTTTGGACAATAATGTGATTTTGGTCACCCATAGTAGCACTACAACACGGACTGTCAATACAATACAATATTATTAGTTTAAAAAAAACGAGACACACCATAAATATTGCCTCTTGGGTGGTCCTGAGATGCCTTCAGAAGGATTTTATCAAATACCGATTTCTTATTTGACCCCAAAATGGGAAGTGCCTGTGGAAAATCAGAAAATTGTATTATCCAGTTAAACTCAATATCAAAATATTCATTTACAATGCTCCTGCTATCTCAGGATATTACACTCTGCGGACAGTCAACATCTGTCAAGTATATATATTGAACTTGTGTAACTTCACTATTCCCAAAACAAAATTTATTGCAAATGTTATCAACATTTTATCAATGATGTTAATACTATTTGTAATTATGTCCTTAGTTATGACAATTATTAGAATAAAAACAAACATTTAAGCTAATCTAACCTAACATTCAGGCTACCGAGAGTGAAAAACTACCAAGTACACCTTTCAGTGAACATGGATCTAAGTTTGTTGACATAGGTTTCAGCTAGCCACTAATAATATATTGGTCATAGGTCTAAATCCACACACAGTAGACAGCTGGAACTGGTGGCCACAGGGTTGGCGAATACGCAAGTCCAGGAATATACAAGTCGACAAATACACAAATCATGCTAGGCACAATCCACATTTCAGCTTGTGTGCAATGCCTAGAGGTGCCTGCAGAAACATCCAATCAAATACAAATGTCTTGTGTATTATCTCTTTACCCAAAGATATGTCTATGCAAAATTAGAGGAAATGTTCATACACAGATTTTGGAAAAGTAGGCAAACTGAAAATGTACCAGATTTTGAGCCATTGAAGCACCTAGGGTACTTTTACAATGGTCCAAATCAAATAAAATTGTTTTTGCTTAACGACATTCAGTGCGCTAATGTATGCCTTTGACAACATAGAAAAATAGATTTAAAGTAGTTTACAAGATATCGGATGCAGAGTAAGTCGATATGGTTTCTCGCAAATGTGTGAATCATTTGTAATGTTTTATGTTACTTGAATGTATGAAAGACTTTACATACACATGTAAAACACGCATCACAAACGTGCAGTTTCTCACCTGTGTGATTGTGTGATATTTCAGAGTTTTCAATAGTCCGAACATGTATTACAGACCTTACAGTATGGTTTCTCACATTTGTAATTTCATGTTGTTTCAAAGTACACGACAGTGTGAACGACTTTCCACATGTATCACAAATGTAGTTTTTCACCAGTGTGAACAATTCCATACATTTGTATTTGACTGGATACTAAACAAACTGAATGACAATAAATTGACTGCCCACATGCAGTGCAAGTCTACAGCTTCACACGAGTGTGAATCGTCCTTTCATGTTGCTTCAGATTATATGACCTGGTGAATGACTTTCCACATGTATTACAAATGAACCGTTTCTTTCCAGTGTGAGATATTTCATGCAAGTTCAGTGTACTTAGTTGGGTGAATGACTTTCCACATTGACCACAAACGTACGGTTTCTCGCCGGTGTGAGTGAACTCATGATGCTTCAGAGTATATGACCGCAGGAACGATCTCCCACACGTATTACAGACATACGGTTTCTTGCCGGTGTGAGTCATGACATGATGTTTCAGGGAACCCGAGCGAGTGAATGACTTTCCACATGTATCACAAACGTATGGTTTCTGACCAGTATGAGTCATTTGATGACGTCTCCGGTTACATGACGATTTGAATGACTTTCCACATGTACCACAAATGAATGGTTTCTCCTCTGTGCGAGTCATTTCACTTTTTAGAGCAGTCGAATGTACCATGCCATGTAGTGCCAGAGTTCTGGCCTCTCTGTATGAATGTCCACATACGTTACAAATGTACGGTCTCTCGCCAGTGTGCGTCAGGTTGTGCTGTTTCAGGTTACCTGAATGTATGAATGACTTTCCACAAGTATCACAAACGTGTGGCTTGTCACCAGTGTGAGTGATTTTGTGATAATTCAGAGATTGATACAGTCTGAACGACTTTCCACACGTATCACAAATGTACGGTTTCTCACCCGTGTGAACCATTTTGTGATTTTTCAGAGTTTTCAAATGTTTGAATGACTTTCCACATGTATTACAAATGTATGGCTTATCGTCAGTGTGAGTCGTTTCGTGATTTTTCAGTGTATTCAACACCCTGAATGACTTTCCACATGTATTACAAACATACAGCTTCTCATCAGTGTGAATCTTGTTGTGATTTTTCAGAGTGTTCAACTGTCTGAATGGCTTTCCACATGTCTTACACATGTATGGCTTCTCACCAGTGTGTGTCATTTTATGTTTTTTCAGAATACCCATCTCTCTGAACGACTTTCCACAAGTGTTATAGATGTGTGGTTTCTCACCACTGTGAGTCGCTTCATGTTGTTTCAGATTCCTTGACCGTTTGAATGTCTTTCCACATGTATCACAAATGAACGGTCTCTCACAAGCATGTGGACTGAGTTCAATATTCGACTGTTTGTTGAAGATTTCCTTGTTAGTCGTATTGTTGCACATTTGCTTCTGGTCAATGTTTTCACAGTAATCTTCACCCCAACATGTCTCTGAGACATTCTGAGTGGGTTCACCTTTGACCTCTTTCAGTACGCCAGCCCCACACACGACCCAACGTCTCGTCTCTTCCCCATCTCTGTCACATTCATTTGGATCTGTCAACTCTTGTTTCACTTCAGTGGGTTCATTAAGACACTGAGTCACCACTGATTGCTGGCATGAAGCTGGGAATTGCAGAAACTCTTTTTGGTCGCCTCTTTCGTCTTCTACACCATTCACAGTTCCCAAACGTGTTTTGAGGTGAACACCAACACCACATCTTTGCTGACAGCATACGTCTTCTTCTTGCTTAACCTCTACTTGCTCGGCTTCAACCTTTATGTTCTGCACCAATTTGTAGTCTTCAGTAGAATATTTCTCACCATCCGCAGAAACTCCACAAGTTGTAGAGATTCTGTTTTGAGTGAAGTCTGACTCAGTAAGCTGAGAGTCTTCTTGAGTTGTGTTGTAGACGGGTACATGGCTCTCTGCACCGACATCATGTTGATCGTCGTTGTCCATTGAAACCGAAGTGTCACATAACTACAAATAAATCACACGTCACTTAGTTAGAGCTATTACAAAAACTGGAATATCATTAGATGTATTATTTTGGTATGATTTACTTACTTTGGAGCATTATTGTCGAAGCGAGTACTAAAATAAACCATTCTTGGAGCCATGAACAATATATTTACTATTAGATGTATTGTTTGAAAAATAATTTTGCACTTTTGAATACATTTCTCAACATTATAATATTTACTTAATCTCTTACCTGGGTAGTTATAATTTTACATACACTGTCATTAAAAAGTGGGTCAACTGGCCCTGAATTCCTTTGATCAATAATTTTATAGTAAGTTGGTAACTATTGAGTGTTTTGGTGAATCACAGTTACTGTTTAGCCTCTTGACCACCTACTTGACCACCTACTTGACATTTTCCTTGGTTATTCATATATGACCAGAAACAGTCAAACTGTGTGAAATAAAGTATACAATATTAATAAAGTGATTGATTTTTTACTACATAGTTGTATATATTAATTTTCAAGTTTTAAAAACTGTTACTTACAGATGACAATAATTATATCTTTAACCAGTAGACTGTAGACACTACAGTCATATCAATTTAAATGTACTTACACTCATTATCCACTCGAGATGACAAGAAACACAGCCACTTCGAGTGAATGCAGTGACAGGACTTAGTGGTTTTTAATCAAAATGGAACTATTTACTTTCACTTCAAAGCCACATGACCATGATGCAACTGATACCAATAAAGTGTAGATTGTATTCTCTAGTTGTTCAGAATATTAATTTATGTCTGTCACCTAGAAGCGACAATAATATCTTTATTTTTGCAAATTAAAATGGCAAGAGTTCTAATGTCTACCATCTCTGATAAAACAGTCATGTCACACATCATTATTGTGTGAACAATTTGACAATAATTTGCATTACAAGTAGATAAGGGATTTTTATGGATACATTAGCTACACAGTTTATTATTGGTGAAGAGTGGTCCATGTGTAGCTTTATTTATAAATCTGAAGATTGTCTGCTTTGAAATCACCAATAAATGCAAACTATATGAAAATAGTGCTATATCATCACCATGTGTAACAGGTGCTATCAGTATCACCCACAAATTTTGCCATGCAATGCAAATAATGGCAACAGTTTTACTCTGAAGAACCCATAGTGGGGCTCCACAACAAGAGGAGCAATTTGTTTAATAACTTGCATTTTACATACTGTATAATGATGTATATGATTACATGTTTTGTAGACATTAAACGTGATCTACAAGTTAACCCACAACCCTGGTCTTGTATTTGTGATATATGTTTATTCATGATTATGGTTACACATAGTTTAGCTATCGTGATTAATGTGGTAATTAAGGTTGTTTAATTATTTATTAATCAGGGATGCGTTCTTGCATCGTTGGTGCACCATAGCAGTCCAGTGACTGGGCTTGCCAATTAGCACTTGCCTATTTAAGCCGAATTTTGGTGGTAAGCTGCCCCTTTTGAATTAAGCAGTAGCGGCGGCTAATTGTTTTGAGGCAGGGTGTAAATAATTTCCCACCCTCCATCCCTGCTTTGGCAGACATTGTATTGTATTTTATTATGTGTAGTTAGTTAGAGTAGCATGATTTGTAGGTCATGGGAGATCAGTGTTTTTGGCAATATTCATTACTGTATAATGATGTATATGATTACATATTTTTGTAAATATTAAACGTGATCTACAAGTTAACCCACAACCTTGGTCTTGTATGTGTGATATATGTTTATGGTTACACATGGTTTAGCTATCGTGATTAATCAAGTCCTGATATAAAATCGACCATGAACCTTCTCCAGACTTTGGCATCAGAAATTAAACTATCCATATTAACAATGGATATGACGGTTCTGTGAGCACTCAACAATGATTAGTGGTGACAGTTGGAGAGGATTTTGGCAACATTAACAGTAGTTAATGTCGCCAAACAAGTTTTACTATACTTTATGTTATCACATGGAGTGTTAGCTATGTTTTTAACAAAGTGTTGAACATATATTGGACATTTTAATCAGTTACTTATTTATTTGTCCAATTTTGTTTATTTTTTTATGTATTTACTTAAACTTATTTTACACACCATAGCAGTTGAGGTATGGAATGGCATAAACAAAACGTACCAACATGATTAATTTATTTTAGTTAATCACGTCTGCAATGCAAAAGTGCAAATAGTAATAAATGTAATGAACTGTTAATGATGGCCAAAGCCCTAGACCTAGTCCTACCTAGTATATCATGGTCGCACCATTATTATAACAATAATTAAATATGCATCAAAGTAAACACAACTTGCTGTTACAGAAAATCAATAGTTTTGACGGTACACCGTAATCAATTTAGAAGACAAATGGCATGAGGATAACAAGGAATTCTTGTCGTTCTCAGTGAATTTTGAAGAAGGAGCCTGCCCCGGCCTGGGAGTGACCACCCTCAGCTCAGTGCCAGCGTAGAATGTAGAAAGATCGGATTGGCAAATATGTTCTGAAAAATGAATGGTACCTTAGGAGATCATGACATTGTAACAGAACGTTGCTGAGTGCTGGAAACAACTAGAAAAAAGGCGAAATGGCCGATAAAGTAAGTAACAGTAAGCTATGCCTATGACGTTCCCGTTGTTCGGTTGGCGTTGATGCAGAGAACCCGGTTTTAGTACTCAACAAAGCACTAACACCAGAGATGGAGTAATCATACTCATACACCAGTACTTTTTGAGTAATCGTACTCGTACTCATACTCGAGTACAAAGCAAAGTAATCGTACTCGAGTACATTACCAAAGTAATCGTACTCACGATTACTTCTCACGGTTACATTTTTTTCAAATGAACTGTTGCAAGCAAATATATTACACAGATACAAATGGCAATATTACTAGTAATCCAATAACTGTAATAATAATTGAGCTATTAATTTTCTATTACTGTTGAGCATTTAACTTAAATAAATATTCAGTCAGATTTCCCTAATTAATACCTTCTCTCCCCAGAGAAGCCACATCTCCTTACCCTCCTGCTTACTGTAGTACCTGTACTGGTAGTGGAAAGTTGAATCCGGGACAAACCCCCTCCATACATAACTCCATCAGGACATAACCTCCTTCCGGACATAAACCCCTCGGACAAAACACCCTCATCATAGATACTAGCCTCAACAATTATCAAAATAATTACACTTAACTTGGCTTATATGTATGTGCATACTATATATACAAATGTAACTCTGATATGCGAAATATTTCATGTGGCATCCCACAGGGTTCAATATTGGGCCCCAAACTATTTATTCTATAATATATTAATAATATGTGTAACATAACTAATAGATCTAGTAAAATTCATCCTCTGCAGATGATACTAACATTTGTTATGCAAATAGTAATATCGGTAGACTAAACGAATCAATATGTTAACAATATGTTGTGTATTGGAAAAATTATGCATATAGTTTGAAGTAAATAAATTAACTGTGAATGAACATAACCATTTCTCAGACACTAACCAGAATCGGCCACAGCATTTGGTGGAAATAAACAGTCTGATGAATGAAACTAGAAGGTTGATGTTTGCAATAGAAATAAAATACTTACTCGTTTAACCATTCTTGAGTTTAGTATCACTGTTGAGGGGGTTTTGTCCGAGGGGTTATGTCTGGAAAAGGCTTATAATGCGCAAAGGAAGCATATTTTTTGGTATAACCTTGGCAACAGGTCTTAAAATCATCTAAATAGTATATAGAACTTAAAAACCCCTGTACACCATTCATACAACAGATTCCCTTATTTAAATAACTGTACATGTTTCCATGCCATTTTAGTTAGTGAGGAAACAAAAGTAACATTGGACATTAATTATATGATGCTTTATGTACACCATTCATAGATCTGATTCCCTTACTCCTTAATAATGTAAACGTACATGTCACTACATAATTTTAGTGGATAATCTCAACACTATAGGACTAAGGTTTCTCAGTAATCTGTAAGTTAGTCTCTACCAAACTGAGTCCTGTGTTTGGCGACTAGTTCATGTTTGACTGTTCAAAGAGCTTTACACTTGACTTCCCTGACAGACATGTTCAATTAAACACTGTCTCGGGTTCTCCTAGAAGCATTCAGCCATACAAAAAAATATGCGCAACGACTGCTCATGTGCACCATTGTCTATAGCCAGGAATTCATTTAGAATGAAAAACTTCCCCACAGTTTTAACACTGCAACACAGGATTTGAACCCGGGATCTCCTAGTCGAGAGTCCAAAGCTGTACCCCAAGCAAGCCACTGCGCTCTAGACGGTTTGCCTATATTACTTTACTTACTAGGACTCACATATGGCGACTAACAGATATATTTGTGGAATATTGGTAATGAAGAATACAGTTCTATTGAGAATTGCATACCTTTGGTATATCCTGGTATTGGTGGTTTCCTTCATTTGTCCTGTAGTAGTAGTAGTCAATCTCTGCAACGCCAGGACCTGTGCTTAGCAAGTGACGAACAATCTGAAATAAGACAATAAAATCTAGTAAGGAAAAATCTTTGCATATAATCTAGGACGTTGTTGCATAGCCGAGCATCGGAACCATGTTCGCTGGTGATAAAGGTCCGAGCACTCAACACACATGCGGCCATGCGCCTAATTTGACTTTCCCGATGCTCGGACGCGGTGCAGCAAGCCAAGCATCGGAACCGTGTTTGTTTGTGACAAAGGTCCGAGCATTCAACGCACAGGTGATTTCTTCGTTGTACTTTCACGTTACTCTTCTCATCAGTGTCAGTAATCGTAGTACTGCTATTAGCGTTTAATAAGGATTTTCGATAAATATTTATAAGTCCATTATAACAATAGTCATAGCCTATTGTAAAAAAATTGAAATAAATACTTAAAATTTATAAGCCTACCCCTGGTAATTGCATCATTAGAATTTTTTTGCATTAATGGTATGAATCTAAGTACGTAATATATACCCATAACGATTATATAATTTTATTAATAATTTATTAATAATTACATGAGCACTGAAAGAAACAACTACGAGTCACAACTGGGGCATCATACACCATATGGCTGGTTGAGGAATTTAATTTTTTTCAAAGGGCATAACAGGCTAAAGTAATTGCGTTTTGAGAACTGCAGATTGTAATTGCTGTGCTGTAGTATAGCAGAACGATTTATGGACTTTGTGTTTTTATATAGTAAATTTAATATGATCATTTTAATACAGCCAATTCCATTAGAAAAATTATAAGTAATACGTGAACTTTAGAATATAACATCTTTATACAGCTTATATAATAGTTTTTGTGGCCAAAATAATACGAATATAGTTGCTGTTTCCTTAAATTACACGTCTGCTGTATTACTTTATGCAGAATTATTAAATACACACATGTGCAATGTAGCAATATTGTATGTAACAGTTTATTACTGGAAGACGACAAAAGAACATCTCTACAATGATGACTACATGGGTAACATTAAAAATGTACAATCAGTTCGATTGTTTTTGCTCCTCGCGTTTCAGACTAATTTCACGAAAAAGCAAACCTACGAAGTATCCCCTGTGACATGCTAACTCGTTTGTGCAAATGTGTGGCTTCGTTTTTATTAAATAAACAGAAAACTCAGAAAAAGAGTATTTGCTATCATAGCCGAAACTCGAACCGGACACCCTGTGTTACCGTGACATCCGGAAAAGACTGTAGCTTGAAAATCTCGCGTGAGCGAAAACGAGCAGTGAGATCGACCTTTGACCCGTCCATGCTGTCAGTCCTTCGATAGACTGTTTACTATAATTTATAGAGTCGCAATATTCCCGTTCTTTTGCTGTTTTTTGTTCAACGATGGGACGCCCGCGTATGTTTGCGACCGAATCGGCAAGGAAACAGGGAAGTGCACAAAGAGCCGCAGAAAGACAGATACAGCGGCCGTGCGCACACGTGTATTTGGAAAAGTTATAGACTTGTGCAAGTTGTGGAATCAAATGACATGTACGACAGGTTAGTACTCTGTTATTACTCGGCTTCAACCATTTCACATTGTTTTAATATTGCGTGTGCCAGCTGACAAAATTGTTTTGCTATTAAATTAGTCGACGGTATTAGGCCATTTAGGGTCATTCCGAGTGAACGCAAATAAAATTCCATAAATTGGTTGCTGTCATCGACGTCTTGGACTTAGTCTTAGATTATTTTTGAATGGATCAGTACTAATACAGTATGATGAGAGCCTTTCCAGTTTTGCATTTGGTAAGATTAGCAAGAATCCAAAATTTGAGCGTTGTAGCTTAAATAGGTTTCAAGTTATGGCACTTTGACATTTGACAGGTTGTTAAAAATAAATAATTGTATTTACATTTAATTCACTAGTCAATATATTCTGCAATCTTGAGCCTGTGTCAGTGAAATTGTGGTGAGTTGATCTATATAATATAGAGATTACATAACTACAATTAGAATATAAATACAGTGTACGGTTAATGTACAGCTAGGTGATACAAATCATGATTAAGATTTATTCAAAATATCACTCGCGATAGGGTTTTCAGACCCTGATTGTGAGCAGAATACACATACCTTAGACATAAATTGATAAATTGTACATATTTGGTATATAAATGTGCAAATCGGAGGAATATGGCAGGTCTGGTTGCCTTAATTATGAATCTATACATGTATATGCAAAGATGGTATGTTATTATATTTCTTAAAATATGACCAACTTCCGACCCAAACATTTCGATGAGGCGTAGCTTGTATTGTCACAAAACCTTTTCTATGTGTAAGCTCATTCCTATAACTCAAATAACTAGTAAAATAAGTCTCAATATCCTTCCGAGCTTCCTTCACAACAAAAATGGCATACGCCTGGGTGCCACAATTTTTAAAATAAATTGCTCGTGATATACTATGACACAAAATTGTAACTTTTGTCATGATTTAAAGGTAAAGGTAAGGATTGCTCAAAGCGCTTTTTACACTTTACTCCCTGGTAGTTCAATCGAAGACCATCTCGGCTTCTCTGGGAAGCATTCAGCCATGTAGCAATTTTGCGAAGACTGCTTGTACACAAATAGTCATCACTGTTTATAGCCAGGTACTCATTCATACAGCTGGGTGAAATGGAGCAATGTAGTGTGAAAAAAACTTGCCCAAGGTTTCACATGGCAGCACAAAATTTGAACCCGGGTCCTCTTATTTTAGAGTATGATGCTCTACCCCTGAACCACTGCGCTAATACTAGCAACCTTTGTTTATGACCAATATTAAAGAAAAACTGTTAGTCTCACAGACTGGTACATTTCGTCATGATGAAGTTTCAGTAGTATGCCTGCAGTGCAGTTGTGAGGAACACTAAGCAGGTTTTCAGCTCACTTAGTCTTCATGGCATTAAAATTAACTGATTTTAGTAAGTTTATTGTAATATTATTTTGCCTAAAACCACTAATGACATGTTATGGTCCTGTGCAAGTTAACAAACACAATTTGCTGTGTTTTGTGGTGAAAAACTCAGCAGTGATTAAGATTAACAAAAATATATTTCATTCAATATTACAAATTAACTATTCAGGGCTGTATAGTCCAAAGGACCTGAGGACCTCTTGGGCCAGTGTTGATGATTAAATGCCCATTTTGAGGTGTTTACAGTAATGCTCACTGGTTTGGTTATGTTTTATTTCAGATGTCGCAAAGACGTTGCCACTCTGCAGCCTGTTACTATATGTGAACTTTTGTGCATGACATTGAAGAAATTGTGACTGATGAGTACAGACGATGAAGACATGACACTGATGACAAGAGCGGAAGACGTCACTGGCAAACCATTCTGCATTGTGTACAAAGAATGCCTTTTGGAGCTTGCCAGAATGGAGGTAATCATTGGTATTTGATATTCATAAAATATCATCATGACACAAGTAACTGCATTTTAAAGATGTTTCTTAAAAACTATTCATTTTGTATATGGCAAGAAAGATGTTATGTTTGTTTTGATTATGTTTAAATTGATGAAAGTGTGGTGTATATTGGTTAATTATATGTTGCCATATTTATGTTACAAACATAGAAATTAATATTATGGAAATTATACATTGAAATACCATTACATCATGCACTATAATTGGTATCAACTGCATTCTGATTGGGCAGGCTGAGTAGAGTGGAATACATAACTATCTTTACAGAAAGCACTAATTAATGCCCACCTATGTCACTGCATTCACACAATTTTGCTGTGTTTGTGGTCATCTCATATGAATAACCAGAGAAAAATATGCCAACTAGGTGATTATGGTGAAGAAACATTTAATTCATAATTACAAACTTACAACATATTCAAAATTATTCATTATTAGCCCCATGAAATTATGTGTAATAATTATTTGTCACAGTCGTCTATTTGCCTATTTGTGTAGATGGATAGATTATGCAAAGTCAAAGGGTGCAGGCTTCCCTATGACCTGAAAATAAAACGAGTTTCAAATGTGCGGTACTTCTGTCATTGAGTAACACAAATTCTTTATACTAATCAGTTCTGCTGGTAAAACAATTATTACAATTGTTGTCACATACACAGCTATGCACGGTTGTAACGTTTAAAAAAATTAAACGGCTTAACCAGTAGAGCATTATATATGTTAATATGCATCTAAATTGTCAGCTTAGGTATATGAATTTTATTCATCTGCCAGTGGAAGTTTTTGTGCCCCCTAGAATTAATTTCTGAACCTGCTCCTGCGTATGACAGTTTATTTGTCTGCATGAGGTTTTTGCAGTAATGGGTGTCCTGGATAGATTGTATATTGTTGGAATCACATGTGGACTAAAGTAAAGACAACATAAAGTAAAAACATTTTATTGAAACTTTTGACAAGATTGACTACAACATAATGGCAAGCACTGCACATGATATATGTATTTATTTTTAATATCACATGCACATCAGATAAAAAAAAACAATCAGTAAAATATAAAATTAGGAAAAGGTTGAAAACATGTATGGTTGGTATATATATATATATATATATATATATATATATATATATATATATATATATATATAAACAAACAGTTACTTTTATCAAGATTCATTCATTCACAAAAATATCCAGCACAAATACATAGTATGTCAAATGCTGGTTAGTTAAAAAACATTAATCCCATTTATTAGGCTTTAAAATGATGCCTTTACCCGAAATGACATTACCTACTGCAAATGTGTGCCTAACACTACACCCATGGGCAAATTGTTCAAAATCCTGAAACAATTGTTACACAAGAACAAAATCCTGGCAATTTACCTAAAATTGTAAAGTTTACTCATAATGCATGCATTATGGATATTACTGAAACATGCTGTAAATAGCTTATTTTTTACAGCAGTAGAACATAAATTGATGTTTTATTAAACATATTTCTCTTGACAAGTTTGCATACAAGTTTCACTTTGGCTTGAATGGCAGACTCATCTGACAAGATTTTGTAAATGACTTGTCCAAAATATTTACAATGTGACAAAGTTTAACTGGTTAACTCCTGAAGTAATTGTCTTAGAAAGTTTTGACTTTCTAGATACAAAGTACATATACATACTATATACATGTAATGTGTACATATTAAATAACAATAATAACAAATAAAGTACACTAAGTTAACTATAATTATGATGATTACACTAGTCATGGTCCTCGCCATGTGGCTGAGAGTTACATGTGCAATCACTACCCCGGGTATGTGTTTACTCACCTGTATGAAGAGTACCGGCTACAGATAGTGGTAGATATTATTACTTTATATAGTTAGTCTTTGCATAATAACATAAGTGTGGCTGAATGCTTCCTACATTAGTAGATATGTTGTTTGATTTAACAGATCTTAATAAAGTGTAACATATCTGGCATGTAGAGTTTACGATATGAATACCAAATACCAAACAATTCTATAATAGACTTTTGCTAAATGTATCATCACATATGATATCATAAATGTCACAGCCATGTTAATTGTCACTTTGTTTCTTGCACAGGTAGATGTGGATGCACAGAAAATGTCAGGTACCTGGCATGCAGTACCATTAAAGAGAGTGAACTAAGTAACACAGTAATGCCATCGATATCCAAGCCGATGAAGTTCACCAAAGAATGCCGAACCTATCTTATTGTGTTGAGAGAGGTTGACCGAAGGCTCATGCCATATTTGCCAGACCATGGTACCCACTGTTCTACCACAAACTGCAAAGCTAGTCAGATATCACCATATTCGCATGTCAAGCAACCTGCATTCTATATGGATCTCTAGTCAGTTTGGGTAACTGACTGGCCTGGAAGTCAGTGCACACACCATCAGTACAGGGGAGTCTGTTATGGATGCAACACATGACTGAGATCACTCGGTTGATATTCACATGACATTTGATCTGCAGCGTCTTGCACAGCCCATGGTTGTGGAATCTTGTCCGGGATCTTGGATGGTATATAGCTTATTAACTTGTTGACCTAGTGGTGGTGTTCAGTTTCCTGTTGAGTGTTGACCTGAAAAGAAAAGCATAATATTCAAACTCAGTAAACAAAAACTGGCATCATGGTATTAGAGTTGTCATTATGGAGTGTTCTTTGCCATAATCAATAAATCTACAGCTGTATAACATAATATTTTATGTATGACCTAAAGCATTCCACAAAAAAGGCAGCAAGAAATATTTGGCTACAGCAGCATGTACAGGTTCATATCTAAGCAGGGTTGTAATTTATTAGGTCTGTATTGTCATTACATGAAAGTAAAATTACCATGCTATTTTTAAATGTAGGGATGCCTTATCTTATATATTATTATAGAATTATATTTACTCCCAAGCATAGCGCATTCATATTTTCTGTTTTATTTTCGATATACAATTTTGTGTCAGGGTATGTCATGTAATAACTACTGCATGTTATATTTGACATTTTATGGCTCAGCTGGATGTCAAAGTAAATGTTGGAAGTGACAAAATAAGGTGTTGTTGTGATGCCAACAGTATATTTCCTTCACTGAATATTCAAACATGTCTACCTTCTTCAGAATGAATAATAATTGATTTTATAAATTTATTTCTGAGTTATTGTTGTATGCTGAATAGTTTTTTAAAGGTGTTGACCGAAGTCTGTGTGGACACTGGACTGGACACACTTAGTATAACATGCATTACACAACTGCAAAGGTTATCCTAGTTTTCCATATCCGAGATATTATGAAAATGCTAATGAAAGCAAATGAGTATTGAAATGGGCATATTAAAATATTTATCAAATGTATACATTGTTGATTGTTAAAATGTTTAATTCACTTGGAGTGATCAAACGTTGGCCTCTTGCGAACTATGTATCCTCCATGCATTTGCCCGACACAAGTGATTGCATTACTCTTAGTCCCTCCTCTGCCTCGTCTCACTTGCATTGTAGTGTGGCCCATACTAATATATCATAATTTGAGTTGTATTATGCATTCATATATTGCTGTGATGAAAAGATAAAGATTAGAACAGCTGGCATATGTGAGTTGAAAGGTATCAGGTATTACATAGACTACAGCCAGGCATCACTGACCACAATGGAAACAAGTGCAAGAATGTTATGTGTAATACTTGCATATGGTGTACACTGGCTAGTAGCTATACAATCATTTTATATTCATGTTTACCTTTTTGTATATTGAATAAATTCATCACCATCATGGTTGTCATAAATGTTTTAATTATTATATAATTATAATATTATTATTATTATATAAAATATAATGCAAATCAGCAACATCCAGCAATCATAGTAAAATGTGAGTCACAAAACACTGTTTAAATAATTGTGATAACCAACATAATTCTTCGTTTGACGTTCTGTTGCACGAGATAACGGATGCTCCCCACGGTGACCATCACCCGGAGCCTAGCTACTGCCAATGTTCCGAAGCCAATGAGATATCATTTCGTCCCTAACGTCATCTACACTCTCTAGATATGTACTTTTGCAATTACACAGCTTATGAACAAGATCCTGCGTTATCAAATACAATACATATAAACTTATAAATAAAGGCTGTATGAGTGTATCTGGCTGAGACTAAGCGATGCCGATGCCGACTGTCAAACTTTAAAAATAATCTAACAAGTTAGAGAATCCACGTCGAGTAGGCCTATAATGAAGTTCACAAGTTGCAGTTCTTGTTGAATTAGCCCACGACTACTCGCCCTGGTTGCTAACTGCAATAAAACACTTAATACATACCTTCACAGAAGAAACACTTCGGAACGTTCGTCACGACACGCAAAAGCACATGCGGTTTGTTATTGTGCCGTAGGATGCCGATCTCGTATAAAACACGTGACCCAAAAAGGGCAGGACGTCTACACCGGCTAATGGTTTCGTCAGTTATACCCGGTGTAACGACGATTCTTTTTTGCCGAATAAAAAAAGATAAGTACGCATTTTAAAATTAAACTGATTGCGCATACTAGTTAAACTATTGAAACATTACACATCAGGACATAAAAGAAAAGGATTGGCGATGGGCAAAACGAAATGATTGTCAACCTTTAATATTTAAGCAACGTATCTATGCACCAGCTAGGTACCCTAATCGTGCTACAATGAACGACAACGACGTTGTGTCACCATATTTTTTATCGATCCTCCATTTAGTTACACTTACAGGGCGTTAAATATAACAAATACGGCGTCCATTTCTTCCACACAACATAAACGGGCTCCCATATAAACATTCATACTGAATAGGATAAAGAATAACGATGCTCAAGAAGAGACTTCAACCAAGGCAATCGCGAATTTCTACTTGGTCTTGGACTAGGTCGGTTCGACGGAGCTTAGTAACTTTTATTATCGCCCACTTTCTGATTTTCATTATTATACAGGAAATACACTGAATGATATTCTAGTACCCTATTTGTAGTATTTACTTACCTTCTGTTCGTCCCTTTTGCGAGATCGCGCTTCGCGTGCCATAGCACCGCTCCGCCCCGAACTATTCGTTCTATGCACGAATTCAGTGGGGACAGCATCTTCTTTCAACAGTCGTCTTTCGACCAGTCCCAACAGCCTGTTTTCTAGATCAACCTTGAAAGAGTCCACGGTGAAATGGTCCTCGCAAACTATTTTTCGGTTGAAATTGAACTTCTCCACAGTATGCCCCGTACCTATGTTGTGAAGCCATTTCATTGCCAACTCGCGCTTCGCAGGGAATTTCTTGGCATTGGGAATTTGGAAAAATCTCTTTCCTTTCGCTGCCCCTTCTCCTGCTTTATGTTGACATCCGTATGCCTGACATTCAGGCATGTTACTACCGCAATATTCGTTTAAAAAAAACTCAAATCATATTGCAGTGCTACTCTGCCTACTCTACTGATTACACGTTGCGCACCGCCTGTATCGCTGAGAGTTGTGGAAGGTCTACGTCACACTCACGCATTCTCTCGCGTTACCCTTCGTGAGTTCCTCGTGAAATGGGCAACAATGGCAGCGCCCATGGTCAGTGAAAATATACGTTTCAAGAAAAAATTTCTGATGTATAACATTCTTACAAAATTAAACAATTTATTTTTTCAATATTCTATCTTGAAATTGTATATGGGAATTGGGGAGATTTTAACGCATTTTCAACACTATATAATATTATATATAATTATGATATTGCGTGTTCTTTAAGTCATGTCTTCATCAGTGGTTTAGCACTGTTGGGTGAAGTTGCAGTGAAGGTAGTCAGTTTGGCAGTCATTATTTGTGACTGTGAAAAGGAAATGTTGATACTGACAACGTATACGTATTTGAAAAAAAATATTTGAAAGTACTTGAAAATATAAAAATACTTTAGAAAAGAAATTAACTACAAATATTTTTAATTCCTAAACTTCAAATACAAATACTTTAAAAGTATTTAAATTCTATCATATACAAATGTATTTGACCCCATATGTCTTATACTACATATTTTAATTGGATACTATATAGCTCTTTTAAATATGACCCCCTGGATTTGAAATGTTAATTATTATTGTAATATATTTTATCATGTGTATTTGGCATTTAAGATAAACAAGACATTTTAAATTCTTAAACCCTTGGCAAAAAATTCTATAGAAAACTATAGATTTTCTATAGATTTCTATAGAATTCTGTAGAATTTTGCAGTTCTAAAGTTTTCTATATAATTTTATAGATTTGTCTATAGTTTTCTAAAGAATTCTATAGATTTTTCTATAGAAAACTATTGGCAAAAATCCTATAGAAAACCATAAGCAAAAATCCTATAGAATATTCTATAGAAAATTTAAAGTTTTTTTGCCAAGGGATATCAGTGGTATTTGAATGGTATTTGAATAGTATTTTAATGGTATTTTAATGGTATTTTAATGGTATTTTAATGGTATTTTATGAAAGCTTATATAATATATATATATATATATATATATATATATATATATATATATATATATATATATATATATATATATGGGCTACCCAGCAAACACGTAACGTTTCCGTAACGTTAGCAAAAGGTTATAATTAGGTTACGCAGTAACATTCCCATATGTAACTTTAAGGGAACGTCAAGAAAACTTTCCAAAAAAACGTTAGGAGAACGTTACCAGCTAACGTTATCGTAACCTAGAAATAACGTTCTGCTAACGTTCTGCTAACCTGATTTTGTTAGCTGGGGAGTGATAACAAAGTTCTTTGCCAAAATGTTGGATTGGGAAGTTCGACACAGGCCGGCACACCATGGGCGTCGATCAGTGGGGGACGAGGGGGCCCCCCTTCTTTTCGGCTTGAGGGGTCAGCATAGGAAATGTCCTCATACTTTTTCAGTTCATAAAACAAACTTATAGGCATACATAGCGAGACTGATCACTCCCCTCTCTTAACAAACCCACATCGGTCTAGTAGTAAAATTAATAATAAGAACTAAACTTCCGACTACCTAGTGGAAAATCACTAGATAAATTGCTTGGTGGGCTGCAGCCCGCAACTTGACATTACTACAGTAAATTCATTATGCCGGACTCTGTCATTTTGCACCCTTGTGTTGATATATGTATAGGCATTAACCATCAAGCACATAATATAAAATTATTATTAATTTTTTTTGCCTTGTCACCCCTTTGATTGCAGCCTGGTCGTCCTGGTGGATATTTATATTGCCTACGGCGGAACCAGCAGATTTATGCACTTTTGTAATTTGATCTCATTTTAGTGATGACAAATTTCTTTGCAAAAAGGTCGGATTGGGAAGTCCTACACAGGCACTCCTGTAAGCTTTGCATCTTGTCACTCTATGAATCAGGCAAGCAGTGTTGGGTCCAAAATCTACCCCAAATGTTCAGTAACTGCGGTGGGCCATGGCCCCTCTTCAAATATATGTTGCCAACACAACTATTGTAAATAGCATAACATAAAGGTTTGTTTAGTTGAGCATATAACTAGTCTGGCTGTCTAGTAAAGGTCAATGTGTCATCCATCCCACTCTACATCAACCAATCAAGCCTTTGTAGTCACAGTGACCCCAACCCATTAACAGGCTGGGGGTATGTAACTAAATCCCAAGTCAATTAAAACGTTGATAAATCATTTACTGATAAATAATGAAATTTTCTTAGGCATGGCTATGCTATGAACATGGTTCTTTGATGTCTACAGTTTTCTAATGTGATATTTTTTATTTTCATTAATACATTTCATTAGAGCAGTTTCCATAACAGTATAATATGAGGTCAATTTCCAGAATTTCCAAGAAAATTCAAATGGTAGGGTGGTACTACCGGCCAGTTAGCGCAACTAACGTGTTTTTCTTCTTCAATTTCGCAGTTGTTTTAATACAGGTCATATATATTAATTTTTTTTATTATTTTTTTTGTTATTTCTGTATTATTTATTTGTTACCTTTATGAAAATTGTATTTCTACTGGGGTTGCAACAAATACTGTGTTTAGATATAAAACAAATTGTAATGACTTAAATTTTAATTGTTTTTATGTTTGCCGGACTAGTAAACCTTTTGGCGAACTAGTAAACTTTTGACTTAACTAGTCCCGCTGTCTAGTAAAACAATTTGGAATCAACTCCCTATTGCGATTAAATCGTCTGAATTTCGTAAGAAATTGAAAACATATTTATATATAATTGTTTGAAATTGCTTTTCTACCATATAATAGAATTTGGGCAGTTCCATGCTCCAGTGACGACTTTTGCCTGTCCCCTTGAGTATGACTAGATAAATGATTTTGTTTGTTGCGCCTCTAAGCTTTAATATTTTTAATATTTATTATTATATTATTATTATTGTGTGTAGAAGATAATCACATCTTGTCATGTAATGAAGTGTAGACGACATGCGCATGCGTAGTGTTTTTCGTCTATTTTATAAATATGTTGGTTTACTTCGTTGTGTCTGATTTGATAGCAATAGTAACATTTATGTTACACGATATTAATTTCTTTAAAACATTAGGACAGTATAACGTATTGCCTATTAAAAATAAATACTATGATGTCTTGTGATAATTGTATAGGCTGATGTTGACGTTCTGTCAACGCTGGCACACAAATTAAGTGCTTTAATACCCCTGATTCCAACATCCTCGGGTGTAGCACGCCAGATTTAAAGGACAAAAAAGGCTACGGTTTCGTGTCATACACCTAATAGAGTTTATACAAAGTAACAATTTCCACATATACTCAATTTATTAACGTCAGCTGTTTACTCAGAGTGTGACTTTAAAGTCTAAAATTCTGACGAAATCCACGATGGTCTAGACGCCGCCATAGGTGAAGGGTTAACTTGGCTTGGCCATTCAGCGCGCGGCATTCTATATCTCTGCCAGCTTCCGGCGACGTTGTTAAGGGTCAACAACTTCGAGTCTTCGACAGTTCGTTCGGTTGGCGTGACATCTAGCAGCTGCTTATAGACGTATATCTAAATATGTGGTTAAATCTATGGTAAACTTTAGTAATTATGCCTTCGTGTTCGGCATACGGTTGCAATAATAGTTGAAACAACCGGTAGTATTGAAGCAATGGATTCACATTGGTGATTTGCGGGCGTACTGTTTGGAATCCCTCCAGTCCAAGTACAGTTCACTTTGCGCGGTCCATTTTGAGGAGAAATGCTTTGATGTAGACATGTATCATCAGTTGATGGGATGATTTCAGCGATAACAATAATAGACAACTTTATATTTACCGTCATCAGCATGTTACGCGCGTTGCCGAGTTGCAGCCATTTCATGACAACAGCCAAACCCCATGCAGGGAAGGGAAAGGCTAAAAGCCCTAGTTTTCGAGAACATGACGTCACCAATTTATGTGTAGTTCTATATTTACATGCCGCGCAGGAATATAATCTGATAAGCGCGCCGCTAACGGGTTATGGAACGGAAACAATGCGAAGGAGAAGGAAGCAATTTCTTGCCAGAAATGTGTTAGTAAATTACTAAATAATCGTAATGGCACTTTCGATAGTGAGTACGGGCTGTTGTGGACGATGGTAATGCCGGCCTATTGACGTTGACTTTATCATGGGCGAATATCTGGTATTCTCCAGTCCCGTCCAGCCTCCGGGTGTGTCTAAAAGCCCTAGTTTTCGAGAACATGACGTCAACCGCAAACATGTGTACCGCGTCATGCTATATTTAGCACTCCCATGGCGCTGTGTAGCACCACGGTGGGATACAGTTCCCAAGTGAACATCTAATTAAAGAAAGTGTGTGTGTGTCACAAGCTTATTGATGTAATCAAGAAGTAGTTTTAAGATTTCTGCATTATACACGATAAACATAATAGTCACATTAACTGTGCGGCCGTTTCCCGTGTGTCACTGGTCACGAAAACTCGGGCTTTTATCATTTTCTAGTAGGAAACGCTAAAAGCCCGAGTTTTCGTGACCAGTTCACAAGTGAAATAGATTGCATGCGGTAAAAGAAATGTCTTCACAGTGTGTACTAGGAACAACAATTTAATTATCACCGGTGGAAATATCAGCTTAATAATCACGGAAATATTCATAGGCGAAAACGGCAAAATCCGGGCCCGAACATTCAGACCCAATTATATACGTATATACATACGCACGCACGTACGCACACACATACACACACACATTACATATAATTATATATATATATATATATATATATATATATATATATATATATATATATATATATATATTCAATTCAATATCTTTATTTCAGACTGTCATACAGATGTCCACATAAACATGAAAAAATTATAAGTGACAAGAAAAATATAAAAGTATTGCACATGGTAAATAGAAAAAAACTTTGCACAATGGTACTTTCAATCAAAAACTATTATGTATATACAACATATATATATATATATATATATATATATATATATATATCTAGGTTGACGACAATGCCCATTGTATTGTCTTTACTATAGTTACATTATAACTACTACTGTACTACATATGTTATTAAACGGCATTGCTAATTTTCACATACATTCAGTGACTCTCTTTCGCTACATAAACATAGCAATGCGCAGCAGATTCCAATACACATCATATCCTATACAGCTCTATTGATTAGGCAAGGAGCTGGTGGGTAAAATATTTGTTTTCCCAAAGGAAGGCTAACATTTAAGCACGAGTGTATTATATATATATATATATATATATATATATATATATATATATATATATATATGTTGTATATACATAATAGTTTTTGATTGAAAGTACCATTGTGCAAAGTGTTTTTCTATTTACCATGTGCAATACTTTTATATTTTTCTAGTCACTTATAATTTTTTCATGTTTATGTGGACATATGTATGACAGTCTGAAATAAAGATATTGAATTGAATATATATATATATATATATATATATATATATAATTATATGTAATGTGTGTGTGTGTGTGCGTACGTGCGTGCGTATGTATATACGTATATAATTGGGTCTGAATGTTCGGGCCCGGATTTTGCCGTTTTCACCTATGAATATTTCCGTGATTATTAAGCTGATATTTCCACCGATGATAATTAAATTGTTGTTCCTAGTACACACTCTGAAGACATTTCTTTTACCGCATGCAATCTATTTCACTTGTGAACTGGTCACGAAAACTCGGGCTTTTAGCGTTTCCTACTAGAAAATGATAAAAGCCCGAGTTTTCGTGACCAGTGACACACGGGAAACGGCCGCACAGTATAATGTGACTATTATGTTTATCGTGTATAATGCAGAAATCTTAAAACGACTTCTTGATTACATCAATAAGCTTGTGACACACACACACACACACTTTCTTTAATTACATGTTCACTTGGGAACTATATCCCACCGGGTCCCGGATGTTTCGGCCAAAAACAGTTTCGGCACACGGATGTTTCGGCACACGGATGTTTCGCCACAGGATGTTTCGGCACACTCCGACCTACTCAGACGGATGATTCGGCACACCTCGTTAAAACTCGGATGTGCCGTGACGGATGATTCGGCACATTGCACACGAGCAGCGGAAATCTAAGGACGGACGTTTCGGCACACATTTGGTTGTACGGGAAACCGCTTCATATACGCGGAGCAGAGCAGAGCGCTCAAAATCAAAGCGCGGTTGTTTGTATAATGTAGTAACAAATTAATGTATGATTACTTATATGTCATTTGCATGATGATGGGCATTTCCATCTTTGTATATATATATATATATATATATATATATATATATATATATATATATATATATATATATATATATATATATTACAAATGTATGTATTTAAATTTGACCATTTCATATATTAATACCATATACCAGTTATATTAATTAATAAAATTATAACGGGCGCAAATTTAGTACATACATTTGTAATATTCATATATTCATATATATATATATATATATATAATAAAATGGATGTATTACATTTGCGGCCGTTATAATTTAATTCATTCATTCTTCTGCACGGCCTGTGTACCTAATTGAAGATGTTTTAGGAATGACCTTACCACGTCTGTATTGTTTGCGATGTAATACATGTGAGATAAGACCCTTACTATGGATGTTTACTTGTTATTTGATTGCAGTAGCACTAACGTCATCCTGGTAAACAGTGACCTGCGCTAATCTAATTGAAGATCTTGAGGGAGACCCATCCTGAGCACATTGTTCCCTTTTAAATACCGCCTTTACAATAGGTGTTTGTTTGTTTGTTTGTTTGATTGCCGTAGCACTAACTGTATTCTAATAAAAGTGGTTTGCGCTAATCTAATTGCAGATCTTGAGCATATTGTCCGTACTCGAAGCCTTTATGTATTCAATTGACTGCAACTCATTTGAACCTATGCAATGTGTCACAGTCCATCGTTGGAAAAGGTGTTAAGGACATGTCCCATGTCCCTACATGTTGTGTAGTGTCATAAGCACCCTTAGAGTGTTATAGGTATAAAAGGAATACAAAATTGACGAATCAAAACCACAGTCCTGTTGATGCATCTATAGAAGAGACTGTGTTCGGTTCACACTTTGTCTGTCTAAAATGGAACTCTGTATCCGAATTTCGCAAATATTAGTCAAATAATAATATTAATATACATTATATATTACTCGCAATGGAATGACAAGCAAGGCAAATAATACGCAAGTAATACAAATCCCCCAATATTAACCAATAAATAATTTAAAAAATCCAGAATTTCGCAAATATTAGTCAAATAATAATATTAATATACATTATAATATATATTACTCGCAATGGAATGACAAGCAACGCAAATAATACGCAAGTAGTCAGGACGCAAATAGTCAGGACGGATGTTTCGGCACAGGATGTTTCTGCACAAGATTGCAGAAACGGTTGTTTCGGCACAATGTGCCGAACTTCAACGATTGCCGAAAGGGATGTTTCGGCACTTCCACGATTGCAGAAACGGGTGTTTCGGCACATGTGCCGAAACTGTTTTTGGCCGAAACATCCGGCTCCCATCCCACCGTGGTGCTACACAGCGCCATGGGAGTGCTAAATATAGCATAACGCGGTACACATGTTTGCGGTTGACGTCATGTTCTCGAAAACTAGGGCTTTTAGACACACCCGGGAAGGGAATCTACGTGGAGAGCGCCTCGATCACCGTGGTGACGTCATTCTTCGTCTAAGATGGGGTACCGCATAGTATTTGGATGGCTGGGTGTTAAAAAATATGTTTCTGGTAAACCGCTGGCGTTAAAAAATTGAGTATATGTGGAAATTGTTACTTTATATTAACTCTATTAGGTGTATGCCACGAAACAGTTAACTTTTTTGTCCTTTAAAACTGAAGGGTATGCTGTCGGAAATTTGCAAAGCGTATTGTAATTATTATGTTTTCAAGTGGCATTAGCATACCAAGAAATTTCTAAGAATTTCCTCTTCGGTGACCATCCGTGACAGCCGGTTTCGTTTGCGGCTATTTCTCGCAAATCGGCTCAGTGACCAATGTTGACTAATCAGACGTCAGTATCGTCGTGCTAATGGCTTAGTGTGTACGTTTGCATGCACGCATTCATGCACGCACACATCGTCAGCTGTGTGTCAGCCGCCAAGAAAACTGAAGTTTTGCCAGAACCACAACATTTTTGGATATATCACTGAAGTGAACCTGTAGTTGCAAATTGCTAGTGTTCTCAATAGTATGCCTCGCTCGTCTCCGTCTGGTCTGAAGTAGTTTTATGTTCACGGGTGTCCTCATTCAGTTGTCAACTCGCCCACAGTTCCACCCTCTCAATAGTTTCATGTTCAGGGGTGTCCTCATGCATTCAACCTGCAGGTTTTAAGCTTTACGTTCTCAATAAATGGTAATGTTCTCACCTAGTAAACGTAAGCTGTTGTCATAATATTGTAGACCTACTACATTTACCCGTTAGCGTTGGAGCGTAGAGTTGGCAATTGTTGCGGTTTCGATAGTACACGGAGTCTCAGAAATGTCGCTGTCGAGAGTAGAAAAGACAGGGTTGTCGCAGTTGAGGGTGGAATTCTTGGGAAATGGTCGATTTGAAGGGTGAGATCCTCGCAAGTCAGGGCTCGTTGCGCTACGCTACATACCCCTGGCTGATCGTCTCAGTAAAGCTAGGGAGTGAGGGGATTCGAACAATTACAGCAATTGACTTTTCCAGTCATTACTACGTTAGCCGTGGGAACAGCGCACATACCCACCCCAATTTGAAGATAGATACACGACTGGTGGGAATCCCAATATATTGACCCATTCACGTCCTAAACATTGCACGTAACACGAGCAGCGTGTGGCTGAAATCACACACAAAATTAGTTCACATGACCGGAGGCCGACCACACTCGTCGCAAGCGATTTCACTGAGGAGTCATAAGAGGAGTTTTTCATAGAGATGTAGAGAACAGCTGATATTGACGTCATCAGTCGCCGCGACCCCTAGCGCTCGAGAATGGAGGGCCCAGATTCGGCAAAAAGCATACTTTGCATGCGCGCGCAAGCGCAGTGCACGCTATTATCTGCTCTGGCCTAACGTTGATGACATATCCGGGCCGAGTTTCCTTGAAACACATGCAAACCGCGCATGCATTTTTATTTCAAATTGGCGTAATAACAATTATAATACTGGAATACTTGAAAATAACGGAAGCTATATGTTACTGTAGTAGTAACGTAGAATCCTGGCCCGCTATCGGCAGATTGGTGCCGAATCTACGCACGGCCGAATCTGGAACCATGACACTAGACGGAGATTCGCCTGGGACGAGATTCTTAAAAACGGTGAGTGTTTATTGTCAAGTACTGTTTATTGTCATCAGCAGTGGGCATCTGTTGAGAAGCTTCTGCCATATGTCTAGCCTCGGTTACCCAGACTCCGTGAGGTGGCAGCACTTTTAAGCCCCCTCAACTCCGCCTGGGACAGTATATGAGTTTAAGTTTCTACATCCGGGCAGCCTTACCCCAGATTAGGGTAGAGACACTGATTGGCTCTCAGGCCAACTGTGAAATAAAAAATTAAATAACGATATACTTTTACAAGATAATGATATCCTATGAAAAGTATTCAACATTGAACTTATATTAACACAAAAGTAAGACAAAATTCAAATTCACAGTTGTTTATAAAACAAGAATTACGGCAAGATTAACCAGTATCCGTGAGGTGGCAGCATTGTCTAGCCCCACACGGATAGCATACCAATTAAATAAGGATACCTTTTTATCAAATAATGCTGTATTATAAAAACTATTCTGAATTAAACTTATATTAACACAAAATAAATAGATATACAAATTTGCAGTTGTTTATAAAAAATATATATTACGGCAGTGTCCGTGAGGTGGCAGCATTGTATAGATCACGCAGATACCAAACAAAAGCCGTTAATGTAGCCAGACTGTCTTCTCGGCGTAGTTCCGCAGCCGACTGACAGTCGGTTAAGCGAGAATACCATATGTCAAGCGTGCGGAGCATCACTCCAGCCGCTAGTGCTGCAAACAAGTCACAGTGTTGGAAGCGGGTACTGCTCAACATACCCGCATCTGTTCACTGTCGCCACAGGTCCGCACTGTGCTGTCAGTCGTCAAGATAGACACAATAGGTGCAGTCCATTCAGGGTATGTCACTGGCTCGATCATGTTTGCACTCCGAAGTCAATCAAGCTCATCTTCCACTTTCTTTTTCATTAATTATAGAACACTTCTCGCCTGCCAAAAACACCGTTTTTGCATCTGGTTTGATATGCTTTATTGTACCCATGTCATTGCAAAACAATTCTGGGAACCAGACCAAAAGAACAGCCGGCCCCTTTACACTTACCATGTGATATCCTGTGGCCCAGTTCACTTTTGGAACAGACAGTTAGTCACGTCCTAGTAGACCTGGTCCCGATCTAGGCACAACAACAGCTTGCAAGTTGTGACGAAGAGTGTCATATTCTATCTCCAGCCGCACGTATTCTAACGGGTGAATGTGTGGTCATCGTAGGTGCGCCGACGTTGGACATTGGTTGTAGTCATGGTCAGTGGTGGAGCCGACTCTTTTATCCTGGTCCAACCTAGCCTCGGTTACCCAGACTCCGTGAGGTGGCAGCACGTTTAAGGGAAATTAAGCCCCTCAACTTCGCCTGAGATATTAATGGGTCTTAAGTTTCTACATCCGGGTAGCTTTACCCCAGATTAGGGTAGAGACGCTGATTGGCTCTCAGGCCAACTATGAAATTAAAATAACGATATACTTTTACAAGATAATAATATCATATGAAAAGTATTCTACATTGAACTTATATTAACACAAAAGTAAGTAAAAATTAAAATTTACAGTTGTTTATAAAATAAGAATTACGGCAGGATTAACCAGTATCCGTGAGGTGGCAGCATTTTAACAAGATTTAACAAGACCGCCACCTAGAGAATCAACTCAAGATGGCAGGTGGACAAGGAAGCCCTTTGGCTTATCGAGAGTCCAACCCATCTATCTAAATGCACCCCGCCCTTCTTAGGTACATGTCAATTTTATTTTTGAACATATTAACACTACTAGCACTTACACAATCAGCCGATAATCTGTTCCATTCATTTACTGTTCTTTGTGAAAATGAAAATTTTCTAATATCTAATCTACACTGCTTCTTTGCTAATGTAACTCCATGTCCTCTAGTCCTTCTCTATTCCTTGACTGAGAAAAAAATATTTCTGTCAATATTTTCATACCCATTCAATATTTTAAAAACTTCTATCTGATCTCCTCGCAGTCTCCTGGTTTCTAGTGTTGTTAATCCACATTCTTTTAGACGCATTTCATAACTAATATTCCTGAGTTTTTGTATCATTTTGGTTGCTCTTCTTTGTACTCTTTCTAGTATATCAATATCCTTCTTGCGATATGGCCTCCATGCCTGTATGCAATATTCTAAATGAGGCCTAACTATTGTTTTGTACAGTGGTATTATTAGTTCTTTTTCCTTGTACACTATATTTCGCCTAATTAATCCAAGAATTTGGTTTCCCTTCGCTGCTGCAATTGCACACTGTTCCGATACCTTCATATCAGCACTAATAGTTAACCCTAAGTCTTTTTCCTTTATGGTAGTATTTAGTACAGTATCACCCATTGTATATTGTGCATCTTCATTCCCATGTCCTGTGTGGAGGCACTTACACTTCCCATAATTAAACAGCATTTGCCACTTCTCAGACCATTCGGTCAACTTATTTAGATCATCTTGTAATTGCTGTCTATCTGTATCACTTTTTATTTTTCTGAACACTTTTGTATCATCCGCAAACTTCAACACCTTGCTTGTTATATCATCATCCAAATCATTGATATATATCAAGAACAAAATAGGTCCCAATACTGATCCCTGCGGTACTCCACTCAAAACCGATTTCCAGTTTGAAACCTCCCCATCAACTACTACTCTTTGTCTTCTATCAATAAGCCATTTTTCTATCCAGTTAATCATAACATTGCCTATGCCATGGGCCTTCAGTTTAAGTAGTAATCTTTGATGTGGCACTTTGTCAAAAGCTTTTTTAAAATCTAAGTATATTATATCTACTGGTGATCCCTCATCTACCCACTTTGTGACATCTTCCAAAAAACATAAGATATTTGTTAAGCATGACCTCGCTTTTAGAAACCCATGTTGAGATGGGTTAATCAAGTTATTTTTAACAAGAAAATCAACCAAGTGCTCTTTAATTAGTCTTTCTAATAGTTTACAAATCACCGATGTTAAACTCACTGGTCTATAGTTCTCTGACTTGCTTCTTGATCCTTTTTTAAATAATGGTATGATGTTTGCTTCTTTCCATTCTAACGGAACTACTCCTTCCTCTAATGCCAAATTGAACACTGTTGCAAGTGGTGTGCTAATTTGTTCTACAATTTCCAGTAGTAATTTGGGAGGAATCCCATCCACTCCAGGTGACTTATTATCCTTCATGTCCCTTATTTTCTTAGCTACCATTTTTGGTGTTACAATTAGTTGTCCTAAATAGTCTGACTCTCTCCCTTCGAATTTAGTCTCTGGTACTGGTAATGCACTAATATCTTCCCTGGTAAATACCGAACTAAAGTATTCATTTAGGTTTTCTGCCATTAAGAATCCCTCTGTTATTATTTTTCCATCACTATCTTCTAGAGGTCCGACCTTATCCTGAACTTTCTGTTTACTTCGAACATACGCATAAAAACTCTTGCTGTCATGTTTTATATTAAAAGCTAATTTTTGTTCATAGCTTCTCTTTGAATTTCTAATTTCAGCTGTAGCTTGGTTAAGTGCTTCTTTATAAATGGCATAGTCTTCTTCACTTCCATTATGTCTATATGTCTTCCACATAATTTGCTTGTATTTGATTTTTCTAATGGCTTCTTTTGATAAGTGTTTCTTTTTTGACCGTTTCCCTTGTTTTTTCAAGGGGACAAATTTTTCGACAATGCAGTCAATTTCACTCTTTAAGATATTCCAACATTCTTTTGCTGTCTTATTCTCCAGTGTGTTATTCCAGTCTATCTTTGCTAAATATTTCCTCATGTCCTTATATCTTCCTTTGTGAAAATTTTTCCTGTACCGTATTTTTCGATTCTGTTCTCCTTTTACTTTGATGATAAAATATATCTGGTTGTGATCACTACATCCCAGTGGCTCACATATCCTGACATTATCAATAAATTCCTTCTGTGAGCTCAACACTATGTCCAACACGTTCTCACCCCTTGTTGGTTCTAACACATGTTGAATAAGGAAACTGTCTTGTACTAAATTTAAAAACTTTTGATCTTCACTCCCAGTACTCTGTAGAGATTTCCACTGTATACGCCCATGGTTAAAATCCCCCATAATTATACAGTCCCGTTTACTGACTTCCTTTATAGCGTTTTGTATTTTCTCATTCTCTTCTGTGTTTATGTTTGGACTTCGATAAACTAACCCAACAGTTAACGTTGAGTTTCCTGAAACTATGTTACACCAGACAGCTTCTTCACATTCTGCTTCTTTTTCTAATTTTATTTCGTAAGCCTGGATGGATTCTTTAATATATAAAATAACGCCACCTCCCCTTCTCCCTATTCTATCTTTCCTAAACATGACATATCCTGTCATTCCTAATTCGGCATCTGATATGTCGGGGGTGGCCCAAGATTCAGTTATACCTATTATGTGAGGGTCAGTATCTTCTACCATAATGTTTAGTTCATTTCTTTTGTTTACTATGCTCCTTGCATTTAAACAAACACATTTATAACCAAATGTGGTAGAGTTTTCCAGACTGTTCTTTGTCGTTTTCTTTGTGCTGTCCTTATCTGTGCCTCCAGTATTTGGCTTCTCTGTGAATCCCCCCTGCGAATCTAGTTTAAATAACTGAAACCTGTTCCCCTGTCCATAGATCGAAGCAAGTTCTCGGAGAAAACTGCTGCGCCCTTTCCGCTTAGATGGAGGCCATCTCTCTTATACATATCTTCTTTTCCCACAAAGTATCCCCACAAATCTACAAATCCAACTCCTTCTTCTTCGCACATCTGCTCTACTAGAACGTTGATTGCCATCCTCTTGCAGTTTCTATAGGCTACACCCCTTCCTCCCATCACTGGCAAAATTCCTGAGAGAATAATCTGCTCAACTCTTGTCTTCTTCAGCTTCCCTACCAACTGTCTGTATCTTTGCACTATTCTAGTTGTCCCCTCCTTGTCTGCATTGTTCGTCCCTACATGTACTAATATAGATCCTCCCTGGCCATGCCCCAACACGTTCCCTACCCTTTCTGTCACATTCTCTATCCGAGAGCCCGGAAGACAAACAACAACATCTTCGCCTTTGTTTAAAGTCTTGTCTGTCTTTCTCAAAATTGAGTCGCCCATAAACACCCTTTCTGTTCTCGATGCCCCCTCAATCACTGCCTCAGAGTAGCTCCTCCGTGTTGCATCTCCCTGGTCGTTGACTTTTCTTCCTCCCGCCTTCTCTGTTGCGTCTTTTCGTCCTGTCATCATCCCTGTTATTGACTTCCCTTTCGGCACATTTACTCTCAGTTCCTTTCTTCCATTCATCTTTCCTCCGGTCACATGAACTTCTCTCCTCTCCTGTCCCATTGTCCCCCCCTCATCTACTGTCACTTTCTCCCCTGTCACCTTCCTGCATGCCGTGCTTTCTCTTGTTCTTTCTCCATTTGTTTTCCTTGCACTCACCCTCCCTCCTCTCAATCTCATGTCCTCATCCTTCTTGTGACTGCATTGCTCATTCCGTCCTCTTCCATCCGTCTCTTTGGTTATTTTCATCTCCAGCCCCTTCACAATATCGGTTAGTCTAGCTAACTCTACTGTAAGACATTCCACTTTACAACACCCTGTGCACTGGAAAGTAAAGTCTTCCTCCATTGTTTCTGCCCATGACTTTGTGCATCCGGATAGAGCAAAATCGACAAAGCTGTGACAATAGTCACATACTAAGTGCCTCCTTGCCTTCACTTGCCGCTTGCAAGGGGCCATATTATGATATCACAGGAACTCTAAATTTACTCAGTCTGTATACCAGTTAGTCTTTAGAAAGACTGTTTAATGTGGACAGTAACTGCAGCTCACTTTATGTTATACACAACTGACAAATTTAGTCTTTCCTGCACCGTTCCCTAGCGGACACGTTGGACACTACCAACATAAACAAACTAAGGTTTCTACTAAAAAGCTTGCTTATTTTTTAATAACAATGCTACCTGATCAAAGTATTATCTTATTTATGTAGCTGTTATGTTTGCTACTTTATATGTTACATATTCTATCAAATAATCAGATTTGCTAAATCTTGTAAACAACCTTGTCGAAGGCTAGATTACCCTATTATCACCCACTATGCTAATCTGCTCATAAATACTTTTAACTAACAAACTTTTACTAAAACTTTATGAATAATCTTCACATAAGAATAATACTGTAGCTGTTATGCTGAATACTATATCTGATAAATATTCTATCAAATAATAAGTTTTGCCAAATCTTGTTTACAAACTTGTCGAAGGCTAAATTACCCTATTATCACCCACTATATTCTAATCTGGTCAAAAATACTGTTAACTGACAAACCTTTAACCAAACTATTACCCAATATATGTCTAGTACTGCTTTATGAATAATCTTCACATAAGAATAATACTTATCAGTCAATATTTCCTCTTGTTTTTCAACTTTTATGCACCACCAATTTCAAACATCTGCTCCCGCCAATGTTCCCGCCAAGCATTGTCTAGCCCCACACGGAGAAATACAAATTTGCAGTTGTTTATAAAAAAAATATATTACTGCAGTGTCCGTGAGGTGGCAGCATTGCATAGATCACGGGGATACCAAACAAAAGCCGTTAAAGGTTTCCAATCATTTCGTTTTGCCCATCGCCAATCCTTTTCTTTTATGTCCTGATGTGTAACGTATCAATAGTTTAACTAGTATGCACAGTCAGTTTAATTTTAAAATGCGTACTTGTCTTTTTTTATTCGGCAAAAAAGAATCGTCGTTACACCGGGTATAACTGGTGAAACTATTAGCCGGTGTAGACGTCCTGCCCTTTTTGGGTCACGTGTTTTATACGAGATCGGCAGCCTACGGCACAATAACAAATGACACGTGCTTCGATCTGCGTGTCATGACGAATATTCCGAAGACGAAATGCTTCTTCTGTGAAGGTACGTCTTAAGTGCATTATCGCAGTTAGCAACTCGACGCAGATTCTCTAACTTGTAAGATTACAAGTCTGACATTGTTAAACCAGTTTGACAGTCGGCATCGCCCGGCATCGCTCACATGACTCAGTCAGTCTCAGCCGGCAGTAATGCCAGTATTTATAATTTTATATGTACCGGTATTGCATTTGATTACGCAGGATCTTGTTAAAAAGCTATGTAATTGCAAAAGTACATATCTAGGGAGAGTCGATGGCGTGAGTGACGAAGTGATAAATCATTGGCTTTGGAACTTTGGCAGTAGGCTCCGGTTGATCGTGGCGAGCATCCGTTATGTCGTGCAACAGAACGTCAAACGAATAATTATGTTGGTTATCACAATTATTTAAACAGTGTTTTGTGACTCACATTTCACTATGATTGCTGGATGTTGTTGATTTGCATTATATTTTATGCAACATAAGTTAGATTTTTATGACAACCACGATGGTGATGAATTTATTCAATATAAAAAATGTAAACCTGAACATAAAATGCTTGTATAGCCATCAGCTAGTGTATACCATATGCAAGTATTACACATAACATTCTTGCCCTTGTTTCCATTGTGGTCAGTGATGCCTGGCTGTAGTCTTGTAATATTTGATACCTTTCAACTCACATATGCCAGCTGTTCTAATCTTTATATTTTCATCACAGCAATATATGAATGCATAATACAACTCGAATTATGATATATTAGTACGGGCTACACTACAATGCAAGTGAGACGAGGCAGCGGAGGGACTAAGATTAATGCAATCACTTGTGTCGGGCAAATGCATGGAGGATACGTAGTTTGCAAGAGGCCAACGTCTGATCACACCAAGTGAATTAAACATTTTAACAATCAACAATGTATTAATTTTCAAAATATTTTAATATGCCCATTTCAATACACATTTGCTTTCATTAAAATGTTCATAATATCTTGGACATGGAAAACTAGGATAACCTTTGCAGTTGTGTAATGCATGTCATACTAAGTGAGTCCAGTCCAGCGTCCACACAGACTTTGGCCAACACCTTTAAAAAACTATTCAGCATATAACGATAACTCAGAAATAAATTTATAAAATCAATTATTATTCATTCTGAAGAAGGTAGACATGTTTGAATATTTGGTGAAGGAAATATACTGTTGGCATCACAACACCACCTTATTTTGTCACTTCCAACATTCAATTTGACATGGATACAACCTCCAGCTGAGCCATTAAATGTCAAATATAACATATGTAGTAGTTATTACATGACATACCCTGACACAAAATTGTATATTGAAAATAAAACAGAAAATATAAATGCGCTATGTTTGGGAGTATTCAAATAATTCTATAATAATATCCAAAATAAGGCATCCTTACAATTAAATATAGCAGGGTAATTTTACTTTCATGTAATGACAATACACACCTAATAAATTACAACCCTGCTTAGATATTAACATGTACGTGCTGCTGTAGACGAACATTTCTTGCTGCCTTTTTTGTGGAATGCTTTAGGTCATACATAAGATATTATGTTATACAGCTGTAGATTTATTGATTATGGCAATGAACACTCCATAATGACAACTCTAATACCTTGATGCCAGTTTTTGTTTACTGAGTTTGAATATTATGCTTTTCTTTTCAGGTCAACACTCAACAGGAAACTGAACAGCACCACTAGGTCAACAAGTTAATAAGCTATATACCGTCCAAGATTCCACAACCATGGGCTGTGCAAGACGCTGCAGATCAAATGTCATGTGAATATCAACCGAGTGATCTCAGTTGTGTGTTGCATCCGTGACAGACTCCCCCGTACCGATGGTGTGTGCAGTGTGCACTGACTTCCAGGCCAGTCAGTTATCCAAACTGACTAGAGACCAATATAGAATGCAGGTTGCTTGACATGCGAATATGGTGATATCTGAGTAGCTTTGCAGTTTGTGGTAGAACAGGGGGTGCCATGGTCTGGCAAATATGGCATGAGCCTTCGGTCAACCTCTCTCAACACTATAAGATAGGTTCGGCATTCTTTGATGAACTTCATCGGCTTGGATATCGATGGCATTACTGTGCGAGTTCACTCTCTTTAATGGTACTGCATGCCAGGTACCTGACATTTTCTGTGCATCCACATCTACCTGTACAAGAAACAACGTGACAATTAACATGGCTCTGACATTTATGATATCTTATGTGATGATACATTTAGCAAAAGTCAATTATACAATTGTTTGGTATTTGGTATTCATATCGTAAACTCTACATGCCAGATATGTTACACCTTACTAAGACCTGTTATATACCTAAGCTAACAATTTAGATGCATATTAACATATATAATGCTTTACTGGTCAAGCGGTTTAATTTTTTAAACATTACAACCGTGCATAGCTGTGTGTGTGACAACAATTGTAATAATTGTTTTACCAGCAGAACTTATTAGTATAAAGAATTTGTGTTACTCAATGACAGAAGTACCGCACACTTGAAACTCGTTTTATTTTCAGGTCATAGGGAAGCCTACACCCTTTGACTTTGCATAGGCTAGTGATGAATAATTTTGAATATGTTGTAAGTTTGTAATTATGAATTAAATGTTTCTTCACCATAATCACATAGTTGGCATATTTTTCTCTGGTTATTCATGAGATGACCACAAACACAGCAACATTGTATGAATGCAGTGAAATAGGTGGGCATTAATTAGTGCTTTCTGTAAAGATAGAGTTATGTATTCCACTTTACTCAGCCTACCCAATCAGAATGCAGTTGATACCAATTATAGTGTATGATGTAATTGGTATTTCAATGTATAATTTCCGTAATATAAATGTCTATGTTTGTAACAAAAATATGGCAACATATAATTAACCAACATACACCACACCTACGTCATTATAAACTTAATTAATCAAAACAAACATAACATCTTTCTTGCCATTATACAAAATGAATAGTTTATAAGAAACATCTTTAAAATGCAGTTACTTGTGTCATGATGAGATTTTATGAATATCAAATACCAATGATTACCTCCATTCTGGTAGTGCCGTCTTCCGCTCTTGTCATATCAGTGTCATGTCTTCATCGTCTGTATTCATCAGTCACAATTTCTTCAATGTTATGCACAAGTTCACATGTAGTAACAGGCTGCAGAGTGGCAACGTCTTTGCGGCATCTGAAATAAAACAGCCAAACCAGTGAGCATTACTGTAAACACCTCAAAATGGACTTTAATCATCAACACTGGCCCAAGAGGTCCTCAGGTCCTTTGGACTATACAGCCCTGAATAGTGAATTTGTAATATTGAATGAAATTTATTTTTGTTAATCTGAGTTTTTCACCACAAAACACAGCAAATTGTGTTTGCTAAATTGCACAGCACCATAACAGGTCATTAGTGGTTTTAAGTAAAATAATATTAGAATAAAATCAGTTCATTTTAATGCCATGAAGACTAAGTGAGCTGAAAACCTATTTAGTGTTCCTCACATCTGCACTGTAGGCATACTACTGAAATTTCATCATGATGAAATGTACCAGTCTGTGAGACTAACAGTTTTTCTTTAATATTGGTCATAAACAAAGGTTGCTAGTATTAGCGCAGTGGTTCAGAGGTAGAGTATCGGACTGTCAAATAATAGGACCCGGGTTCAAATCCTGTGCTGCCATGTGAAACCTTGGGCAAGTTTTTTCACACTACATTGCTCCAGTTAACTCAGCTGTATGAATGAGTACCTGGCTATAAACAGTGATGAATATTTGTGTACAAGCAGTCTTCGCGAAATTGCCACGTGGCTGAATGCTTCCCAGAGAAGCCGAAATGGTCTTCGATTGAACAGGTCTGCCAGGGAGTAAAGTGTAAAAAGCACTTTGAGCAATCCTAAAGATTGGATACTGCGCTATATAAGAACTTACCTTTACCTTTAAACCATGACAAAAGTTACAAGTTTGTGTCATAGTTTTGCATAAAAAAATTACTTAATGTAACACATACATACATCATAATATTTACCGGCGAATCTCTTCTAGTGTATCATCTCCAAATTGATAGGTTTTATCAGCTGGATCAACTGCTTCTAATCACATTGGGTCGTCATCATAGGGGATTCTGCAACAATATAAATTTTATAATTTATATTATGCAAAAGTATTGAAGAATACATGTTTGGAAAATCAGCTGGAAAAGTGAACTACAAATGAAATACAAAATAAAATTGAAAGTTTGACAAAAGCTGTGTTAAGTGTACACAAATAAGAATGGCCAGAATGGTTAAAAATCAATCAAACATGTTTTTATCATAGCTGGTCACGAAGAAATTCCATTCGCAATCCAGTCCAAAGTCATCACTGTAGTGACGAATATTAGCAAATTCTTGAAAAAAAATTACTGGGCTGCGGACCCATAAAAGCAGTATACATGTACATGTAAGTACTGTGACATAAATTGAAAAATTCTACCCATGGTAGAACTGTCACTAAATTACAATTGATACAACTTATATTTGTATGAGAATTTTTTATAAATTTACTTGATATTTGTGTTATGTTTGCTTTATGCCTCGTAAACAGATCTATACCAGTTTTAATATGTACAGATTCATAAATGCGACAAACAGACATGCAAAACTCCCTGAAAATGTATACCGATATGCATAGATATCTAATATTTATAAACATTACTAACAACATGTATGTTTAACTGAAAATCAGTGCTTGAAAACACGCTCGTAAGTGATATATTGATAAGTTTTGGGTACCAATGGGTCCTCATTCTTCTTTCAAGAGACGGAAGCAATTTTGGAAGCATATTGAGAGTTACTTGTTTTTTATGTGTTTGGTTTGGTTTATGCCCGGTAAACGTTTCATAACAATATCTTCTAATCCACACTGACCGGTCGGAAGTTAATTTGCTAATTTTTTAAGAAATATAAAATATAGCACGTTGGGTATGTGTACATTCCTAATTAAGACAGTCAGGCATGTCATGTTGCTCTGATAATTCACAATGTTATGCATAGATATCAAACTGACACAATAGTTCATTGAACCATCCATATTTAGCTTACAATCAATGTCTGAAAACCATCTCGTATATCATGAGCAATTTATTTTAAAAATTGGGGCACCCAGACGTATGCCGTTTTGTTGTGAAGGAACTCGGAAGGATATTGAGACTTACTAGTTATTTGAGCTATAGGAATGAGCTTACACCTAGAAAAGGCTTTGTGACAATACAAGCTATGCCTCATTGAAATGTTTGGGTTGGAAGTTGGTCATATTTTAAGAAATATAATAACATACCATTTTTCCATATCTATAGATTCATAATTAAGGTAACCAGATCTGCCATATTCCTCCGATTTGCACATTTATATACCAAATATGTACAATTTATGTCTAACGTATTCGTGTATTCTGCTCACAATCAGGGTCTGAAAACCCTATCGTGAGTGATATTTTGAATAAATCATGATTTATATCAACTTGCTGTACATTAACCGTACACTGTATTTATATTCCAATTGTATTTATGTAATCTCTATATTATATAGATCATCTCAACACAATTTCACTGACACAGGCTCAAGATTGCAGAATATATTGACTAGTGAAATGTGAATAAAAAAAAATATTTTTAACAAGCTGTCAAATGTCAAAGTGCCATAATGTGAAACCTATTTAAGCTAGAACGTTCAAATTTTTGATTCTTGCTAATCTTACCAAATGCAAAGCGGCAAAGCTTTCATCGTACTGTATTAATTTATTTTCTGAACCATTCAAAAAGAATCTAAGACTAAGTCTTAGACTTAGTCTTAGACGTCGATGACAGCAACCCATTTATTTTATGGAATTTTATTTGCGTTCACTCGGAATGACCCTAAATGGCCTAATACCGTCGACTAATTTAATAGCAAAACAATTTTGTCAGCTGGCACACGCAGTATTAAAACAATGTGAAAATGGTTGAAGCCGAGTAATAACAGAGTACTAACCTGTCAATAAGACACTTGGCGAACGCTGCATCAGTTTTGATGGCGGTCATTACTCTGTCTGAATCCATAAACTCTTCGCCTATGGCTATGTACACTTTTGCGGGCGGTCGATTTCGTTTCTGTTCTGCTTGTGCCCTTTTCTTTGCCGAGTCGGTGGCATATTTCCGTGGGCGACCACGCATTGATATTTCATATAAAAACGAGTTAAAATGCAAAAGCAAGTCGGATACGAAACACGCGTGTACAACGAACGTAAATAGAAGGATGCTATACTGCCTGGATGGGGGTCAAGGCCGATCTCGCGACATCATATAATCACGCGCTATCACGTGAATAAGGCGAAGATAGTCTACCACATAAAACCAGTACGGTAGAAATCTTCAATATGAAAAAGACTATATATTAGGAGGCGCCTCTAAAATAATGTTTACGTTTTAACAAAAAACGAATTAAAACATGTGGAAAACCGAACCAGTATGTCACAAGGGATACTTGGTAGGTTTGCTTTTTCGTGAAATTAGTCTGAAACGCGAGGAGCAAAAACAATCGAACTGATAATGGAGTTTTAATGTGGCTAGACTGTCTTCTCGGCGTAGTTCCGCAGCCGACCGACAGTTGGTTAAGCGAGACTAGGTCCAACCTTTCTCTGAAATCAACGAAACAGAGGCTCTTGTGACAATTACTATGTTTACTTCTGTGCCAGCCATACACACAGAACAAATGTAAGGGTTTTTGTTGTGTGTGCGCTACGAGTGTGGCATACTCTCATAGTGTATGTCTCTTCATACAAATCATTCACTTGTTGCGATGTGTCATTTTCCACTAGATGTGCTCTTTTGCTGTAACCCTAGAGTTTCTACACAGTCTAGCAAATACATTTTTATTTTTATTTGTTACAATTTTAGTATATTTCCCCCAGTTTATAACTGTGTGTGTGTGTGTGTGTGTGTGTGTGTGTGTGTGTGTGTGTGTGTGTGTGTGTGTGTGTGTGTGTGTGTGTGTGTGTGTGTGTGTGTATATATATATATATATATATATATATATATATATATATATATATATATATATATATATATATATATATATATATATATATATATATATATATATATATATATAGTCTACATTGATTACGCAGTTTGTTGTTTAACGATGAGGTTGACCATGGTCCTGTGCTAGAAGACGTTGTTACATGATGTGAGTAATTCTTTTTGTGCCTGAGGAAGACACAACATACCAAAGAAACGTCTTAGGAAATGTCTTAGGAAAGACCCTCCATTCCAGACTGAGGATGTCATCCACGATAACAAGGTGAATCTTTGACAATGGAAACTAACAACACGAGGAAAATTGCCACCACAGAGACGAGGATGTTCCGTGGGATCCTTGGGATATGAAGGCTGAAGCGCATCAGGAATGAAGAAATAAGATGGCTACCGAACCTCCCACCAATCGACGAGATCATGCGTAGTGGATGCTAGCGATGGTTCGGGCATGTGCAAAGACGACAGGAGAACAACGTCGCCCGCAGAGTCATGAATTTGGCGCAACCAGGTGTCAGACGACGGGGACGTCCAAGAAGACGTGGACATAGCAGACCAGAGAGGACATGGGGAAGGTGGGGGTAACTGTGGACATGACTCTAGATCGAATGGTGTGAGGAGGAAGACTAGGCCGACCCCTTGTAAATAGTGATAAGGGTCTCCAAGAGATAAATAGTTCTACATTTATTACAACATTTGTAAAACAGTTGTCTCTTCTTTACGTTTATCATAATTATTTCTTGTATCACCCTGTATTTATCCAGGAAAAAAGCACTACTCTCTGGAAGGTGACATTTACTGTGCACGTAATCATACAGGGATATTCTTTCAAAATAACACACGTATCGGCAATTTACAAATGACACTGAATACAAAATCAAAAGATTTACAATTAGCGTCAAGAATAGGAGTCACAATTCTTACGGTAATGAACACACACACACACACACACACACACACACACACACACACACACACACACACACACACACACACACACACACACACACACACACACACACACACACACACACACACACACACCACACCACACCACACACACACACACACACACACACACACACACACACACACACACACACACAAACACACACACACATACACACACTTATATAATTATAAATACTTTGCTGATAGTTGAATAACGGACTGGCACAGAGAGCGAGCGTGGGCGGGGCGGGGCGGGGCGGGTCGGGGCGGGGCGGGTCGGGGCGGGTCGGGTCGGGGCGGGGCGGGGCGGGGCGGGGCGGGGCGGGGCGGGGCGGGGCGGGGCGGGGCGGGGCGGGGCGGGGCGGGGCGGGGCGGGGCGGGGCGGGGCGGGGCGGGGCGGGGCGGGGCGGGGCGGGGCGGGGCGGGGCGGAACATGGCAGAGATAAAGCGAGCGAGCGACAGAGGACTACATTGGGAGGGGTGGGAAAGAGATGAAAAAAGATCGAAAGAGATATTGAGATGGAATACATCCAACATTTTAGCGCAAAGAACTATGAGTTTATGTTTATAACTATGACTGTGATTCCGTTACAAATTATACATGCCATATTTTAGACAGCCATCCTCGTCCTCGACATGTCTTGAACATATCTTTGCCTTTTCTGGATTGAAGGTCTTATCCGAGCGATTTACTGTATTTACATAAAGCTGCTCTCCGTTTATCTTGCTTTGGGAAGTTTGGGAATGACTATGCAATTCTGTCATCTACATTTTGTCGTATGGCATCCAACGATGTAACCGTGTGCGCAATTGCCATATGGCATTGCCATTGATTGCGATTTCTTTGCATTGCCCGATAGCCACTGTGTTACTGCTGTCATTACCCGTGTCACAAAGGCAAAACCATAATTATTACCCAGTTACATATAAAATACCATCCTGCGTCGAAAATCGCGGCACTTATGTATAAGTCGGACCCACCTCAATTTTGCCATTATAATTGTATTTTTGCCAACATTTGATACTTCATTTTGTTAATTCAATCAACTATAATCATCTTGCGCATATTTATGTTTGATAAACAGCGCGTCTTAGCAGACTTTTGAGGTCGAAAAGACAGCGCGGTCGGCATAGACAAACTGTTTATCGCTCATTCCATGTGCACAGCGCAGTAACATGCAGCGCTGCGCTTGCGACTGGCACAAATCGCGGTGTCTTTTCGACCTCAAAAGTATGACAAGACGCGCTGTTTATAAAACATAAATATGCGCAAGCTGATGATAATTGATTGAATTAACAAAATCAAGTATCAAATGTTGGCAAAAATACAGTTATAATGGCAAAATTGAGGTGGGTCCGACTTGTACATAACTGCCAAAATCGCTTAGCGTGTGGGTACCTTTCATCGACAGGATCCCTAATGATCGACCGTTTCATAAATGCAATAAATTCGGTAATTTGGTGTTGACTGTTACTGTACTAACGTAGGCCTAATTGTTTATGTGTAAACAAATACGCGAACTGATGTCATGGGCGAATAAAATCATTGTTGACACATCATTACTCAAGTTTATGTGCTGAACCGTGAACGGTCGATCATTAGGGACCCTCCTGTGACCTATTGGGTGAGAAGGTAATCAGTGCCGGTATTTTGTCACCAAATTGTATCAAACTATTTGTTTGTGTTTGTAGAAATCGTCAATGAATATGCTTTGAATAGAGAATAATTTAAATTGCGTAACTTTACATCAAAGGCGAATAAAACGCGGAAAACTACGCAAAAACGGTCGATCATAGGTACCCTGACGCTATTTATGGCGGTTGTCACCTATGTTTATAAACATCATGCACTGAAGGAGCGACATAGCCATAGGCATTGCCATAGGCATTGCCATAGGCATTGCCATAGGCATTGCCATAGGCATTGCCATAGGCATTGCCATAGGCATTGCCATAGGCATTGCCATAGGCATTGCCATAGGCATTGCCATTGGCATTGCCATTGGCATTGGCATTGTCGTCTGCAATGGCATGGCGTTGTCGTTGTCGTTGACGTTGAAGCGCTTACATTTTTCCGGCGTTATAAACGTTTCTGTGCATGGGCGATAAATGTAAAATTATTACTGTGCAGCGAAAGGACAATGCATTTATGGTATAAATACTACGGCTTGTTCGTTAGGATGTATATAACCACTTTGTCGTTTCGCTGCACATTAATGATTTTACATTTATTGCGCATACGCAGAAAAGTCAATCGGAAAGTTTATAACGATCGGAAAAATGTAAGCGCGATAGCGTATCATGTCGAGCGCTTTCTCGGTGTAAATGAAGGGAGCGCTCAGTGCCCTTCCGAACTGGCATTGCCAAACAACAAGTTGTTTTATAACTAAATTATGTATAATCAGCACCGTTTAAACACGTATATTACATGGAACATAATGTATGATCATTTATATAAATATAAAGCAAAATTACGTACCCACTACAGTCAATCGTTAACATATAATTATTTATAAAAACGAATACTTCAAACATATTCATTGACATTGTGTCGTGTCGATGTCACTGACACTGTCATGTGACACTGATGTTTTCGCAGAAACGTGTTTTCGCCGTGTAAAGTTGTCAATACCTTTCTAAACATTGTATATACCCAGATTTTATTAAACATACATCTCGTGGAACAGTTTGTCCAAATTATATTTTCGTGTTGTCAACTATGGAAATAACTGACAGGTCGCTTGGCGTCCTCAGGCTCAGAAACAGCGTCAGCGACAGTGCCGGTGTAGCGCTTACATTTTCACGCTCGTTATAACCTTTCCAATTGACGTTTCTGCGCTTGCACGATCAATGTAAAATCATCAATGTGCAGCGAAACGACAAAGCATTTTTGGTATAAATGCCGCCCACGGGCTGTTCGTTAACTCTCCTGCGGTGATTACTGTGAAGAGTTGCTTAAAATGTCGTTCAATACAATAACATCTTACATTTGTTTAAATCGTTGTCACGGATTATGGCGCACTACAGTCACGTAATTTTCGCTTGCTACGAAAACATGCCTCAAAACTTGTTCGCCTCGCCCTCGTGTTAATTTGCGACAAATAACTTTGTATAGTGGTTATATACATCCTAACGAACAACCCATAGTATTTACACCATAAATGGCTTAAAATGCATTGTCCTTTCGGCGTATTTCGCTGCACATTAATGATTTCACATTTATCGCGCATGCGCAGAAACATCAATCGAAACGTTTATAACGCCGGAAAAATGTAAGCGCTACACCGCGTCACCGGTTCTTTTATATCCGAGATTGAGACGAGACCGACATTAATAATGTAAATCTTCGATTCACGAGGGATAAACAGTCCCCGATGTTGAGAGCCAGATGTTTACACTAAATACACCATATTGATCCCGGGCGGCCGGCGTGCCAGGCGGAAGTCCTGATTGAGGCTGATGGCGTCAGACTCAGATTACGCGCCTCTCGGTGTATAAAGGTCCGTGGTTGAATGCAACGACTGGCACCGGTGGCGGTGTGTAATATATTATTATTGTAACACGACAATTAAATGAACGAAGTTGAAATAATGATAAAATAAAGAAAATGTAGCAGCAGTGGGATTTTGAATAAATAATTCGACGGCCGCCTATCAACAGCTTAGCTATATCAAACATATTATATTAACAGGATTAATTACCAAATTATGACCATAGTCATAGACCGTCTACTTGTGCATAAAGTTGTGGCGCGAGAAAGGCATCCCGCAGCAAATTACGTCACACTCACAGTTCAATGCAACACTCGAATAACGGTGAATTTTAAATGAGTCGTATAGTTGCACGTAATTCTGCGATTTAACTTTGTATTAAATTTTGTAGAATTTCCGGAAGACGCCGGACTCGGTAAATCGAGTATCACTGGACGAATTATCAACTGAGTCTGAAGCAATGTACACACGTGGCTTCGGTTTCTTCGCAGTATTTCTGTTGATATTTCTCGGGATAACCAAAGCTTGTCGTCGTGGAAGAAAAGGACCCGACACTTCTGTTGGTAAGCTGGCGTGGCAAATATTCGTGGTACAATAAGTTTTTTTTTTTAGGTACAAACCTAATACAATCTATCCGTAATGAAGGCATTGTCTAACGCTTGCCGAGTTTTACTTTATCATATGACCCAACCATGAAAAGAACAAGCTACAGCCGACACACATCTCATCACATACTGACATAGCCATAGGCATAGCATCGCCATCGGAGGACCTAGGCTAGGGCTAGGCTAAGGCTATGTATATGATCGACCGTTTTTGCGTAGTTTTCCGCGTTTTATTCGCCTTTAATGTAAAGTTACGCAATTTAAATGATGCTCTATTCAAAACATATTCCTTGACGATTTCTACAAACACAAAAAATAGTTTGATACAATTTGGTGACAAAATGCCAGCAGTGATTACCTTCGCACACAATAGGTCACAGGGTCAGGGGGGTCCCTAATGATCGACCGTTCAGCACATAAACTTGAGTGATGATGTGTCAACAATGATTTTATTCGTTTTTGACATCAGTTTGCGTGTTTGTTTACATATAAACAATTACGTTAGTACAGTAACAGTCAACACCAAATGGCAAATCACCAAATTTATTGCATTTATGAAACGGTCGATCATTAGGGACCCTGTCGATGAAAGAGAGATCACACGCTATCTTATATATAACATGTGGTGTCCTAATAAATAGGTTTTCTTCAAACGTAAACACTTTTTTTACCATTAAAACTATGGCAGTTATCCTTGACCTTGTCTAAAGATTACAAACTTTCGTTAGTAGCCGGATAGTAGGAAGTGACGGAATTGGGACACGGCTGTCTCAATTCCGTCACGTTGGGTACATATCTACATCAGGGTGCCTTCATTCCGTCGTACGATTTTCGTAGGTTGCCTCAATTCTGGTGCAACAATAAACAACTTTTTTCAATATCCCAGCTGTAATACTAGAGGTAATAGTATACTGATGTTTCCTCAGAATAAAGTATGTCGGTATGATAATGTGTAATTACTTATGTGCAGTTCATCATAATCAGATAATGTAATGTTACGTGTGCTATGGCTATGCATAATCATCGTCGCCTTCATACAATAATTATAGCCTAACGATGAATATATTTCAAACTTAGAAGAAACAAAATTAGCCATAATTGTATACTGGCAATTGCATAAAATATATAGATGTGCACGGACTGTGAATAAATCTTGAACTACTGATCAAGTAATTGTATATTTCATATCCAATATTTAAAATAAATTTAAATAAACCGAATCCCAGTAATCCAATATTACATTATACTGGCATAGTATAGGCCGTTTAGCCTAGACCATAGGGTAAATTTGACGCATAAAGTGTTACGATGCGTCATAGGTATAACGTAACACTTGGGTTAAGTCCATACGAAAATTAAGTAACAAAACAAAAAACTGATGCTGCGTCAAAATCCATGCATCGCATCAGTGATGATTCCTAAGTTTGGTTAAAAACCGTATGTCCTATTTGTTGCTGCTGATTTGCAAATAGTGTTAGTCATTTCAAAGGAGTATATCGTAGGCGAATGTTGCAAATAATATATGCATAGCCGTAGACATAGAAAGTTTACTAAGACTAATAGTAACCAATAGTGAATAGGCTAACATATTTCTGGCTTGAGTACTGTATCATATTTCCCAAACGAGGCAAACTTGATGATTGTTGGCCAGCTGTCAAAAAACTAAACTCAAAACCAACTAATCGTGCAATCAAATCTATGAACGATTTTAGTAATTATTTTAGGCCGTGTCTGTCTTTTACGCAATTTGCACTTTATATTGTTTCACGTTGTGGTTTTACAACAGTTCGATAAGCTCTTACATCTGACAATGTGTCTAGATGCACATAATCATAACATGTGTACACATTTGCCCCAAAACAGCTGGTACTGCGCGAAAGAGGGCATTCTTCATTACTTGTCAAGATCGCTAAACACAAGTAGGCCCTACTAACCGCCTATATGACATGGCAATCACCATAATAATCGATTAAAATGCATGATTTCCTTGATCATTCTTAACGGCAAAGTATCACACTGCTTCTGCGTGCAATTATCGGATCCTTCGTAAAATGCAGCTATTTTGGGACAACCCGGTTATTACAACCAAAAACAAAACAACTTTTTATATTTTAACATGAAAACATTGACTACTACCCCCAACCTTGTTTTCGAGCGCGAGACTTACATGGCCTATAGGTTAATTTTTCCAAACTGCCTCCTAGAAATCATTATTGCAGTAACAATGAAAATTGTGCTTGTGGTTACGAGGGTTGTCCAGTTTTAGTGCAGTCGGACACTGTAAATACATTATAAAAAGATATCTAAATCGCACTAACAAATTACACTAACTGAACCATCTTGGTTTGAGAAACGCTAAACCTGTAAACAAACAAACAAACAAACAAACAAACAAACAAACAAACAAACAAACACATTTAAAAACATTTTGTTGGGATCAAAATCACAAATATACGTAATCTTAACTAGATACAGCAACTCGTTATATACAGCTGCTCGTTACGCTCGAGCGAGCTGTTTATTTTTCTGCTCAGTTTATCTTTAAATTGTTTCAGACGCCCACTGTTATTAATTAATATAAGGCATATATATTACGTGTGTTAACAAATGCTGGATATAATGAATGAATGAATGCGACTTAGCGAGGTAACGGGACGCTGGCGGTTGACGATACGAGACCCGTGGCGGTCCAGAACGTCGACCGGTCCAGAACGTGAAGGTTAGCGGTTCGTGTCAAAGGTTAGCGCGACGTTCCGACGGGCTGCGACGTCCAGCAGTCCAGAATGCCGTTCCACGTATGCACATGCGCGCCGAACTGGCGTAACCTCAGGTGGCCGATCAACTTTGACCCCGTGCCGGAATGACGAGACTGAGTTCATGACCCCCGCGGCGACTGTGTTACACAATTAATCATATCTGCGCGCTGTAGCGAAGACCTACCTTTCGACCCCCTACGTTGAACACTACAGTTTCCAGCGCGTATGTGTTCTTGCCATTATTAAGAAAACACTTGATAAATAACTACAAGTAACGATGATTGTGAGGTTTTGTTATGTTTATTAATAATAATAATAATAGCAAGAAAGAAAGCGCATCAATAAAAGATTAACATAAACTATAATATGCATGGTTCACTCATATGTTAATTCGGCAGTCACCATGTTTACGCTGGTCATTATAGACGTTAGCCGTTGTCATGCATGTAAGAAGTCCATAAACAACACTCAAAACGAGGTGGAACGACATCCTGGACAAGATATATATACATTCCAGACTGGCTAGATGCGGGCCGTAACGTTCTGGACCGACACACCGTGTTGCATACCAGCGCCACCTGGTTTATTAGTTCTGTAGGTTCCCCATTGTCACAGAAATACGTCTCCTTCATTCAGAGTGCACTGTTCATCGTTCCAAGATGAACAGCAGACATGCCACATAATACGGATTACCCGTATCTGATACGGATTTTGGCGGGTTTTTTAAGTGATACGGCCGTACTCCGTTTTGATACGGATTTTAACTAAATTCATGGAGAAATTATTTGTAACGTACCACATCATGCCTTGTATGCGTCACAAAACTATGCTGCATAATGGAACAACTGTTTATTGTTAGTGACTAAGTAAATCGATTCGAAACGAACGAACTAAACCACCGATTAGTTTATTGTAGCGCGTAATAGATGGCGTGCTGGTAAATTGTTGTTCTGAAAACTGCGGCAGGTGGCTCAACGGATGCATGGGAACGGGGCGCCAATATTTTTTTCCTAGGATACTTGGTACACAGTGTACATATATATCAACCAATCAGAGATGGGCGACAATATGACGTGATGTTTAGGGTTAGGGTTAGGGTCATATTGTCGCCCATCTCTTATTGGTTGATATATGTACACTGTGTACCAAGTATACTACGAAAAAAAAAAATCGCGAACGGGGCGCGTGGCAGGGGCTTGACATTTATAAAACGCAGTACAGTAAATGGAACTCATAGCAGAGTTCAATTAAATCGCCTGCATTTCTGATTTCACAATGAGGACGCTTGCCAGTGAAACTTCGATATAGGCGCGAACTGCTTAAATTCATTGTTATTATTAAATGACACTGTCTGTTTTGCGGTACGCAGATTAAACGTGCTGAAGTGAAGTAAAGTTTCGGTAATCTTCCAATTAACTGGCCCCCAATATATTGAAATAATATCAATAAACATGGAAAAACCGTTTTGAAAAGGCCTTAATAACTTAGGCCAGTTAACTGGAAGATTTGATTAATGATACGGATTCTTACAGAATTATAGGTCAAAAATACGGATTGCCATCCCAAAAATGTGGCAAGTCTGCTGAACAGCTCTGGCACTCCACCCATATTTCACCATCATTGGAGTCCACACAGCTCTCTCCGTATGCTAAACAGTTGTGCAGTCACTTTCATTGTCACTTCCAGACCGAAGGTGATGGTGATTCTTTTGTATAATGTGTGACATACGCCTCCAGCAAGTATGACGTTACAGCGGGACCACCAATCTGCAAAAGAAGCGTGGGTAGTTGGCATGTTTTGCACTTCATCCAAAGCAATTTCAAACAGCTCGTTTGCACCAATGTGTCGGATTATACATTTATTAGAGATTGTTTTAAATTACGGATGGATCAGTAAGGAACCTAACTGTTCAGGCAGGCGTAACATGATATGATGCTTCAACGGACCTCATCGGACCCCACCCCCCCCCCCCCCCCACCAGCACAACCAACCAATTTGTTCCTCCATTTCTCCGCGTCCTTGTCCTTCCCATTCTTTGGAAACGCCACGTAATGGTTTTTTCCCTTTGGGTTTTCTGATCATTGTTGTGGCATCCCATTACACAGCAATGCTTTTATGGTTTTATTAAAATCAGGTAAAACAAACATATTTTGTAATTCGATTGGCCATGATAATTACGCGGTCCCACGAAATGTCTATGTCTCCCGGCTAGGGCGCTGTTGTGAGAACGACATCATTACTTGTAACTACAGACTACAGGATGACGTCACACAGTCGGTGATCCCTCTGTATTCATATATATATATATATATATATATATATATATATATATATATATATATATATATATATATATATATATATATATATATATATATATATATATATATATAATATATATATATATATATTATATATATATATATATTGAAAATATTACAGTTGTCTACATCACGGGCACGGATTACGGCATACTGAACTGAAATCACGTGATCTGCGTTTGTTAACAAAATATGTCTCAAAAACGTGCTTGCTTCTTTTATTATATATATATATATATATATATATATATATATATATATATATATATATACACACATATATATATATATATATATATATATATATATATATACATATATATATATATATATATATATATATATATATATATGTATATATATATATATATATATATCATATATACCATTGCAATTATACCATGTATGTTTTGCCATGTTTTGTTCTTTTTCGCACATTGATTATGTTAAACACGATCGATGAGGCAGAAACCCAATGGTGCGGAGTTCTGTTGGATGCGTGAAATTATTATCATATTACAAATAGCGTAAATATTGTTGTGTTACAAATAGCGTAAATTATGTTTTGATTGCAATCATTGATGATATAAGTGGATTTGAATAATGATATTGTTGCTGGAACATTTCAAACATTGTTGGTGACAATGCAGGTTATGTTTATGGTAAGCAGAAACTGAATGGTTCGTGGTGAAATACAACATAAATACTACATATGCATGTAGTACGTTACCATTAACCTTGTCAGTAATTACAAAATGTTATTCGAATATATCTCGACACCGGCAGTAATATTTCAGCCACGTCGCAATGAATACGCGAATAATATTCATTCACATGCATGCACTACTGTCTTTAATCGTGTATTCAGCTATGAATTGTGAATTAACTGAGTAACTGAGTAAACATGGACTAAACGAAATAGCAGAAGCTACAAATAGCATATATAGATTATTGATGGATGGATGTATGTATATATATATATATATATATATATATATATATATATATATATATATATATATATATATATATATATATATATATATGTGTGTGTGTGTGTGTGTGTGTGACCCCGGCTGACCAAATCAGTGACAAGTCGGGAAAATGTTGATGTACATGTATTGTAGAGGAGGCATAGTACTTTACAGTAATTCAAAAATTATGACTCTACTATAAAAATTGGGGAAGTTATATCACATTTGGTATGGTAGGGGTCAAAAAGTAAAACTGGAGAAAACGGCCGTTAAAGTTTTGGATTATGCATGGGCTTAGATACCATATAAATATTATGTGTATTGCATTCACATTTGGCATGCAGCTATGGTATCATAGTGCAATGATAGAGGGCAAATAACAACCAGCTGCTGCAACAATACCTGAAGTTATGGTACATTATATGTGCCATAACTTCAGGAATTAATTTCCGTGCTAATTAATTTCACAGCTAATTAGTATAAAACAAAGCCGTTTTTAGGCTAATTTAGCGCAGTATCCTGCACCCAAATAAATACTGAACGGATACATTTCCTACTTCCTGCGAGACAAATGTAGCCATACATTTTAGCTGCTAAATAACATAACATTGAATAAAATCCATCGAGAACTTTTATTTATTTATGAGTTTTTCAACATCGGGGTAGGCCATTTTAGACCGCCCGATCGCTGCTATACGTTCGCCTCCGGCGCAAACCCTCGGAGCGAGCTGTGAAATGTTGCGCTGACAAATGGTCGATTTTTCAGACCAAAACGTATTATTATGAGTATACACCATCTCTAGGTCTATGCAAAATGTCAGGACAATTGGAGCATTATTGTCGTTGCTTAACATGTTCCCGTCTTCGTTGTCATCGTGAACGGCTTCCCAGTCGTATTCGACCGTAACGTCGCTGTCGGTTTCGCTGTCAAGGTCAGCGTCCCATTCCGAGGCGTCGAAATCGTACTGCTCCCACATCCGCGCAACAGCAATGTCATCGCCGGTTGGTGCATTCAGCACACGTAGCAACGCGTCCGACATTATGTTGCAAAAGATTTAATAACAGGGAAACAACGATAGAAAAACACGGCGGAATACGAACGACTTTGGCTACTTGTTTACGTTAGCACTGCCTTACTGGGCATATGCGTAGACAGAGCACGCTCTCATTAGTATGCAAAAGCCTTCTCAGGGTAGCCCCCTATTGGGTAGTTTTGAGCTATTTTGGTGTACTTGGCCCGAATATGGGTTACTCTACGTCAGAGAGGAAGAAATGCCCTCTCTGGTGATAGCCGATACACAGGGGTAACCCCAAAGCAACATGGCGGATTTCATCGAAGGAATCGAAGCAAAATCCTTTTGTTTTAGTAATTTTGGACTAGTTGATCAAGAGGGCTCGCATTATAATACGTTAAAATACACATTTTATTTGGAATAAATAGTGTAGGATGGGTGGAAGTGTTAAAACGGATATTATAAATGTTATTTATGTAAAAAACTAAAATTCATCCAAATCATGCCAACTGGCTTTAGACGGCACTCACGGCAAATTTCAATATATATATATATATATATATATATATATATATATATATACATATGTACACACATACACACACACACACACACACACACACACACACACACACACACACACACACACACACACACACACACACACACACACACACACACACACACACACACACACACACACACACACACACACACATTCAAGGATAACTATTTTATTGTTTCATGTAACTTTTTTCTCAAATTACTGCCAACAATAGAATATATTTTCATGAGCAATTCCAGCGTCACTCACTTTATATTTAAACAATCTTGGGTATTTCACCACATCGTATTTCAAAATATAATTGGTCAATCTAAACTATTTAAAGCATACGGTGACTTGAGGTCAGGCATTTATTCAAGATAACAATTTGCCAGTTCAAATAATTCACAGTAGACGCGTGTTAACACACATACCTGCGTGCATGATGATTGAATTAAATTGTCATTATAGGAAGTTTGATTTTTTCAGTATCTTGATACACGGAATTGCCCTCATATAAATTATTCCTCACTCATACCAATATACTGTGTAGGCATATTAGACATAAAAGTAGCTTTGATATCGCCAATTATTTATAAGTGCACATGTCTCGTCGCATAAGGTTGTTTTTGCAAGCCTAGTATGACACATGGAAACAGGGTTAATTTGTTTCTAATGCCAAGCCACGAAGGAAACATCGTGCATTTCATTTAATATATCCTTGTGTAGTATAATGTGTGTAACTATTACTTGGATACAACATAATGTTATGACCGCAAGATTCAGCGGACTTTCTAAATTCTGTTTCGGACATTAATCAATTCATGTCGGCCTAAGGGGGATTTCAAAGTCAACAGAGTAGAAAATGTCGGAGTAGTCTCGAGAGAAAGCTTTTCAAAATCATTTATCTGCCCTAGGTTGTTGGTATTATATCGACGTTAAAACAGCAAAAATGCCAGAAGCGGGCACCGACAGTACTATAAGAATCTTAATCGGCACCGAAGGAAAACAGATTCTACTCGACGAGATGGGTAGGGACGACTTCGAGCAAGGCAGGTAAGAAAAATGATGCTATTTTATGTCACTATTGTATGTAAAGGAAGCGGCAATATAATTGATTACACGCAAAATAGCAACTACATTTAGAAAACAGTCGTGCAATATAGGGTAACCTGGGGCAGCCCAGCCCCCCCCCCCCAAGGGAAAAGTGGTGTATTTTTGTATCCATAACTTGTCGATGCATAATTGTGCAGTAATAATGTTGAGGTATATATACTTTGTGTATGTCACATGTCTCTGAACGATTGAATAACCAAAACGTCAGTTATAACAAGTTTAAAATGTGCTCCAATAAAACCGTTTCGCCCCATGCCTGGGGTAAAACGGCTCCTCGCCTGGGGAAAAACGGCCCCTAGTCTCGTTTGGTTTGTCCACACAGGTCATGCTCAACTTTTACAGAGCTGTAATCGAGAGTGTTCTGACATTTTCTATCACAGTATGGTTTGGGTCGATTACACAGAAGGAAACGCTCAGATTAAACAGAGTTGTGAAAACTGCTTCCCGGATCATTGGCAGAGACCTTCCCAGTCTTGAAATACTGTATCAGCAGCGTCTATTAGGAAGAGCCACTCTCATATCTCAAGATACATCCCATCCTGTCCATGACCTATTTGAACCTCTCCCATCTAGTCGCCGATTCAGATCCATCAAAACCAGGACCAACCGCTTTAGTACTAGCTTTTCCCCCTTAGCCGTTCAAGCCCTGTCAAAACAGAAGTGATTTTCTCCCACCCGCAGCAAACACATAGTCCACTTTCCGATGAGTTTTTAGTATGTATATTTTATCATAATTTATTACATTTTATATTCTTTTTTATTTCATATTTTACATTTTAAGCTACTATATTTCTACTAGATCGTATCAATTATTTATCGATGTTATAATGAGCAATTATTTATTCTGACTTTTTTATGTGATTGTTCTTATTTATTTATTTTATTTAATGTAGTAGTATATTTTAACATCATTGTTTGGTGCATGTGAATGTATTGTCATGTGAATGTACTAGTACGACGACCAATATCATTACACATTCCAATGTTTTATTGTAACTACAATGTGGCAATAAAGCTATCTTATCTTATCTTACTCTAATATTACATTTAACCGGTGTAATGATATAAAAGCAATGTGCTTTAGTCATTATTTATTTAAACCGTCATAAACTACTATTATTATTATCACTCATCGTGAACAGAAATAATCACCAATCCGCATCACTCATCGTGAATTACATTATACTCATCATTGTTATGTTCGTCTTCTATAATACCCATCATCTTTGGAATTTGCATCATCAAATAGTTTATAATTATATATTTAAATGATTGTGTATGCTATTTATTATTATTTATTCAGCCTCCGTTGCCGGAGAAGAAACATTACATACATATTCATACGTGCAATCACATATAAAAGACACACGGTGGAGAATAAAAACCTGATAAATTAAAATAAATTGCAACAATACATACAGTGGCATGATATAATATATAAAATTCAGTGTATATTGTGTATATCAGTTAAAATAAAGAGACGCGTAATCTATTACAGTGCAGTGGTTTAGAGATGAACTAAAAGATGTTCATGTGAATATGGCCTGGTAACATTATCAGTAAATAAAAGGTTTCTAATCGAGTCAACAAGACCATCATTTGTCGCACTACTTTCGGGTATATGTTGATAATTAAAGGCTCGTTTACTGGGTGACTCGCCCATAGATACTACTCTATCCAACAGGGTCCCAGGTACCGTTTCACCATAACATATAAAACGAGACAGTAAGTGCTGCATCAGTCGACGCGCTGGACTTTCCACTTTAAATATTCTATTAATTAATATATTATATTCTTTGTTTATTATTATCATTTGATAGTTCTTATGTAATATATTACTTAATTACTTATTGCATTATATAATTGTATTCTTACTCTTTCAATTTACGACTATTGTTGTTTAGCTTTTAAATGATTTAACTAAATATTGGAATGTTTTAATTTCTCTGTAGATTTATTATTATTAATGTGAACTGTAAAGCGCCAATAGAGCACCGTGTGATTATGGCGCTATATAAATATTGTATTTTATTATACAAGGATAAAACATTTCTATTTACAATATCATCGATCTTTTCAATATTTAGTGCTTTAAAGGCAAAACAAAGTTAACTTTTTCGTGGCATACACCTAATAGAGTTAATATAAAGTAACAATTTCCACATATACTCAATTTTTTTACGCCAGCGGTTTACCAGAAAAATATTTTTTAACACCCAGCCATCCAAATACTACGCGCTACTCCATCTTAGACGAAGAATGACGTCACGACGGTGATCGAGGCGCTCTCCACGCAGATTCACTGCATGGGGTTTGGCTGTTGTCATGAAATGGCTGCAACTCGGCAACGCGCGTAACATGCTGATGACAGTAAATATGAAGTTGTCTATTATTGTTATCGCTGAAATCATCCCATCAACTGATGATACATGACTACATGTCTACTTCAAAGCATTTCTCCTAAAAATGGACCGAGCAAAGTGAACTGTACTTGGACTGGAGGGATTCCAAACAGTACGCCCGCAAATGTGAATAAATGTCTTCAATACTACCGGTTGTTTCAACTATTATTGCAACCGTATGCCGAACAGTAAGGCATAATTACTAAAGTTTACCATAGATTTAACCACAGATTTAGATACACGTCTATAAGCAGCTGCTAGATGTCACGCCAACTGAACGAACTGTCGAAGACTCGAAGTTGTTGACCCTTAACAACGTCGCAGGTTAAGGGTCAGACATAGAATGCCGCGCGCTGAATGGCCAAGTCAATTTAACCCTTCACTTAATGGCGGCGTCTAGACCATCGTGGATTTCGTTAGAATTTTAGACTTTAAAGTCACATTCTGAGTAAACCGCTGACGTTAAAAATTGAGTATATGTGGAAATTGTTACTTTATATTAACTCTATTAGGTGTATTCCACGAAACAGTTAACTTGTTGTTGCCTTTAAGTAAGGCTGTGTTGTGGGATAGTTTGCTTAATCCAAGACTTTGTTTAATTAATTTACCCTGTGCAGATTCAAGTCGACGCATTTGGATGGCGGTGCTGCCCATACACTCTAAACCGTATGTTAACGTTGGTTGACATATACATTTATAAAGATACGCTTGAACTTCAGGAGTGGCTCCTGGGTATAACTTACCGGCATTACCAAGCCCATAAAATGACTGTCTGCATTTTGTTAGTCTGTTGGTGACATGGCTGGCATTGTTACCACCCCGATTAAACACGTTACCAAGTATATTAAGCGATTCTTCATTACATAGACATTTGTCACCAAGCCTCCACTTTGGGTCTTGGTATAACGGACACTTTCCAACAATCATGCATTTCGATTTGTCAACCCCAAATTTGAATTTCCACCTTTTACTATATGCATCACATACATCAATTAAGCTCTGTAGATCTTGAACATTTGTTGAGAATAAGGTAATATCATCGACGTAAGCCATAGAATTGTACAGTGTATCACCTATTCTGACGCCTGCGTCACAGTTATTCAAGTCTAATAAAAGTTGATTAATAAAAATGTTAAACAGATATGGCGAGAGAACGCTTCCTTGTCGTGTACCACGTGTTACATCAAACGGTTTACTATATGAACCATTCCACTTAACTATAGCATTCAGCTTATTATACCAGTTATACAATAGTAACCACTCATGTACAGGTAAAACATGAATTAACTTTAGAAACAGTGACACGTGACATATAGAGTCAAAACATTGTTTTGCATCAAGGGCGGCTACGAACACAGGGCTGTTTTGCGATTCAAAGTAAGATGTAATATCATTTAGTAAGTTGCATGCAAATGCTGTACCCCGGTTCTCGCGAAATCCAAACTGAGTGTCAGATAAATCAGTACCTGGTAAGATCAGTGCTTCTACCATCTTAGTATGTATAGAGCTTATAGTTATTGGCCGATAATTCTTTGCAATGTTCGCGTTAAGTGTAGATTTCTTTAGTATGGGAACAATTAAACCAGTGGTGAATAATATAGGTACGCATGCCTGTATCATAAACAACACGTGCATCCAGTGTTACCCTAGTCAACAGTGCCTTTATTACCTCAGTCTTGTATTACCGTAAAGTGCTGTATTTACACCATGATAATATCATTACATCTTCCCTTCATTCTTTAACTAAATACATTACAAGCTTAATGCACATTAGTTGTGCACAGTTCGATGTTATCTCACAAGTTCGTAAGTCTTCATTCACTGTTCGTAACTGTTCACTTTGTATCAGTCCAATTAAAGGCACTATAATGTCCTGTTTGACTACTCCTGATTATCTACTTTATACGCAAAGAAACTTGCGTTTATAACTAGAAACCAGGGTATACTGCCCTTTGTTTCGTCTAGTGTTACACGAATGGGATTATTCTGCCCATTGTTTTCACTTTAGTCGTACACATAACGACTCGGCAGTTTGATGATCCGGCCACTACGTGTAGTGCGCACATCACTCATTGTCGACACAGGCTGTGACTGCTCTGTGGAGTGGCTTGATTTTGCTGCCTCCTGAATCACTGCCGACTGACATGTTGAGGCTGTGGCTCCTCTCGACGGGTGATCTACACAAACCTCTTTCTCTCTGTCAACGTGATTATCGTCATCTTCCTGTACTGGCGTAAACTTCTCTTGTGCCTTTAGGAGATGACGTCTGTTTCTTCGTAAACGCCTACCCCTCTCAAGCTCCACGAGGTACGAGTTGGGTGCTACACTTGCCAGTACTTGTACTTTCTCACTCCACACACCATCACCTCTGACCCTGACTGTGTCAGTAGTCTCTAGTGGCTTGAGTTGATTGCTACCACGATCATAATAGCGCTTCTGTTTGATGTCTGGCAGCTTGTGCATGGCGACATGTTCTTCTGCGCTGGGTAGCTTCGTTCTCAGTTACCTATTCATTGACATCTCTCCAGGAGATCGGTCACTTCCCGACAGTGGTGAAGCTCTGTAGTTTAGCAATGCCAGGTACGGATCCTCGTCATTCTCCTTGGCTTTCTTCAACAAACGCTTCAAGATTTGTACTGCCTTTTCCGCCTTTCCATTACTCTGTGGGTACTCGGGACTAGATGTCACATGTTTGAAGCCATATTGCTTTGCAAACTGTCGGAACTCACGGCTGCTGAACTGTGGTCCATTATCTGACACAACCACAGAAGGAAGACCGTGTCTTGCCATGATGGATTTCATGTGACTTATGGTGTTCGTCTAGTCTGGCCACCTCTGGGTACTTTGATGTGTAATCGACAACCACCAAGAAGTTCTTGCCAAACAGCGTGAATAAGTCTGCTCCTATCTTCCGCCATGGTTTTTCGGGTACTTCATGTTGTTCCATTGGCTCCTTTGCCTGCTTGTACCTGTGTTTCTGACATGTACCACATCGTCCTATGTGGTTTTCAATGTCGTTGTTGATGTTGGGCCAATACATCACGTGTCTTGCTCTGGCCTGGCATTTTTCTATGCCTAGATGTCCTTCGTGAATCTTCATCAGCATCTCACCTCGTAGTGTTTTAGGTATGATGACCTTTGGTCCTTTCACCAACACCCCATCTATTTCAGTGATATCACCTCTGAAGTGGTAGTATGGTTTCAGTGATTGCGCGTGATCACTTTCCCATCCGAAATGTACTGCATTCAGGACATCTTGTAGTTCCTCATCTTCCTTTGTGTGGATGGCAATCTTTTTCCACATTGGATCACTCACTTGTGCATTGTGTCTGACCATATCCACGTGTGCTTTGATCTCCTCTTCTGTGTTACTCTTCTTTACACTTCTGTCAAATGCACGTGACAGAGTGTCGGCTACTATCAGGTATTTTCCCGGTTTGAACTCGAGTTTCAAGTCATACCTTCTCAATCGCAGCATCATGCGTTGTAGACGAGGCGTCAGATCGCACAGATTCTTCTTGTGGAGTGAAACCAAAGGCTTGTGGTCGGTTTCTCCTATCACCGTAGCACCATACACATACTCATGGAACTTCTCACATGCGAAGACTAGCCCTAGAAGCTCCTTCTCAATTTGAGCATAGTTCTTTTCTGCAGAGGTCATGGCACGCGAGATGAATGCAACTGGAAGCCAATTTCCATTATGCTCCTGTAGAAGTACGGCTCCCAAGCCATCCTTTGAAGCATCGCTTGATATTTTCCTTCTTCTAGCTGGGTCATAGAACTTCAGGAGTGGTTCCGTGGTGAAGAAGTCTTTTATGCTTTGCCATTCCTTTGTCTGTTCGGCTTCCCACTGCCAGTCGTTCTTCTCGAGTAGCAGTTGTCTCAGGGCTGTTGTCTTTACCGTCAAGTTCGGCACAAACTTGGCCATGTAGTTTACCATGCCAAGTGCTCTCTGTACTTCCTCTTTGGTTGTGGGTACTGGCATGTTGCATATTCCAGCAACTTTGTCCGGATCTGGCTTGACTCCCTGGTGTGTTAGCTTTTCTCCTAAGTACGTCAATTCGGTGACACCAAATATGCACTTTTTCTCGTTCAGTTTGAGTCCAGAGCGTCTGACGGTGGCCAACGCCCTCTTCAGTCGAGCGTCGTGCTCTTCTCTTGTTCGACCCCAGACGACTACGTCATCCATGAAGACTTTGACTCCTGTCTCGCACTCGAACAGTTGCTGAATCTTGGTGTGGAATATTTCTGGTGCACAGTTGATCCCATATGGAAGTCTTTTGAAGGAGTATCGGCCGAAGGGCGTAGCGACTGTACATAGTTGTGTACTCTCTTCGTCTAGCTGGATTTGGTAGAACCCTTGTGATGCGTCCATTTTGGTGAAGTACCTTGCATCTGCCATCTCACTGAGGATTTCAGACCTGTGTGGCAGGTGGCAGTGTTCTCTTCTGGTGTATTCATTTAGATCCATTGGATCTAGACACAGTCTCAGGTCTCCGTTGGGCTTCTCCACTATCACCAGTGGCAGCACCCAATCCGTTGGTCTTTCGGCTTTGACTAGCACACCTGTCTGAACCAATCTGTCAAGCTCTTTCTTCAACTGCTGCTTCCGAGACTGCGGGACGTTACTTGCCGGATACACAGAGGGTACATAGTTTTCCCGCAGGTGTATCTTGCATGTCCCTTCCAAACAGCCTAGTCCCTTGAAGATATCCGGGTACTCTTTCTTTATTTCTGCACTTGTCAGGATCCCATTTTCTTTGACTGTGCAAACTTTCCGTACGCCACACTCTCTTGTTACCAAGCCCAGTCGCTCACTGTCGCTGGCACCGAGGAGTGACTGTCTTCCTTTGGGAACAACTACAAATTGTAGTCTATGTTTCATTCCCATGTGGGTGACTGTAGCAATGCACATTCCAAGAGTTTCGATGCTTTCTTCGTTGTACGTTTTCAGCTTGGGACATCGCTCTTTCAGTAGTTTTGGCTTACAGGCAAGCCCTTCATAATCGCTCAGACTCAGTATATTCACCTGGGCACCGCTGTCTACTTTCAACGGCACAAGGCTGTCACATCACATACTGTCAACAAGGCGATCCATTCACACTGTTGTGTGTTGCTGTGTATAGCTGACACATAGAAACCTCCTTCATTGTCAGTGCTGTCATTGTCTACACCCACAACTTGCACTCTTCGCGTCAGACACTTTGAGGCATAGTGATTTCTGCCGCCGCATTTGTCACAAGTGGCGCCCCATGCCGGACACTCACGGAACTTGTGGGTTGTTCCGCAACGTTTACATTGTTTCTTTTTAGGTGTCTGGACGTTTCTTGTTGCGTGTTCCACTACAGGGACTTGTTTCCTCCTGGGGTTCATTTTTTTCTGTTTTCGAATCATGTTCACACTTGCACTGTTTTTTGCGCCAGTTAACACTTTCATTTGCGCTTGCGCGGCTTCGTTTGCTTTGCAAATGTCCATTGGCATTGCGCGCTCTAACGTTAGCTCTGAGTCTCTGAGTAACCTTTCCTTTAGGCTTTATTTTGGAATCTCTGATGCCCACTACAACTCGGTCACGTATCAGGCTATCTTGCAGCGACCCAAATTCACATGACTGTGACTTCAGCCTTAAGTCCGTGGTAAAACTATCTATCGTCTCACCTTCACCTTGTAGTTGTACTCGAGTGTGAAACACGTATCGCTCGTAAATGACGTTGGCACTTATGTACAAGTCGGACCCACCTCAATTTGGCTATTATACCTGTATTTTTGCCAACATTTGATACTTGATTTGGTTAACTAAATCAATTATAATCATCTTGCGCATATTTATGTTTTATAAACAGCGCGTCTTGGCATACTTTTGAGGTCGAAAAGACAGCGCGATTTGTGCCAGTCGCAAGCGCAGCGGTGCATGTGTTACTGCGCTGTGCACATGGAATGAGCGATAAACAGTTTGTCTTTTACGCGGCACGCAAAACTCGGTGAACTTTCTAACGACTGTGTTAAATTGTTCTGCTGTTTCCGCCGGGACGGCTGGTTGATCACCTACCGCTGCTTTAGCAGGTTCGTACGTGAATGTGCGAAACACTTCTTCAAAGTTCTTGTGCCTCGGCTCCAGCAACTGTCAACAAGATGGCAACCTTCTTCTTGTCTTCCGATCCGTCCTCTCCGACAGCTGCCAAATACCATCGAAAACGCTCCAGGAACCTTTCCCACCGATCAGCCAGGTTACCACCGGCTATTTTCAGTTCATGTGGTGGCTTCAGTTTGTCCATCTGTTCGGTTCTTTTATTTTAAACGCCAATTTCTGGTACCATGTATCATAAACAACACGTGCATCCAGTTTTACCCTAGTCAACAGTGCCTTTATTACCTCAGTCTTGTATTACCGTAAAGTGCTGTATTTACACCATGATAATATCATTACAATGCCCTGGATAGTATAATAGTGTACAGTGACGCAAGCAGTGAAAACAGTAACGATGATTTGCCATAAATAAGATGTTCAGCAGTTATACCATCGAGTCCCGGTGATTAATTTGTTACTAAGTTTGGATATAAGCATGGCGACTTGATCCTGATTTACCTGATGTGTGCCCATCAAATAACAATTATCACTATAATATTGCTCTACCATATGTTTGTCATGGGTTTGTTCAACAGTACATCATATCTTTATTGCGTTTACATATCATATTCGTACTGCATGGCGGGGCCGTTTTGGCGGGACCGTTTTGCCCCGTTCTAACAGGGCCGTCTTACCCCATACACACCAGTGCCGACTTTTTTCACCTTCACATGTAAACCTTTAATATCGCTCACATTTCGATGAAAATCGTTGAAAACGTGTCCAGATGCGAGTGCACCAGTACCAGTCGCTAGCTAATCATCACACGGTGGACAGGTTAGCATCGATTTTAGGAAAGGGTGATTATTAACTCAGACGGTATGTAAAACTTTAAAGAAGGTTTGTGAACTTACTTTTCGTGGCGCTTGGCTTTGCATCACTAAGAGTATTCGCTAGGTGGCAGAATCATGTTCCACTATTAAAAGTTAGTTTGTGTTCACTCGTTTGGCAGATAAGACGGGGGCCGTATTACCCCTAGGGGCCGTTTGGCCCCAGGTTACCCTAGTATAGTAACGAAGACTGTACACACAAAAGCACAAACATGTACACTATTTCTACTACGTTCCGCAACGTATATAGCACAATAATAATAAATACATACTGAAAATAAAATGCATTGAATTAATAAATATTGTAAAATAAGATATTGCAACATAAGTGGAGATCGAGTACTGTAATAAAATGCTACGTTTTTAGGCAGAGTCGTCATCCTAAAAATTAATTAAAGTAGTAATAATATTAAGTCCGAAACGTCGACGTTTTTACAATGCGATGTATGCACTGGTGTTATTTTTATTACATTGCCAGGTAGTTCGTGACTCGAATGAAACGCCTTGGTGAAATTAATAATTTGCCACCTACGCATTACTGCATCTACAGTTGTTATAATCATTTTTTTGTTTTTATAGTCTCGATCGTTTTAATATTGACGAAAAAAGAGGAAAATGCTACTACGACCCCGTGACTGCATATGTATTCAAAACTGGCTGTGACGATTGGTACTTGGAATATATCGTTATTCAACGTATTGTAAATGGCAAGATGGTTTGGAAAAGCACCTGTGAATACAACTTATGGATGACGGGTTGCTACTCTAATGCAATGTGCAAAAACGGTCAAGCTAAATTCGAGCGACCTTGATGTGACAAGCTTTTGCTTGTAGTCAGAACTGATTTCCTTCCTTCGACACCAATGTGCAACAGTGTATTTGCTTTTCTTATGACGCGGCACACTGTTATTTCACTATTCTTGTTGAGTCGTAGACGATATAATTTATTACTTCGGAACATTGAGTGGAAATACAGGTTGTTGTCTTCGTTTAAAAACACTTATGACGGAAATGTGCATAGCAACGTCAGTAATCATTTGATTAGGAGTGCAGCTGTGCTTTATAATCAAGCAAATGTTATGTTTTGATGTTCCAATAAAGACTTGTGTTGTGCGCCTTTCTAAACACGAGTTGAATTAACGTGACGTGTCTGCCAGAAGAAGACCGTGCTGATGCAAACGTTGAGTCTATATGGAGAGTGCTAGTTTTGTTTCATACTGTACATAGGGGAGACCAGGGCTAGTTGTAAAAAAACATATTTCAGGATTGCGGGAGGGCTTCGTAACCGATCGAAACTTTTTGTATGCCAAAAGGTTCTCACATATCTCCCGCAGTTAATTGGAGATAATTAATTGTCTGGGATATTTCACATTTACGGTATGATGTATTATATGAGGTGTCCTAAAGTGTTACAACTTACCCCGATACGGGGCAAGTTGTAACATAAATAACACACTTCAGGATTGCGGGTGGATTTCGTAACCGGTCGAAACTTTTGTCATGTCTAAGGATCCCCACGTATATCCGGCAGGTAATTGGTGCATTATGAAATGCCTAGCTTATTACATATCTGTGGCATAATGAGTTATATGAGGTGTAACTAAAAAACTGTTACAACTTACCCCGCCACAGTAGGACCTCTTTTCTTTTAAAATGGCGAAACTTTATGGCGTGTCGATGGACGCACGTTATATTACACATGACATGCTCAAATATATTGATGAACATGCTGTCGTCTTGCAGAATAATTTGCATTAGCAGTTTTGTCTGCAAGCCCTCTGTTACAACTTACCCGTGTTACAACAAGCCCCGGTCTCCCCTACACAACTTGTTTCGCAATGTATGCTGGGTAAGACCGTTGTAAAAACATGGAATGCTGTTGCAACGTTAACAAATGTCGACAGCCTAACATAACGTTTGTGGTTGACTATACTTAAATGGTTGACATCGTGTACATATTATCTGTAATTGTGTCTTCAAGATAACGATGTAGCCATCGAATTTTCCATATACAACAAAATACAACAATGTCAGTTTTACCTGTATTCAGCTAGTTGCGACAATTTTACAATTGAATTGCATATAAATGAAATAAAATGGTACTGATATGGTCATCTTGGAATTTACGCTTTGTTTACCTTCCAACGGTTGAAAATCAAAAACCTTTTAAATGGTTGAATTTATGCAATGAAGTATCAAATGTTCAAATTTTCTGGGACTGAGCCCCCGGGCTACTGAGCCCCCGGGCTACGCTACTGTTTCTTAGGGTGTATAGGTAGCACACAATTTTTATTTGATTGAAATTTGAGTTACAAAAGTTAGCCCGCCATATATAGAAATTAGGCGTACAAGCCTGAAGATGACGGCCACTGAAACACTGTCGCCAACCGCTCCTGTAATTTTTGGTCTGTATGTTGCTGCTTCCTGCAGTTGTCGTGAAACCGCCAACGTTGTATTATTTTATGATCTAGACAATTCCACATCTACGGATATGTCCCCGTCCTGTTTAGCGTTGGCTGGTATAAATCATTACTGCTACCGTGTGGTGAACACACGCGCAAACACACATACAAACATACACACTCGCGCCCGCATGCACACGCACGCACATGAACGCACGCACTCGCATTATGATGAAGGCAACTGTACACCTGTAGAGCCATTACTTCGACCGCGAAATCACTGATGTGTCATTATCATTATGAAAATAATTACTCAGCGTCATGTGTACCCTTTATTGCTTTCGCTTCCACAAGATAATTAGATTGTATTAGAATTGTGCGCGCACACAATCTGAAATGTAATTTTTTATTCGATTCGTCTTGCAAAATACAACAATGACACAGTCGCAAATACACGCTTTCGACATTTTATTCAAAGTATATAAGAGACACTATTCGGCCGAATGACGCCAATAACCTATGCCCATCATTGCACTACGCTTCTTCGTGGTGTGTATTTTTTAAAGATATGATCAACGTATTCGCAAATATCACGTGGGGAAACACGGCGATATTGGCGCCACCTACCGAGAGGAATACCTACTGGTGCACATTAACCAGACGGCCTGGTGAGTAATATCTGAGCTCGAAATTTATCAAGACATGTTTTACCATTCCATTGAACCACATGTATCGACGCTGGTTTGAACCGTTTCATAACTTATGTGGTTTGCAAACGCACGAAACCAACACTAACGCAACGACAAACACTACAGGCGAATAGTTATACAGATACGCTACATATGGACGGATACACGAGACTGGTATACTGTCTCTGCTGAGAAAACAGGTTATGCTGATCAAAATAGTTTACTCCGTGTTAAGTATTCTGCAACATCGTCATAGCAATAAAATGTAAAATAGAGTGAAATGCTGCAATTAAACCGACATTCACCATGGGGAATTAACACAAATCCGAAAGTGTTCCAGTTGTGTCTGCCAGTTGTGCCTCAGGACGAGTTTGCAGAACTGTTCGAGTAACTTGCTCAAAGACACAAATTTAAGATAATTATGTCAACATATCACAGCGAGATAGATACACCACGTTACTACACACATGTGTACGCACAAGCAAGCATGCACATACACACACACGCACGATTATGGTTATATAATAACCGAAATGTTGCATTGTGTCTATCATATAACCGTAATCGTGTGTGCGTGCGTTCACACACATATAATTATATGCTATTTCTCCTAGATGCTCTGTGTCTCGGTTTCCAAACTTTCGGTCAGAAGACAAAATTATTTTATTTGTCTTGTGGTGTCCCACAGGCTAGATTGTTCACAACGTTCTGCACATGTGTACGATTGTTCACAACGATGTGAAGCATCCACGGATCAGTTGAGGAAGTTTTATATAACGTGCATCAATTGAAGAAAGGATGCAGCATTGTGGACAACTGTTAAAATTTAAGTAGATTTCAAGCCATTTAATAGTGATATATGCAAGCAACCTTGTAGATTAGCGTGAAATGATATTTCGAAGAATAAAAAATAGAAATAAATATAAAATCGATTATTACAACATAACAATACGTGTAAATAATTTAAATATATATATATATGAATGTGTAATTTGCCCAAAAAGTGTTAACATTAAACCATTCCAACCCTGAGAAAAAAATACACCAGTTTTACTGGTAAACATTAAAACTAGTACATTTTTGCAGCGCAATAAATTTGGCATTTCTACACTTTGCTAAAAAAAAATTGTTCAGTAAATATATCTTGTCAAAAAAATGAGACTGGTGGTGTGTGTGTGTGTGTGTGTGTGTGTGTGTGTGTGTGTGTGTGTGTGTGTGTGGGTGGGTGTGTGTGGGTGTGTGTGTGTGGGTGTGTGTGGGTATGTGTCTGTGTTTGTACATAAAAGAGGATCATTCTGATCATTCAGTAAAATAGACATAACAAAGACCTTTGAGATGTCACTGTATATAATCTATTGGAACTGGCAAAATATTTGTTTCATAGAAATAACTGTCACCATTGTATTATTAATGAGAGTATCAAAAACAGTTAATTATGCTCTGGCGCACACATACTAAAACATTAATATAATTTAGCAAAGGAACTAAACTTTCAGTCTATTTCTTCTAGTTAACTATCCATTTCAAACGACACATAAACAACCACCCGATAAACAGTGCACACACTTACAATCTACAGAGATTATTTACACAAGACGATGACAGTTCGACCACGTGCACAAGTGGTACAATCCGACACCCATCTCCCCTCATCGTCCAAATGGAATGGTCCTGCTGGCGGGACTCCAGGCCGGCCGAGGACTGTCATACTCGTCCAACTGGCGGTGCTTCTTCTGCTGTTGCTGACCTGCGTCCTCCTTAGACAAACAACGTCATTATAAACTTTCAGTGTGACGTTTCTGCGCATGCGCGATGAATGTAAACTCATCAATATGCGGCGAAACGCAAAGCATATGATATCAATGCCACGGGCTGTGCGTTAACTGTCATGTGGTGATTATTGTGAAGAGTTGCTTAAAATTCCGTTCAGTACATTAAAATAACACGTTTGTTTAAATCACTGTCACGGATTATGGCGCACTGCAGTCACGCGATTTGCGCTTGATATCAAAACATGCCTCAAAACTGGTTTGCCTCGTTGTAAATTGCGACAAATAACTTTGCTGAAAGGTTATGTCCTAACAAACAATCTGTGGTATTTGTCCTAACAAACAATCCGTGGTATTTATACCAAGATGCATTGTGTTTTTTCTGTACACTGATGGTTTTATATTTATAGCGCAAGCGCAGAAACGTCACCCGGATAGTTTATAACGCCCGGAAAAATGTAAAAGCTACAACAGCATTAATAATAGGTCTCTACCATGTTTACGCGCATACGTTGTGTCAATGATCCAGATCCACATTGACAACATTACAGAGTAGAAGATTAAGAGGATTTTCTTCAAACTAAAACAAGATAATACGACAAGAGCTCATAAGGCAGCGTTAGTGAAGACATATAATATTGTAAGTTAGATACAAGAAATTACTCCTTCTCCCTGCCTCGGGAGAATGAATGACTGGAATAAATTAAATCACGACTATGTTAATGCCAGCAGTGTAATTATGATATATGAAGGTGGGTTGAACATTTATTATTTAAAAAAATATTTTAATGTAGAATCAATTATTTATTAATACATTATTTTTTATTATTATAATGAATGTGTTGTTCTTATTGTAATACATTTTATGTAATTTTTATTTTATTTATTTTTAGAGTCCATATATTTTATTTAGTAGCATTTATTTAGTGTCATTTTTTATAATTATAAATGTATGTATCATACTAATTCATCAATCAATTAATTAATCAATATGTTTATTTCCCAACACCGAACGTAATACAGAACATAGTAGAAACACCAGTTACAGAAATTATCTTATGAAATTGTATACCCCTATCACATTGTAACAATTTAATTAAGCAATTGTAAGTGCGTGCGTGCGTGCGTGCGTGCGTGCGTGCGTGCGTGTGTGTAACAAACTATATCAATGTATCATACAATAATTCCATATTTGCTAATCACATTGATTTGTAACTGATTAACAAATGAACGGATCTTTTACAGTTGCTATACTGACAGATAATGAGTTCCACATTTGTGTACATCATTCTGAATGCTAAACTTTGCTGTAGTATATACAACACAATTCACGCAGGAAGGATTGTGGGATATTAGCAGTCATTTTTATTCCATGAACTAGCTGATTTACATATTATTATTGTTATATTGTGTCTTATCAAGAAACCTTTTAAGAAATATGACCTGTTTATTTAAATATTTAGTATACTTAGTTATTGTTCTTATTTATACACTAATTTATTAATTTTGCAAACTTAAGTGCTGATTAGTATTTTTATCATTTTAATGTTCCTTATCAACTGTATCATGATCACCAATCTTATCTTATCACTGCCATTTTAAAGTGTAACTGAAGAAAAAAATGTAATGTGATGTTTAACATGGACAATAGTGATGTGAATCTTTGGATCTCGTATAACATAAGTGACGTTACTGGGAACTGTGGAGTAGCTACCTTCTTCTTGATCCAGTTGTAGTACCTCTCCTCCGCCTCCTTCTCCCTCTGCCTCTGCGCCTTCTTCTCCTCAAAGTACTTCTTCCTCTTCTCCTCTGCCTCCCTCTGCTTCTGTGTCTGGATCTTATCATCCTTATTCTGTTTCCTGTCAGACAAATGATAAATGTAACACTTCTGTGTCTGGATCTCCTCCTTCTCTTGTTTCCTGTCAGACAAATGATAATTGTAACACTTCTGTGTCTGGATCTTCTCCTCCTTCTCTTGTTTCCTGTCAGACAAATGATAATTGTAACACTTCTGTGTCTGGATCTTCTCCTTCTCTTGTTTCCTGTCAAACAAATGATAATTGTAACACTTCTGTGTCTGGATCTTCTCCTCCTTCTCTTGTTTCCTGTCAGACAAATGATAATTGTAACACTTCTGTGTCTGGATCTTCTCCTTCTCTTGTTTCCTGTCAAACAAATGATAATTGTAACACTTCTGTGTCTGGATCTTCTCCTCCTTCTCTTGTTTCCTGTCAGACAAATGATAATTGTAACACTTCTGTGTCTGGATCTTCTCCTTCTCTTGTTTCCTGTCAGACAAATGATAATTGTAACACTTCTGTGTCTGGATCTTCTCCTCCTTCTCTTGTTTCCTGTCAGACAAATGATAATTGTAACACTTCTGTGTCTGGATCTCCTCCTTCTCTTGTTTCCTGCCAGACAAATGATAATTGTAACACTTCTGTGTCTGGATCTTCTCCTCCTTCTCTTGTTTCCTGTCAGACAAATGATAATTGTAACACTTCTGTGTCTGGATCTCCTCCTTCTCTTGTTTCCTGCCAGACAAATGATAATTGTAACACTTCTGTGTCTGGATCTTCTCCTCCTTCTCTTGTTTCCTGTCAGACAAATGATAATTGTAACACTTCTGTGTCTGGATCTCCTCCTTCTCTTGTTTCCTGCCAGACAAATGATAATTGTAACACTTCTGTGTCTGGACCTTCTCCTCCTTCTCTTGTTTCCTGTCAGACAAATGATAATTGTAACACTTCTGTGTCTGGATCTTCTCCTTCTCTTGTTTCCTGTCAGACAAATGATAATTGTAACACTTCTGTGTCTGGATCTTCTCCTTCTCTTGTTTCCTGTCAAACAAATGATAATTGTAACACTTCTGTGTCTGGATCTCCTCCTTCTCTTGTTTCCTGTCAAACAAATGATAATTGTAACACTTCTGTGTCTGGATCTTCTCCTTCTCTTGTTTCCTGTCAAACAAATGATAATTGTAACACTTCTGTGTCTGGATCTCCTCCTTCTCTTGTTTCCTGCCAAACAAATGATAATTGTAACACTTCTGTGTCTGGATCTTCTCCTTCTCTTGTTTCCTGTCAAACAAATGATAATTGTAACACTTCTGTGTCTGGATCTTCTCCTCCTTCTCTTGTTTCCTGTCAAACAAATGATAATTGTAACACTTCTGTGTCTGGATCTCCTCCTTCTCTTGTTTCCTGTCAAACAAATGATAATTGTAACACTTCTGTGTCTGGATCTTCTCCTTCTCTTGTTTCCTGTCAAACAAATGATAATTGTAACACATCTGTGTCTGGATCTCCTCCTTCTCTTGTTTCCTGCCAAACAAATGATAATTGTAACACTTCTGTGTCTGGATCTTCTCCTCCTTCTCTTGTTTCCTGTCAAACAAATGATAATTGTAACACTTCAGTGTCTGGATCTCCTCCTTCTCTTGTTTCCTGTCAAACAAATGATAATTGTAACACTTCTGTGTCTGGATCTTCTCCTCCTTCTCTTGTTTCCTGTCAAACAAATGATAATTGTAACACTTCAGTGTCTGGATCTCCTCCTTCTCTTGTTTCCTGCCAAACAAATGATAATTGTAACACTTCTGTGTCTGGATCTTCTCCTCCTTCTCTTGTTTCCTGTCAAACAAATGATAATTGTAACACTTCTGTGTCTGGATCTTCTCCTCCTTCTCTTGTTTCCTGTCAAACAAATGATAATTGTAACATTTCTGTGTCTGGATCTTCTCCTCCTTCTCTTGTTTCCTGCCAGACAAATGATAATTGTAACACTTCTGTGTCTGGATCTTCTCCTCCTTCTCTTGTTTCCTGTCAAACAAATGATAATTGTAACACTTCTGTGTCTGGATCTTCTCCTCCTTCTCTTGTTTCCTGTCAAACAAATGATAATTGTAACACTTCTGTGTCTGGATCTTCTCCTCCTTCTCTTGTTTCCTGTCAAACAAATGATAATTGTAACACTTCTGTGTCTGGATCTTCTCCTTCTCTTGTTTCCTGTCAAACAAATGATAATTGTAACACTTCTGTGTCTGGATCTTCTCCTTCTCTTGTTTCCTGTCAAACAAATGATAAATGTAACACTTCTGTGTCTGGATCTTCTCCTCCTTCTCTTTTTTCTGCCAAACAAATGATAAATGTAACACTTCTGTGTCTGGATCTTCTCCTTCTCTTGTTTCCTGTCAGACAAATGATAATTGTAACACTTCTGTGTCTGGATCTTCTCCTTCTCTTGTTTCCTGTCAAACAAATGATAATTGTAACACTTCTGTGTCTGGATCTCCTCCTTCTCTTGTTTCCTGTCAAACAAATGATAATTGTAACACTTCTGTGTCTGGATCTTTTCCTTCTCTTGTTTCCTGTCAAACAAATGATAATTGTAACACTTCTGTGTCTGGATCTCCTCCTTCTCTTGTTTCCTGCCAAACAAATGATAATTGTAACACTTCTGTGTCTGGATCTTCTCCTTCTCTTGTTTCCTGTCAAACAAATGATAATTGTAACACTTCTGTGTCTGGATCTTCTCCTCCTTCTCTTGTTTCCTGTCAAACAAATGATAATTGTAACACTTCTGTGTCTGGATCTCCTCCTTCTCTTGTTTCCTGTCAAACAAATGATAATTGTAACACTTCTGTGTCTGGATCTTCTCCTTCTCTTGTTTCCTGTCAAACAAATGATAATTGTAACACATCTGTGTCTGGATCTCCTCCTTCTCTTGTTTCCTGCCAAACAAATGATAATTGTAAAACTTCTGTGTCTGGATCTTCTCCTCCTTCTCTTGTTTCCTGTCAAACAAATGATAATTGTAACACTTCAGTGTCTGGATCTCCTCCTTCTCTTGTTTCCTGTCAAACAAATGATAATTGTAACACTTCTGTGTCTGGATCTTCTCCTCCTTCTCTTGTTTCCTGTCAAACAAATGATAATTGTAACACTTCAGTGTCTGGATCTCCTCCTTCTCTTGTTTCCTGCCAAACAAATGATAATTGTAACACTTCTGTGTCTGGATCTTCTCCTCCTTCTCTTGTTTCCTGTCAAACAAATGATAATTGTAACACTTCTGTGTCTGGATCTTCTCCTCCTTCTCTTGTTTCCTGTCAGACAAATGATAATTGTAACACTTCTGTGTCTGGATCTTCTCCTCCTTCTCTTGTTTCCTGCCAGACAAATGATAATTGTAACACTTCTGTGTCTGGATCTTCTCCTTCTCTTGTTTCCTGTCAAACAAATGATAATTGTAACACTTCTGTGTCTGGATCTTCTCCTCCTTCTCTTGTTTCCTGTCAAACAAATGATAATTGTAACACTTCTGTGTCTGGATCTTCTCCTCCTTCTCTTGTTTCCTGTCAAACAAATGATAATTGTAACACTTCTGTGTCTGGATCTTCTCCTTCTCTTGTTTCCTGTCAAACAAATGATAATTGTAACACTTCTGTGTCTGGATCTTCTCCTTCTCTTGTTTCCTGTCAAACAAATGATAAATGTAACACTTCTGTGTCTGGATCTTCTCCTCCTTCTCTTGTTTCTGCCAAACAAATGATAAATGTAACACTTCTGTGTCTGGATCTTCTCCTCCTTCTCTTGTTTCCTGTCAAACAAATGATAAATGTAACACTTCTGTGTCTGGATCTTCTCCTCCTTCTCTTGTTTCCTGTCAAACAAATGATAATTGTAACACTTCTGTGTCTGGATCTTCTCCTTCTCTTGTTTCCTGCCAAACAAATGATAATTGTAACACTTCTGTGTCTGGATCTTCTCCTTCTCTTGTTTCCTGTCAAACAAATGATAAATGTAACACTTCTGTGTCTGGATCTTCTCCTTCTCTTGTTTCCTGCCAAACAAATGATAAATGTAACACTTCTGTGTCTGGATCTTCTCCTTCTCTTGTTTCCTGTCAAACAAATGATAATTGTAACACTTCTGTGTCTGGATCTTCTCCTTCTCTTGTTTCCTGCCAAACAAATGATAAATGTAACACTTCTGTGTCTGGATCTTCTCCTCCTTCTCTTGTTTCCTGTCAGACAAATGATAAATGTAACACTTCTGTGTCTGGATCTTCTCCTCCTTCTCTTGTTTCCTGCCAAACAAATGATAAATGTAACACTTCTGTGTCTGGATCTTCTCCTTCTCTTGTTTCCTGTCAAACAAATGATAAATGTAACACTTCTGTGTCTGGATCTTCTCCTTCTCTTGTTTCCTGTCAAACAAATGATAATTGTAACACTTCTGTGTCTGGATCTTCTCCTTCTCTTGTTTCCTGTCAAACAAATGATAATTGTAACACTTCTGTGTCTGGATCTTCTCATTCTCTTGTTTCCTGTCAAACAAATGATAAATGTAACACTTCTGTGTCTGGATCTTCTCCTTCTCTTGTTTCCTGTCAAACAAATGATAAATGTAACACTTCTGTGTCTGGATCTTCTCCTTCTCTTGTTTCCTGTCAAACAAATGATAATTGTAACACTTCTGTGTCTGGATCTTCTCCTTCTCTTGTTTCCTGCCAGACAATGATAATAATTATTGTAACACTTCTATATACAAAGTTGTGACACTGCTATGTATAAAAAAATGCACAACATTTTACTAGGTGTACAGTATCATTAAAGGCAAATGTGATAAAGGGATACGGTATTGTAATTTAATACCATCCAACCTCGAAACGTCTTACATATATAATATGGCACTACAGTCTTTTGCAAGAATACAATGTGAAGATTTATTGTGTATTATTACCCTTATTATGAAGTTCTATTAATTCTCATAAATGGAACCAACACACTAAATCATTGTTTGCTATATAGTACTTTTGTTAGTAATACACTTCTTTTGAGGATGACGGTGACCAGTTTACTTATCTTAATCATTAGTATCTCACATTGGATAAAATTAAACAAACTGGTCACAGCCTTATTTAGCACCACTGTCACCCTGGAATTGTATATTATTTTGTTGATTTTTATGATTGCTTATGTTGTATGTGATTATACAATTCCAAATAAAGCTTACTTAGTTACTTACTAGTGCCTATATCCTTAAAACAAATTCAAGCTCAGATGCGCAATTTAAACAAAATCATCAGGCGCAATCATACGTATACGAATACATTTATTTCAGGTAAAACCCCATATATAGTTGGTATATACTACATACACATAGATAGAAGGTTAAATATGTGAACTGAGTAGATACAGAATTAAATAATGATCTCACACTAATGGCAATGTGGGGCTGGTTTCATAGACCCTGCTTACGACGTCATAGTGGGCGATTACTCGTCAAAGGCCTAAAACATCATAAAGTTACGCTAGTTGCATTTCACGAGTCTGCCCCATAGTTGCACTTAGGCTGCACCATGTGATTAGTACGTGTAACTTTAAGCCATTTGAGATATTTACGTGATGCTCCCTAAGTTCGTTGATGCTCCCGACACGCTCTATCTCAACTTATTATTTTTACTGTTTACACTGGATACCCTATACATTCACCATAGCTTGTCATTTGCTATACGAACAACGGCAAAGGCGGCAGCTAAAGTAAAAAAGGGTGTCTCCAGACACCACAAATACAGGGACTCCCCACCGCGACCTAATTAGGTCAATTCTACATCCATGTGTTAACGCGAATGCTAAATTAGTCTCATGAAACTGGCTGTATCTGCACTGAATAGTCGCTGTTAGCTGCGACCAGTAGACCGCATAATTGCTCGTAAAGTTTTTACTGGGCAGTTTGTTTTACTTTTTTTACTTTTTTTAACCTTTTATTTAACTTTTTTTTCTTTTTTTATACTTTTTTACTTTTTGTGTACTTATTTTATCAAAATGTGTACTTATAATTTGCTGAACTGTTGTAATGTATTTATTTTTTAAGCTATTTTACTTGTACACACCCCTGAATTTACTATGTAAAGAAATGAGGTGTTTAAATAAAATTATTATTATTACACGGCTTTATGAAACTGGGCCATGGTTTGTTGCCCTACACCCAGAAACTGACCATTTCTTAAAGAGCTTTGCCGCCTCTCTCTGTTTCTCCTCCTTCTTCCTCTCCTCCTCCGTCATCTTCTCCCTCTCCGTGGCCTTCAGGGTGTGATGCTGGTCCTTCAACACCTCGTCCTTCTGCTTCTTCCACGACTCAAACGTCTGCACACGACACAAGACACGTGACACGTGACACGTGACACGCGACACGCGACACGCGACACGCGACACGCGACACGCGACACGCGACACGCGACACGCGACACGCGACACGCGACACGCGACACGCGACACGCGACACGCGACACGCGACACATGACACATGACACACGACACATGACACAAGACACGACACATGACATGCGACACACGACACGCGATGCACGACACGCGACACACAACACGTCTAGTTAAAGCGACATGATCAGTTCGTGTCTTTTTATTTTTATTGCAAAATCATGTTAATCAGTATAAGTTATGACTATTGTAGCGTCCTGACCGCCAATAAATGTTTTATCGAAACAGAACTGACTTTGTAATGTTAAACGGCGAATGTTTATAAGATTCCCGACGCTGTCACTCAAATTGCCGCGAGTGACACCCACCCTTTGACCTTTACCAACCATGAGCTGTACACCTGGCTGGGTGTGGCGCAGGGTTCGCACGGGGCATGGAAATCCTTGAATAGCATGGAATTTCATTTGTTCAAAATCAAGGCCTTGAAAGCATGGAATTTTATAAAATAGCATGGAAATCCTGGAATTTTTAGTTTTCAAGAATAAAATGGCAGACGGGCCGCGAACCACTATACGTTTCTTACATTCCCCCAGGTGGCACCACTTGTTTAATACCTAGCGGACAAAGATAGAACCGTCGAAAAACCCGTGATTTGGGTAAAGTGAAACCCGTTTTTGTGGCCGGTTGCCTCTGCGTCTTTTTCGGGTGTTGTGTAAACACAGTAATTATCAGTCGGAACATTTAATACTGTGAGAAAGGACGCTAATTATGGGGAAATCACGGTTTCAAGACCATTTGCTTCAGCGGCCAGAGTTTACTGGTTGGCTACGTCGCGATTCAAAGGACGTATTTCGCGCGTCGTGTCGCGTGTGTCAATGAAGTTTCGACATGGGCGAAGGTGCCATGAAAAGTCACGGCGGCGGCGTAAAGCGATATAGCCAACATGAAAACATCTACCTGGGGTAGTTCTGACTGAGACACTGAATGAACGTGAAATTTACTGAACTGAAGTTTACTAAACAATCTGTTTATCGCTCATTCCATGTGCACGGCGCAGTGACACATGCACCGCTGCGCTTGCGACTGGCACAAATCGGAGCGCTATTTTGGTATCAAAATGCAATATTTGTGAAATATAAATATACCTGGGTATGCTGATTGATCATGTCTAGGATTAGAGTTTGAGTAAGGTATCCAATATAGGCATACATGTAGTTATAATGGGGAAATCGAGGTGGGTCCGACTTCTGCGTAAGTGCCTTGTTTTGATTCAATAAAGTTTGATTTCTTGAAATAGATAAAACTCAATATTGTCTGTTTACTTTGAAGTTTGTAATTATAATATATGTACTATTACTATTATAACTTTAAGATATTATAATGAATTGATTGACATTTACTATAGTATTAACATGCACGAACAGTATTGATGAGTAACCTAATTTAATAGATTATATAATATAAATATACTATGGAAATGTTATTAAGCCAGCTGAATTCACAACTGTTGTCCTGGGTTAGTTCAATAAATGGATGTAAAATTAAGCAGTGTACATTATGCATCTATTGTGGTCAGTGTACTTGTAAGTCGATAATTAGTTAATTAGGAAATTGTATTGAGAGAGAGCATGGAAAAGCATGGAAATGGCATGGAATTTTATAATTGCTGAAGTGTATGAACCCTGGTGTGGCGTTAGTGGCGTCATTATGTTTTAGCCACGCCTACAACGGTTTCGAAAACGCCTCGTGGTCGATGTGTACACAGAGTTAAGCACCCCTTACTGCGTCTATTTTCAACCCCTAAATGATACATGAAAACATATTTTGACTGTCTTTACGCTATAATAGGTATAATTTATACCGTATAACATGATTTTGCAATAAAAATAAAAAGCCACGAACGGACCTTTTTGCTTTAATGGCAACCTACAGAACAAATACACCAGGTGGCACTGCTACACAACACGAGCCTCGTGTCATCGACCGCCAGCGTCTCGTCACCTCATTACAACACATTCAAACCCCCTATTATAACATAACTTCCTAATCAACTCTCAACCTCCTTCCAACATCTTCTCCTCTCCAACCATCTTTCTCCCTCCCATCATCATCTCTATTAATTAATTATCTTTCTCCATAATTAATTATCTTTCTCCCTCATTAATTCTCTTCTCCCTCATTAATTCTATTTCTCACTTAATTAATTCTCTTATTATGTATGTGTGCAATTGTGCATGTGTTTTCTCAGCAGAAAGCAGAAACTTGGATATTCAATACTGAGTTATTGTTTTCTTTAATCAATGATACCATTTCTTCATATCTTTCTTCCTCCCCACCTCCCTCCCTCCCTCTCCACCCACTTTTCCCCCTCCCCAACCAACACTACGCCATCTACAACCAACTCCCTCCCTCCCCAACTAACCTTTCTCCCTCTCCAACCATCTTTCTCCCTCTCCAACCATCTTTCTCCCTCTCCAACCATCTTTCTCCCTCTCCAACCATCTTTCTCCCTCTCCAACCATCTTTCTCCCTCTCCAACCATCTTTCTCCCTCTCCAACCATCTTTCTCCCTCTCCAACCATCTTTCTCCCTCTCCAACCATCTTTCTCCCTCTCCAACCATCTTTCTCCCTCTCCAACCATCTTTCTCCCTCTCCAACCATCTTTCTCCCTCTCCAACCATCTTTCTCCCTCTCCAACCATCTTTCTCCCTCTCCAACCATCTTTCTCCCTCTCCATCCATCTTTCTCCCTCTCCAACCATCTTTCTCCCTCTCCAACCATCTTTCTCCCTCTCCATCCATCTTTCTCCCTCTCCAACCATCTTTCTCCCTCTCCAACCATCTTTCTCCCTCTCCAACCATCTTTCTCCCTCCCCAACTAACCTTTCTCCCTCTCCAACCATCTTTCTCCCTCTCCAACCATCTTTCTCCCTCTCCAACCATCTTTCTCCCTCTCCAACCATCTTTCTCCCTCTCCAACCATCTTTCTCCCTCTCCAACCATCTTTCTCCCTCTCCAACCATCTTTCTCCCTCTCCAACCATCTTTCTCCCTCTCCAACCATCTTTCTCCCTCTCCAACCATCTTTCTCCCTCTCCATCCATCTTTCTCCCTCTCCAACCATCTTTCTCCCTCTCCAACCATCTTTCTCCCTCTCCAACCATCTTTCTCCCTCTCCAACCATCTTTCTCCCTCTCCAACCATCTTTCTCCCTCTCCAACCATCTTTCTCCCTCTCCAACCATCTTTCTCCCTCTCCAACCATCTTTCTCCCTCTCCAACCATCTTTCTCCCTCTCCAACCATCTTTCTCCCTCTCCAACCATCTTTCTCCCTCTCCAACCATCTTTCTCCCTCTCCAACCATCTTTCTCCCTCTCCAACCATCCTTCTCCCTCTCCAACCATCCTTCTCCCTCTCCAACCATCCTTCTCCCTCTCCAACCATCTTTCTCCCTCTCCATCCATCTTTCTCCCTCTCCATCCATCTTTCTCCCTCTCCAACCATCTTTCTCCCTCTCCAACCATCTTTCTCCCTCTCCAACCATCTTTCTCCCTCTCCATCCATCTTTCTCCCTCTCCAACCATCTTTCTCCCTCTCCAACCATCTTTCTCCCTCTCCATCCATCTTTCTCCCTCTCCAACCATCTTTCTCCCTCTCCAACCATCTTTCTCCCTCTCCAACCATCTTTCTCCCTCTCCAACCATCTTTCTCCCTCTCCAACCATCTTTCTCCCTCTCCAACCATCTTTCTCCCTCTCCAACCATCTTTCTCCCTCTCCATCCATCTTTCTCCCTCTCCATCCATCTTTCTCCCTCTCCAACCATCTTTCTCCCTCTCCAACCATCTTTCTCCCTCTCCAACCATCTTTCTCCCTCTCCAACCATCTTTCTCCCTCTCCTATCTCACTGTCCATCCACATTTCTCCATCTCCCTCTCCATCCACGTATCTCCCTATCCATCAATCTTTCTCCCTCTCCAACCATCTTTCTCCCTCTCCAACCATCTTTCTCCCTCTCCAACCATCTTTCTCATTGTCCATCCACATTCCCCCCCCCCCTCAATCCACCTTTCTCCCTCTTCATCCACATTTCTCCCTCTTCATCCACATTTCTCCCTCTTCATCCACATTTCTCCCTCTTCACCCACAGTGTCTCCACATCCCCTCACCTTCTCTGCATCCTTCCTTTTCCTCTCTTTCACCTCCTCCTCCTCCTTTGCCTTCTTCTTCTCTTCACGTCTCTTCCTTATGATGTCTTCCTTTAACGGCTCCTTCTTCTCGGCCCATGCACTGAAAGTGGCCTTCGCCTCCCGCAGCCTGTCCTCCCTGTCCTGTGTCACACGCAATACTTTCATCAGTAATAACTACGACAATATTTGGTTTTTCCTTAATTTTATAATAATTATGTTTAATAATAATAATAATATAGCTTTATTGCCATTTTCAACATTCACTACATGTTAAATTGGAATGTAGTCTGGCATTGACTAACATAGTGCCTATATACAATAAAATTAAATACGGCAAATAAATATATAATATACAATGTACATAATTTGTTCTTTAAATAACAAATAACATATCTCAGATATCTTGTAAAATAATAGATTATCTATTAAAAATAATTGTGTTAAGCTAGTTAATAAATAAATAAATATATATAAAATATCCTTTAACATTAAATTATCTTCTAAAAATATTATTTTAAGTTAGTAAACAAATAAATAAATATTCGAAGACGTCTAAAATGCCATTTAAAATTAGATTTACAACTGAATTATATGTAATATTGAATTATATTTATATTGAATGTGTCCAAATAAAAAAAATTATTAAAAATTATATTAAAAATTATGTTTAAAATTATATTTATATAATTATTAAGTTAAGCTAAAATTTCACAATAAGAGAAGATTGGTGTTCAGCACCATTTATCTGATATTGAGAACAGGTACACCTACACTTCATACATGTACGGGGACTACGGTCCAGCCACACCAACTAGTGCCAGAAAAAGAACAATTCCGCTAGAGTGTTGAAAACAGCCAAGTTAACTTTCCAAGGTCTTTACCGCTACATTCTATATTTCAATCCTGATAAGGCTGCTATGGCACGTGGGTAAAAGCTATTTCTAAAGCGATTTGTTTTCATACGGATGCTTCTAAAAAGTAATAATTCGAACAGATGAGTTTGGTCTGAAATAATATTACCAGCTCTTTTCTCCCTCTCCATCAACCAATCAATATCCATCCATTAATCAATCAATCGATCGATCAATCGATCTGTCAATCAATGTATCAATCAGGTTCTGAGACACAAGTAGGATATGGCCAAACAAACTAAGGTTCTCTATCACGCCTGGTATGCATTTTAGGGCCCGCATGTGCAGATGCCATTGATTGGGTGTATACTAATGTTGCTGTGTATTGGAACAGTTTTTAAATACGATTTTTCCCACCGACCAACTGCTACAACGAAACACTCAGTTGGTTGTTTGAATCCGTAGTTAACCGCATCTGTCACCTTTTCCTTTTTCTCCTTCTCCTCTTTCTCTTTTTGTTTCTTCTCTCGCAGTTCCTTCTTCTTCTGCTCGAGCCTCGCCTTGTACCACTCCTGGAAGACGGCACTGCGAATGTTCCTCGTTGAGTCAAAGCTGGAGGGACTCTCCGGGGGTGTGTTTGGAGGAAACGTTTCCACCATCGGCCGTACGTAACGTGGCTTCGGTTTGTGTCTTACTGTTTTCGACCGTCGCTCGTCCGTGCTGTGGTAGAGAAAATCAAGATGGTAAAAGTCTTGTGATTTCTAAACATGGTTTCATAGTAGGCTGTTACAAATGTGTAGAGAAATCGTAAAAATATTGGCTAAGATACATTTTTATTAACGTATTTAACTTTCACTGACCTTTGCTACTTATGTATTTATTTTCAAAATCCCCTGGAGTACTGGTAGTCTTACAAACATGTAATTTAATCACTGACAAATACTACCAAGTGTCTAAATGAAACACACAGATTGCGTTTGTCACATTTGTACGGCTGTATCTATATAATACTATTAAAATGTCATGCTCAGTATTGAAATCCTAAAACATATTACATTTCATGATAACTTCACATTGTAGCATACACTTCAACATATTTTTAATAATAAAAAAATCTGGTGTACTACGGTAATAAGTTTTAAAAGTGTGACTTCTGCTAGTTTTCATAAAAGCATAACTGGTGACGTAACACAACACACCCTTTGCCCTCTTTGTCCGGCTCGATGTATTTCATGGTTCTGTCACCTGGCGCCCTCTGTTGTTCCTCGGACACACTATCAATGATGTTATCCAGAAACTGATTCTCCTTTGTCTGGTGTTTGGGTTGTCTCCTAGCAACAGAAACCATGACAACTTGTCTCACTTGTATAAACAACCTGCCTCCTAGCCACAGGCAACATAACTTGTCTCACTCGTGTAAACGTTCTGTGTCCTAGCAACAGAAATGAGCAAATCATAATGATGCATCTCCATCACATGTCTATGGATGTAACGGATAAACCAGACCAAAAAAAATAACAATTCAATAACAATGTCATGTTTTTATTTAACTACAGGTAGCTTAATTCAAAACATATTGTTCACAAGATAATGTAATGGTTCAAACTTGAATGACACTCCAGTGTTTCATCCATCTGATCACGTGACCACAGCTGGTCATGTGACCACAGCTGGTCATGTGACCACAGCTGGTCAGGTGACCACAGCTGGTCATGTGACCACAGCTGGTCATGTGACCACAGTTTCTCAACCAACACAAAGTATCATCTATGACATACTGTAATTGCAAAAATCATAATAAAACGTATTCACGTCTTACTTTCTGAGTTCCTCTCCCTCTTTGGTGGGAATTCTCTTCATGGTTGGGTCCCGGGTGACGTCCTCACACCCGGAAGTGACATCCTCCTCCCTGTCCCTTCTCCCACGACGCGGTCCCTTCTCCCTGTCTGCCAGCTGGGGACAGATCAGTAACATATATGTGTTATCCTGGGGACAGATCGGTAACGTATAATTTTATGTGTTATCCTGAGGACAGATCAGTAACATATATGTGTTATCTGGGGACAGATCAGTAACATATATGTGTTATCTGGGGACAGATCTGTAACATATATGTGGTATCTGGGGACAGATCGGTAACATATGTGTGTTATCCTAAGGACAGATCAGTAACATATATGTGTTATCCTAAGGACAGATCAGTAACATATATGTGTTATCCTGAGGACAGATCAGTAACATATATGTGTTATCCTGAGGACAGATCAGTAACATATATGTGTTATCCTGAGGACAGATCAGTAACATATATGTGTTATCCTGGGGACAGATCAGTAACATATATGTGTTATCCTGAGGACAGATCGGTAACATATATGTGTTATCCTGGGGACAGATCGGTAACGTATATGTGTTATCTGGGGACAGATCGGTAACTTATGTGTGTTATCTGAGGACAGATTGGTAACTTACATGTGTTATCTGGGGACAGATTGGTAACGTGTGTTATCTGGGGACAGATCGGTAACATATATGTATTACCTGGGGACAGATCGGTAACATATATGTGTTATCTGGGGACAGATCGGTAACATATATGTGTTATCTGGGGACAGATCGGTAACATATGTGTTATCCTGGGGACAGATCAGTAACATATGTTATCCTGGGGACAGATCAGTAACATATATGTGTTATGTGGGGACAGATCGGTAACTTATGTGTGTTATCTGGGGACAGATCGGTAACATATGTGTTATCTGGGGACAGATCACTAATTTGTTTCTGGGTCCAGCTAGGGGTAAATCACTAATAATATATTTACCTGTTCACCTGAGGACAGACCTTTATTTGATTACTGAGTTCATACAGGGACAGGTCACTAATTGATGTAATACTTACAATAATCATAAACATGAACTAATTTATTTCCATGTCAACCTGGAGGCAGACCCCCCTGGGCTCCCAAGAGCATTACTGAGAGGGTCCCCATGCTCAAGAGAATGTTACTGAGACGGTCCCCTTGGTTCATGGCAATGTTACTGAGATAGTCCCCTTGATTCATGAGAATGTTACTGAGATGGTCGCCATGCTCAAGAGAATGTTACTGAGACGGTCCCCTTGGTTCATGGCAATGTTACTGAGATGGTCCCCTTGTCTCATGAGAATGTTACCGATACGGTCCCCTTGGTTCATGAGAATGTTACTGATACGGTCCCCTTGGTTCATGAGAATGTTACTGATACGGTCCCCTTGGATCATGAGTATGTTAATGAGACGGTCCCATTGGTTCATGAAAATGTTACTGAGACGGTCCCTGGAATACTCACCCGTTTCTTCCTGTCTTCGTCATCATCGTCATCCCAGCCAACAAAGCGTTTCTCCGAAGTCTTCGAGTGAGGAGAGTCCCTACTTCTTCTTTTCGACCACGTGTCTTCCTCATCGCTGTCTCCACGAGTTGACACCTTGCGCAGTGAGGGCTTTCTTCTGTCTGACCAAACACCTGCCTTCTCACCCTCATCCTCACGCAGTGAACTCTTCCGGTGTCTGTCGTCTTCACGGAATGGACTCTTCCGGTGTCTGTCGTCTTCACGGAATGGACTCTTCCGGTGTCTGTCGTCTTCACGGAATGGACTCTTCCGGTGTCTGTCGTCTTCACGGAATGGACTCTTCCGGTGTCTGTCGTCTTCACGGAATGGACTCTTCTGGTGTCTGTCGTCTTCACGGAATGGACTCTTCCGGTGTCTGTCGTCTTCACGGAATGGACTCTTCTGGTGTCTGTCGTCTTCACGGAATGGACTCTTCCGGTGTCTGTCGTCTTCACGGAATGAACTCTTCCGGTGTCTGTCGTCTTCACGGAATGGACTCTTCCGCTGCCGATCATCTTCATGGTATGGACTCTTCCTCTGTCGATCGTCTTCACGGTATGGACTCTTCCGTTGCCGATCGTCTTCACGGTATGGACTCTTCCGCTGGTGATCGTCCTCACGGAATGGACTCTTCCGCCGCCTGTAGTCCTGTGGCAATGCGTGCTTCTTTCTGCCTCCGTCGTCGCTGTCCGAGTCACTTCTCAAATGTCTAGATGACCTCCGCGGCTGGGGTTTCTCCTCTGTGTCGTTTTCTGCCACCATGTCCAAGATTGACTTCCGACGGCTCGGACTACTGCGGTCATCCGAACTACCCCGCCTTGCCTCAGATGAACCCTTGTCACTCACATCACCCGTCTTTTTCTGGTAGAGGCTTTTCCTTCCCTTTTCATCCTTTTCATCCCTTGCAAAATGCTCTGTGGAAAATTGACTTTTCCGGTTGACATCAGACGAATGCTGACCTTCAGATGGACTCTTCCGATCGTTACCAGACCCCTTCATGAACCTTCTGTTTGCTGGCGGAGTTTTCTGTTCATCGGAACTACTTCTCGACAGCAATGGACTCTTTCTCTCCTCCGAATTACGTTTAGATTTATATGATGATGGGCTTTTTCTGTCATCCGACTGCTCTTTTATAAACCTGGAGCCATTCTGCAGTGGACTCTTCCTTTCATCATGACCACCCCTGGAGTTAGAGAATGAACTCTTCCGGCTTGCTCCAAGTGTGTCATCGGAGTAATCATCTTCAACTGAACTCTTCCTGTGCACGGGAAAGAATCAACATATGTATGCACGATTATGCATAATTAGAAAACTTCACAAAATAATATATAGCGTTGCTTTTCTGATTACCTCCCTGAACCTTTATTAATTCAATACATCGTTTACATCATTACATGTATGTGCATATACACTGTGTTTGAAAGAAAACATTACTATTATTCCTTAGGTAAGTCTGCATACATATCACCTATACATTGATCTGAAGAAACTGCAGGTGATACCTACGCAGAAACAAATTATGAAAACAATATTAAAATGGCTTCCTACAATAAATTATTTCCAAAAATAGATAAAAAATAGATACGGAGAAAAAGTGTGTTCTACAGCATACTCTTTTGAAAGTATGTAAAAAGAAAGACAGGAAGTTATTTTCTGTCTGTGAATATCTCCTGAGTTAGCCGGGCTGTATTCCAATTACAATCAGCTGTATTCAGGATTCAGATAAAATGTAATGGTTTCAAATACTTAGCCACATTTAACGCACTACTGCCATGACATATTGTGTCCATGGCAACGGCAATAAACAACCATCTGTGGACATTCAACATCAACGTAAATTCAACAACAAAATGCACCATAATTAGTTCATACAATGCACCAATGTCGTCATTACCTATTAGCAGGCAATATTTTACAATATGAAAGAACATCGATTGGTAAACAACTCTGAGTGACAACTAAATGATTGATGCCAAACTAAATTTGGTTAGTCGGATAAGTTATCATGATTAAGTGTAAGCCAAGGGTAATCTTGTGCATGACTATATCACCACTGAGTGCAAGTATTAGTTAGTCTGTGCAAAACACAAGTAGTTGTGGGAAAATGCCTTTTTTAACACATGGCTGTTAACAGAACCAAGAATGGCTGGGTCTAAAAACCTGGCGTGATCGTTGGGAACATAACTGGGAATACATCGCCACAGATACACAACAGAAACCTATCCATAGGACCAGTCTATTCTTAGTGATGCCACAAGTATTTTGTTACAACATTTTAGATTTTTTTCAAGTAATAACAGTAAATTTTAATAATATACTTTTACTTGTAGTGAAGTACAAGTACTGTACTTTTATCTAAAATATTTAACAATATGTTTTACGTTACGTCCATTTAATTCAAGAAAAATCTTTGTTACAATATTTCTATGTTTAGTAACAAGGTGACCTTATCTCCATGTGAAAATCTATTAAATGTATCCAATCATAGATTCACTGGCCGCGTCACAATTGCATTTGCACACAAAGTGGTTATCTTAATTTTGTGATTTCACTTTAATCTTCCACAGAACAAACGTTTACTACTTTAATTCTTCTTAGAATAATATCAATACACTGCAACAAAACATTGGCAAGAATGAAAAACAGCTTTGTAATGTCATATCTGTACTGTGCCAACACATTCCCCAAATGTTATCTAACTATTTTATTTATCTAATTTTGTTATATAAATTTCTATATTGTGGGACATTTTATGAAGTCTAATTGTTTAAAAGTAACAAACATGATGTTTCATCCAGCCCTGTGTTGGCATTTGTCACTGTTACTTACATAATGACATAGAAAACAGTTTCATTGTTGCAATCACAAATAAATCGTTGACTATTTCACACTTTAATTCCTACTGGGCTCATTTGGGGAAATTTACAAAATAAACAAACTCCACAACAATTTCAACCAGGCAACAAGCATGACAAAAAATATGTAACAAAATTATTGCATAACTGATATGAGAAATGAGCAACTACAGTGCTGTATACAAACAAACTAAAACAAATTATGAGTAATTAATTAAATATCTGTCTTTTCGATATAGATTGAATTCCTTTTATTATGTCCTTATCTGATATCCGTGACAACACCGAGCAGATCGAGTCGAGAGTTACCTTGGACTGCTGCCACCAGGGGGCCTGTGAGAACTAGCCGCCAGCTTCGACATGAATGTTTTTCTCCGTGGACTAGGTGCTGGTTTATCAGTGATGTGAGGGGCCTTGTGTAGCCCGCGCGGGCTGGGCAAAGGCCTTCAACACGGCGGTTAGTACAGTGCAACAGACAGAAGTGTCAAGATCCACACCACACCACACCACACCACACCACACCACACCACACCACACCACACCACACCACACCACACCACACCACACCACACCACACCACACCAGTGACACCTCACCGCACCACACACCACACCACACCACACACCACACACCACATGTTCTTAGAATGCAAGTCCAAAACCTGGGGATCATTTCACCAAAATTGCTCTTAAACCAAATTTTGCACTTAAGAATATATTTTTATCCTTAACAGTGATCTTGAATATTTGAAAATCGTCAGTGCCATGAAGTGCCAGCATGACATTGTCGCTGGTGTGTCACAGAAATAGTGTCCTTGGTAATATAACAATAGATATTTGTGTTTATAAACAAAACAGATTTAACAAAAGATTTTGTTTAAAGATGAGTTTTCCTTAAAAGCTTTCACCTTAGTGAAATGGTCCCATAGTTTCCTGTGGGGTTTGTACAAAAACTTTGTTTTCTGAAGTAAAGTAAATTTGTAACCAATAATCCAAATGAAACACTACAATTTTCAACTTAAGATTACAATCAACAACATTATGTCATGTACATTTTTTAATTAGTCACTACTTTAATAAAATAGCTATTAAACATACTAGTAGTTCACATATCTAAATGAAATTATTGTCAAAGCACTTCATATGAATATAACAGCGATCGGGTTTCAAAATGCAAGATTGCTTTTGTGAGAAATGTATTTGACAAACCACTAGCAGAGAGCAGGATTTTGACACAAGACAAATTTGTTTATAAATCACTGTCTCAAACTGACAAGTGTCTAAACAAGAGAGGACGGAATTGCAGTCTAGAATAGTACGTGGAGGAAATTCCCAGCATGCAGTTCACCAGACTTATACGAGTCAATAGCTCTTCAGAAAATTGCAAAATAAATCTTGAAGAAACTCCAAGCAATTGAGAAAACAAAAGGAACTACAAACAGCAACTTAATAATAATACAGCATTTGTCTGCGCCATAAATCTTGCAATTCTAACCATTCAGAGGCACATTAGAGCAATACAATTTTTAAATTAAAATAGCAAACTGCGTCTGTATATAGCAATAAATTAAATAAATTACTTAAATTTCAACCGAATAATACTAGAAGGTTAACGATATGAAATGTTTGTAAAACACAATGGAAGCAAACAGTTATAAATGTAATAATCTCACGAACGTTTCGCGGATAATTTCTGAAAGAACCATCACCGTGAAGTAAACATTGTGCGTGTGGAATAAACTACGTGTGAATGACAGAGGGATGAGAGGGAGGAAGGGAGGAAGGGAGGAGTACCTGGACGAGTCTGTAGCGTCTCCTGCTCCCTTCTTCAGCCAGCGACTATTGGGAAGATGGTCTTCCTTCTCATTCTTCCCATCGATAGAGTCGTAGGAGTGGGGAGTGCGTCCGTGAACCCCTGAAATATCCCGCACAATGTCGTTATTGGTTTTGTGAATATAAAAATTAAGTAATCCAAAAAAAGTGGATAGACACCCACCCACCCCCCATCAAAATCAAAAACCAAATTGGAATGGCCGATAAATTGCATGTATCTATATCTACAAGTGACAGAGATATATACAGACTTTCATAATTCTTTCTAATCTTTCTATGTTGAAAAGAATGGCTAGAACATTTTACTTTTACTCACCTCTCCTCTTCATCCCCAGTGGGACATAAGGCTACAACAATGTTCCTCCACAGGGTGCTGTCTTTAGCTGTGGCCTGGGTCATGCCCCACAAGAGCCCCATATTTACAACATTTTACACACCAGCAAATTGCAAATGGTTTTAACTTTATTATATCAAAATATACTAACTACAGAAACACCTGGAAATGGGTGTAAAGAACAGAACACGTCAACACTGTGTGTTCTCTGTGGAGTAATAAACTCATTTTTTACTATTTGTATTATTCCAAATGGACCTTCTCAGTGGCTCAGGGACAATCAAGTGAACTCGGATTTGAAATCAATAGACAAGTCTGTTCATTCTACGTTGCTCTAGTTCAGTCATCTGTATGAATGGGTACTTGGCAGTAGACAGTGGTGGATATTAGTGATATCAGTGTGTTCTATATAATAAATGTGTATTAATTGCTGCATGGCTGAATATTTCTCTGAGAAGTTGAGATGGTGTTCAATTGAGCATGTCTGCCAGGGAGTAATGTATAAGTCGCTTTAATCCATCATCAGGACACTAGGTTTATCGTAAAAACTGTATATCGCACTGAACAACTAGTCTAGTCTTGTAGAGCACAATGGCTCATGGGTAGAGCTTCGACTACGAGAACTCGGGTTTGAATCCTGTGCTGCAGTGTTAAAACTTTGGGCAAGTTTTTTCACTCAGCTGTATAAATGAGTACCTGGCTATAGACAGTGGTGGATATGTGCACATGCAGCCGCCGCGCATTAATTGTAGCATATGACTGGATGCTTCCCAGAGAAGCCGAGATGGTGTCTGAGTGAACAGGTCTGTCAGGGAAGTAAAGTGTAAAGCGCTTTGAACAATTTTACGTGATGTCAATTTGTACACAGCGTACAATAAATACTTACCTGGAGATTTGGGGCGTGAGATCTTCTCTGACCCGTGGCCATCTCCTGCCTGAGATGATTTGCGGAAGTTTGGTGGTTGCCATGGTTTCTTGTCGCTGGTCGATGCCTCGTCATCTTCGTTCAGTGATTCTAATGCGCGACTTTTCCTGACGGGATCAAGACTGGATTATTAAAATTGTATCTGTGTGCGCCATGAAGACTGTTGTTTACAACAGCCTGGAAGATTAACATAAGTATTTAAATGTACAGTCAGTGGAAGACCTTATTTTATATAAATAACAGGAGACAGTGTGGATGGAATGAAAAATACTTGTGAAAGACACTGTAGAAACTTGTGAGTAAACAGAATGATTTCCACCACAGCAAACTGGTTACTAAGTCACATAGCTCGTGACCATACAAATATCCTGATTCTAGTATAAATGGATACCTCATAATGTTAGCTATCTAGTCATGTATAATGTTGTCTATTCCCCTGAATAAAGATTCCATATAGTCTATAATACCGATGGCTTAGATACTGTGGGCATTGATTTTCACACCCAAACATTTAAACTAATTTTTCTTGAAATGTTGCCTTCTAAGGTTTGCTTCATTTATGGCAATAAATTAAAAAGTTCTACTGGTAAAAAAATTCGACAAATGAGGTAAAGTGTCAAGTTTATTGAATCTAAAAATTAACACAATTCTATTTCAACATTTTGCAACTTTAAACCTGCTTTGTTATGGCTGGTTACATGATATGTTAATCACAATGTTGAAGTAGGTGAGAAGTCAGTAGGAATGAGAAACGTTGACTCACTTGTTGCGTGGACTCGGGGACGGTTGCCAAGGTTTCTTCATTGTCATGAGAAGGTTGTCAGGTGCGTCTATGTCACTGTCACTGTCATCAGTGTCATCAAAAGTGTCACCGTCGTCATCGTCATCCGCTGACGACTTTTTCCCAAAGAGGATCTCTTGTGCACTGAGTCTACAAAGAATAGTTATAATATATTTATATTAAACATATAAACTATATAACCTATAAAAAAGTATATATATATATATATATATATATATATATATATTATATATATATATATATTATATATATATATATATATTATATATATAATACAATATATAGACACTAGTTTTAAGATGAACAATACTAAAACTTTGTATGTAAATTATGTAAATTAATATAAAAATTAAACACTGATTTTAAAATGTATAACACACACAAAATAAATTTTAAAACAATGTCCGTCATGTCAATTTGAATTAATTAAAATGTCTAATAAAAGATGTCTTCGAACACTTTCTAAACATAGAAAGTGTCCCAGAAAGAAAAGTACTTAGTGTAAAGTAAGGATGAAATAATCGGTTAAAGTAAGGCCATCCGTTTGTATTGTAATGTCATGTGTTATTGCATAGTCTACCTAATATAGCAGGTTTATGGTTCAAATATGTTTTAACGAAACCCTTTTCTGTAGCTGAATTTTGCATGTTTCAGAGCGATTCTGTTCACTTACATGACAACTTTGTTGTTGTTGCTTTTTAGTATTTGTGAATTCAGATCATGTTACTAATGAGACAGGTATCATGGATAGATGCATCATATAGTACGTCAGCATTCCTACTAGAATTGTCTGTCTACCTGGGGACATTTCTGAAGACTCAACATTCTTGTACAAATTAGTGTGTTGTTTTGTTAATATTATATTCAGTGGCAGACGTTTGAATTATGGTGCATTTTACATTGGTTTTTCAATGCTTTTGTATACAACAAAATTGGTTTGTGCATGGATAAATCTAATGCCTATGCAAGATAGGCTTTATTTGAAGGCAATCTTGTTACTTATATTTGGGTGATTTTTTTGTATATGAAATAGTAATCAATATTGTAAAACAAATAATACACATACCATGATACATGCCTTCAGCAGCACACATTTTATATAAAAAATAACTCTAATTGTTGTTATGGAAAAATGACAACTCCAACAGATTGGTAAATATTTACATTTGCACAGTTTAGTGAATTTATACTGACAGTTAGTCAGTTCATGTTGAACAAATCTGTAAATAATTTTTTCAGAGAGATTATTTATTATATCAGTAAACCGTCTTCAGAAATATCAACACACTGTTCATACAAATTAATCATTGCATGAACTTCACAAAGAACTTTGTGAAATATGTTGATTAATTAATTAGTTAAAGCATTATTCCTCACTTTGGTGATGATGGTTGTTTCTTTGCTTCCTCTTTTTTGGCTGGAGAAGAGTTTCCTGGCTGGAATGGAGTCTTCCGGTGTGTGTTACTTGTTGACTTATATTGACCAAGTAAATCTGGAACAAAATATTAACATAACATATGTAAGAATAATATGTGATACAGGTATATGTGAGAATTATTAATTATGTGTACCCTGTATATAACAATAACTGACTTCATATATGTTAGAATAATGAGCTATAATATGTACGCTGTACAGATAACTAATCATATATTTTATAACATATATTCTACAGCAATAATGACAACATGTATGAGTAATAAGTGAATTTAAGTGTCCAACATCTGGATGTCTAGAAAGTACAACTTAAAAAGTCTTAAGCAATTCAGGTAACACATTGTTGCTTTTGTATACCCCAACCAAGGCCCTACGTACAAGATTACAATATAAACTACATTATGTTGTTCTATAGAGAAACTAAGATCTATTTGTACTATAATAATGCAACTGCACGAAATTATATAGATGTGTTTGCAAATGATTTTAAATACAACTTAACTCTGTCTCGAGCTGCCATTAGTCACAAGACATGCCAAATATATTCATGAAAATGTTCATCAAGTTGGCAGTATATATATTCGAAACAAATTTCATAATTACACATCTAGCGAGCAGTGACCACTGAACATTCAGTTCGTGAAGAAGGCCGCCGATGGTGGTCGAAACGTAGAAGTAAGTCGAACATTGCTAGCTGTGTAATTATAAAATTTGTTTTGAAGAATGCCAAATACAGTCTCACAAATACATGTTTGATGACACTGAACCAGAGACCCAGCCGTCTGTCCTCAACACTGACAGATGACTGACCAAGACAACTGGTTTTATTGCAAGAATTTGGCAAGTCTGTGACCACACGAGCCTAATGGCCCTGGTTAAATTGTACCAGAATAAGACTGGAGAAACTTAGAGGGGCAGTTGACCACAAGGCAACCTAGCAATTCCCAAGTGTAGGGCTCCACATTAATGGCTGTCAGTGTCACTGGCAGAGCTGATGGTGAATACAGGAAGACAAGCCGGATGGCTCAGTATCCGTTAAATATATTGCTCCAATGACACTGGTTTGTGTTTGAGACAACTAAACTGGCCAGTTTTTAGACAACAAAACTGGCCATTTTGAGACAACTAAACTGGCCATTTTGAGACAACTAAACTGGCCAGTTTTGAGACAACTAAACTGGCCAGTTTTGAGACAACTAAACTGGCCAGTTTTGAGACAACTAAACTGGCCAGTTTTGAGACAACTAAACTGGCCAGTTATGGCTGCGATTGATGCAAATGGCTTCCTTGAAAGCCATGCACATGCTAAAAGTAAAAGTTGCACTTTTTATAAGTTTAAGACTGGCAAACAATATATATTTCTGGCTAAGGGCCTGGTTGCTTGAACCTGTCATTGTCTTGTACTTGTGTAAAATATATTTTTTTAAATGAAATACAATAGATGCATCTCAGTAGTCAATACCTTTAAAACTGTCAACTCTAATTGTTTTTCTATATTCTCTTAATCCACATTATGCTAGTAACCAGCTTCTTTATTTTAGTAGCATAAATCAACTGTTAAAACAGTGATGCATATATCAAACATATTACTTTATTATTGCACTGTTTTTGCACATCAATAATTATTAGTATTATACACCAAACATATCTATAAATCAATCATCATCTCACTCATCTCTGACGAATAATGGAAAATGTTTTACATAGGGTCATATAACAATGGCCTAACTAAAAACCTATGTTCTACAAATGCAGCTACACCTTGCGCTCACCATCGTCACTTGGTACATCGTCACCATCACTGCCGAGAGCACTGCTCTCGGAGGTGACGTCTGCAGCTAGTCCCCGCTGTTTACGCTCCTTCATCTTTGCCTCCAGCTCCCTCTGGAAGTGACTCTTGGAAGGACGGTTTGTCCCTCGCTGCTTTATATTCTCGGGTGAATATGGGTTGTCCATACCTTCTGTAGACACAAATCAGCCGTAAGAAAATAATCTACAAATTCCAGGATTATGAGACAATAATACAAGTGTAGAATGTGTGTCACCCACCTCAAGGAAATGTGTTTGCGTCATTCTGCAACACTGACCGATGAAATGAACTGATGCAAAACAGAGCGATAACATGTAATATACTTCACAGTGACTATAGTCTATTCTAGCCATGCCATTATTTATAATGACCACTTTTAGTATTTAGACTAGGAAAATAATATTATGTAGTTTTTACCAATAGTTTTTGAACTAATTCAGCAACATACTTCAATATTATCAATCAGAACCACTAACTTCATCAATGGCACACAAACATGGGGCTCTATAAATGATGAAACAAGAGATGGAACAAGTTACGGAAGTGGTTGGAATAGACTTATACATATTTTGTGCTTCAAGTGATGTTTATAATTTTATGTGTATCGTTGAATAATAGTATAGTGTAACTAATTTGTTAGTATGAAGACATAATATAAATATGGAATGAGGATGGAACAGCCATAACAAAGGGCAACTTAATGCCATTGATGTTCCATCGTTGTTCCGTTACTCACATCCCCATTCCATCGTCGACGTAAATATGCCAATGTCACAGAGCGTCAGCGGTTAGCACATCACAGATGCACCAGGACTGCAAAGGCGATGTCTTATCTTATGTGTGCATTGCAAGGTTGAAATATAAACAAAATTAACAACATTTTATCAATTTAAGCTTAAAACAAATAAATGAGCATTATACAGGATACAAATTAATGATCGATGTATAGCCTTAGGTTTGGGGACATCTGCAAATCGCAAGATATCGTCTTTGCAGTCGTGATGCTCCTGTGATGCACTCACCACTCACGTCCTGTGACATCGGCTTATTTACGTTGACTCAACTGTATTAAATTGTTCTAAAACACAATTAAAAAATTAATATCTGACTTCTTTTTACTGGAAGTCATGTATAATGACATTCTGAACACATATACATTGAAAAAGGTGGTCAAAATGTTTTGAAAAGGCCCTAATAAATTAGGCCAGTTAACTGGAAGATCACCAAATTGATAACTGACAAAAAATAGGTCAGCCTGCATGCATGGCCATGGATTCTACTTGTGACAAAATAATTAATAAAGAAAAATTAAAACTATTGGCTATATATTGCCTAGTGTGCATCTGATACTGATTTAACAATAGCAATGCCTCTCTCTCCCTCTCTTGCTGGCTACAGCCTGAAGCCATTCAATCTAAGCCGGTGCCTCACAGGCACAAATTATGACGGCTAGAATCCCACCAGATTACCCCGTCGCTGGGTGGGCGATAATACAATTGTAATGCTACAATTACACAATTACTCATTATGAACCACCAAAACGCACCAAGCCGTGCAGACATGCGATTAATTATTATGACTGTACATATGTCCAAGCATGCATCTGAAGAGGGGCCCTCGAAATACCGATATGTTGTGGCAACACTGTTGAAATTTAGGAATCAGAAAGAATGTTTGGCGTAACCATAATCAACGTTCATTGGTCATGTGTCTACTGGGAGAAGGCATTATTCAATAATTATCAGCGATTTGTAGCATAACTTACCAATATTGTCTTTCATAGTCCGTAGTATGATGGTTCCTAGCTTGTAGCAAATGACACCATGCTAAGTTATCGATATGTGAAGAAGTGTGCGTTTGTAGAACTTTCACTTCCTTCCCTCGTTCCGAGAGCGCGGCTTCTCAAGTGGCAGAAGAACGTGTCTCAACAAGATTTTAGAGATGCAACATGCAAATTATTAGGCAGCACTAAACCACACCACGGATCAATATGTCGAGTACGGTCACCGTGTCTTTTATGAAATTTATTAAATAACGTTGTCTTCGCAAATATCTTTATCTGCAATGCCACTGGAATTAATCAGTATAAATATTGGTGGCATAATAAAACATGTTCTGTTGTTTAATAATACATAAAATATAATTATACACAATTCAAGTCAGAAATTTAGGATTCACAAATATGACACTTTTATGAAGTAATCACAACATAAAGCTTTTCTTGCTGGACATAAACTGGAGTTTGCCATGGCGCATAAATCAACGGAACATGTAACTTGTAATTTTTAATTAAACAATATTTAATTTTTAATATACTGCTATACTAGTTTTGAAAGCTTCGCATAAATCTAACCAATTCGTTTTCTCTGTTAGCAACTATCATTATATAAAAACTCAATAATAAACACAGGGTTTATACATAATCAACAATATAATTTTCAAGGTAACGTGGCTAGCACTTTTCCAGAAAAGTGCGCATTATCAAACGAGATAGGACAAGCCAGTCTCCCCTCGAAATGGAGGTGGTTCCCGGTGCATCTTGGGATTGCTGTAAACATGGCTGTCGCTTGCGACATTTGCAATTATCAGCTAATCTATTTTGATACAAGTTTTAGCGAATATTTGTAAGATTAAGACGTCTCCGTTAGATTGCATTAGTTTAATTGGACACTGCTGTATGCGGTATGTTTTTCTTTCTGCGTACCATTTTGCATAGCAAGTATTCAAACGCAGTTTTAACGCTGAAACGCTGTCTGTTTTGATTGAGTAATTTTCTAAGAGGCCCAGAAATGCCATGTGCCCATTTGTTTATTATTTGACGCTCGTTGTCACTGTCTTAAACGCTCAAAGACATATAATTGAACAGTTCGGCTAAATCTGTCAAGAGCATTAAGACCAAATATGTCATTTTGAAATTTGAATCTTGTGATGACAAAACTAATAGTACTTTCGTGTATGATTATACATATGTACATGTTATAATTTCGTACTATAAATACTACTACGGAAATTCGCGCCTATAATATCGCTATATATTATTAATGATTAAATGTGCATGTATGCTAATTGTTTAATAATAGCTAAAGGCTGTAGGCCCAATACATTTAATGTCTTAACGCATAGAAATGTCAGGTCATGGCACTGCGCACGAAACATTAATATTGGATTGGATTGCTCTAAAATTACCCTTTTAAATGCAAATGTATTTTAATACAAATGCATTGGTAAATATTTCAAATGTTTTTAGATTCTTGTAATTTTTAGTATATATTACTGTATTGGTATAAAGTAAAGCAAATTATATATTGAGAGTTTGAGGCATCTGATGTAAGACCACAATAACTTGGTCGTCCGCAATTACCTGACAAAATAGCATTATATGCAGGGTAATTATCTCAATTTCTGTGAGGACATATATAGGGCACAGTGACTAGAAATTATGTTTTTGCGCAGCATGGCATTAGAGCAGTAAAATTATGGCAGTTAACAGTCGGTGTTTGTCTGCATATTGATACATATGTCATTTAGATTGGTGATATCAAAACGATTGATTGATTCTAGCAGGAATTAAGGGGTGTCAGGTTTAAACATGGTTTGTTGGAATTTGAGATATTAGAATGTCACAAATTTTCCATAGCATATCTATTAGTGAAATCTTCGATAACAGGTCTATTTAAATTCAATAGGAAATGAAGGAAATATTATAATGGCCACCTATGGAAAATGCAAATGTTGTCTTTGGCCATCTATAGTTTATTGTCATTAATGTTTTCATTCAAAGGTTTATTAGCCTAGTATTAGGTATGTCACAGCGATTGTTCACTGTTCACTTCAGGGCCACTTGATCCATTCTTTTTTCTTAGTAACGTACATGAGGTATTAGAATGTCACGAATGTTCCATGGCACGTCTACCAGTGGAGGATAAATACGATGTAAGATTTTCGATAACAGGTCTATTTAAATTCAATAGGAAATGAAGGAAATGTTATAATGGCCACCTATGGAAAATGCAGATATGGTCTTAGGCCATCTAGTTTATTGTCATTAATGTTTCCATTGAAAAGGGTCCAGCCTAGAATTAGGTATGTCACAGCTGTGTTCACTTCAGGGCCACTTGCCGCATTTATTCTTCTTAGCAACACGCTAACATGACATGATAAGTAGAGAACAGTTATCAATTGAATGAGAAACATTACACTTGGTACTGGTGATCCGTAATAGCTATACAAATATTTTGAACTTTTTTGTGCACTCTCACATGCACCTTTTGGTAACTATTGACACCAGTATGTGAACAAGGCCCGTAGCTGACGGGTCGAAACGTCGTACCCATCATCGACAATTATGCTCCAAAGTAAGATAAATTATACTATAATAAACCATTTTTGGAGCCAACCTATTGCTAGAAAGCCGGTTTTTTAATTTACGACCTTACGACCTCCAGGGAGAGCAACCGACAACATGACGACATCAGCTGATGACCCGGAACACACGTCTGATGGCCTCAAAACTGCCAACTTGATTGGTGACGATAACACAGTGACGGTGTATGTCGTCGAGTTGGAGGGCGATGTCCAGCAGGTGTCGCTAGTGGCACCACCTGACTCGACGGAAACAAAGGAAGTCGAGACGGACAAACTACAGGAGGTAGTGGAGGAGAAAGGTGAACGCTTGATAAATATATTGATTTTAAAAAGTAAATTTATATAAAAAAAAAGGCAAGTTCTTATATAGCACAATATCCAGTCCTCAGGACCGTTCAATGTGCTTTACACTTTACTTCCCTGACAGACCTGTTCACTCAGACACCATCTCGGCTTCTCTGGGAAGCATCCAGCCATATGCTGCAATTAATGCGCGAAGGCTGCTCATACACATATCCACCACTGTCTATAGTCAGGTACTCATTTAAACAGCTGAGTGAACTGGAGCAATGTAGAGTGAACAAACTTGCCCAAGGTTGCCTATAGCAGTGTAAATCTAGCCAAAAGGGAAAATAGTAATTACACATGTGTATATGCTATTCAGTTTAAAAAAAACATATTTAACCCCTTTTTGCAAATTTCGGTCTTCAATGACTCGCATATTTTTAAGGGTAATTAAAATTGAAAGAACTTGTGAAACCTGAAAGGTTGCCATTAAAGCATAGTGACAGGTGTGTAGGTATTTAGGTATTGGTCTTACTTTGGAGTATAGTGATCAATATTATGATAGTTCTGATGAAAAGAAAAAAAATTGATCATACAACATACATTTTTGTAGCATTTATATAATGTCTTACGTAGATGAATTCCACCATGTGTTCAAATCACAGTACTTGAGCTTAAAACTATATGTTCACTGAAATATTTTAGTTACCCCACAGTTATGTTGTTATCACTATTCTGACAAACCCAAACACAAAGATATTAAGACAACTAAGACACATAATATACAATTATTTGTTATTTGTCTATTTTGTCATATTTATTTTATTGAGTTATTTTTTTAATATTTACACACAAATGGCAGGACAGTGAAATGTAACTTTTTAGCAGTATTTTCTTTAAAATTTGAAGACAGTAAATGCAGATCTTTCAGTTTTAGACTGTGCCACTGAGTCTGTTGCTATGGCAACTGACACATCCGAGATGAGTGAAACCATCACAATGACAGGTAAAACGAGCATAGCGGTCCAAGCAAATGACTACGAGATCGAGAGAAGATCCGGGATCCTTCCAGCGAGACGGCGGATCATACCCTTCAAATTCAGGTGCCCGGGCATTTCAACACCAACGGATGCTCTCAAAATGTCACAGTTCAACGCCACACATATTACATTTACATGTATGAATATCAGATTAAATTTAATTGTTAAATTTTAATCTTCTGAAAATATAGCCACCTTTCGCAAACAACTTAAAACTTATTTGTTTGAAATTGCTTTTCCAGCATAAATTGTTGGGGTTCCATGCTCCAAAGATGAGTTTTGTCTGACTCTGTTTATCATTACACCAACTGATTTTCTTTGTAGCGCCTCTGAGCTTCAGTTTTTAAAGATATAGGCGCAATAGAAATTTTACAATTATTATTATTTGATGCAGGTATAAATGAACATGAAAAAATTATGTAATAGATTTTTTGTTTTGCTAATTGTGTATTCAGTAGTAAAATTATTAATATGTATGTTCCAACTAGACACGTATAGCAGCCTAAATCAGTAAACTGTCTCACTCATACAACATTTATAATAGTATTATTTTGCATCTTTTTTATGTATATGTATAAAGCACCCAAGAATAATTGTTAATTGATTGGGCACTATATAAGTATTTTCATTATCATAGGATTTATGCCACCCACTCATTCCAAATGGACCCCTAACCCACCCACGCACAACCAGGTTTTTATTTATGATTTTTTTCAAAGTCCCTTACTGGTTGTTTACTTATAAAGACAACAATTTTGGAGAGTATGTAAGAAATTATGAACAAATGGGAACCAGTGTTTCCAATCTGTTTATTTTCTTTACCGATACAGAGACTTCCACAATCCTGATGAGATGGACCAGGACTCCTCGGACACAGACTACGTGCCGGGGGATGTGGAGCCTGCTCCCACTCGCAGGGGTAGGAGGCCAGGGAGGCCCCCTGGAAGCAGGGGAAGGGGTAAGACAGGAGAAGGGTGTATTTGGACTCGACCCCCAAATTTGACATGTTTTAAAAATGAAAAAAATTGTATGTTTGTAAATTATAACTGAAAGTTGTGTTAAATAAACAAGTTAAAGTTATTATTGGCACAAACACTACAATAATAACTTTATAAGGAATTGTGAAATTTATTATGTAGTTTTTTTTATAATAAATTTGCGTTTTATTTTATGTAGGACATATAGCACCTTATTGGTGGTAGGATACAAGCTGTGTCCCTCGCTCTGCACTAATCACTGGTATTATGTAAACATATACTATATATATATTTATATATACGTATATATATATAAAATACTTTTATTCATTAATTTTTTCATTTATTTGTTGTTATATATTTTTTTGTTTTTGAACAGGCCGACCCAGGGCGTTACCCAAGGATCACTGCTATGACCGCTCAGAGGAAACGTCTAGCCTCGGTGAGACAAGTCAGACAGGAAGTGAGGAGAAGGCGGAGATAGACAGAGACGGTGAAGAGACACCAGACTGTGAGTACAAGCCATGTACGTGGCTTATGAAGACCTACGTAATGTTGAGCGCTCCCCATTCACCATTTCCCAGGCGATTTTTAAAAGTCTAAATCTAGGAACATTCTGCATGGAACCATTAGATTACATGCAAACTAGTACATACAAAATTGACAGAGATGTGGATCCACAGAGAGACAGAGAACTGCTGTGTTATAACACAGATGATGACTACAAGTTGACTAGAAATATGGAGGACAGTCTTACATTAGAGTAAGTGTTATAGGTTGTAAAATGTTCCGTTGCGGTGTGTTGAGAACTGTCCGTCTGTGACTAGATTGTGACGCGGCCGGGGGGTACCTGTGTGACAGCACCAACTGTGGTCAGAGGTTCTCACGTCTCGCTGCCCTCAGACAACACAAGATGATACAACACACAGGTGGGTGGCTTGACCAGTGGTCAGTGTGGTCACTGGCCAATGTGGTCTCTGAGAGCATCCACTGGGCAGTGTGGTCACTGGTCAGTGTGGCCAGAGGTAAATGTGCTCAGTAATCTATGTGGTCGTTGATTTATGTTATCACTTGTCAGTGTGGTCACCTGTATGTTTGGCCACTGGTCAGTTGGTCAGTGTGGTCACTTGTTCGATTTAACAGATCTACCAGGGTTGGAAGTGCAGCATGTTTTGAGCAGTTGTATTGGTTTATACAAATACAAAAAACATGTTTTTGAAACTTACTGTTAATTAAATAGTCATGTTAAATTAATCCTCAGTGTGTTTCTGTTGTTGATAACATTTTGTGTAGCATACTCAATTTTGTTGATAACATATTTCAGTACCATTTACCTATCTGCTATTAATGTATTTGGAATTATGAATTGTTAATTTGTAGAATTATTACATGTGACCCATATAATAACAAAGTTGTGAATCTGATAAAAACAACGCATCCCACAAAATATGCATCTCGTAAAATTCATCTGAAACGTTATTTCCTCTGGATTCATGTTTTAGTTCCAAGCTTACCTACCACTCTAAAAGACTTTGTTATCAAAACCCAAAGAAACGACCTTATTCTTAAATTGAGTTGATGTCTTGTAGGGGGTCCTGTGAGAAGGGGGCGACCCCCCAAAGGATCCATTCGTTCCACTACACACACCTTCAAATGCCAGGAGTGTTCAAAGACATTCAACCAGAAAGGTGAGGACAAGATTACAAGTCGATTATTAGCTGCTGTCATTTGACACACTTCTAGAAGAGTGATGAAAAACATAACACTTTGTGACACAGGCCACAACTTCCTCCATAACCCACCTTCTATAAAAATAGTAATAATGTATAAGCATTTATTACATGCCATATATCCAAGGAAAACAATCTCTCAGAGGCACTGTAAACATAAAATATATCGTCATAAGTTGGTAAACATTACAATAAGATTGGTATACACAGGGCTGCCTACCATAATGGATTTTACATAATCATTACGGAAATTGACCTCAGATTACAGTAGTATGGAAATTGCTCCTGTATTACGGAAACAAGCATATCAGACTTCAGACTAGTATACACATCAAAAGAACTACCAAATATTGTTAAACTAATATCCTGATAAGTTCAGGACAATTGTTATGGGCAATTTATCCACAAGTAGTCATGTCTTCCAACTCAGGAGGACCTTCAATGACCTACTTCCAGTTCTGCCAGGTTGACTAGGAACATGAGATAACGTCACAAATTTGTTTCTAGACCAAGGGGGTCCAGTGAGAAGGGGGCGGCCCCCCAAAGGATCCATTCGGGTAACATTTGTGCTCATTAATATAAGCTGCTGCCTGATCAGATAATTACGAAAAAAATATTATATTCAAGTAGGCAGCCCTGTATACATTACATTAAGACAAAATAAATATGCTAAAATACAATAGGAAGTTAACCAAGTTAGTAATACTGATGTAATCAATTACAGTAATTCAGCAGCATAAGCTATAAAATAAATAATTGATATTCATTAGTTTGTATAGTTTCTAATTTGCGCTAACATAAATAAATAAGTAATTCAGCAGCACTGGCTATAAAATAAATACCGGGTAATTGATATTCAATAAATAAAATAAGTTAGTTCTAATTTGTGTTAATGTTAATATAAATAAATAAAATAAGTTAGCTAAAATACTTTGAGGAGGAAGAAAATACTAAGTTAATAAATATATATACAGAGAGTCCATAAATGTAAGAAGTGGTGTATATGATATTAAAGTATTGCTTCAAAAGCTGCTGTAAAAATATGTGTTTTAATGGTCACTTGAACACATCCGCTGTTTTGGTATTTTGCACTGTAATGAATGGGGCATTCCACAGTATCGGGGGGGGGGAAAATAGCGTGTCATCCATAGCATTCAAGATGATAACTTAGGAGGTTCAGATCAGCTGTTCTCAGTGATCATGCTTATGTGTGTAACGTTATTAGTGATGAAAGATATGTGGGCGCCAGATGGTACACAGCTCAATAAACCAGACACAAGGAAGTTAGGTGAACACATGCACATAGTTTTCTTGATGGTCAAGCCGATGCCACCCACGAGAGCAGCACAGGCACCCAGCTGATCAGTGGTTCAAATCTAAGGCAAAGCCGTTCACTGCTGAAATTTCCAGTTGACTATGCCAAGGCTGAAATCGTTAACGTAAGAACTACCCCAACATGCTGAACTCAGCTTCGTTTTCTAATGCAACCTGTCATAAACACCAACATAATATATCCTTTAAAGTGGTCATATTACAACATCAGGTAATATAGTCTGTTATTGATTTAATTGTAGGGCTTTCATTTCATGTTAGACACAGACATTTTGTGCATTTTCCCAGTTCATTATTCAGCGATTTAAGCAACAGCTTGGGCATTCTTGTGAAACCTGCTGAATTAAAAAGTGTTTAATTTTGTGTAAGACCATATATGGACACTAAATATACATTGATATTAGAATACATGTACTTTACATTGTATATAATAATAAAAAAATTACAATAAAAAATTGAATTGCTGCAAAAGGGCAATGTTTATTCCTGTTACTGCCCTGGCAGGGAACATGAAGGTTCACATGCGGGTGCACACAGGGGAGAAACCCTTCAAATGTTCCTTTCCCAAGTGTGGCAAGTCATTCTGCAGCAACGAGAGTTTGAAACGACACAAGTTGGCTCATCTGGGTAAGTTTGAGTTCTCTTATGCAAACGTTGCACACAGTAAGGTATGTGTACTTACATCTTGTTCACAGTTGTTTAAATTGTTTAAATTTAAAAGGCCAGACTACTTATTTCCATTTTACAGTTGACAATTGCAGCTATAATAAAAAAAATGTAATCAATATGTGACATTTAAAATGTTGAATTACACTGTGTATATATATATATATATAATTTATATATATATATATATATATATATATATATATATGTGTGTATATATATATAAATATATATATATATACTGTATATATTATATGGAGTTATTCATATATGAAACTATTTCAGGGCCACACCTGTGAGCAGAAGTTCTAATAAAATGGCATTATTAGATGAAACTTTTGAATAATTTTTCAGGTGTGAAACTATTTCCATGTGACATCTGCGAGCAGAAGTTCTCGAGCAACGTTGCGCTGAAGGAACACATTGCACGACACACCGACACACGGCCGTACAAGTGTGACGTGTGTGATCGCTGGTTCCGCCAGGTCAGCTGTCTCAGACGTCACATGATCACCCACAGCGATGAGACACCGTTCTCTTGCAATGTTTGTGGCCGCAAATTCTCACAGATGGTCTACCTCAAGTCCCACATGCGAATGCACACAGGCAAGTTACCATGGTTTAGTGAAAAATTTAAAACATAAAGCTGCAGTTTATACATATTTATAGTCCTACTTTACATGATTTTTTTTTAAACAACTTACTCCTATAAGAAAATCTGTTCAGCTTTGATCATCTAATTATGATTTAATTTTTGTCCCTAAATTCAGTACTAATATTGAGACTGGCTTTTGCAGTGGCTATACCTACTCTTTGAAATACCAAGGGTATGCAAAAAACTATGCATCCTAGTACAAATATTGCTAAATTCCATCATCATTTAAAGAAAAACCTTTACAACCTTGCCTATCCATCATAGCTCCCTGGCATATCAATCAGTCTGATAACAACTGGAATTTTTATTGACTCTGAGATCGATTAACCCTGTTGTATTGAAGTGTCTCTGAGCTTGGTTTCTAAGGATTTAGGTGCAACAGAACACCTAATTATTATTAACATTAAGAACGCATTGCATTTTCTTCATAAAACGTGTAAAATTCAAACACATATTATATAAAGTTGTTTAAATTTGAATTGATGTTGTACTCACTCTATGTATTGTCCTATGGAGATTATGTTAGCAAAACAGTTAATAAAACTGCCATTTGTAAAATGTTTATCCAGTATTTCATATCTCTTACAATGTCCAGGTCGTTGTGAATATTTCAAACAATAATCAATATCACATATCAAGTTATCAACACTGTACACAATCTGACATGTTGCACAAAAGTGTATTTTGGTTGGCAACACATACATGTGCATCCTAGTGAGGTATTTCACTTGAATTTAGCCATCCTAAAGCAGCAGTAAGATTTTGTTAAAATGTCAGTAAAATCATAAACATCTTATATCACCAGCTCCTGTACAGAACGTCCATTCATTTATAACGTCCACACTGGATGGATGCAATTCACATTGGCTAGCGATTAAAAAGCTCCTTATTGAATATTCCCACACTCCATTCAAATTCGAGGGTCTCCTAAAAGTGCCACCCACATACTTCAAGTTGTTTGGAGATTGGGCTTTGTCAAAATGGCCCCTCTACTGTGGAACAATTTACAGCAGTCGGTCAGCCAGTGTGATAATGCCTCGTCACTTAAGACGCATCTTTTTAAAATAGCTTTTTCATACTGAAATAAGTGACACACAGTTACAAAATTTTAATTCAGCGCTCTGAAGTTTGAAAAGAACTAAGAACTGAATACAGCGCTTTGTGAGACATTAATTATTATCTGTGACGTCTCTTTCAGGAGAGAAGCCGTTCAAATGTGAGACAAGTGCTTTGAGAGACATTGTTAATATCTGTGATGTCTGTTTTAGGAGAGAAGCCATTCAAATGTGACACGTGTAACAAGCAGTTTGCCCACCATTCTGACCTGATTCGACACCACACAGTCCACTCCGGTGAGGCTCAGCCTTCAATTGCTGTCATTCTCCTCTCCTTCTCCCGTTTGGTCTCGACACTGGTCAGTGATTTCTGTGATCTGTTTTTCCTCCTCACTCTTCTAGCATGGTCAGAATTGGTCATCTCCACCAACCATCTCCCCCCTATCTTCCACTTTCATCCCCCACTCTTATCTCAGTCACTCCAAGCCATTTTCGTGAGCCAGGGGTCGCTGAGGCTGATTATGTCAGTGCCAGCTGTTTTCTATCCCTGGCATATCTTTCAAAAATTCCTCTTTTATCGTCAGCCAATGAAATCAGGAGTGTGGTCAGTTTCTGGTCATGTGATTTTTTGGGTGATTTAAGCCACACGCTGCTTATGTCACATGCAATATTTAGGATGTCAATAGGTCATTACATTGGTATTCAACCAGTCACGTATCCGTCTTCAAATGGGGGCAGGTAGTTGCACTGTTTCCACGTCCGACGCAGTAGTAGCAATTGGTGAAGTCAGTTGCTATAATTGTATAGTTCCACTCCCCAGCTTTGTGGAGATGATCAGCCAGGGGTATGTATGATACCACCCTCCCATCTCAGCCTTGGTCACCCTCATGTCCTTTCATCGTCCATTTGGTGGACATTGGCTTTCTCTCCCATCCTCTCCTCCCACTCTGTCCAATTTGGTCAAAATCTGGCCACTTTCACTTTTCGATTCCCTTCACTCCTGTAAATCTTAACTGCCTCTCCCTGCCCTGTCGATTTGTCATCACTGTCACAGTCTTTGAGACCTGCTTAATATTTGCCATGATTATCAGGAACACGTCTATCACAGTATTGTCCACTTGTAATCCATTTATTTTCATAAATAAACTCTACATATTTGTTTTAAACAAGAAACCATGTACATTGTTCTACTATTTTTATGATACATTTTTCCATTATTCACTTATAATAGAACTTAGAACAAACAGAATTGATTTTATCCTGATGGTAACAAGTGATATGAAGTATGATAATTATAAAGAAATAACATTAGGAATTTGTCGGATCATTATTTACGACGTCAAAGTAATAAAACCATGACACATTTAAACTGTTCTTTATTCATAAAAGATTATCTGCCAAAAAGAGTTGTTGGTTTTGCCCATTAAGAAGGTGTCCCAGATAAACGTTGTCACTGACACCTCTGTGATGTTTGCAGGAGACAAGCCGTACAAATGTGACGTCTGCGGAGCCGCGTTTAGCGATCCCTCCAGTAGACGGCGCCACCTGCGGGAACACAACGGTCTGAAGCCATACACCTGCCAACTGTGCAAGGAGACCTTCAAGCGATCCGGCCAACTGAAGGCACACCTCAGCAAGAAGCACATGCTCAACAAAAACGACATCGTCATCACGAAATCGGGGCAGTTGTCGGAACTTCAGTTTGAGCTCGAAATCGACAACACCAACTGTGGGCAGATGCAGACTTTAGTGCTTCAGGAACACCCTCAATTCGCACACGAGTCGGCTACTTTGGAGCATCTGGCAGGTAGGCAAGACGAGACCTTGGCGGTTCAGAGGTCGGCGGAAGCGCCCCTGGTGGATGCGACCGACGAGAACCACATTATCGTCGCACAGACACGCCTGAGCGAACTCGCGGAAGACGGGGAGGAACAGCAACAGCAGCTGATCGCAGAGACGCAGCGATTGGTGCAGCAAATACAGAGTCAGCTAGATGGCGCCAGCAGTGATGGGCAGACGGTGCACGTCGCGTACCAGATCATGCACGATGACGACAACCAGCCAATTCTAGAGATCCGGTATCAGTCGACGGGGACGCGCCCGAACGGGGCAGGGGAAGACGTCGGGATACCGCAGGAGGAACAGGGAGAGGGGGAAGTGGAGGGGGGAGGGAAGACAATAGTAGTGCAGTCTGTGTGTAGGGAGGAGCAGCAGATGGAACAGCCAGACATGTGCCCCGCCCAGAATGAAGTTGGTCCATCTCAACAGTTGATGATGGTCCAATATGATGATGGTCTGGCTGATCTGACCGAGGTTAACGATGTCCAGTCGGAGCCGACTGTGACCGTATCACCGCCACTGGTCAAGCAACAGACGGACATTGTCCAGTCAGTGGACACTTCACCCGAATGCATTGCCATGACAACGTCAAATGACCATTTACAGAACGAACCCGAGAACCCAGTGTTGTCTCTGATGCATGTAGATGGCACCATCGACTACGTGCACCACCCGGACTTTGCGAGTCAGGATTACTACAACTGGCTGTCGAACTTCACCGAAGCGTGTCGGTTGACCCAGTTACCGCTCGATGCGGAACATTTCCACGAGATCAGTCAGGTGCACAAGAGCCTCGCGGATGTGCTGGCAATGCCTACAGGCATCCTGGCCGACAAGGGCAACTTCCGCATCCTAATGAGCATCTCGCGGGAGCTGAACGAGATCATCAATGAACATCTTGCGTTTGTGCTGCAAGGGCTCAAAGACAACAAATAACATGCTGTGGTCTACCTCAAAGTCTCCTTTGTAAGGGGATGGATGGAATTGTACTCATTATAGCAACATTGGCGTAATTGTACTGTTTCTACTTAAGTATGTCGCGGTTGTGTTGCCAATCTTAACACATCATAAAATGATGCTACAAAACTTGAGAAGTTACATTTTTGAATGCTGAGAATATTGTGTTTACTCAAGAATTCTGAATGCCGTCTGATTTTTGCTGGTAATTATTTCATGGTATTCTAATAATTAACAGCCCATGTCTGTTCTTTATTTTAAAAATGATATTGGAGGTATTCTGCCCAATTGTACATTTATTGAAACTGAAACGTTGTTTGCAATTTTGCACAGACATTCAAATAGTTAACAGTAAGCAAGCATGGCAAACCATCCTCGTGTGTCAGGGTCGCTGTGACTGATTACGTCAGCACCCACTCTTCTCTATCCCAGGCACATCCCTTTCAAAAACTCTTTTTAACGTCAACCAATGAAATCGCCCATGAGTGTGGTTGGCCTCTAGTATTTGGGATGATTTCCACCACACGCTGCTCATGTTACATGCAATGTTTAGGACATGAATGGGTCATTCTGTTGGGATTCACCCCTAGTTGTGTATCCATCTTCAAACTGATGTGGGTATTTGCGCTGTTCCTACGGCTGATGCAGTAGCGACTGGCAAAGTCATTTGCGATAATTGTAAAGTTCGACAAACCCCATCTTTATGGAGGCAATCAGCCTGAGTAATGTCACAACCCCTGTTTGTAAGGATGGGGTAAACCACAAAATCCTGCATTTGTTCTTTGAAGTTGGATATTCATGATCTATTCCCATGTCAAACAATTACATCCTAAAGTGGGATGAACCATAAGCGAGTAGAGGAACAGACAGTGGTTGTTGAAATTTACTTTAAATACAGTGAAACGGGCAAAGATGTATACAGCACTACACCCAATCATTAAGACTGCTCTATCACAAATATCTGGGAAGTACACAGCCCTGCTACAATTAATGTGCAAAGACTGTTGGAACATAAATATCCTCCACTGTTTATAGCCATGTATCCTTTCATACAGCTGAGTAAACTGGAGCAATGTAGAGTGAATATTTGAGCCTGGATTCTCTACAGTGAAGGTCCAAACAAACCACACATTGCACTCCACGTTACATTGTTTAAGTGTTAACATATATACTGTACATAGGCGAATACCAATGTTTGTACTAGTCAAAATGCTGCAACTCAACCGGTAAAATGTATGCATGTATAAACCTTTGTATACATAAAGTTGTGCAGGATAATGATGAAACATCTCCATGAGTCCATGTGCGTTCAGTTTCTTAGTAATAGTGAATGTCTTACCAGATTAGTTAATGCAATGTTAATAATTTATTATTAAGTAATAAAACATTCTTTACACCATATGTGAGTTTGTTACTTACTTACTTAAGCCTTTTCGCTCGCTCGGAGCATAGGCCATCGACTAAGGAACGCCACTGTTTTCTGTCTGTGGCCATCTTCTCCGTTTCTTTCCGGGTGTACCCCATCTCTTTTGTATCCTTTTCTGTGTCTCTCTGCCAGGTGTTTCGTGGCCTACCTCTTCTCCTCTTCCCTGGGGGGTTCCATGTGATGGCTTGACGGGAGATTGTTTCTGGTGGTTTCCTTAGTGTATGTCCTATCCACCTCCATTTTCTCTTCTTTATTTCATTTTCTATGGGTAGTTGCTTGGTTGTTTTCCAGAGTGTGGTGTTCGGTACCTTGTCTGTCCACTTCAGGTGTAGTATTATGCGCAGGCATTTGTTGATGAAGGTCTGTATTCTCTTTAGTGTCTTCTGTGTGGTATTGTTGAAATAAGTTATTACCTGTTGTGAGAGCTAAGACCGAGTTCTTAATAGAGTGGTAGCCAGTCTTTAAACCCTTTAACACTTTATGTAGCGAACCTGATCAATTGAGTATTTTCTCAAAAATTGGTACCCAGCTGTATAAACAAAATGTAGTTTGTTTCATTCCAAAATGCTTTTTTTTTTTAAGTTCATTAAAACACATTTGGGTGGTTAAATGGTATAATATAGTTTATACTGTATGACATGATTCAATCATTCATGTCCTTCCACAAGTTTATATGATTTGCAAGGTGACTGTATTGGCCTGGTCATTACTACTAATGTAGGTATATTACCCAGGTAACTATTATAAAGGCGGCTTTATTATCTAGGTCACTATTACCAACTGTTAAAAAATTGGCTTTATTATCCAAGTGGTCATATTACCCAGATGGTTGTATTACCCAGGTAACTATTACTAAGGTGGCTTTATTATCCAGGTGGCTGTATTACCAAGATGATTATAAAGCAGTCAGCTGTGCTGCTAAAATATTGACCAAACATTTTTTTTTTTAATTCTACAAGTGAAAGATTTTATTGATTAAAAATGACAACCTTTGTATGGTCTTATATAATTATAGTCTTACACAGCTATAATATTGGTGCATTTTTATTTTGCATATGTACAGTAATTACAATCATACGTTAATATTACCTTGAGACTGTTTTAATCACCTATACAGTTATGTGTCCTATATCCACACACTTTGGTTCCAAAGTTTTTTGGTCGGATAAACAAAACACCTTTTCATGCACTGTTCAAGATGGTTCCTGCATAAAACATGAGGTTTGTGAAACAATCGGATTATCGAAGACTGGATTAACAAGATATCACTATAGTTATATTCAGTAAATATGAACTGATTTGGCCAGCTGGGCTTGTCTATATTGATACATAATATACACACATATACATTATTCACTGTACAGTAAGGTGCTATTGGAAGGAAGTTTGGTGTAACTGGGGAGTTATCAAGGTAACAAAAGAACACATTTCCTAAAAGTTGACAGGAATAAGGTACCGCCTTTGGTGCCACGAGACAGACAGATAATTGCCTATGACCAAATATTATTCAGTTCTGCCATCATGATATATATCTGGTTTTGTGTGTAATAAATAAATTATCATTTCATCCTATACAATATTCAAAGTTCTGGACTATTTAGTCACGGTGCGCGTGAACTGCATAAGTTCCATCAATGGCGTTGTGAAAGGTATTGTCATCATCAGAATCAGAGCTGTCATTGACAACAACTGCAGCTCGTAGTCGTATATCACTGACATTGTTACCGTTAGCAACAGTACTGCTGCCATTGGCAACACTCAAGTCTTGCTCTTGGCCATCACTGGCGGTGTTATCATTAGCAACACCAATGTCATTGGCAACACCGTTGTCATGGGCAACGCCATTTTCATTAGCAACATTCACATTATGTGGGCCGTCACCAATATTGTTTTCATTAGCAACCTGGTTGTCATTGGCAACCTGTCTCGGTTGTTGTGTTCGTTCATCGGGTTTGGTGTCGTCGTCAGAGGCTGGCATGACAATCGTGTGACACACCGGGCAGCGTTCTTGAACGTACAACCACTTGCGTAGACACATCCCGTGGAAGAAATGTTTACACCGCGTCACGCGCGCCGTGTGCAACGCCTGGTAACATATCGCGCACACGTCATTGTGGCACCGAAGCTGCTCGGCTGTTGCGAACGGCAACGCGTTGATCTTGTGAGACGCCGTCCGTCGCCGAATGAAGACCTTCCATCCTTCCTTCGCCTGCATCCAGATGTTGAAGTAGGCATGAATACACATCATCACCGCCCGGATCGTCCCTCCAGCCTCAAACAACATGATCCACATGCCGTTGCCAAAGAGGAAGATTCCGAAGAGGAACTCTATCGTGTTCCCCGTCGACTTGACGTAGTAGACGTAATCGTCCAGTCGCTCCCACACAGTGTCGATGTACGTGTCGATCATAAAGAGGAGATACAGCAGGAGCGATATGAAGACTTTGATGATGATCTCGATGCAGAAGGCACTGACAGCGAGGAGCCACGTACTCAGGTTGTGTACAGTCCACAGGTAACACAAGAAGCCACTCGGGAGGATGAACAGAATGAAGCAGGCGGAGAGCACACGAGCGTGCTGACTTTTCGACGTGTTTCGCGAGGCGCTCAGGTTCAGCAAGAGAGGGTAGATCATTCCGTGTATGAAACTCAACATCGCCGTCACCAGGAGGCACGCGTTCTTGTAGAGCCGGTACAGTCGCTGGTCAGAGGCCATCCTCGTCAACCCCGTCTGAAGTGCCAGGATGAAGAACAATATGGCCGACATAGTCCCCATGTTTCCCGCTTCGTGATCGTCCGATTTGATGAACATTGCAACCATGACTCCAAGTTGGTCAGTAAGGGACGAAACTACACTTGTCATACCCATCAACGCAATGGTGGTGTCACAGCCACCGACGATTGCTTCTTTCAGCGAATCGACAGCATTGTGAATGGTGAAGTACAGCGGGGCCATCACTTCAGCGTTCATGTTTTCCGTTACCTTCTGGACGGCCAGTTGGATGAGCTGGTAGCAGAATCGCTTCGTCCAGAAGACATGCAGCACGACAGGAACGTGCAACCGGGCCCAGTGTAGCTCCACAAACGTGTGTACTCCAAACGCCTGCAGCTGGTACTGCACTGTAAATTGTGCCTGCCACAGCAGCGAAGGGTTCTCCAGCATTTGCCACATGGCGTAACCGCACAATTCACACATTGTCACAATGGCTGACATTACGACAATAGCCATTAATGGTTGCGGTGGCACCATCACAAATCGGAATATGACCGGTTGTAGCATCACCAAGATAGTTACAAGTTGATAGCTCGCTACGAAGCTGTACAAACCACCGGGGTGTTGTGGAACTTTAACACGCATTGCATTGTAAAAGCACGCAAGAGCCACTTGGGTTACAAAGATGAGACAAGTAGCAATGATGTCAGACCATGTTGTGTCACTCAATGCAATGCTGCCGTAGCGGTCGATGTAGATGTAGTTGCAGAAACAGGAGAAGTCGAGAATCGCATAGCAGATGGCATAGTAGTAGACTTTCAGCAAGCGTTCTGTGTAGAGAGTGAACACCAGCAGCGAGCCAAGGAAAACTACAAAAGCAGGATAACAACACCAAGTTAAACAAACAAAATGGCAATATATACATATTGCATTGATAATGTTGTCTGAAAAATAATGATCTCTACATTCACGTTGTAAATTAGTGCAACTAAGGTATAACCTAGAAAAACTAACAACTGTGCAAAGTTCCAAGTGATTTTACTTATGAAATACGTTTAAAATAACTTTTACAAAAATACGATTGCCATCCAGAGGAACAATCCAACATGGCAAGTTTAATGCTTGTATATAATATTATGTTGTTAATATGTTGAACAAATAAAAAATCAGGTATAATTAGAAGCATTGATCAGTGTATTTTAAACAGAAAGTGACACTAACAAAAAACATGACAATAATTTTATGTGTTAAGAGTTAAAACAAAGTCCAAACGTTTACTTACCAATTGTCCCTAGTGCTATTGAAAGCAGGTGAGCTAACTCTTCGTTGAGAATTCGGTAGGGTAAGTACAGGGGCAGGGGCACCCACGGCCATGCCCACTGCGTCGGCCAGTAGACCAGCGAGCCGTCAAGCAGGGAGTCGAGCAGCACCAGCGGTGGCACCCGCAACAAGACGTCTGCTACCTGGATGGCTGTCGCTCGCCATGACATGGTAACACCGAGAGGGTTGTTCGTCCACACCGAATGTCGTCTCCGCCCACACACGACCGTGCGACGTTTGATTCGGCGAGCACATCAAAACATAATGTCCCTACAATTGTCTAGACGACGCCTAATATCGCCCAGACATTCTTTCCGTAGGCGGAAGTTGCTTAGCGCAGAATTGTGAACGACCAGGTCCCTCGGTTCAGCGTACGTTCCGTGTGGCGTGGTAACTTGGCGAATCAAGTCAATGAACGCAGTTTAAAAAGTTACAAGAAAGAACGCAAAATCGGAGTTAACGGCTGACGTTTCTTATAAAAGCAGTTCCCATTTGTCCGTCATAACATCCTAGTAGTTCACACATAGTTCGCGGATTGGCGCCACTGTTCTAGGCTACCACCAGAGCAAACAGAGCTGGTTCTCTTTGGACCGCGCCATCTTGCGCCCTCACGCGGATGGGACCAATTTGTTTGTTCATTAGCATGAAACAGTAAAATAATGTTTAACACCGTACTATTTTCGATGAGTTTTGCGAAAAGAATAGCCTATGATCACTGAAAAGGGAATATCAGTAGGATATAGTTGTATGTTTATTTCGGACAAATAGTCCATAATGTATATATAAAATACAATTTTAAAAAGAACTATACTTAAAAAAACTAATACAATTATGGGGTACAAGTAAAATAATAAATAAGTGGGTAATACAAATGAATAAATAAATAGGTCATGAAAGTTCTGCCACGGATAAGCTGAACATAACTAATGACGTCACGGTTTGTTTATGTCACTATCAAAATTATGCGCCAGACCTGCATCAAGATTTGCCTTTTGCTAGAAATGTTGATAACGGTTAGATATAATATGTATATTTTACATTACTACTGCGACATAGCATGTCTTACAACAAACATTTGTACAAAACTGTATTACTCTTGTGACATTTGTAAGCTTGTTCATACTATATATTTTTTCGTTGTAGAAATTGTCGCTAAATCGACGAGGCATCCGGAGACTGAGCGAGATCTGGGAACGTGACAGAACGCAATTGGTTCCATCGGGGGCGTTAAATTGGGTCCTCCATGTTTAAATCCCACAGTGCACTAGCTCCCTATTTTACAGCTCATTTCACGACCAGACACAGACATGGATATGCGTGCATGTGTGCGTGCGTACATGCGTACGTGCGTGTGTATTAAGTTTAAATGACTGTTTCGCTGACATCTTATTGTCGATGGAAGCAAGCAAACTGAAGCTAAATGCAGAAAAATATTTTAATTATTAATAAAAAAAACAATGAGAATGATTCTCGACTACTTTCTATTATTATTTATAATATTAAAATTACTTTGTCTCTGAATTATGTATCATAATCAGTTTCCATTCGGTTGTCTTTGACGGTGATTTAAGCTTTCACTATGCAGTAAATGTTTTCAAATGTGCAAATCGTGACTTTCATATTCGTGATTTCCATCGAATTCGGTGTCATTTATCTGTATTACTGCTAAAACAATACATAGCAGTAATTAATATTCGACTCGACTATTGTGATTCACACCCTAACAACTTACACACAAGCATATATTTATACGTACACACGTACACCCACAGTAGTGTCAGTGTTATTATAACCACTATCTTACACGCCTTTCCAAATAACCTATGAATTTGATATTTAATATAATCCTTCGACACAGCGCGTTGCTACCGTCCTTGTGCCGATAGCCTCTGGTCAATAGACGTCGCCGTTGCTTGCTCCGCGGCCTTGGCAACGCGGCAGCCTTTAGACTTGACATCTCTACGGTAAGTGAAACGCTATCGTGATTAAGCCTAGAACGTGTGAGTGCTCCAGTGTCCAATCAACCGTGGCGTGTCTGTGATCAGTGGAGCGTGACACAACTGGTGTTCTTACTTAAACGACCGTGTCTGTGAGTGGAGTACTGCTATGTGCTGTCGCCGCTGAAATGTTACGAAGTCGACAGGTCGATTAACAGGTAGGAGGGATGAGTGTCGGACGATGTTGGAGTGATGTCGGAGGGGTGGAGAGGGGTCGCAAGGGGGGGGGGTTGTGTCAGGAAGAGTTGTTTGTTCATACTTTCATAGAGTGCAGTGACTCAAGGGTAGAGCTTCTGACTCTCGACTAAGAGAACCCGGGTTCGAATCCTGTGCTCCGGTGGTAAATCTTGGGTTAGTAGATTCACTCTACATTGCTTCAGTTCACTCAGCTGTGTGAAATAGTACATGTTATGGATATTTGTAGTGACAGTGATGGATATTTGTACGAGCAACCTTCGCGCATTAATTGCAGCGTGGCTGTGCGCTTCCTAGAGAAGTTGAGATGGTGTTTGATTGAACAGGTCTGCCAGGGAGTAAAGTATAAAGTGCTTTGAGCAATCCTGGTGACTGGATACTGCGCTACTTAAGAACTTACGTTTACGTTTATGCATAATGTTATAATCATTCTAAGTAAATAAAAATACAAGTTTTCCATTCCATTGTATTCCGACCTTAACACTGATCTACGTGTTCATCTTTCACACACTGACAATCATTTGTGCACATCATGTTAAATCGGACACCGTTTTTTCTTCTGCGGGAAGCATTCAACCACACAGCAATGCCTCCGATAAGAGTGTATGTCCGTACCCGTCTGCAGCCAGGTATTCATTTGTATATCGCGCAACCGTGTAGTGAACGAAATTGCACAGCAGCATGAAAGGATTACTTCGATTAGCGAGACTCCAATGTTCTACACGTTACGCCACCGCACTATGCGGGTGACACAGCGAATTAGAGAGGTTGTTAATAACTTAGACAGGTCAGTTATGTTATTACACCAGTGATGTGATTACTTCACCAGACAGTTGCAACCATACGCGGAGCAGATGGTTCACGGACAAACAACTCGCTAACCCACTGAGGTGTACCTACTGAGTACACGCAGTAGCAATACATGTCCGGCGCGCGGTCGTTTTTACCACTTCTGTTACGTTGGGAAAGGTTGCGTTGTGCTCTGACATTATATACGTAGCAGCATTCTTTGAATCTAAACTCCCCTTGTACAATTCCAACATTCTCCCAATTTTTTTTCGCTAGGTGGATGTGAAAGTATGAGAGTGGTGTACGTTTCGGCAGCATTTGTACGTTTCGGCAGCATTTGGCCGAGTGATGTGTGAATTCTCAAGCGAATTATCCCACAAGGAACATCTTCAACATTGTTTGACAGTTATGCTGCGACAGGCGATCTCGTTGTTGCTGACTACAAACAGTATAGTGGACCCAGTTGTTAGAAGAATAGACAGAGTCACGGCTTAGTTTTGTTCACACAAGTCAAGAACACAAACAAGACGCACGCGGCACTACATAGATGCGCATGATATTGGGGATTCATTGGAATGTTACCATAATAATAATAATAATAATTAGTTAACTTCTATTGCGCCTATATCCTTAGAAACCAAGCTCAGAGACGCATCAAAACAAAAAGGATTAATCGATCTCATAGTCAGTAAACAAATCAAGTTGTCATCAGATTGATTGATGCGCCAGGGAGCTATGGTGGATAGGCCAGATTGTACAGATATGTTTTTAAATGACGACGGAATTTAGCAATATTTTCAACTGATTTCCGTAAGCATATTCAAAGTACTAATTACACGAAAACAATTTGAAAATAATAAGTTATTTGCATAAACGTTCCCATCGTGTAGATGAGGTTTTGTTGGATGGAAACCTGTAAAACGGAGGTTTCTGTTTTGGCAGTTTCGCCCGTATGCGAAAGAATATATGGCTCGTTCGAGTCGTTGGAAACTGGATCATGAAAACAATGGCAAAATAGCATCAACACTATATGACAGCAGACGAAAATTGCATGCCCTATAACATGATGCGGAAGATGCGGAAGATGAAAAGACCGCATCACGATATTTACCCGTACACCTATTGTTTTGGACATCACCTGGTCAGTAAGAAAACAAAATGACCGAAATGACTAACTCGAGAACATGAACCGTAACAATCAGCTGGTCAACCGTGACTGCGACTGGTCAACTGTAGATTAAATTAGGCCAGGATGCTGGCTAGTGATCGATCCAAATTGAAAGCTTTTGCGGCTTCATGCGACGTGTGAACCATTAAGTGTAAGAAAGTCAATATTCTTTGCTTTGAAATACGAAATTGTCTTCTACCTCTCTGTAAATGACACAATCAATATGTGCATAATTTATAAAGACAAAAATTAGGTTAGTGTAGCGAGATTTTGATAGCGCACAACTTGTGACTTGCGTAATTGCTGCCCTCAAATGAGGGACGGTTCTATATCATTATGATGTCACTGCGTCATTTGACAATGATGCAAGACTCATTTTAGGCTAACGTTAATGTATGTGTATTGTATTTGTCCTTGTCGCCCAGGATGTTTAGAGGGACAGACGTAATATTAAATAAAGTATAATATTAGCAGCAGAAGGGTGTGCTGTTGATTTCAAACACCCGTGGTACAATGCACTGAAGAACTTAAATTTCGTAAGATAAAACAGTGTACATAGTAAATATATCCTACATAATTGTATTAAAAGTGATATATATTTTTATATCTGTAAACAACTAAATAGCAAACATTAATTGTAATATATTTTTCGATATCTGTAATACAAAATAACCAATATTCATTACAATATTTCTTCGATATATGCAACAACGTACAAACAGACAAGGGAGCGACCCAGACTTTTCGGTAGCCGCACCTTGTCTTGACACAACTGCCACCATGATACCAATGACATGCTGTCGGAATAATTGACTCATTCGTCGCATGATGACGTCAGTTGTATCGACATGGGCCAAAGGTGTGCATTGTTGTAAAGTAATCATATATAATCACACCTAGTAATCTCCGCCTATCACATTTTACCAATAGGAATGGTCAGTGTATGGTCAAGATAAACAATTGTGCACAGATGCATATCATGTCTTCCATTTTTTGCTTTGGAAACGCACTTGACATTTTGCATACACCATTACATAAAAATACACCCACACAAAAACTGAGCAGTTAAAATGCTTCGGTATATATATATATATACATATATATATATATATATATATATATATATATATATATATATATATATATATATATATATATATATATATATATGTATATATATATATACATATATATATGTATACATATATATGTATATATATATATATATATATATATATATATATATATATATATATATGTATATATATATATACATATATATATGTATACATATATATGTATATATATATGTATATATATATATATATACATATATATATATATATATATATATATATATATATATATATATATATATATATATATATATATATATATATATATATATATATATATATATATATGCATGTATATCGAAATACTTTAATGTAGAACCTACAGAACTAATTAACCGTTACACAACTCGGGGATCGTGCCGTCAACCGCTAGCGTTCCGTTACATCGCCACACCGTACTTATTCAGTATATCCAACATTCATTATTAACACACATTGTAGATATGCCTTATATTAAAAACAGTCGGAGTCTAAAATAATTCAAAGATGAACTAAAAAATAAACACCACGCACGAGTTCGCAAAGAGCGCGATTTCGTCACAGGTCCGAGTTGCGTGTCTGCGCTCACAAGGGGTCCAGTAAGTTCCCCGTTGCGCAATGTTTGGGATCACCCTTTGCGGTCCCAAACATAATTTGTCATTTTATTGTTCACGCCTCTTTCATGAATATCATTTTACAATACGATATAGGGGCCTCCTGTATACTTAGTTAATTTGCCTTAACAATATCCTAACTTTTACGGTAGACCGTGATTAGGTAAGTAACTAATCACTGTAAAGTCAATACTGACTTAGCAGTGTTAGGAGTATAAATATATCCGGTGTCCGTTCTATCAGAATGACCAGTAGACAAATGAATCGTAGCCGGAGTTGAGCCAAGTCAGCGATGACCACTAAAACCAAGGGTCGGTCACCGTTAGAACAGAGAGTCGAGTGAGTGACTTCGGATAAGTCAATGGCGATATGCATATTTTTGAACCGATCATTAATGTATCAGCTGAGAATTAGTCTTGATATAGCTAAGCGCATTATAAATGCATCTTATATTTAGGTGTATTCCCTGTTGATATAAATAATCGTAGTAAGCCTATACATGAATGGACCTGTGTGACAAAAGTTACCGAGGTCGATATTAACGGCTTGGATTGTAGTGTAGGGGAGGATGACCGATATTGGACCACCTAAGCATCTTGATCAATTGCACCATAGCGCATTGATAGATTTAGGTGGAAACTATTCTCACACAAAGGTAACCACCTAGGGTATCCACATGTCCCACCATATTGATCTATTGTTACGCATTTCTTGTCAGAAAAAAGAAACAAGTAAATGTCACACCGGTCCAATATAAGTCACAGATCTATATATTGGACCACCCCGGGATAAATATTGGACCGCTAGTCATTGCATTACAAATTATAGCACATGCCAGGATACACTGTTTAGACTTACACAAATATGTCACGTAAGGCCTACTATGATAATTAGTCCATTTTGTATGGACTGGACACGCTACAAGTGTTAACTGATGGATTGTCTCTGATTAGCTCATCATCATGCTGTCGGTCGCGAAGCGACAAAGACTGCTTCCATCACTTGACTGTTGCTCTCCATTTATCTCTCTGCTGTGAGAGTGATGTCCAGGAGTCGATCTTTATGTCTCTCAGCTTCAGGTTTCTCTTGATGGTATCCTTGAACCGGAGACGAGGGCGCCCTCTCTTTCTCTGACCAGAAGACAGTTGGGAGTAGAGAACCTGCTTTGGTAGCCTGTCTGGTGACATCCTCATGAGGTGTCCAGTCCACCGGAGATTCTTTCTGATCAGAAGATCTTCCATAGATGGTAGCCCTGTCCGTTCGAGTATTTCCTTGTTTGTCACTTTGTCCATCCAGGTTATCCTCATGATCGATCGCAGATGTCGCATCATGAAGGCATGCAGCTTTTTCACCTGTCGTCTGTACACTGTCCAGGCCTCGGCTCCGTATAGGAGGGTGGACAGCACCATTGCACGGTATATCTTGCCTTTAACCCGCATGGACACATGGTGGTTGTTCCAGAGTCTCTGGCGTAGTCGGCCAAAAGATGCACTAGCCTTGGCCATCCTCCTCTGTATTTCATCGTCAATACATCCATCACTTGATATAGTGCTTCCGAGGTAGGTGAATTCCAGAACAGAGTTCAACTTGTTTCCATCAACCATGATATCCTCCTCTCGGGTTCTTGTAGAGTTGGGTTGGTACAGCACCTCGGTCTTCTTGATGTTAATCTTCAGGCCAAACTTCTTTGACGCATTGGAGAAAGCATCCACTATATTCTGCATCTCTTCAGCAGAGTGTGCAACCAGTGCACTGTCATCTGCGAATAGCAGCTCTCTCATCAGTATCCGAGTATTCTTGGTCTTCGCTCTGAAGTGTGCGACGTTGAATAGGTCAGCGCTCTGTCTGGACTGTATGTAGACGCCATCCCCCATGTCTCGGAAAGCATCATCGAGCATTGCTGATAGGAAGATGGAGAACAGCGTGGGGGCCAGTACACATCCTTGCTTGACCCCATTTGTGACACTGAACGATTCCGAGACTTCCCCTCCAACACTAACATTCGCCATCGTTCCGGTATGTAGTGCCTCGATCATTGTTGTGAACTTCTCTGGGCATCCATATTTTCTCAGTAGCTGCCATAGCCCGGTCCTCCCAACTGTATCGAACGCCTTACTGAAGTCGACAAATACCATGTACAGTGGTCGGTCCTGCTCAATGCACTTTTCTTGTAGTTGTCGGAGACAAAATATCATATCCACGGTGCTCCGGTTACCTCTGAAGCCACATTGAGTCTCTGGAACTACCTCTGGTGTTATGTGGGTAGATAGTCTGTTGAGTAGGAACCTGGCGAAGATCTTGCCTGCTATGGAAAGAAGAGAGATTCCTCTATAGTTCCCACAGTCTGTTCGATCACCTTTCTTGTAGATGGTTACAATGCTGGCATCCTTCCATGCTTGTGGTACAGAACCCACCTCCCAGGCATTGGTGATTAGTTGGTGCAATCTGCTGAACAGATTGTCTCCTCCGTGCTTCCATACTTCTGTAGGAATTCCATCTCCTCCAGGTGCTTTGCCATCTTTCAGGCCGGCGATTGCTTTAGCCATCTCATCCATAGTTGGAATCTCATCTAGGCTTGTCTTGATAATGCGCTGCGGGATGTTTTCCAAAGCTTCGTGATCTATGTCTCCAGGGACGTTGAGTAGCTTCTGGAAGTGTTCACTCCATCTTGCCACAACTCTCTTGCTGTCAGTGAAGGTCTCCATTCCATCTGATGATTTCAGTTGAACAGGTCCCTTCTTTTTGGGTCCCCACACTTCCTTCAGTCCACTGTAGAAGCCCTTCATGTTGTTACTACTTGTTACTGTTACTCACATACTGCAATATAGCCCAGTGTGAATGAATTGTGCGTTTTACGATACAAGCATGAAATTTGGCACAAATGTAGAGCATATAATGACAAAAATATTTTTATATAGGGCCATCTCAGTTTTCGCCGTGGAAGGCGTTGGCGGCCATTTTCCAAGATGGCCACCGTAAACATATTTTCTCATATCTTAACAACTGCTTCAAGTAAATCAGTAGTTTTGGTATCTAATATAGGTTTTCGGGGACCATCATTTCAAATATATAACTTTTGACCTTCTCCGACATTCACATCCACCATTTTTAAAGATGGCGGCCGCCAAGATCTCATGTCCTACGCCACATAGAGCAGTAATTTTGTTGTCAAAATATAGGTATGAGGACAGCCGATTTAAGTATTACTGCCATTAGCATATTTGTTGCCGCTGTCAAGATGCCTTTTGAGTGTTGCCTTCGGAACCCCGTAAGTCTTGGCGATGCCATTTAAGCCTACGTCTCCGTTTTGAAGAGCAGTTAAGGCTCGGTCCAAGTCTTCTTCAGTCCATATGTGCTCATAATGAACAACAGATTTTGTCTAGCATTCTCCCCTGAGCAGACAAACGGAGGGGGCGGGCGCGATTGTGGGCGTGCGGGAGTAAATAAATGAAGTAGCATCGTGTAGAATGGTCAATCGGAAGTACGATTATATAAGGCTATATTAACATTTAAAACATATATTGAAATAATTTGATATTGATTTTACAACTTTCCTTTACATAAGCGTCGGAATCTATATCGGACCGCCTGAGATATATATTGACCCACCGGTCCAATATATGTCCCTTCTGCTGGTCCAATATCGGTAACACGACACTTCCGGTTTTCGGATGTAGTTCTCCTGAGTTATTTGGAGTGACACTTTCTGGGCTTAACTGTGATTATAAAAGACCCTCAAACACCCGACAAACAAATCCCACTGATGCAGGATCAATAGATACAGAGAGGCACACGCTTGAAATTGCGATACAATTACAACAACAGCATGACAAATAAAGAAATCCACACCGGTTTTTTTTGCGCGCGCATTCCTCCACTTTGAATCAGCCAATCGATAACTTGCTTTGCCGCTAATACCCTATTCGGCGCCACTAGTTGCTGTATTGTCGTAAAGCTGTGAAATCGCCGTGGTCCAATATATATACTGGTCCAATATAGATCACTCTCCCCTAGTAGTTAACTAAATGAATGATATGTTTAATGGTGTGTCCATACATATAGTGT
>OZ024864.1:7079558-7097058 GCA_964017155.1 Oasisia sp. SBJ-2009 | reverse complement strand
ATGGCGTTGTAAACCTCCTTCTCGCCTGTAGATACGGCTTACAAGATGTATGCTATTTTAGATGGAATTCCTGTTGTTAGGATAAAAACCGTAATCACCAGCTATTGAGCAGCCTATCCATTGGTTCTTAGAAATGCCCAGAAGGCCGATTCGTAGAGCGCGGTGGTTCAAGGTTAGAGCTTCGTACTCTCGACTAAGAGGACCCGGTCGAATCCTGTGCTGCGATGCTAAAACCTTGGGCAAGCTTTTTCACTCTACATTGCTCTAGTTCACTTCTAGTTCACTCAGTTGTATAAACGAGTACCTAGCTAGGCGCATTAATTGTAGCATATGGCTGGATGCTCCCCGGGGAAGGTGAGATGGTGTCTGATTGAACAGGTCTGTCAGGGAAGTAAAGTGTAAACCGCTTTGAGTAGTCCTGAGGACTGGATACTGCGCTATGTAAGAACTTACCTTTTTGCCATATTTTCCTAGTAAGTGGTGTGGAACCAATCCTTTTTATCTACCGCCTTAAGCTACTGTTCTGCCCAGTGGGGTATACGGGAACAGATCAGGAACAGGAAATGTTTATTTGTTCCAAAGACACACAAACATTTCATTAAAAGGAATGCAATACAATTCAATCAGATCGTTATGATTATTAAAACAAAATATAAATGGCAAGTACATAATACATGGAATGTAAATAAATGAACGCGTCACGTAAGGTACAAACGACATCTACTAAGACTAGCCACGGCCGCTACCGAAAGAGTCGCACCATGAAATAATCTGAACGAGTAAATTTAATCTAAACATGTGAAACTCCTTAGCACCGATGTTGAATCACCACCTCACGACGAATGTATAAACACCTGTGTCTTCATGTATTACACTCGTACACAATATAACACAAACTGTCAGTTTTAAAATGTAATCAGGATGATTCAGAATTATTCAATCGTGTATTGCATATGTAACAATTACTGCTCTTTGTCGTAGCTTGCTAATACATTGTCACATCTAGAGTCTTTGGCCTGGTCTTTCTCTATTCGTGTTCCATTCGAGTAGTCTATTGAACACATCACCCACTATGTCATTCTCGCCGTCTTGACAATGTGCCCAAACCGCCATGGGCTGACCTAGGATTATGCGACCTAATCGGCATCGAACCGATTTAAATTGCATAGTTTGTTAGCGAAAGTTTGCCACGCATACGACGCATGCAGCGTTACTGGTTCAACCATTGTGCCTTACGTTTATGCAAATGATACGTGGCTAATTCATTTTGCCGAGTGGTTCCTTTGAGTGCGTTGCCGTAGATTGAAAGGAACACGTGTCAGTGTACAAGTTTACAGGCGTGTACGTTACACGTAATAGTAGTTGACGTACCCAGCAATCTAAGCGACGCCAGCGATGCCATGGGTGTTACGGACGCATAAGAAAGGTTTGCGAACCGCGACGTTTCGATTATTGTCGGCGTGTCACTTCAAAGAGACAAGGGGCGGCATTTTACTCCAGACGAGAGCACGGACAACATTTAATAATATAAATGCGTGTCACGTCAAACAGTCATTACCGTGAACAATAGTGTATTAGAGGAAGCTTGGCATCTTAACCATGCACCCCGTTGGATGTTAATAAGTCTCTCTCGGCATGGCATGTTACGCAACTATTGATACAGTTTAGCATGAAAAAAGGATTGCATGACTACAGTAGGCATCTGTTCCTGTCAAACGTCTGAAATAAACACTGTTATACCTTGGTCTAGAGGTGTTGTATTGCTTTGACGATGAGATGCAACTTTCTTTTCAAATCAGCTAGGTGTTTATGATATTAAATCAATGTTCCGCTATTTGGTCTGCGCACAGCTTCCATTTGGCCCCAGGGACCTTCGCTAATAAATTATTTGAGAAATTGTCCGGACAATCAACAAGAAGAACAAGAAGAACAGAAGAACAACAAGAACAACAAGAACAACAAGAACAGCAACAACAACAACAACAACAACAACAACAACAACAACAGCAACAACAACAACAACTATAACAACAAGAACAACAAGAACAACAAGAACAACAAGAACAACAAGAACAACAAGAACAACAAGAACAACAAGAACAACAAGAACAACAAGAACAACAAGAACAACAAGAACAACAAGAACAACAAGAACAACAAGAGCAACAAGAACAACAAGAACAACAAGAACAACAAGAACAACAATAACAACAATAACAGCAAGAACAGCAAGAACAACAGCTACAAGATGTTAACGTTTTTACCCAAATAAGAACAGGAATGAATCATCCTAATGCGTAAATAAACAAAACGTCATCGTAAGTAATTAAAAAGAACTGTAAAATGGGGATCAGTGACTCCTGTTAAGACTGAAAAGTCGCTATCACAGGAACATCAGCTGGATAATACTGAATCTTGAGTTCAACATTACGAACTGACACAGATTTGCATATATTTTTGAATATGCTGCTTCAGGGAAGCCACAACTGGAACAATCTGCGGAACGCTGTGATTTATAATGGAACATTTGTCACATAGAAGGCCGTTTCCATAACAGTCAATGATGGCATGCAATATTTAGAACGCGGTTTACGACCTTACTTGCACTCCTATTGCTACTCCGCAAGTATATGTGATTACACAAATTGCTCCATCAATTGAACCATGAATTCGATTCCACAAAACGGTTAAATCGTCAGAATAACTTATGCTCTCCTGCGGCGGTTTAAATAACCAGTGCCACATGTTGTCATTGTGTTGTGCTGGCCGGTGATACATATCTGACGGAGGGTTTGTCAGCTATAGTTGGGTTTGTTAGCATATAAATCGACGGAAGTCATTGGTGTTTGCCGCAGTCGTTCAGTACTCGATAGAGAACTTGAAGCCATTCACAATTATTAAGTAAAGTGTACGCGATGCAATGAAACCTCATCTTTTGTCTGTTTCAGATAACAAAATGATGTGACAGCCAGTCCAAAATATCACCTGTTACTCGTGGTGTTTACTCGAGTGTAGATATAGCGATGTTTGCTGCCGTGAACACAACGTGGAACCCTTTAACCCGGGCAGACATGACGACATTGTTCTTTTGAACTGAAGTGCAATGGAGTGTTTCATTATTGTGATTCGTTTGGAGCGATACTTACGAGGCTGCCACACACGGCTGATTATTCAGTTACCAGAATGACCACATGCGTCACACTCTGCTGACACAGACACGCGCCACAACAGATACGGTTGTTATAACGGAATATACCAATGACACTAACATGATCAAGATGGCGGCCACTGATCGCAGCGACATCCGGTGGACGAAGTTGCCCCCAGTAACGCCCGGGTCTGTCAATATCGTGACCAGCAACTCACACGTAGCTGAGACGGAGAAGACGCGGTGAGTGCAACTGAACTGATGTAGCCGTCGCATGTTTGTAGCTCGTAGACAAGGTCCTATATACAAATCAATAATTGTATCTGTTTGGGGCGTATATTGTGGCGTATGTATGTATGTACAGTATGTTAAAGAGACCAACACGCACCAAATTTAACATTTGCGTGTATCACAAAAGAAACCATACAACTCTGAGGGAAATATGAACTTTGGCAGCAGATTCCGTCTCACCTCCCGTAACTAAGTGTGTTTCACGTTAACACCTACACGGTGTTACTAAGTGTATGTATCGATTCACTGCGACCGGATATGACATTTCGTGAGACCTCGTATGCCAAATCACGGAGTGGCGTGTATTTGGAATATTAGAAAGACAAAAAATAAGTAGTCACTCTTAGTCTACCGTTATATAGTGCATGCACGTATGAGGTGATGGGTTGTATACTAACAATTCGTAACCCAAACCTAAGGGCCATGAGCCTTAATGCATAGCTAACAAGTATTTGCAAGATTTAACAAGACTGCTACACAATCTGCCACTTAGAGAATATGAGCAAAAGAGTTGTGGCTAAAACCAAGTTTCTGTTGTTGGTTACGTGTTACCCGTTACGTACCAACCGTCCTTCTCAAATATTTGCTTGAAAGTTATTTAATTGTACCCTTACACACATCGCTAGCATATAACCATGCATGCATGCAACCCTCTTTACATCCCTCGGGTGAAAACGAAAGCCGGGACCCGAGCTTTCTCGGTTGCCGCACCAACGGTGTGGAATTCGCTTCCTGCCAGTGTTAAATCACAAGGTAATATAGTTTCATTCCGCCGACATCTAAAAACCTATCTCTTTAATGCTGCCTATCCTCCTTAGCCTCCTAGCTTTTCCATCCATCCGTTGACGACTCACGCATTGCTTTCGATTATGAGATTGATTAATCCCCTGGTTTTGTCGCGCCACTGAGCTTGATTTTCGAGGATATTGGCGCAAAAGAAGTTACTATTATTATTATTATTATTATTATTATTATTATTATTATTATTATTATTATTATTATTATTATTATTATTATTATTATTATTATTATTATTATTATTATTATTATTATTATTATTATTATTATTATTATTATTATTATTATTATTATTATAACACACAATTGTTCGCAGATTTATTTCTACCATTCATTACAGCTTACCGCCAAAATAGACAGCTGTCGCTTTGTAATGCATTCACCATCTGCTAAATACAATTACCGTGTCACTTACAGGATATGTTTATTTTAGATGAGTGAAGGGCTTGGTATGTCCTCCGTGTGAACATCGAGTGAACCATTGCCTTTATATGTCATGCCACAGCCACAGTAACTGCACTCATCGTACCCCCGCTACAGGGGGTTCGCTGACTGCTAGCCCCCGCTTATGTGTTCTTGAACTAACCCGAACACGTGTCCTTGATCTGGCGTTTTTGCGTCTTCGGCGTGGAGCAATGACCAACATGAAGTTTTTCGTTTTGAATGATGCAGGTCTCTATGGTCTGTATTTATCGCGAACGTGTGTTATATACACTGTATATTGTCACTTCAAAACATGTGTGGAAATGGTATTAAGAATATATATATATATATATATATATATATATATATATATATATATATATATATATATATATATATATATATATATGTATTATATATATATTATATATATTATATATATATTATATATATATGTGTGTGTGTTTGTGGGTTTGTGCGTGCGTGCGTGCGTGCGTGCGTGCGTGCGTGCGTGCGTGAGTGTATGCGTGCGTGCGTTCATATATGTATGTAAGTATGTAAGTAAGAATGTATGTATGTATGTATGTATGTATGTAAATATGTATGTATATGTTATAATATGACGTACTCCTTTATTTGTCATTAATAAATATAATTGTGAGCATAATACACCGTTTATTAGATACGACTTGAGCCAACAAAATGACAACAATTTGCTTTAAGCAAGACATACAGTAAGTAAGTAAATTAAGTGATTAAGTAAGTAAAACCTTTATTTCATTACAGTAACACACACTTACATACGTACAATAAAGATTTAGAGGCCTTTTGTCATAACATTAATAATGTCTTGGATACCACGCTCTATTCAGTGAATGTCCTGTAGCAAGTGCACATTCATAGCATAAACACCCAGTTCACCCCCTCCCTGGGGCCAGTTTACCCACTCCCTTAGTCCCCTCCCTGGACCATCTCAGTAAACCCCGCCCGTTATCTTGCACGCGCCTCCCTACCTCGTTTCCGGAGACATTATTTTGACTCGTTCCCTCCCAGCCTTCGTCGTAGGCGCCCAGTGAGTAATTCTATCCCTGGGATGCCGAATCCTGTATCCGCAGACGAAGCTCCCATAAGCTCTTAATCCCAAGGAGCGGGACGGTGGACGAGTCGACTTCCTCGGCGGGGTAGACAGGTTCTTTTTGCCTTGTTTTATTTTCATATTTTCACAACCAGGATTGTCGTATTTAGATAATATTTTGCGTGTGTCATTTACACATCGCGAGGAGTTTACAGACGCATGATTTTGCCTTAATTTTGCGTGGGCGCGGGGCTTTTTCTCTACCCCTGCCCCCTGCATCTCCCACGTTCCCGTGACCTGCCACGTCTGAGCCGTCGGTGGCTGATCTCCGAGTCCGAGCACAAAGTCGTGATACGAAAACACCCCCGTGTCTGTCTCGATCGCCCCATTTCGTCGAGGAATTCACCCGGGAGAAAGACGACTCGGTCCCTGACGACGACGATGGCACCGAGGATGGAGTTGGCGGTGATTCTGCTTTGCGGATTAACGGCGGCGATGGCCCAGCAGTGGCGGGCGAGGAAGATGGACATCCCCGTCGACTGTACGAAGTGCGGCCCCGATGCGTGCGTCAAGGCGACCGGCTGTGTGGCGGGCGTCATGAAGGATCGTTGCGATTGTTGCTACGTGTGCGCCAAGGCTGAGTTCGAGCTGTGCGACCATCCCGACGTCTCCCAGGACGGGGAGCTGGGGAAGTGCGGGGACAAGTTGGAGTGTCGCGTCAGGGACGATCTGGAGGTAGGTGTATTGTGTCTTCCCCGTGTCGCCCCCGGGTGGGAGCTATATAGGGGATGGAGATATGTACGCACGCACACACACACACACGCACACACCCACGACGTCCATCAATACATATGCACATCTACATACGCACGCATGTATGTACGTACGTACATACACACACACTCACTCACACACACACACACACACACACACACACACACACACACACACACACACACGCACATACACACACACACACACCCACACACACACACACACACACACACACACACACACACACACACACACACACACACACACACACATACACACACACTCACACTCACACACACTCACTCACTCACTCACACACACACACCCACGCACACACACTCACGCACACACAAACACACACACACACACACACACACACACACAAACACACACACACACACACACACACTAACACTCACTCACACACACACACACACACACACACACACACACACACACACACACACACACACACACACACACACACACACACACTCATACACAATATTATTTATACACTTCCCCTTCTAGCTTATGCACTAGTTTTGACTAGAAAACTCCATCGACACTTATGAAGATCTGTGTAACTTGTTCTTGTCTTGTATTACCCCACTGTGAAACTAACTAAAGTGTGAACAAGTTATCATGTTTTATCTGTACTCTTTATGCATATTATGCGCAACACAGAACGCACGTAAAATATGGTTAGAACATAAGCGAATCATGCTTTTAAGTCTGATTTCTTCCGTCTATCACCCCTCTTGGCTCCGAATGAATGATTCACTCCCAGCGCCAGACGTTGTCAGTCGGTCTCTGCATCCGCTGACCTACTTAGGATCCATCGCCACAGTCTCGCGAGTATAGATGGTCTCTCCCGCACCCTCATCAAAACCACCTGGGCTGGCATTTCGCCGAAACTGTCGGCCCACAACCACGTCAGTAGACAGCACAAATATACCACACTTTCAAATTACAAATCACTGCAAGTTCATGGTAGACGTAACTTCGTAAGACCACAATAAATGGTTCCTCCACCATTCCCCGGGTAACAGTTCCCAGTAGATATGGCATTATGCAGGTTATGTTGAATTTAAGTCCAATTGTGAGTGTTATGACATATGTCTGTCGGTGTGTTTCTGCATTGGAAACAAGCGTCATTTTGATTGGTGATGCAGTACAGGCAAATCAGTGATTGGTTCTATCAGAAATAAAAGTGTGTCAGGTTAGATATTAGATTATGGGAACATTAGAGTAGGCCTATTACATTTTTGCTACTTTTATACAACAATTGTGAGAATGAAGGCTAATCAATGTCTGAAACTCTGATAGTGAGAATATCCTTGTGAAAACAACGGGCAGGCAATAAATAAAACGTTATAATGGTCGCCTACGGGAAACTCAAATGTTATCTTACGTCAGTAAGATAGTCAAGTGGAATTTTAAAAGTAAAGACACAGTTTTGTTTTTACAAAATACCTACTAACAATGTTGAAGACAGTCCAGGGCTGATAATAGTGCTTCTACCAGTAATAATAAATATTACAACGTTAATCCTTTCTTATTGTTTCATGGTAACGACCCAGTATCAGAAGCGTCCACCATTTTTGGTGTATTAATTAGAGCAACACTATGGTTACAGGCCTATATTGATAAAGAATCGGTGACGTCGCTCACTAACATGTGTAAAGCCAATACAATAATTAATGACAATACACATATTCTACATAACGTGCACGTCCCTCTACCCTCGTCTAGAAGGTTCAGAACGATCATATGTAAAACAAATAGGAAGCGTGATTCATTCATTCCAATGTCTGTACAACTTCTCAACAAGCACCTCTGACATTTCCGTGAACACGTCAATCAATATGTGTTAATGTAATATTTTTTTGGGAGGAAAGGACGACCACAATTACAATTATAACTATAATTTACAATCATATTACAGATAGTCTGGTGTTTTATTATGATTAATGTTTACATAATGTTTTAATAATGAATGTATCTGTATTTATATACTTCTCTACTCCTGGATTTTTTATTTTTATGACGAACGCTGCAAAATTAATGTCCAGGTCCGGGACAATAACGTGTTATTGTATTGTATTGTATTGTATTGTATTGTATTGTATTGTATTGTATTGTATTGTATTGTATTGTATTGTATTGTATTGTATTGTATTGTATTGTGTGTCGTGGTTGTCCAGGCGGGCGAGCCGGCGGAGGCGATGTGTTACTGCACGGTGGAGGGGGAGCTGTGCGGCTCGGACGGCGTCGACTACGAGAACCTGTGTCAGCTGAGAGCCGCCGCCGTCGTGAAGATGCAGAAGATCACAGTCGCCAACAAGGGGCCGTGCAAGTCTGGCAAGTATCACTACCTAGGGAGAGGTCTTTGTTTCACTTCCGGGATAGGTCATTGTTTCAGTTCTGGGGATAGATCACTGTTTCATATCTGGGGATATATCATTGTTTCTCTTCTGTAGATAGAACGTTGTTTCATATCTGGTGATAGATCATTGTTTATCTTCTAGAGATAGATCAGTATTTCTCTTCTGGAGATAGATCAGTGTTTCATATATGGGGATAGATCATTGTTTCTCTTCTGTAGATAGATCGTTGTTTCTCTTCTGGAGATAGATCATTGTTTCTCTTCTGGAGATAGATCATTGCTTCATATATGGGGATAGATCATTGTTTCTCTTCTGGAGATAGAGCATTGCTTCATATCTGGGGATAGATCATTGTTTCTCTTCTGGAGATAGATCATTGCTTCATACCTGGAGAAAGATCATCGTTTCACCTTTTGTGATATATCGTTGTTTCACGTCTGAAGAAAGATAATTGTTTCACTTTTATAGATTTTATTTCATATCTGCCATCAATGTTGCCGAAGACACGACCGGTGGTTTTGAGTCGGTCCCTCTTCTGTAATTTGTTTGCATCGTAAAAATAGTTTGCGAGAACGACTGGAGGATGCGTTCCCAGAATGCAACACTTCTGCGACGTTTTACACGACCAGATGTCAGTGACGCGAGAATGATGTAATCTTCCGTGTATAAAGAAAACGCCCGGTTTGTTTAGGTGACAAAAGTTGCGCGATATCTGCCATGAGGATTTTGTTTTTAAAGAATTACAAAACAATTATAAGCCTATACGATTTGTTGTACACGGTACAACTGGTCGGTGACAAGACAACAGAATCTTAAGGAATAATACATTTCCGCATATGATGGAACTGTGTAAGTGACTTTTTGTTTTCGTTGCTGCGAAACAGTAGAGACTGTAGCTAGCTGGCATTACAATATATGGATGGCCACGCTGTGGGCTGACGCAATCCAGCTGGTACAGCTATGGTTTCAACTAACACTTACGCTCAACTAACTCTGCCAAACACTGCTCAAGTTGTTTGTTTCATCAGTGAGTATATCGGGTCACAGTTTGTTTATTTGTACACGACGACGCCACTGTTGTCATGCTTTTGAGGACAAGATGGTCACTGGTTGAGTTACCATTGTTTCTGCATTGACTGACCTGGTAGTTTTAGCCCGTGGTTTTAGTTAGGTTACATCCATTGTAAATACCCTATGCTCTTCAGAGAATCAGTTTGGGGTACCCATCTAGAGAATGAGGATACATTATATATAATTAAGTATCCTGATTATCCTGTAATAAAACTATTTTCATTCGCGCCACCCTCCTTAGCGTTTCTCATAACCCTTCTAACGGCGTCTTCCCATCTTCAATGCGATCTGCCGTTTCTCATATTGATTTTGTTTCACCCTTCTGCGTTCTTTGGTTGTTGGTACGCCTGTTTTTGCACTAAGTGACCCACCCTTCCATATCACCCGACTTCTTGGAAAGGCTTATTTACTGTAGAGTTTTAAAACACGACATTAGTTAATCTGTTCCCGCTGTTTTGCACGACATTCAAGAGTTAGGCCAATCAGGCGAGGAGGATGTGGAGACATTTGCACCCTTCTTAAAGCAGCTGTTTAGGGAAAACGCGAAGTTAAAATGTGAGACAACGGCATATGATAGCACAGCGTAAAACTATATACTTGCCTCACGTGTCAAGTTCTGTGTGTTGGTGTCAGTTGCAGCAAAGTAATGCCTTCCCGACTAGAGACGATTTAGCACCCCATCCCTATTTATGGTGCAGGCTATCGGCTTAGATCTTTGCCCCCTGCGGAGTTGCACCCGGAACCAAGACTGGTTGTGGGGGTTTGATAGGCGCTAGACGACAAACAACTTTTCCGATTTGTTCGCGATTAATCCTGCCACAAAGATTCCGTAATAAAATTAGGAAAGTGTCCTTTTATAGACAGATGAACCATATTCTAACAATTTTCATGACAACAGTTTGTAAAGTTTCGTGCGTATAAGGTGTAAAGCAGAACAAATACGACTAAATATTAATGTTCACTTAGCCAAGCCTGCAGGAAACGCTTTAATCTCCCTCCGCCTATGGGAAATTATTTATAGTCTCATTCAAAAGCCCTCGCGCTGTTTTGTCACGGTGACTGGTTTCTACAATAACATACGCAGCACTGAAATTGCGCGTTGTCAGCGAGTGTGTAATTATGTATACCTGCAACGCAATGAGGCGTGACCGGTGAACGTCTTTTGACACCTGTGTGGGTGTTGGCATTTAATCCGACGTGATGGCCTTTTTGTACTTGATCGCAAAACTAGGTGTGACTGGTAATTCCAGACCCGTCACTCCAGGCACAATGCGTGCCTTCTACACAGCTCAGTGCTTTGTCTGGAGATTAAGCCACTTTCTTTCATTTGGCTCAAAACATCGATAACTTAGAAACCGCAGCGTCGAAAGATAAACCAGTCAACAATGCATGTTCGCAGTCAACACAAATGATACAACTATCTTGTCATGTTGCTTGCAAACTATTAAAAAGGGATTCTGTGCTATATTCTACATAATGTGAATACAGTTTCTAAAAATTTAGCACACCTGTCCAGAATGAAACTATTTGAATCATTATTATTATTATAATCATCATTGTTATTATTATCATTGTGATAGCAATACGCAAGAGTGGACAGTTACATTAACTGTAAACTATAAACCTTTTCTGCACGAATAAGAGTTTACTTATAAATATAAATATGTATTTATTACACCACACTAAATATATATTTATTACACTGCATTACAATACATTATATTACATTACATTACATTACATTACAGTAGAGTAGAGTAGAGTAGAGTAGAGTATAGTATAGTATAGTATAGTATAGTATTACAGTACAGTACAGTACAGTACAGTACAGTACAGTACAGTACAGTACAGTACAGTACAGTACAGTACAGTACAGTACAGTACAGTACAGTACAGTACAGTACAGTATGGATGTTCAATGACACATGTGTCACATGTGCACTGGTCGGTGTAACCCATCCGAGCAAGTTATGACTATTCCCCATGCAAACTATAGGGAACCGGTACCGACGTAATCACCCGCAGCGCCCCCTGGCGCGCAAGTATGGCGTAACCGCTTTTGCGACCTCGACGTGTGACTAAAACCCTGGTCGTAAATCCGTTACATAAACACGACAGTCAGTGAAAAGGCAATCACGTCTGATCGGAACATGACACATTGCCACGTTATAAGTAGCTTTCAAAGCCTAACGTCTCCGGTTATGTTGCAGTCTACGAGGGCATTCACTTCACATACTTCAATTACATTCCAATTGCAAACGCTCTTACCTCGCTGCACCCAATCCACGGGTACACTCATGTTTCATGTTAAATTCGGCCGTGTTCGCGATTATGACAGACCTATAATGTTGCAGAGAATGTGGCTGGTTCTTTGACGAAAATGTGTCAGCATTTTTGCTTGCATTTCTGTGTAAAATAATAGAAATCCGCATTATGTGTTTCTTTAGTTAGATCGTCTGTGATGTTCATGTTTGCATTTTATTTTATTTTATTGGTGGATATCAGAAAATACGTAAGGTGCATACATTTATCTGTGCACATGAATACAACTGAGATTCGCCGTATTTTCTAACAGGAATTCCTTTAAAGAGGTTCTTTGGGACCCGAAAGGGGTTCTTTCATGTCCCAAATTATAATGAAAAGGGATTATTTGATAACTTTAAACTCTTTTTGTAATTTACACACTTTTGTTCATATAATTATTTCATGTCATTCTATGTATATATTTAATCAGAATAATTTTAATAATCACTAATAATCATGTCATGTACGGATAACGTTGGCGGGTCGAGCCCAAACTCGTAGTTAGTAGTTATTTTTGACACAAAAAGGAGTCATTTTTTTTACATATTATCAGAATCATAAGTGATTAATACGACATAATTGTAATGAAATGACGGTACAAGATTACACGAATTCGTTATATTTACTAGCAATGGTGTACATTACAAAAAAGTTTATATTCTCAAATAAGTCCCTTTTCATTATAAGCTGGGACACCGAAGAATCCTTTTCGTTTGCCAAAGAATCCCTTTAACATTACAACATTTCCACATTGTCCACTGCTCGTTCTTACAGTGCGTCATGGTGGTTGTGGTGAATTATCAAGTACCTGAAACACAAAACGTCCGTGTTCCTTGCGTGACGTCATCCGTTTCTCGTTCCAGCTCCCGTCGTCGTGACGCCGCCCGAGAACTTGAAGAACCTGACGGGGAGCAGCATCGCCATGTCGTGTGAGGCACGTGGCTTCCCTATTCCCACCATCGAGTGGATGTGGACGCGGGTTGACGGCAAGACGGTCTTCCTCCCCAGTAAGTACCCGGATGTCTCGCGGTATCTCGCGATTTCTCGCGTTATCTCGAGGCTTGCGATGTGATTGCTATGTAGGCACATAACTTATGATAAGGCGTATCACCCGTCTATGACACAACGTTATTACGATAGGTAGCATATGGTATAAATAATTGGTGGTCCGACAATGTATGTTTTGTTGTTTAATGTGTGTTGTTGTCAAGAATGGTTCAATCAATTAGTCAATTTATTTCAAAACAACATGAGAAACAAAACAAGTCAAGTAAACAACGACTTAATAATAAGTCACGTGATAGGATATAAAATAAAGAATATACATGCTTTGAAAAGGAGAAGACCTGAAGTTGTGCACTTATAAGTGTGAAGTGTTGTACAAAATAGCGCTGCTATAGGTTGACCGCTGTGTGTGTGGCTCGTCCCGGTCTGTCTATTGTCTCTACTTGTCAATATTTTAACATTCTAAAGTGTCTACCTGCTGCGTATCGTATGTCGTTAATGAACAATAAAAACACTACTACTACTACTACTACTACTACTACTACTACAACTACTACTACTACTACTAGTACTACTACTACTACTACTACTACTACTACTACTACTACTACTACTAAAACTACTACTACTAAAATTACAACTACTGCTACTGCTACTGCTACTGCTACTGCTACTGCTACTGCTACTGCTACTGCTACTACTACTACTACTACTACTACTACTACTACTACTACTACTACTACTACTACTACTAAACACCTAACCTATCCAGTAGTCTGGTGGACCGTTCGGGCGCAACGGATGACCTGGCAACCAGCTCCCTCCATTCCTCTCTCCTCTCAGCCTTCCTCATGGCGGCGCCCAGCGTCATGCCATAATAATAATAATAATAATAACAATAAGAATTATAGAGTGTCATAGATATAGACAAAAGTCCATTCATAGGCGCTAAAATGCATTGATGATAACACTAAACCTTCATGACGTCATTCGTACAGACGACGACCTGCACCTGTCGGTGAACATGCGCGGCGGGCCGGAGAAGTGGCAGGTGACTGGCTGGCTGCAGGTGATCGAGATGAAGAAAGAACACGAGGGAGACTTCACGTGCATCGCCGAGAACGACCTCGGAGTGGCCAAGGCCAGCGCACGCCTCAAGGTCGTCACGGAGCAAGGTCAGTGAGACGTCACAGTGGCACACCGGAAACGTAACAGCCGTCCGTTTCCGGTTGAGATATAAGGGGCTGTGTTGCGTTGCGTTCACTGGATGGTTTTGTAATTTTAGGTGCGATCGGTTTGTTTTTAAATAAGACAACTTTTTTGGAATATAATATAGCTTTGATTTGCGGTAGATTAGCAAACCAGTTACAGAAGGTTGGCAAACCAGTTTTTCGTATCACGCGACAACACAATAGTTTGACTATTTATTACGTGTTAATGTTTGCCGCAAATAAACGAATTATCTCCGCAACATGAAGCTTTTTGAATCGTATTTTAATAGCAACGTAATAAAATACAGGTTTATAAGTTTTAGTTACCTGTGTATAACATCTTTTCAATGTAAATTATATTATCATAACTTGTTATATATTTTTAATGATATCTTTGTTTTTCTTATTGCAGATATCAAGGAAAACAAATATGGACAATATTAGCCCCGATTGCGTTTGATGTTTCATGTGGAACAACTCGCAAGGGATAATGTCGATGTTATTTAGATAGTTAATGAAGCATGGCTTACTTTGTTCTCTGAAACATGACAATACTCGTCATGGTCTCGTATGCATGTAAATGTATATGAAAAGTATTACGGAGACGTTTTAAACGCTGTTTTGATGGTGCTATATTCTTATTCGGTGTCGCAAGACATGAGGTTGTGTTAGTGATACTTCGTCGCGCATGAATACAAAGATTATGTAATGTGTTTCTTCTGTGACGCAAGTAGGCCATCACCAATCGTTTGTTGTCTTAATGGTATTTGTCTCAGTTCCGTGAAACTACAGAACATATATGTTGATGTGTGGCTACAATATAGCCTTTATCATCCCAGACACATTGTCATATATGTATAGTCCATAATCTCAATAAGGGTACAGAAAACCCATGAAAGATACGCAATATTAACAAAACATTACGCAAACTAGTAGTTTCTCGTACACTTCAACTGTATCAAATACTTAATTTAATACAGTGTATGCTCTGTGTTTTATGTTAAAATTATACTATGTGCATTTGTATTGAGAATAAGAGTGAACAATTATGTACGACTTTTATAAAACGCTATAAACAAATAAACGCCTTTAATTGTTGTTATTTGCACAGTATATTTTGTTCTCCTGACCCAACACATCTTCTAATTTGTCCCGCCTTTCCCGCCGTTGGCCTGCCTTGGTTTGGTCTCTATTTGCGTTTAAATTACTACTGTATTATTACTAACTGATTATTATTTCCATATTTATTTATTTACTAAATCCAGTGTTAATCGTATGGCAGTGTTCATTGTTTATAATCCCTAGCGTTCTGACATATCATCCATTGGAATAGTCAGTAAACTGGAGCATTAATAATGCACGGGTTTACCTGGGTGTTTGTGTATAATGGTCTTCGGGACCACAAACCTTCTTTTGAGGAGATCCCATTGTTTTCTAAATATCACAACGTACACATCCCATATAAATCGAGTTATGATTATTAGTGTGATGCCAACAACATACTATTTTACTTTTGTGTTTCCCTTGAAAGTCGATGTTGTTTTGGAAATTAGCACAACCTTCCTCACCTATGAAAGATGTACTGTTCTGCTAGACGTCTTGGCTTGTGTAGAAATGTTACATTGGGAGATGTAAAATCGAAGTCAGGCTAGCAAGGAAGCCACGACCCACTTTATAGGGCCCCCAGAATTTGTTTCGGTGGCGGGAAGTCTGACTGTGGGCAGGACAGTGGCTTTGGAATAGCCAACAGACAGCAGATGGAACTGCCTTGGACAATTGTGACGTTGCTGTGAATCCGCCTTATGACAGGTATCCCAAAAGATTATATCTCGCTGCGTTTCTTCCAGTATTCCACATCCATCGTTGCAGGAATACACTGTCCCAAATAGTGCTCACAACTAATTAAATTAGAGGACTCGGCTGCTGCTGCGTGTTACGCCACGATTAAATCACACGTTGGCGGAAACCGAGCGTTATTTGGGCTACAAAGGTGCCTTCAGACCAATATTATTATAATCACAATCGTGAAATCTGTACAGCGCTGATACTCACAGCGATGTACAGAAAGTTCTTAAAAATAGGTCTTTAGTTTAACTTTAAAAGCAGCAGTACTGTATATCTTAAACATGGTAACTGGAGTTGGAAAGGAATGCTTGCACTCTCTATTGTCACCGTGCGATCGATTATTGTGTTTGCTGATAACAAGTGGTGGATTATGCAAGTGAATTATAGTAGGCTTAAGTGGCTTTGGTTTTTATAGCGATAGCCCTAATCAATTTGGAATCTCTAATAAATCAGGAAGGTACAACTAGTGCGCTAAAACCTTAATGCGTGAGTGGGCATGCGCACAGATAGGAGTGGCATTCCGGTGTAATGGTCCCAGATTCGGCCGAGCCTAGAATCGGCACGAATCTGCTTACTCTGGGACCGCGACGGTAGAGGGACAAGATTTTCCTTTGTTACTAACACAGTTTCCGTTTGTAATATATCAAGTATTCCCATCTGATTGTTGTTATGCACATTTTTCATTAAAATGCATGCGCGGTATGCATTTTGGATAAACTCGGCCCTGACGTGACGTATGTCAGATACAATCAGACATTGCGTTTGTACACGCATGCGCGGTGTGCGCATTTCAGAATCTCGGCCCGGTCGACTCAAGGGCCTCTCCACACCGGATGCTCGAATCAGTCCCTAGAATCCCAGTGACGCTTCGCAAAACTACACACATTGCGACGTTACTTCTAGTTGGAATCTAGTGAGAATCTGGAAACGTTGGTTTCAGCTACAGGGATGGTTATTTGTAAAGACCCGTGAACAAAAGCCGAGCGAACAGATTCCATAATAAACGACCAAGTCATAATCACCCCATATTTTGGTCTTTAATACGCATGCGTAACGATTATTTTGTATGCGTCCGGGCAATATATATATATATATATATATATATATATATATATATATATATATATATATATATATATATATATATATATATATATATATATAT
>OZ024864.1:7062058-7077058 GCA_964017155.1 Oasisia sp. SBJ-2009 | reverse complement strand
CACGCACACACGCACACACACGCACACACGCACACACACACCAAGTCTAAACACGTTTAGCAGCAATGTCACCTGCCATTAACGAGAACTCGCACGGAGATTGTTATCCCGCCCTCCTACGGTGCAATTATTTACAACGATTGAACATTGTTGTTTGATTGTGCTCTAATCTCGCCGGTTACGCACACTCAATCAAGACGCGGTCGGACGGTGCAAGAAACGCTACACCTATCGCCACAAGCGAATAATAACTGCTTTGTGTCAACGAAACACACGCTCTCTATCGCGAGACAACTCGGCAGACGGCTATGTCTTCAGTTGCAAACACTGTTCATTACAGTTAAGCCGCGTAGAAACACCAGGAAAGTTACTATGATACTTTCTACAGACAGAAGAAACGACTGAATACCTCAAACATGCCACAACGGTTGCAATTCGGGCCTTTGAATTAATAGAATGATGGCGAGCTGGTACATTTATGGATACGGATAGTGGCCCTGGGCTGAAGACATCCAGCCATGAACAAGACGGTCTCTGTCACGACTACTGTGAGCGTGAAGAATCTCATTGGGAACCGGTCTAGCGTCAAGAAGTTACCGAAGCTGAACTCAGTGCCGCGACGGAAACATGGCAAGGCTCACAGGTGAGATGACCAACAGACGGCGTCTGTTGACCGCGTCACAGTCGCCCGATAATTAGGGTGTCGAATGCGTCGAAGCGTCGCGGTGTTTCGATGCAACATCGTTAGTAGTACATTCAATTACCGATGGCTATCGTAGTATCCTGGATGGTTGACAGTAATGATTATAAAGATATAGTTGCAGCTAACTACCCAGCTAACAAAATCAGATTATCGGAACGTTAGCAGAACGTTATTTCTACGTTACGATAACGTTAGCCGGTAACGTTCTCCTAGCGTTTTTTGCGGACCTTACCTTTACATTCCATTAACGTTACATATGGGAATGTTACTGCATAACCTTCTGCTATAACGTTACGTGTTTGCTCGGTAAGCAATTCAACAAGAACCTACTTATGTCGGCATACAACCATTCGGTTGGGTTAAAACGTGTAAAGGGGTGGTGGGGGGGGGGGGACGCGCTTTATCCGATATATTTTCTAAAATTGTATTTGGTCAAAACGTGTCCAAACTTTAATGAGAATACTCATTTAATAAAGATCCCCAATTGTAACGAATAAGGTACAACACATAATAATAATAATTATTATTATTGTGTGTGTGTGTGTGTGTGTGTGTGTGTGTATGTGTGTGTGTGTGTGTGTGTGTGTGTGTGTGTGTGTGTGTGTGTGTGTATGTGTGTGTGTGTGTGTGTGTATGTGTATGTGTGTGTGTGTGTGTGTGTGTGTGTGTGTGTGTGTGTGTGTGTGTGTGTGTGTGTGTGTGTGTGTGTATGTGTGTGTTTCTCATTTGCGCGCACTTATGAGCACGCGTCTGCGTATAGTTCAAACTCGGTGAATTGCGAATAGATTATAAAAGACTGTGATAGGCTGCACATGAAGTTAGAACGGGCTGGTGTTACCGAGCATGAACATTACCAGCGGTGTGAACGGGGTCAGTTTGGCATGTAACAACGAACGAGCGAGCGAGCGAGCGAGCGAGCGAGCGAGCGAGCGAGCGAGCGAGCGAACGAACGAACGAACGAACGAACGAACGAACGAACGAACGAACGAACGAACGAACGAACGAACGAACGAACGAACGAACGAACGAACGAACGAACGAACGAACGAACGAACGAACGAACGAACGAACGAACGAACGAACGAACGAACGAACGAACGAACGAACGAACGAACGAACGAACGAACGAACGAACGAACGAACGAACGAACGAACGAACGAACGAACGAACGAACGAACGAACGAACGAACGAACGAACGAACGAACGAACGAACGAACGAACGAACGAACGAACGAACGAACGAACGAACGAACGAACGAACGAACGAACGAACGAACGAACGAACGAACGAACGAACGAACGAACGAACGAACGAACGAACGAACGAACGAACGAACGAACGAACGAACGAACGAACGAACGAACGAACGAACGAACGAACGAACGAACGAACGAACGAACGAACGAACGAACGAACGAACGAACGAACGAACGAACGAACGAACGAGTCATTGACATGTCAAGAGTCAATCACATTTTCTTCTGTGTCAATGTTTGGTGGTAGTAGTTGTACGTATAAACATATTGACAATGCCCACATTAGCGCAATTATTAGCCCATTAATTTCGTTCATTACCTGAACGTAAACATGTCTGTCTAATTTCACCTCATTTAACACACTCGGCCCCCGCTTGTGGTGCGGACCTTAACAAAAGCGTGTTGACTTAACACATACATTACTGGGAAACGATCTTGTTGGTGTCAACCAATGTCTAACGAAAATATAATTTTTCATTATCCCCATGCACATATCTATATACATATACAATGGTACTTTATAATGTGTGTGTGTGTGTGTGTGTGTGTGTGTGTGTGTGTGTGTGTGTGTGTGTGCGTGCGTGTGTGCGTGCGTGCGTGCGTGCGTGCGTGCGTGCGTGCGTGCGTGCGTGCGTGCGTGCGTGCGTGCGTGCGTGCGTGCGTGCGTGCGTGCGTGCGTGCGTGCGGCATGTATTTCATTACGTTTAATCTGTTGTGTAAAGTAAGCTATATTGAACCACTTGCTGGATTGGTTCACCACAATTGTTGATAAAACTATATTTTATGTGCCTTGTTGGCTTACTTTGACGAAAAGCCTTTTCAGTCCACGTCGGAGCATAGACCTTCAACCTAACGCGGTTTGGGGTATTCATTGTAAAGTGTAAAGCGCTTTGAATAATTCTGAGGATGGGATACTGCGCTACATAAGAACTTACCTTTTTACCATTTTCAGATCTCTATGTGAATTGTTAAGTTCTTAGTTCTTAGGTTATTTACTCCAAACAGCCCAATCTTGGGCTAACGCAGGAGTCACTGAGGATGGTCACTGTCAGGGTGCTTGTCGTCCTCAGTGGTTCTTTTACGTCCCAAATTGAGACGGGACCGACATTAACGTGATTCTCCGATTCACGAGGGATACACAGTCCCCAATGTTGAGAGCCAGATTTTTATATCACAACTGCCGGTACCGGGGATCGAACCCGTGCCGCCGGCGTGGCAGGCGGGTGTGGTAACCACTACACCACCCGCGCTCTCTAAGTGTGTCTAAATGTATGCATTTATGTTGGATTATCTATTATGGATTATATTTTCTATTGTGAATTAACTGGCATTATATTCAACCTGCGGATCTTGCTATTGTTCAGGACTGCTAGACGGTTGCTGTCATTTTGCATCGCTTATAATCTATTCATCCATTATATTGGCCGATCAGCTGCAACCTGGCTTGGCTTTTTGATTGTTCACATCTTTAATATTGCGTAACCCTTGGCGCTGTGTACTCATGTGCTGTCAAAGCTCCCTAAACATGATAATATGTAGATGTAATTCTTCTCAGCCTGGATATATGGAGATATGCATATAATGACCACGTACTGATGTTTAGGTTTCCCGGGTGTTTCCATTTAAACGGTCGACAGTCGGCCTACTGGTTCACAGAGTTATTCTCTACGACTATTTTTTACATCGTTCGCAGTTATTTAATTTTAATTTTGACATCATGACCATGACACGGTAACTTCAGTCAGTTTGGGCAACTGTTGTACAAAGGTCTACACTGTGGTTCTCACGTCCCTTCTTAAACAGCGTTTCCACGATTTGGCATTAGGTTCGCAGATGAAGATATATATATATATATATATATATATATATATATATATATATATATATATACATACATATATATATATATATATATATATATATATATATACTGTATATATGTATATGTATATATATATATATATATATATATATATATATATATATATATATACTGTATATATGTATATGTATATATATATATATATATATATATATATATATATATATATATATATATATATATATATATATATATATATATATATAGACTTGCATACTATATGTACTATATGTGCAGGATTTTGATAACCTGGAATAAATGGACGAGCAAGCGATATATGATAAACACCCTTTTTTGAGAGGACATTTCAAGGTTTGGTTGTTCCACCATAAGTGGTTGTAGTGCTGAGAATTCCCTCGATTATAAGTGTGATAGCATATTAATTAAGCAAATAAGAAATGACCAAATTTCCATCTATGCCGTTAAAGGGGATGATACACGTACGATGGTGTCGTACGAGTGACTCAGATGAAACCATCCGATTCATACGTGTATTTCGAAATCGGATGTAAAATCGTACGTGTATCATGTCGTCCGCAATCCATGGGCGAGCCCACCATCTTTTTCGTTTCTTCAGTTTTTATTTCTTTTCTTCGTCATCAACAGCGAGCAAAATTGCATGTTCTTCTTCACTGCTGCTGCTGCTGCAATTGTCAGCCATTGCCGTAAACAAGCACGTGTGCGTATGTAATGGCCTTCACCTTATGACGTCACTCACGCATCTCTCTCGACCCGATTGTTTCGCCACGACTACGTGTGTCATGCACTCGTACGAGTGCTTTGTACGAGGCATTCGTACGAGTCTATCGTACCAGTTTATGGCTGTTTAACAAACACACTTCAAGTATTTAGGCGGCATACTCAATGCTCCTGCTGCATGTCAAATGTACGATCACTGTGATTCAATATTGCGTACATAGTGATTCAATATAAAACCTGTGCTTTAAATGTGACCGATTTTCAATCAATTTCAATATGTTGTTGGTTACAAATGCGTTGTTATATTGGATTGATAATCAAACGGAATTTAGATATTTATGTCGCCGACCGATTGACACCAGGCAGACCATGCTAGGACAACCACGCGGAACGTAGTACTCCACAGCGCTTGAATATTCTGCCTACGCCTTCACAATCACCCACGCGTGACCATACCTTCATAATCACCCACGCATGACGTGAACGCTTGTTACCATGACAGGTGCAAACAGCATGCACACTCACAGCTGAAAAGATATCATTGTTGACAATATCAATCGTCGTTACGGTCGGCCAAATAAAACAACCGGCGGAAGAAAGATTCGACCGTCACGTATGAGTAGACACACTACCGACGGAATAAATGGCTCGTACTGTGTCCGTTTAATCAGCCGCTACGCGTAAACAATTAGCCTGTATTCATACTCTCGAATGCCATCGCAGTACCCTGGGTTACCCATAACAGGCTGTCATTTGGAGTCTTCAATTATACCGGAACAATGGAAGACAAATGATGGCTGCGGGGCGAAGTGAATCCCAAGTGTTCGACTGGCCAATGTGGACATAAGACACGGCGAAGACCAAAGGTGCTAATGCGTCTGTTATCATAACACGGGGCGCAGCCGTCGTGAAGCGATTGGATTAAATGAAGACGGTAATTTACGGCCGGTGAGAATGGCAGGCGACTGGACCTTGAGGTGTTTGTTGTTTACTCTGGAGACGTCGGTTATAGTAACGGACGAGCGAGACACTGTGAGGCGGTCATTCGGCACCATTGGTACCACTCTGGTGTCATGTCCCGGCAGCGGACACACGTGCTGAATTGCGACAAATAAGGGGCGTTTCTTGGTTGATATAAGATTAGATCTACAGTATTGTGACGCTGGCCAACTGCGAAGAGTCACCGTTCGCCACTGGACGATAAATATGTAGGACAAAATTCAACGATGCGTATCGTAAGACGAACACTGGTAACCGAATGTTTATATTGGATACGACGTTCGCTCACATGATAGGTGCGGAGATATATTTCCGACTGGGCGTTTGTTGGACAAGAACTGACCACGCGCGCTTCTTGGATAAACATGTCAGCTACTTCAGCGTCATCTTGAGCTTCCTGTGGATTTAAAACCTAGCGCGATGTAACTGAATACGTGCGAAATTGGATCTACCATACATACGCCGGCGTGGTGGGTGAAGACGGTCAAGTGACGAATTGAGCGATACCTTTGGGTAGGACCGTACGTGGGTTGTGTAACTAAAATGTGACTCATTTGCCGCGACCTGGAATATCACCGAGCCTACGGCAGAAGTAATTAACGTTGGAGTGAATGCCGGGTTGGCTATGGCCTAACAACGAAGTGTTTGCCGGCACGTAACTGATTTCGGGGCAGGTGGCTAAGAGAAATGTTCGTTGATTCTGTGTAGCGCGATTTCATTAGGTTTTATATGGGCTAACATAACACCTGGAGTACCCGATTAACGTGTGTTTGATGTGTAACAGTCCTGCGTGACAGTCTAACATCTAACACAGTCAGTCGCCGCAAGGTTACCCAGACATACTCACAACACTGGATATATACATGTCGGGATAAATTTCGACTGGGAACAACGGGATGACTTAAAAGGGAACTACTTCACCTAACCGACGACATGGCGGAACGTTTCCCCCCGAGAACAAGCCAGTCACGTGGCCATTCCAGCCAGTGGGGTGGTACGGCGGGATTCCCCCCGGGAACGGGTCAGTCACGTGGTCAGTCCAGACAGTGGGATGGCATGGAGGGTTTACCCCCACCGACTGGACAGTCTACTGGTCCGGTGTACGCGAGGGAGTGGATGGGCCCGAGGCGGATGAGGAGGGCGTACACAGCCACGGCGTCCACGACGACGACAGACGGAGAGTTCGGCGGGTCGCGGTGGGTGTCACAGTTATTGTTCTCCGTGGTGCAAGGTATCTGTAGCTGACGGGAATTCAGTTATTTTTTGTTATTGTTTTGCTCCCCATTTTTATCGTCTGCTTCGTTTTTCTCGTTCTCGTATCGTTCTCCTTCTTCATAATAACGACGATTATGATGATGATGGTGGTGGTGATAATGTTCACTATCGCCATGGCCAGGGGTAGAGCTTCGGACTCTTGACTACGAGAACCCGGGTTCGAATCTCTGTGCTGCGGTGTTAAAACCGTGGGCAAGTCTTTTTCACTCTACATTACTCCAGTTCACTCAGTTATACAAATGAGTACCTGGCTATAGACAATGGCGGATATGTGTACGAGCAGTCTTCGCGCATTAATTGTAGCATATGGCTGGATGCTTCCCAGAGAAGCCGAGATGGTGTCTGAGTGAACAGGTCTGTCAGGGAAGTAAAGTGTAAAGCGCTTTGAACGATCCTGAGGATGGGATACTGCGCTATATAAGAACTTGCATTTATATCATCATCATCCTCAATCATTATTTCAGCATCGTCTTCTTCATAATTTTTTCACTTCTTCTTCGTCTTCTGCGTCTCCTCCTCCGTGTCGTGTCAGTCGACGGCGACCATGGCCCGGCCTCTGAGCCGCTCAGCAGTTTGCATTTTGTAGCAGTTCAATTACACTCCTGTCGCACCACGCCAAGTCGACAGATGGACTACCATTCCCTTCCCTGGCGTACGCCGTGAACATTTCCTCCCCGGTATCTTGCTACTGTTATGTTCTTATGTTCTCGTCATATAACCTAACGATTTTGTTTGTTTGTTCTAATTTATACTTTTATACTAATAGGACTAAATATACTCACGCGATAAAAAAACATTAGTTAACGTGGTATCGCTCCGAAAATACTACGGACTGTCGTTAAGCCGATTTGATTACGAATGAAGCTTTCACAATGAGTTAGAGGATAAATGCCGATGTTAAAGGTAATCAATTTTACTTCAGAATTATATAAACCTACATGGCTTAGTTTTTGTCAAACACAATGTTATTTTACGGTGTGTGTATGTAATTCGTCTTCAGCAAGGTATGCCTTGTAGATATAGCCGTTCATAGGTCAAATCGATGCGTAATTATTGCTAGTCTTAAGTAAGTTAGCGTGCGCAGTTCTCGTTAGCCAACCGAACTCTTAACACAGACGTCTAACATATTTATGGTAATCGCAGTTATACTATTCATTCAGTCATTGACACGTCTGTGTTGTGAAATACAAGCTTGTTGTTGTTCATGTGTTGTCGGTAGGACCATAGCTTTACATGGCGGGCGACCTTTTTCTAAGACACTTTATTCTTGCATACGAGAGACGAAGAAGAATGGTGTCTCCCCACGCGTACACATATGAACGCAATAAAAAACTGAATAAAAATATATTTTTATTGTACCGCATCAACTGATATAACTGCATAAACATAGACGCCGTTGGGTACTTAGGCAAATGTTGGTTATATGTTTGGTTATATATTTATTTATTTTTCCACTTTGTAGGTATTCTATATACAACTTTGTGCATATATATATATATATATATATATATATATATATATATATATATATATATATATATATATATATATACGTATATATATATATATATATATATATATATATATATATATACATACGTACACACATACATACGTACGTACGTACATACATACATACATTCATACATACATACATACATACATACAGACAGACAGACAGACAGACAGACAGACAGACATATATACATATATATACTATTTATTGACTACATTGACGTTTGCTATAAATTACAACAATGCAATCTCTGATTTATTTTAGTCCCTCTAGTTCAGTTTTCGTACAACATTGATTTAGATGTACGGATTCATATGCTTTACTTGTACTTTTAATATATTTATTTCTTATAATGTTTTAATTTTATCAACACTACTGAACAGAGTTTGTTCATTGGATTGTAGTGTATGAAATGTATCATTATTTATACATTTCATATTTTAAAACAGATCACGGAATAACCAACAATTTACCAGTGTTTAGCTGGTCGCATAGAAGTGCACTGTTAATCAAAGAAGTGCTTAGATTAGTATTCCTTAATCCTGACTTGCCAGAGATTTAAATCAGACTACAATGACTGCTTGGAATAATATTCTGGATAATCTTCGGTAAACCCTAGCGTTGTTTCTCTTTGACTTTCACTAACAAGAACGTTACAATTTAGCGCGTTCCGGCTGACTGGTTTTTGTTGTTGGAGAAACTGTACCACACTCATATGAGAACTGATACTTTGCAACGTGTTCCGAATAGTTCTCATAAACCTGTCCCTCTTGAATAAAAGTCATTACAATTTGGAGAAGTTTGATTTGCTTTGAAACGAACTGATGCATGGAAATGCACGCCCGTCGCTACCAGCAGGTTGACGGGTAAACCGACTTTAATTGCAAACACCCTTTCTAATAAACACGCTTCTATTGTTTTGTAGTACAGCAAAGCGGATTCCAAACGGAACGCTGAAGGGGAGTTTACCCCCTGCGGGCCCTGGCCAGACGTACGCTTTACCCAATCCTCAGCAACAAGGCAAAGGCTTTGAATTTCGTCAGGGCTACCAAGAGAAGGGGACGCATTCTTTGCCGGCCACTGGAACACAGGGAGGTAAGAGTAACACACACGTCTCTAGAGTCAAGTAGTTGCTCTGTTTTAGGCAGTTTTCTTGGTTATCTGTCTTCTCTCCAGCGGTTATTATTTGACTGGTCTGTTTGTTATGGTTATGTTATTTGTTATGTTATTTGCTATGGTTAATAGGTTGTGGTGTTTAACAAGTCAAATCTGTTCATGACAGTATCGTCATTCCAACATGTATTATTGTCACTGAGTGTGTCACTGCCAGAATGTGTCACTGTCCATCGCGGACTTGTTAACAGGAAGGTTACAATTCACCTGCCCAGAATTGGCAGAGCAGTAATTGTTTAACCGGAATTCAGGATACACCTAGAACATGTGCAAGCTAAACACCGAATGGAATGGCGGTTAACTCTGCTCCCCTTGGCATTATTGCCAATAAGTTTTGTTCTGAAAATGGATGGTTTGTCTAGCATTTGAACGTATTTTAGGCGGACTTAATGTACTGAAATTGTTAGCATTGTTCTGGTTCTGAGCTTACTAAAGTAACTCAACACAAGTTGCACGTTGCAGTCATAAGAGCATAATGTCAAATGAAAAAATTATTTAAAACGTAGGAGTTGGTAATCTCGCTTTAAGTCCCCATTCGACCGAGTAACAACTGATATATCGCCGATGTTGAGAGTCACAAGTCGTACCGAATTTAGTCCGGGAATCCAGCAAGAATTTGGGGAAGTAAAGCGAGTATGCATACCCACTGCAATAGCGAGACGGGTCATATGCAAGTGCAAGTATGTTAAAGTGGCTCGTTTACTTATGAGAACCAGGAATGACAAATGTTAACAACGGGAGTCCCGGTTGATATAATTTTATAGATTAATATTCTAAATTAGTTCATGAAATAATAATTGTGTGATCCCGTGTGTGTGCGTGTGTATGGATGCGTGCGTGCGTGCCTAATTACGTGTGTTAATGTGTATATGTGAGTGGTGGACGTGAGCGATATTATAATTATTTGGACGTTACGTATTAGGCACAAATAAAAATATAGAGTTCTAGAAATGAACTGATTAAGTCTGACGAAGACTTCGGGTGATGAGAGCAGAAACTAATCTGTGACTTTATTGTACAAGTCGATTCACTCAGATAGTCGCCTAAAGCTTTTAAAACGGCAATGCGATCAATGGCAATCAATCTATTCACAGTCTAGACGTCACCCCACTGTCAGCGTGATGAATAAAATGTTCCAACTCGTAATGTTCTGGTTATTTTTTCCCCAGCCAGGAGGAGGAGATACTTTCATGAAAACAAATTGTATTTTGCCAACTTAAAGTATGTATAGTATATTTATTCATGTATTTGTATTCTCCTTGCTCCATGTACCGCGTCTGTCTCAGGCGTTGACGACAATGGCGCACCAAATCACACGGTCGTTTATAGTTTGTAATTTGACACATCATTTGTCTGCTATTCTTATTCTCTAGCGTCCTCTGGGTCTGTTTTCTTCAGACATTCCATTTGTTACTGTTTATTATAGTGTTCTCGGTCTCATGGTATAGCATAGGACCCAACATTTGCCAGACGATACGGCCCTTTAATTAATGTTTGGTCTGTATTTAAGCTGAGCGTTAAAGCTGTGAGATTTTTTACACGGTGGCAGATCAGACATGATCTGGTCGATCTGGTATATGCATGATGTCCAAAAGTAGCTGAGTAATCTGTGCACACGGACATTGTGTCCTACATGTGGGTGGGCGAGGTCTGTGTGAACTCTGATTGACCGTGTGAGTGGACTGCCACGCGCCAACAACATTCAATCAACGGACAATTGAGGTGCACGTTCGTAATTGCAGTCAGTTGTCCGGGGCTCTGCAAAAGGCGAACGTCTCACGCCGTGCGGGCGGGTAATTAACGATGCTTGGATAGGTCGAGACAGGTATAGGGACCTTGCGGTATAGGGCCCGTAAGTGGGTCACGATGCATGGCGAGACTCCACGCGACTGGAGCTGATTTGGGGACTGGTCACAAGAATAATTTTCGTAGGATGACAGTTGTAACTTCTGACTGATGAATACTAGGAAAATCAGGACATAACTGTCTTGTGTTTTACCTTTCTTATTTCAAATGTCAGATTTAATATTGAGTTTACCACACACTCATAGACATTGCGATTTATGTAGTGCAGATAATAGACACTCCCCACAATTTTATGTCGTATATGTCTTTTACGGGATTTGTATTTTACATAGCTATACGTTGTGGTTCCGATAAGCACTTATATCTGACAAGTTGTCTAAATGCACACAATCATAACACATGTATACGTTTGCCTCAAACAGGTTGTACTGCGCGAAAAATTGCACTTTTCGTTATTAATCAAGATCGCCAAACACAAATACAAGCCGGCGATGCCATGGCAACCACCATAATAATCGATTACAATTCATGATTTCCGTGAGCATTGTCACCGGCAAAGTGTTCCACTGCTTCTGCTTGTAATAATCCTTCGGACAGTATAACTGAAATAGTTAGACTGCAACAGTTCGATTATTACAACCAAAAACAAAACGAAGTCCTATACGTTAACATGGAGAATATGGACTTTCTGCCCCCAACTGCCCCCAGCCTCGTTTTCGCGCGCGAGACTTTCACGCCCTATTAGTCCTGCATCGCTATTGACAATTTCCCCTCACTGGTATTTAAGCAGGCATCATATTCCCCGCTCACCCCTACGTCCACTAAGTGTTTAACGCAGTACACCAGATGTTTCAGAACGTTGATAAACCGTATCTGAGTGACAGAGCAATGCCTATTTTGTTGCTTGGGCTTGCATCTAGTTAGCTATATAACACATTAACGCATGCCAAAAAGCACTATTGGACCACTTAGGCAGATCAACTCATACATTTGTGTTCATTCAAACATCGCAATGCCGTGGTAGATTGGCATCACAGTGACAAATAAGACAGTCGACAAGAGAGAAGGTATAATCACACAGTGGCGCCGTTTTAAATTGGCTGTTTACACAAGAAGCACTCTGTCGACTTGTGGTGTTTCTGTTGGTCTCGGACAGGTCGTTGTCCTTCTGTTATGGCGCCGATCACGCGTGGGATCGCATAAAGAGGTTAATATCTTGGATTGTCTGTGTCGTCAGACAGACGGTTGTTTGTTCTCGGTATTACGGCTGTGGTAACGCACGAAATGATGTAGTACTAGACCGCGCTGGGGCGGTGCGTATCGCTTCGTTGTCTCTGCAAAGACAGTCCTGTTTCGACCGGTCCGGCTGCGTCTTTGAACATTGGGCCAATTCATTCATTCCGGATAAAGAGTTCTGTCTATTTGTGGACAAATATCACTCATGCATTACCGGCAGCGCTGGAAGCTTCTAAAAGTCAAGCATGTTTACTTGGATATGTTTTCCGTGGAGTAAGGTGTAAAGCCCTTTGAGCGGTCCCATTGACTTGATGTGCCTTATATGGATATACCTGTGACAGGTGACCGAAGTTCTACGCAGAACATTCTACCTCATTCAGGCTTGCGGCCATCCCTCCTTCTGGCACTAGACAACTCTAGGCTCGTGACACCGGCTAACCGATGAAAAACCTAATAAGGACTTATATGCACTTTCACGCAGTTTCTTTATTATGGGGGTAGTTTCAGACAATGCATAACGTAATTAATTATATCATGAATTCATTATGCAGTATAGCAAGTAGAGCGGTCAGCTACAGTTTAAACGTGTGACCCATTTGCGGTAATTATTGTTATAAACCTGCGTGCAATTAAAGCGCATGCACGCGTCAAATTTCATTTCCGTTTTGTCATAGCTGTAATTGAAGTTTTGTGTTTTAAACAATGACAACGCTGGCACGCCTATTTCGCATACAGCGGCACGTCGTAATTTTGTTGACATGGTTGTCATGGAGACCCAACGCGGTGGGCGCATTTGTAGGGCTATTCGGTTGTGTTACACGTCAGCTCATGGTAACAACTACTTAATCGTGGCGAGGTAAACTCTCGTTTCCACTAATATAAAACATTAAATAAAATGACACTCGTGTGATTTATAATAGGACGTACCTGAGTGGCCTACGAAATGTATTCGCCTCGTACAATGGCTGCAATCATTGAGCCAACTTTCTGGTTGATCCAGGCAATCGTTGGAGACACGGAAACAGTCAGTAGGGCCTTTACCTGTCGTACGGGAGAGATACAGCGAAGTGTCTAACAACACGTTTGTGTGACGTAGCAACTATGACGTAGACGACGCGTCATCAATAACAGTTTCCGGTTGACGGGAAATATTTCGCTAAATATATTATGGTTTGAATTTGTATTGTAGTCCCTACAGGCCCATAGGATGCGGGGCGTTGGGTGCGTACGCACTCCCGCTTGGGGATGAGATCCGGCTGAGGGGGGAATGTTCGCTTGAGCAGACCAGTCGAGTTTTAGGGAACATCGAGGGGGGCAGCTTAAGCAGTTGGAAGTTAGAAGAGGGCTCTTCTTAGTCATCGTCGTCATCATCGTTGTCGTCGCATTTTTTTTAAAGCTTAGTCATTATTTAATATAAACCCGTAATGGCCGTACACGTAAACTTACTAGCAAACCTCTACAGCAGTTTGGCGGTTCAATTCGTACCACACAACATGGCGAACAGTGAAAGTACGGTGGCGTTACTAAGGTCTAAACATCGCGTATTTTCGAACACATCCTGCGTATTCAAAACTAAAACGGATTTAATAATTGATAGGGGCTCATTTTATTATCGCAAAAAATCACTTAGAGGTATGTAATTTTTATGAAAGTGAACTTTATTGATAGAAGACATACACAAGTATTAGAAAACGGCAAAAACACTTTTATGATTTTTTCTCTAGAAAAACGTCATTTGAGCTGCCATATTCCGCCTTAAGAATATAAACCCGCAAGGACCGTACACATAAACTTACTAGCAAACCTCTAAACACACTCGATTGTAGTGTAAACTGTAAGATCTTTCATAACGCAGTAGGCCTATCTAGTCAATAGGACTTGTCAATGAGCTCTATACTTTAACAACGGCGATCGCTGCTCGTTTGGACAAAGTTGTATAACTGTGCATAGACGGATTACGTGTGTACAGTTATTATATATTTGTAATATACTCAATTAGGACATTTTCTTTAGTATATATTCTGAATATGTTTTCATAGTAAAATGCCTACAATATTGTGGACATACGGTTGATTTAGTTCTATCTTCACTCCGCGGCAGGTTCATGCTTTCATTCTTCCTACTTTACCCTTTTTATTGAGATGCGTAATTATCCACCACACCCCCAACTATGGGCGCCTTATTAATCTTTGTATATTTTTGCTAATAGGCCTACCTAATCATTGAATTTTACATAATATGCATGCCTCCAACTTGTTCTAGGTAACCGCATGTGAAGGCACGTTTTAAGGCCTGTCTATTATATTGTTGCCGTTGTCTTTTGCCTTCAGAAAGTGTAATTATTTACATGCTACTACATAGCTATTATGTTAGTTCAAGAAGTAAATTGTACGGTCTATTCACAGAACGTCGATCATCCAACACGGCATTTTACAGTGCGTGTTTCTCCTGC
>OZ024864.1:7037058-7059558 GCA_964017155.1 Oasisia sp. SBJ-2009 | reverse complement strand
TTAAATGTGTCCTTCATTAATACATTTCATTGTAGGAATCTTACAGTAATCTGAAATAGCTAATGCTCCCTTTTGCTGTCCCCTCCTGAATTGTGTAATTAAATAAGTAGCTATAATGGGACTAGTTTGCCTGGTAAACTTAATGAGTAGCTATAACGGGAAAAGACTGTAGCTATAACGGGAAATAGCTATAACGCAAAGTAGCTATTAACGGACCTAGACCCCTACATGTACAGGCCCAATGTATGTATCAGATGGAATTCGCATTAAGAGTTCAAACAATAACTACACGTGTTTATAACACCCGACATTGCCCCAATTATGTTAGCTTGAATGGCTGTGTAGACAATGCACGTTATAATTAGTGACCCAGAGAATGTCAGACATTCTGTCAGACATTCTTGGGACCTGTAGAGACATGTCGTTTAGTTGCATTCAGCTACGGCCAGTGGTATGTAGCTACACGATTGACAGTGTATTTTATTGTTTCATAAATAACTGGCCGGCAAAGCAGTAACTACAAAAAGTTGCACGCGTGTGTGTGCGTGTGTGCGTGTGTGCGTGTGTGCGTGTGTGCGTGTGTGCGTGTGTGCGTGTGTGCGTGTGTGCGTGTGTGCGTGTGTGCGTGTGTGCGTGTGTGCGTGTGTGCGAGTGCGTGTGCGTGTGCGTGTCCGTGTGCGTGTGCGTGTGAGTGTGCGTGTGTGTGCGCGCATGTGTGTGTGTGTGTGTGTGTGTGTGTGTGTGTGTGTGTGTGTGTGTGAGTGTGTGTGTGCATGTATGTGCGTGTGTGCACGTGTGTGTGTGTGCATGTGTGTGTGTGCATGTGTGTGTGTGTGTGCATGTGTGTGTGTGCATGTGTGTGTGTGTGCGCGCGCGTGTCTGTCTATCTGTGTGTTTGGACATAAAATAATTTACTCCATCAGTCGGTTGCGGTGTAGCGCTTACATTTTGCCGGCGTTATAAACGTTCCGATTGACGTTTCTGCGCATGCACGACATATGTAAAATCATCAATGTGCAGCGAAAAGGCAAAGCATTTATGGTATAAATACTAAGGGTTGTTCGTTAGGATGTATATAACCTCTCAGCAAAGTCATTTGTCGCAAATTAACACGAGGCAAACAAGTTTTGAGGCATATTTTGATAGCAAGCGCAAATCACGTGACAGTAGTGCGCCATAATCCGTGACAGTGATTTATTAAAAAAAACGTTATAGTTTATTGCATTGAACGACATTTTAAGAAACTCTTCACAGTAATCACCACAGGACAGTTAACAAACAGCCCGTGGGATTTATACCGAAAATGCTTTGTCGTTTCGCTGGCCATTGATGATTTTATATTTATTGCGCATGCGCAGAAAGGTCAATCGGAACGTTTTTAACGACCGGAAAAATGAAAGCGCGACAGCGGGTTGACGTGAATTCTGGACTGTGGTCACATTTAGTAATAATATGTTGACCCCCATGGCGCCCGGCTTTTGCGCTCTGAAATTACGTCACTGTAAAATGTTGTCCGAATGCGACAGTTTACGGGCCATCGGCAGCCGGTGTGACGGGTTCCCATGTACAGACATTGATCACCGATGCTGCCTGTTGCAGTCATCCAACCGGAACCGCGCCCAACGCTATCAGCTCCCGGCAGAGGAAAGATACAAGATGGCGGCGGTCCCCTGCCGAAGATCAACACCTTGGTGAGAGGTCACGGCCGCAGACACGACGATGACACGTCACCACAACGTCCTCAACGACGGACTATTAAGCCAGGTATTAAGCACTTCCGGGTCAAGGCGAGGTTCACAGACCGGTGTGATGTTGTAAATGGACAGCCGAGGTACTTGGACTGGTGTCCATTTGGAGTCAACCCCGTGTCCATTTGGACCCTCGGTGTCCATTTCGACCCTCCCACGGCATCCATTTGAACTCTCGTATGGTGTCCATTTGCACCCTACCCCGGTGTCCATTTGGATCACCCCATCGTGTCCATTTGAACCTTCCCATTGTGTCCATTTGCATCTTACCTCGGTGTCCATTTGGATCATCCCACTGTCCATTTGCATGTTTTTAAATATTCTATTATGTGAGATACTATGGTGAATTGATGTAGGAGTTATAACGAAAACACCCTTCAAAATGTCTCTAAATGTTACTGATATAAACCAACCTTTGGATTTTTTTTTTCACGACTATTACCGGTGTCTTAACATTTGCTGTGGGTTGCTACAGGCTACTGTGGCTTCCGCAACAGTGTGCTGTATTTATAAAGAGCAATGAGCGCGTCTGTGATGTCTAAATCTCAGAGGTTTACCAGGAAGTGCGATGAATCAGCTGCGCATCTCACAAGTTGCGGTGTTTACTTCCGAAAGAAGGCCGTAAGCTATCATATTTTCTAAAAACTATACAATTTTGTTGCTCCGCATTTTAGCTGTTTATTGCTACAATGAACATGTCGCGGATGCGAGGAAGGACGAGTAGGCAACTTTGTTTACACGAGTATAACATTGAAAGCGAGAGTGCCAGCTCGTAGGTTTTGTTTTCATTTAGAATTACGTTCCTATTACTACGGCATGCCTGTTGAAGCCTTACTGCCTACCAACTTACTTTATTAAGCTCCGAACAATGTTCGCAATTTGAAAGGTTCCGCCTGCAACAAGCTGCGACAAGTTCATGGTAATGGTAAACAAAATATCCAATAAAAATAGATTCGCAATAATACCGAAGTGTGCAGAGTTAACCGCAATAACTTTTGACATTTAAGTGTCCCACGTCACAGACAGCGGACTTCGCTTTAAAAAATACTGCTTCAGCCAATTCTGGGCAGAGGGGTTTGCACCCTCCCTTTAAACAAAATTTGTACTCGAATAATTCTAACGACATCGATTTCGCCGGACGCCAAATGATCTAGCGCGTGACATCAGCGAAGACGTCTTTATAGAGCGTTGGTTGTTTGCGTAGGAAAAGTACGCGAATTGACACTACCTCGCAACTCAATTCCTACGCAACCTCTGCGACCCGAATCACTTCAGTAGATCTGACTGCCATTCACGCCTCTGACAGAAGGTCGATTATCGTGAGAATGCGCCATGATACACTCAGAAAAGACCTGTTTGTTCTCTCCACTCGCTCTTGTTGCCTTTTCACGTCGATTGATAAACTACCGACTGGCGGCGTCCCACTGTATGCTAAAGCGTCACGGTTTCCAAGCAGTGCAGTTAATTGTCGCTTTCCCCGTGACACAATCGTCGTAAAATTATTCCTTTCAAAACACATGTGTGTTTTATGCGTTGCCATGGCAGTAAATATTGAGTTTGGTCGCTGTGTGTGTCCAGCACGCGGCCGTAATTGTTGGCGTGTCGTGTGGAAACGTAGTATTTGAGGTGACGTTTTCTCGACGTCTGTCCGAAGGTATGTGTCTGAGGCAAGACTCCAGTGATCTTAATAGTGAGTAAGTTGGACGTTGAAACAGACGGTTATTTCGGGGTGTCGACTCTAAGAGGTAAGTTGTAGTATTGCGATATCCCCGTCTCAGGGTTACGCAAAGTGCTTTATAATTCACTACGCGGCAGATGTTTTGATTTGACAACGTCTAGGCTGCGGTAGAAAAAAGTCGGCAGTCACCGAACGTTACAGTTGGTCACACTACAGACTTTATGTTGCGCACACTGTATATTCATTCATACAGTGGATATGTTCACCGTAAATAATTAATTTATACAACTAGGTTGTGCATGCAACTGAAAAAGTCCGGTCTCGTCTCTTATCTTTGCTTCTGGGTCGGGGGACATTTTCACTAAGATAAAATGCTCTTAACGAAAATCCATCTTGAAACAAAATTCGTTGTTAATTTTTTCTTCAAAACGCAAATATCCATTGAAGTATTACTGATGCTATTTCCAAGACACACCAGTGCCAGTGTACCGTTGGCGCCTCATGGTGTTGACAGTGTTCAAGTATTCAAGGTCAATGTTAAGGACCAACATTTATTTTAAAGTGCAAAACCGAGTTTAAGAGCTCTTAGCAAAATGTTAATGAAATAGTTCCCAGGTCTTACGGGGGCTTATCCTGACAAGCATTGACGCCCAATTGTATAGTCAGACACTCAGTGCCGCGATCCGTTGCAAGCGACCCCAACAAAGGAGGGAGGCCGTGTGTGTGCTATATGAGAGGCAGATAATAGGTGTTGTATTAAAGTGGGGTTTACTCCTCTACCAGGAAGTAGCCAGTGTAGTAATGTGTACACAACACGTACTAAGAGGTAAGTTCTTTTATAGCGCAGTATCCAATCCTCAGGAGTGCTCAAAGGCTTAATACTTTACTTCCCTGACAGACCTGTTCAATCAGACACCATCTCAACTTCTCTGGGAAGCATCCAGCCATATGCTACAATTAATGGGCGAAGGCTGCTCGTACACATATCCACCACTGTCTATAGCCAGATACTAATTTATACAGCTGAGTGAACTGGAGCAATGTAGAGTGAAAACACTTGCCCAATGTTTTAGCACCGCAGCACAGGATTCGAACCCGGGTTCTCGTAGTCGACAGTCCGAAGCTCTACCCCTGAGCTACTGCGCTCTACACATACGTGGGAAACTGGTCCCCGCTTGGAACACCAGTGAATAATGGACTCAACTCGGCCGCTTGGATGATACTCGCAATAATACACATTCAAAAACCTGAATATAATTGACTACATTCCCGGGAATATTTCTTTCAAATTGCGAACATTATTACGGGAGTATCAATAAAATGACTAAACACAACTTAGTGGACAGTGTTAATTAAAACCATAATGTATGTTATAGCCTTATGACATGCAGAACGTTGTATTAAATAAGAAATAAAAACCTACACGTCCACGGTCCGTGTATATACCGTCTTTTCCTTTTTTGACATTTGCTAAAGAAAAAGGAAAAGGAAAAGACGGTATATACACGGACCGTCGATCCTGCTTTGGATTGTTACTCGTGTCGTGGCCCCTGGCTGCCACCGAGGCGTTGCTGTGAGGAACTATTTCGACCGTCTCCCGTCTTTTTCAGTGGTGGCCGCCAAGCCGGCAAAGCACGCCCGCGTGGAGCCGAAGGAGCCGCAGAAGTTCGCCTCAGACTGGGCCGGGGCCCGTATAAGCTTCATCACAGCCGGCGAGAAACGGTGAGCGCACTATGTCGTTTCTTTCTTATCACGTGTAACAGATGTACAGACCAACAGTCCACAGTGGGGTGTATGCCGTAGGTAGTCCAAGTGTGAACCTGGGGCTCGTAGCCAGGCCTCAATCTTGATTTTGAAGGTCTGGGGGACTGATGGAGAGGATTGTTTCTGGGATCTGATTCCTTTGTATTGTGGGAGAGAAGAATGAATGCCCGTGGGAGTCAGTATGGCGGTAGGGGACATGGAGTGTCTCGGGGTGCCCTCTGGTTACTCTGGATGCTGGCAAAAAGTTGCCTATCTTGGGTATACCATCGACCAAGCCGCCTATGATGGTGTATACTCTGTGGCGGCCTTGGCTGCGGCGCGTCACTGTACACGGGTAAACGTTGTCCTGGTTGAGACAGCGTCTTTAAAAAGTGGGGATTTAAATGTGAACTGTGTTGCGCAGTTAATCGCTTAGTTTGGAATGGTGAGGTAAAATGATATATTTACGTGTGCTTAGTGGGTTGTACAGAGATACACACACACACACGCACGCACGCACGCACACACGCACGCACGCACACACACACACACACACACACACACACACACACACACACACACACACACACACAAGAATACACACACACGCACATATACGCACATACACGCACATACACCTATACAGGCACACACATAGGCACATACATACACGCACGCACGCACGCACACGCACGCGCACGCACGCACGCACGCACGCACACACACACACACACACACACACACACACATTGTTCAAACCGTTGCAATATTTTCCAGAGGTGACAAGCCTGTGCCAACTGCCCGGTCTCCTGATAAGGAGAAGGAAACCCTCTCGAAGGAAGAACGATTGGGCAGGTTTGGCTTCTCGGTCTCGGAACAAAACGGAGCGAAATCCCCCGAGAAAAAGGAAGCTCCCACGTCATCCCCTGAACGTGGGAAGCCTGCAAAAGAGGAAGACGCTGCCAAATCCACAAATCATCCTCAAAAGAGGGCGCTGTTGGAAAAGGAAAAAACGCTCCCTCCATCACCTAGAAAGAAGAAATACCCGGCACCAAAAGGGAAGAATCCCATTAGGAACGGGATCACGTCTCCCCGGAAGAAAGAGCCGATCAAGAGTGAGCCGATGTCGGAAGAGGCAAAACCGGCGCAAACTAAACCCACAAGGAACAATACAAAGACAATGAACTCACTGAACGCGTCCCCTGAACGTAGCCGGGACGCAAACCCAACGGGAAAGACGGGGGAACGAGTTCCGCGTGTTCAAAACCCCCTTTCCCCTCAGCGGAAAAAAGAGACGCCGCTCTCTCCCGGGAGGGAACCAACGAAGCCACAACCCACGGGGAGATCAGAGGAGCGAGTCCCGCGCGTTCAAAACCCAATTTCCCCTGAACGAAAGAAGGACGACACTCCCCTCTCTCCCGGGCGGGGACAAACAAAGCTCTCTCCCGGGCGCGAGCAAGCAAAGGCGCGTCCCAGGGTCCTGGATAAGGTCGACGAAGACGCCCGCAAGAGACTGCGTCGACGCCTCAACTACGTCGTCGTGCCTCCTCCCAGACGGGAGCAAACCCGGGAGAAATTCCGCCGGAAGAAGACGGCGGTGGCGCCGGAGGAGATCGACATCCCTCTCGCGTCGTCGGAACCGAAGACGGCGAAGCTGCCCAACCAGCCGTACACGGTGAAGGACGCGACCGACTTGTACATCCGTGAGTACACCCTCGCCAAGTCGAGATCCATCTTAACGAAACCTTCAAAAGCAACGAAGAAACCGCGATCTAAAGCGGCGAGTAACGTGAACACCCCGTACATGAGTCCGAGACTGAACGTGCCCCCGGGGAAGAAGAAGGAGGTTGTGTTGAACGTGAGGGAGTCGGAGAAATACCGGTCGATCCACAGCGTGTACGACGACGAGAAGGCGAAGAAGAATCGCCTGAACCAGTTCATGCGCAAACTGCAGCGGCTGCAGCTGGAACAGTGGCGCCTCCAAGCGGAGGAGGAGCGAGCGAAGGACAGCAAGAAGGAGCAGGCGAAGTGGGAGCAGTCGAAACAGCTCAAGTTCGTGCGTGAGCGCTTCGACGAGGAACAGGTGCGTGTGTACGTGCGGACGTTTGTGCGCCGGTTCGCGTGTTCGCCTTTCGCGGTGGTTAGAAGGTGTAGTCTTGATAAGATCATCAGTAAAACGGTTAACTATTTAATTTGTTGATCGACCCGTAATCAATTCAAGCGATTCTCAAAATAAATTAGGATATTGGCGGGAATAAGAGAAGCGACAAGTGTTCATTCCAACAGACACATTCAGTGGGTGGAGGCTTATTGCGACCACTACTAGTAAATACAAATAATACAACAACAACTACGTACTACTACTACCATCATTAGTACAACTAGAACTCCTATTGCTTCTACTACTACTACTACTACTACTACTACTACTACTACTACTACTACTACTACTACTACTACTACTACTACTACTACTACTACTACTACTACTACTACTACTACTACTACTGCTACTGCTACCGCTACCGCTACCGCTACCGCTACCGCTACCGCTACCGCTACCACTACCACTACCACCACCACCACCACCACCGGCCGCCACTTATTTATCTGGCGGCCGCCACTTAATTGGCCGCCAGATAATTAAGTGGCGGCCGCCAGATAATTAAGTAGCGGCGGTCAGAAAAATATATATTCACCGTGGCAACAACGGGCTTCCGTACGTTATACATATGTCTGTCGGTGTGTCCGTCTGTCTTGACTGAAGCCCCCCTGCTGCAGGTTCGACGGTTCCGCACGCAGTACGTGACGTCAAAGGCTCTCACGCACGAGTGGAAGACACGTCATCAGTTCGGTCTACCGGAAGGCATCAACGACGTACCGGAACAGGCGCGAAAGTTGCGCAGCCGCGGTAAGAAGGTCGACCCGAACCCGCCCCCTGGCGAGCTCCGGCACCGGAACCTGGCCAAGTTCCAGGTCATGTTTGATTCACGACTGCCACGTGCACCAAAGCCCAAACCGCCAAAGATGGAGGGCATCGACACGGTCATCATGAAAGAAGACGATCCCAGAGGTCAGTGCATGATGGGATGGATAAGAAATACTTCCGGGGTCATGTTTCTAATTGATGCCGTGAAACAAGTCTTCAGAACGGAATATCAGCACATGTTACAGATCAGATTCGATATTCGAGAGATTCGAAATATTTCTTCAGGTTCAATATTTCTGTCTGCTGGAACGAAATTGAGAAGATAAAGTGGTTGTATTGTGAATCTCGAAAGACGCCATTGGAAATCTGAAAGAAACACCAAACAGCCTAACTATTTGTCCTGCTCAGCATTGATTCTTCTCAACAGCAAAACAGCAATGCGATCTATGAATGAACGAATGAATGAATGAACGAGTGCGCGAGTGAGTGAGTGGGTGGGTGAGTGAGTGAGTGGGTGGGTGGGTGGGTGGATGGATGGATGGATGGATGGATGGATGGATGGATGGATGGATGGATGGATGGATGGATGGATGGATGGATGGATGGATGGATGGATGGATGGATGGATGGATGGATGGATGGATGGATGGATGGATGGATGGATGGATGGATGGATGGATGGATGGATGGATGGATGGATGGATGGATGGATGAATTAATTAATTAATTAAATTTATTTCCAAGTGGACACAAATACAAATAAAAGAGTAGGCTCAATATACAATAACACAAATAAACAATTGCACAAGGCACTGGGTCAGAGAGAATTGTGAACCGCAACAATCAAACGTATTTCTGTGTTCACCGTGTGGTTGTTTCTCTGTCCGCCAGGGGGTCAGAAGTTGAAGTACGTGGCCATAAACGACGTGATGGCAGAAGCTGGACGACTACTGGGAGATGAAGACCAGTTCTCTCTCGACGAAGACAGTGACTCGGGTAAGAGCTTCTTCAGATCAAATCTAATCCGTGACCGCACAGCTAAGTATACCATAAAACAACTCGAAACACCAGGAGCAACATGTTACTGTTGAATCCGGCAGGTGGCACCACATATATATTGTGTACATTCATTGTGGTGAGTCGGTAACGACTTTTTGGTTCCACTTCCTGTAATTATTCACGAGTTATCAAAAATAATGCATGGGAGACACTGCGCCTACATAGGATATAATTTTACAAAAAAATATTTTTCTCAGAGAAACAATGCGTCAATAAGAGTAACAAAGATTTTCTCTCTGATAACAAATTATTAAGCCTGCAGACGAATTAAAAGCTGCAGACGATGAAGAGAACGTGTTTTAGCAGTCCTCTCTATCAGGTGCCGCAATGCAATATAATTTGCACGTGTCTTTTACTTACGAATCACCTACGACGTTGACTACGTGATATAGTAACGCTGCTTCCTTTCTTCCTTCCAGACTTGTCGTCGTGGGAAGACACGGAGGACGTGAAGCCAACACGGCCGACCAGGGCAGCACTACCAACGCGACAACCCGCCAGACCAAGGCGGCTTGTACCGGAAGTGGCGAAACCGAAACTAAGGCCGAAATTTAGCGTCGATTCGTTGATCCAAGGTCGGAGGACGCACGCATCGCAGGATGTCGAGAACAAGGCGAAGTTGTTGATTTTGCCGGTGAATCCCAAACCGCCCGTGTCCGTGTTCCCGTCCCTGGTGACTCCCACGGGGGAAGGGGACGGGGGAGACGGGACAGCTCAGGGTCGGGTGAATAGGTCTCAGTTTCCCAATGTGCACGGCCGACGCGAGGCTGTTGCGAAGACAAAAGGTCGTAACCAACCCGAAAGACTTGTCCCCGGGAAGGCCGAGGGCGGCGAACCCGGTGACCGCGGCCGGCCCGATGCCACGGGACGGAGCCTGCCGAAGGACACGGGCAAGCGCCGTGCCGATGTGAAGGCCGAGGTGCTCGATGAGCGCGAACAAGGCCGAGAAGAAGAACGAGAGCGGCAGATCGCGCGGGAGCAAGAACGCGAGCGAGACCGCGAACGCGAGCGAGAACGGGAACGGGAACGCGAACGCGAACGCGAACGCGAACGCGAACGCGAACGCGAACGCGAACGCGAACGCGAACGAGAGAAGCAACGCGAGGAGGAGCAGCAACGCGAGCGCGAGCGTGAGCGAGAACGCGAACGGGAACTCGAACGACAACAAAGAATCGACAGAGAACAACAGGTTGAACGAGAGCGAGAAGGAAAACTCGCGGCAGAACGAGAACAGGAACAGAAAGCAGCCGACAAAGCAGGCGAATCTCGCAGCGGTGAGTCACGTGATCTCGACGCAGAAACAGTCAAGACCGGAAACGCAGACGACAGCGACAAAACACAGCAGGAAGGAAAACAAGAGCGGGAACGTACACCGGAACGAGAACGAAGACAAGAGCGAGAGTTGGAACGAGACCAGCCGCGAGAACAAGAACGGGAACGATCAAGTGGTGATGAAAATGAACGCGAACGCCAACTTGAGAGTGAGCGAGAGCGCGAACGAGAAAAAGAACGTGAACGTGAAAAGGAAAATGAGCAGCAACGTGATCGAGAGCGGGAACGAGACCGGGAGCGTGAGCGAGACAGAGGACGCGAACGAGAACGGGAGCGAGAACGGGAGCAGGAACGCGATCTTGAACGAAAACGTGAGAGTGAGCGAGAACTCGAACGCGAGCAGGAACGCGAACGAGAGCGGGCACACCAGCTGGACATGCAGCAGAGGCTGGCGAGACAGCGGGGGCGAGAGCGAGAGTACACCGAGAGTACGATAGATGTCAGTTGCGTGGATCTCACAGAGAAGGCCAAAGAAGACGAACCGAGATCGTCGGCGAATGGCTCAGCGCAAGTTGCATGGGTCAACGATAGACCTAAGTCAAAAGCTGGGACCAATACACCACGTGGTCGTGCCAACACACCGCGGGGCACGAACCTCCGAAGACAACTCTCGGAGAAAACCCTACAATCGGATACGCCGCGATCCGTCGATCCCAGCCCGAGTGAGCAACGACTGGGGAGGATGGCGCGCGGAAAACCAGCTAAATCGGACGTAAAACATCAGCCAATCATAAAACAGCAAAATAACGGCGTCACCGCTGGTACGCCGAAGCACGTGACTATCGCGGAAGACGTCAACTCGGCCGGCCGGAATCGCCGAAACGCCCACAAATCGCCGAGTCCAGGGCGCGACGTTGCGTCGCCGCAGAATGCGGCTCAGAGAGCCACCGGAAAGGACAACGATCAATCGTCTAGTAGACAAGCCACGCCGTCGCGATCGAAAAAGAAGAGGACGAAGAAACTGAACAGGAGAACAACCGGACTCGAAATCGATCCAGATAAACCAGTAAACAATCATAGACGTTCACTTCCGCTAAGTGCACCGATCAAAGAAAAGAAGCCGGACCTGGACTCGCTAGCGAGCACGGACAAAGAGGAAGAAGACGACGATGTCTTCATGAAAGCCATGAGGAAGTACGGAATTCAATTGGACAGTGACTCGGACTGAATTTCTTACGGTGTGATTGTGTAAATATGTACATACAATCCAAGCTTTTAGCTGTGTTACATTATTTGAATATCTTGGTTTCCATGTCTTCCGGTTAGCGTCCGGTTGACGGTAACCCAAAGTTCACACGGTTAGCTCCGTTGAAGAAACGTATCTCGTCATTGTGTTACAAAACTTGGATCCGTTTGTTAGGACATATATCCATATACAGATATACAACACGGTACTGTTGGTAAAACACGAACAGTCATATCTGCTTGTCTGGTATATGGTCTGGGTGGTGCACTTCGTAAATATTTATTTAAACTTAGTACACGAAGACGACACTAGAGGCGCTCATGCTCCTGATGCTTACATTTGTGACTGCGCAAACTCCATGACAGTATTTGAAACGTCACAAATAAGAACTTTGTGTTATTACGCGCATCTTAAATTAGCATTATTTGCATATTTAGAGTGTGGTATCATTTTATATCGAATCAATACCGCGTAAACTATGCAATTTAAACATGACGCACCATCACGTGATACTGAGGTATGATGATAGAGACTAATTTTCAATGAATAGCGACATTTTATGTTGATATATACCACCAGTGATGTATTTTACTACGAATAATTATATTATTGCATATCGTTTCGGTTTTTAATGCAATATTGCAGCACAAATTGCGCTCCTACCATCAATTGTTTGTAACATAATATACGTTATTGCAGATGTGATGTGATCAATGACCATCCGTTCGTAAGACTTACATCATTTTAGTGGTGATGCAATATAGCATATCCAGTGACTGAACATGTAATTATTCTGATGTGGGTATCTATTAATGTGCTTATGTAAATACAATTTAGTGTCGATTGTACTTTTGTTGCATTACGATCACTTAGGATCACATACGATGTACTGAAGTAGCTGAACAGTTATGCAGTTGAATGTCCCTGAAGAAATGTATAATTATAGCCTTGTACGTATTACACTTCCAACGGCTTAATTAGCCATCGATTAGCAGGTAAATTCAGGTGAACGAGTTTTAATGTATATATTTTGTACTGACATTTTGTAATATTTACATGTACATCTTCAGTAAGCTTTCGTAACATTTCAGCGGTGCTATATTTTGTATTGCATTCATATGCCCTTCCACGGAGTCTCATTTCTATGTAATGGGTCATTATTGAGTATTAATTAAGAGCGACAATTTGATAAGTAGGTCTATGCATTGTATATCACACTTTGTTTCATAATTGACGAGTTTTTTACTGGCCAATTAATATAAAAACCACACGTATGATGAAATAAAGGTAATGTGGAATATTAAAAGGTGTGACAAATAAGAACCCCATTCTTTTGTCTTCAAACTCTTTATATCATGGTTATTTTAAAAGTTGATTACCCGTTGTCTGGTGTGGGACCCAGTCACGTAATGAATGACCTCGCGACAAACGTTGGCATGTCAACATCTTATTGCTACTGTTACAACGATTAAAAGGCACTTTTGCAAAATAAAAACGATATATCTTTTTTCAGAACAAACTTGCGAAACGCATTAGCGAAATATATTTGCATCGTCCTAAGAAAGGATAGACTGTGATTATTTTGTGTCTAGGCGTAACGCCATATTACGTAATATACGAGATCTCGCATTAAAGCGATTTTGTGGGACACGATCAGGGATCTGTCGTATCCAAAATTAGAAGGAAAAGGTATTTTTTGAGAATATAGAACTCTTTGTACAGTAAACTATTAATATAGGTATTTCATGTAACCATATGCCTTAATTTCATAAGAATAATGTTTTATTAGTCACTAATGACTCTGATAAAATACCGAAAAAGAATCTCTTTCGTGTTCCAAATAACGCCAAATACGTGACGCTTTTAGTTGGGCTCAATCCGCCTACGTAAAGTCATCCGGATGGCATGGTCATTAGTGATTAATACAACACAATCCTAATAAAATAGCAGCATGTAATGACATGGAATACTTATATTAACAGGACTGAGTATATCACAAAGAGCTTTAAGGTTACCAAAGAACCCCGTTTCATTAAAATTTCCCCAAAAAATTCCTTTAAAAGATAAACACAAAAAATGTATGCTTCCATCAGAAGGGTTCCACGTTCTCACGACGTGTTAAATGTTATACAATACGCAGCCTAACAGTTCACAAAACAATGTTGAGAAAACATGTCAGTATCATGCCCAGTTAATTTTGTTTCGTTCTTTGCTTAGCAATTCATATCAGAATACCCGACACAGGGTCCGGGGTAGATATTACATCGCTCCCAGTTAATTTTTTGTTTTCCTGTGGTAAGAATAACCAAAGACGCCTAGACGCGAGGACCGGGGTATAAATTATAGCGTTAAGGACGTGTTCCTGTTGTCATTACGCAGTCTGTAAACAAACTGAACGAGGTCGCCTGTGTGGGGAAGATAAATGAGGACATTGACTTTCCGGGAGAGGTTTTTAGAACTACCGTTACGTAGTATACTGGCACTAAACAGGGAATTTACACGCATAACTCTAGACGGGATCTTGCATATATAGTGACAGCGTGTAGTGGGTTCACGCGAAACAGGTTAAAGGCAATTTTTTCAGGATGGCAAACCATACAAAAACTTACATTCCTGTTTACGGAGGTCAGCGATGATACGGCTGTCCATGGTCATTGGCAACGATCCTCATTCCATATAATTAGATGAAATTCGTGTTTTAAATTGTGTTCGATTCATATTCATTTTGACACAATCCTTCATCTAAATTTAAGTACGCCATTCCATATACTTGTAATTACCGTGAAATTCATATTTTTTATCTCAATAAAAGCACCTGTGTTTATTTACACGTCCAGACGACGTTTGTCCATATATGGGATGGCTGTGATGTCGTCACTGATAATTTAGTACCTCTACACAGAGGGGGGCGTAACGTTGACAAACTCAGTTTAGGTTTTGATTTTCGCCGCCCGGGCTCTCACGCTAGCATCGCGTCTCGTCAAGTGTCAATAATTTGTCACCGCAAACTTCCCCATTTGACGTCTCCATCAGCATAGTTAGTTTATACACGCACGCACCCACGCACGCGCACGCACGCAATCACGCACGATCGCACGAACGCACGCACATACAAACATACACACGCTCGCGTGCATGGATATAAGTGAGTGAGTGCTAGATCTATGTCCCGTCATTATACATATCGGTAAATAAGTAATCCCTGGCAATGGCTACTTGCTAATAACCACTCACGTACAAACTCCAATTTTTGGTAGTTCTTATGTGGAATAAGGTTTAGGTTTAGAGTTAGATTTATGGTTAGTGTTAGGGTTGGGATTAGTGTTAGTTTTATGGTTAGGTTGAAGGTACTTTTGACAAGATTGACATTAGGTGTTTTACATGCATTTGTACGTGAGTAATAAAAATAGCGGATCTACTTACATCGGAGTTACTAGTAGTGGTCGTTCTAAGTATACCACTAATGTTTTCCAGCACTGCCTGCGGTGTCGTGCAGTCGAATTCCGGGTTACTTACTTACTTTGCCTCTTCGTCCCCAGTGGGACATAAGGCCACAACAATCTTTCGCCACAAGGTTCTGTCCTTGGCTGAGGCCTGAGCCTCACCCCACGATAGCCCCATCTCTCTCAGCTCGGCCATCACTGTTTGTCGCCACGTCATCTTTGGCCGTCCTCGCTTCCTTTTTCCAGGTGGTGTCCATCTCAGTGCCACTTTGGGGATGCTATCTCTAGGCATTCGCAGGACGTGTCCTAGCCATCTCAGCCGTCGGCTTTTGATTTCCAGGACAGCACTGTTGCAGCCCGTCTTCTTGTAGAGGTCCACGTTGGAAATCTTGTTTGGCCAGAATATTCGGCAGATCTTTCTCAGACATCCATTGTGGAACGCATCGATCTTTGCCATGTCCCCTTTAACTTTTTCCGGGTTAGTCCAGAAATATTGCTGTTGCACCGTAACATGTGCGGAAATGTCATCACGTGGCTGTTGCGTCACTTTCATTGTAACACGCGATTTCCGGTGCACCGCGCGCCGCAAGTTGAGATTCGTCTTACGTTGAAAGGGCAAAAGTGAGTTTATAGAAAGTAAATATTTCGTCCGCCATTTTTCTTCCACTTCGATTTATAATTTGATAGAAATTACGAAAGTATTACAATTTTGCAGAACATCCGCTCTAGTGTCTACACTTGTGTTACATAACAACGACAAGTGCTAGAAGACTGCGGCATCTGTAGCCCAAAAAGGTAATACATAGTCTTGATTTTATGGACATTTGTTGCAATATTACCTGACCCTGCCGTCTCGACCATATGCGCTCACGTCGTTTATAAATAATTTACTCTCTGTACTGTTGTGACGTATGCATGTGAACGGACACATACAACGACTAGTCTGGAACAACACGTTTACTAGCCATCGAGTACAACCGGAAGTCCCCCTAGCCCTCTCCAAGTACGGTGGCCTTGAAGGCGCATAACAGTATACTGTACGGTAGCCGGCCACCAACAATACTACCATACAGTGCGACAACATTTATTTTCGGCAACGGGGATCATTCGTTTACCATAGCTGCTTGGCGATACAATTTCACGATTATCTGCCAAGCGATTCACACGAATCGTTTCTACTAAACAAAAGGTTTCACTGGCCAATTAATACAGTATAATCCGTCTATCTAGCCGTAGCGTTGCAGGAAAACGCAACGACAGTGACAACGGGCATCAGCGAAGGTTTTTCACATGAAAGAAATCATCCGTTATTAGTAAATTAGTGTCTTTAAAAAATGAGTTAAATGAGTGTCCTAAAACATGTGTTCAACTAGTGTCATAACACCATGAGTTAAACTAGTTTCCTTAAAACACGAGTTAAAATAGTGTCCTAAAAACATGAGTTAAAATAGTGTCCTAAAAACATGAGCTAAAATAGTGTCCTAAAACCTGATTTGGCAAATTACTTGGCCAATTAGTTGTTCGTTTAAAGTGGCCTTTAGAACACTAGAGACAGAGACGACTTCATTGTGAGTTTAACCGCCTTTGTTGGGTGTTTTACGTCCCATGACACAGACACCAGACAGAAAGGACCCAACGAAATTGGACATTGCGTTAGACGAACTTGCCTAAGTTTTGGATGGATTTGAACTCTTGCTAAATCGATCGATAGTCACATACTTTAACACTTTGACATCCCATATAAAATAACATTTTGTTTAATACCATGCTAGGAAACAAAAGACACGTCGGCGAAATAATAATAGTTTATTAGTTGCGCATTCAATTGTAAAATAATAAATAATGTTATCTAGATGCACCTAAAACATCTAGACAAAGTCAGCGAAGAATGACGTTGCGTCAACGGTACATTTACAGCCGACACGGATTGGCTGCGTGTAGATCTCCCAGTCGTCTACGATCACGTGTTCGTTGCCTCGGGTGGCCAGGACACAGTAACCAATCTTCTTACGGAGTAGGTTCATCGGGATAACCACCTCCTCACACCGCCCGTGGGCTGAAACAGACCAGTACTCATTCACTATCATTACTACTGCTACTGCTATTGCTGCTGCTGCTGCTGCAGCTGCCGCTGCCGCTGCCGCTGCCGCTGCCCTACCACCACCACTACTACCACCACCACCATCACTACTACTAATACTACTATTACTACATACTGCTATTCCTTCCTATTACTATGTTCGCAAAGTGCTAAATACCCTGGACCAGCCTCCTAACAATGTTGTGCGCATGTACACATCGGTATTTTACACACAACTTTCAACAAGCCTGGACCTAGAAAGGGAAAGCGAGCAACCTCCAAGCCACCAGTGCCTATAGGAGGCGAAGAAGACGACGAATATGAAGACCAGCCACTGACCTATCCCATCGGCGTGTAGACACCCCGCGTTGCTTCGGCCACACGTCGCCTCGTTGATGACCCGAGGCCAGTGATTGGCTGGCAGCGTCGTCGTCGCCGCACACGTGGTACACAGGTGTAGATAGGCGCCATCTGGTGTCCTACTGCCGCGATTAATGCAGTAGTCTACTGACGTTTGCGCTCCTGCGACAACAGTAATCGAGTAGGGGGGAATTATATTAAACTAAACGAAAACCTGATGAAGACAACAATGCAGGAAAATACATAACAATAATAATGCAATTTTTTTCATTAAATGTAGGATAAAATTGTATTACAATCTACTGAATTTGGTAATAGCTATACACATACACACGCACATACACGCATACACACGCGCACACGCGCACACACACACACACTCACACACATACATACACACGCACGCACGCACGCACATACACACACACGCGCACACACACTGAATAATATATTATCTTTGACGTCGTAACCGCTGTCGTTGTTGTTGTTCCGTTGTCATCGTCACCGTCACCATCACCATCACCATCACCATCACCATCACCATCACCATCACCATCACCATCACCATCACCATCACCATCACCATCACCATCACCATCACCATCACCATCACCATCACCATCACCATCACTACCACCACCACCACCACCACCATCACCACCACCAACAATATTACAGTCACTGTCATCATCTTCACGTTATCACACTGTAACCTATACAAGGTCGTGGCGGTGCTGCACAGTTTAGAGGGTCGTCGTCTACACCGGGGATAAGTACTCAATGAACGTGACGCAACCCTCAGCTCAACAGCCTAGCTGCAGCTATCACAGCTACAGCCAACTGTCTTTCTATGCCCACCTAAGAGTGACCCCACCCACCTGATAGTGTATCCACCCATCTGAGAGTGACCCCACCCACCTGAGAGTGTCTCCACCCACCTGAGAGTGACCCCACCCACCTGAGAGTGACCCCACCCACCTGAGAGTGACCCCACCCACCTGAGAATGACCCCACCCACCTGAGAGTGACCCCACCCACCTGAGAGTGTCTCCACCCACCTGAGAGTGACCCCACCCACCTGAGAGTGACCCCACCCACCTGAGAGTGACCCCACCCACCTGAGAATGACCCCACCCACCTGAGAGTGACCCCACCCACCTGAGAGTGACCTCACGGAGCGACGGATCCCAACGGCCTCAGGAGGCAGCACGGGTAGGTCGCTGCCCGACGGCCTCACGTCCCCGGAGCTGTCGTTGTCCCGTTTTTGAGTTGTGTGTCGGGTTGTTTCTTCCTCAAAGGATCGACCGTGTTCGGAGTCGGCGGTAACTAGGGTCAGGTATTGTCGAATACGGTTGACGAGGTCGTGTTTCATGATGGCCGTGTTTGCCTCCGCTTGCCGCTGTAGATTGAGCTTCAGCTGAAAAGTAAACACATTGTAAGATAAGGAAATAGTCGGCGTTTGAGACCACCAAAAATCAATCGCAAACCTGGTCCAGTATCTCTCAGACGGATATCCATGACGAAACATAAATGTGAGTGTTTGAAACACGCACGCGCACGCGCACACACTCGCACACACTCGCACACACTCGCACACACTCGCACACACTCGCACACACTCGCACACACTCGCACACACTCGCACACACTCGCACACACTCGCACACACTCGCACACACTCGCACACACTCGCACACACTCGCACACACTCGCACACACTCGCACACGCGCACGCGCACGCGCACGCGCACGCGCACGCACTCGCGCACGCGCACGCGCACGCGCACGCGCACGCACACGCACACGCACACGCACACGCACACGCACACGCACACGCACACGCACACGCACACGCACACGCACACGCACACGCACACGCACACGCACACGCACACGCACACGCACACGCACACGCACACGCACACGCACACGCACACGCACACGCACACGCACACGCACACGCACACGCACACGCACACGCACACGCACACGCACACGCACACGCACACGCACACGCACACGCACACGCACACGCACACGCACACGCACACGCACACGCACACGCACACGCACACGCACACGCACACGCACACGCACACGCACACGCACACGCACACGCACACGCACACGCACACGCACACGCACACGCACACGCACACGCACACGCACACGCACACGCACACGCACACGCACACGCACACGCACACGCACACGCACACGCACACGCACACGCACACGCACACGCACACGCACACGCACACGCACACGCACACGCACAGGCACACGCACACGCACACGCACACGCACACGCACACGCACACACACACACACACACACGCACACACACACACACACACACAGTGTTTTGAAACATTCACTGTCCATTCATATGTTTTATGGCATATGCTGACATTATCCACGGGCAACAGAAACAACGATACATAAATTTAATTGTTAATACTTTTCGTTGAAATCTAAGCCCGGACATCACACGACACCAGTGCATGTTTTTAATATTCCTTTTTGGGACTTTTTAAGTATATCTTATCTTGTCTTATTACCTTACATCAAACACTGGCATTGAATGAGTATTGCGTTAGCTGTATATGAGAGGATACCATGCTCATTAATGGAGTTACGTCTGCAAGCGAAGCGACCCTGTTATGGCGGCCACAACCTTTATCGCTACAGGAAGGCGTTATATGCACAGGATCATTTTGTCCGAAGTTATGGTGTTATCTACAGCGCCGCTACTACACAGCGCCGCTACTACTGACCACTGTACTCGCCCACAATTGTTATTATTAGTAATTTATACATGTTCCATGGTCATTAGTAGAATACAAATAAAACACGATATTTGTGTAGCGAAGGACACAAAGAGAGAGAGAGAGAGAGAGAGAGAGAGAGAGAGAGAGAGAGAGAGAGAGAGAGAGAGAGAGGAAGGAAGGGAGAGAGAGAGAGAGAGAGAGAAAGAGAGAGAGAGAGAGGAGGGGGAGAGAAAGAGAGGGGAAAGAGAGAGAGGGGGGAGAGTTAGAGTGGGAAAGAGAGAGAGAGGGGGGGGGGCGAGAGAGAAGAAAGGACGGATATAGAGAGAGAGAGGAAGACGGAGGACATGATGGATAGACAGAGAGAAAGAGACAGATGGAGGGAGGGAGGGTGAAAGGGGGCAGTGAGGGAGAGAGTGGGAAGGAGGGAGAGAACGGGGAGACGGGGGGGGGGGGGGACAGAGAGGGGGGATGGAGAGAGCGGGAGAGGGAGAGAAGAGAAATAGAGAGACAGGTGTCAGTTAGCATCCCCTTATCAAAACAAGCTCAGAACATGCCGCCTACACGGACCGTGCGCTGGACTGTTTGCTTTACTAAATCGTGCTTGGCGTATCGCCCTTGCATGATTATGTGCCGGAAATATTTGATTATAACGTAAATGAACGGTCACCTAAACCTTCGTATCCATTAGATGCATGGAATAAATCGTGCGTGACATTTTTGGCGTAATAACGAGCGTGAATTCACAATGTGTTACAATTATGGTGTAACTGAAGATATTCATGGCCGGCGTTATCCTTTCAATTATTATCGAATAAATCGTATTTGGTATTTTAGCCGTTCATTACTTTGATTTAACAATGTGCTTTACTTATGGCGTAATTAAGAGCGTACGATGACATTTTCATCCCGTGCATACGTCTATAAATCTGGTTTGGCTTTTCGGCTATGTGATAGGCTTACGTCTACCCTTGTGCCAATACGATAGCAATTCGAAGTAGTAGTAGTAGTAGTAGTAGTAGTAGTAGTAGTAGTAGTAGTAGTAGTAGTAGTAGTAGTAGTAGTAGTAGTAGTAGTAGTAGTAGTAGTAGTAGTAGTAGTAGTAGTAGTAGTAGTAGTAGTAGTAGTAGTAGTAGTAGTAGTAGTAGTAGTAGTAGTAGTAGTAGTAGTAGTAGTAGTAGTAGTAGTAGTAGTAGTAGTAGTAGTAGTAGTAGTAGTAGTAGTAGTAGTAGTAGTAGTAGTAGTAGTAGTAGTAGTAGTAGTAGTAGTAGTAGTAGTAGTAGTAGTAGTAGTAGTAGTAGTAGTAGTAGTAGTAGTAGTAGTAGTAGTAGTAGTAGTAGTAGTAGTAGTAGTAGTAGTAGTAGTAGTAGTAGTAGTAGTAGTAGTAGTAGTAGTAGTAGTAGTAGTAGTAGTAGTAGTAGTAGTAGTAGTAGTAGTAGTAGTAGTAGTAGTAGTAGTAGTAGTAGTAGTAGTAGTAGTAGCAGTAGCAGTAGCAGTAGCAGTAGCAGTAGCAGTAGCAGTAGCAGTAGCAGCAGCAGCAGCAGCAGCAGCAGCAGCAGCAGCAGCAGCAGCAGCAGTAGTAGTAGTAGTGCTTTATTTAAGATACTCTGTAATAACTTATCAAATAACAATATTAAATAAAATACAAAAGACTAAATAAAATACAGACTTTTAAAGTTGTGTAGCAGTCGATGTCGACACGTCTAGAATCAACGTACTTTTACATCCTTTTTAAATTATGACGCGTGTGTGTATGTATGCTTGTATTTTTGTACTTGAGTGAGTCTGTGTTTTGAATGTAACCGCTGTGTTTCATCGTGGATAACCGAAGGCGTTCTAGACAGTTCGAATTCAGTGGTATTTTTAATATAATGTGTTTTCTAAATATGTTTTCTTTAGCTGGTATGTTAATCTTACCAGGTGAGTGCTTCGAACGTAATGGTAGTGTTCAAAGAATTCAGAGAATGTTCAACCTGAGTTTAAAACACTGTTCTGGACATAAGTTAAGAACACTACCGTAATCGATTCGATGGCAAAGGAAATGAAGATACACCACCGGTGTTACGGATTATATGCGCATACACGTGTTAGTATACACATGCTTCACATATATTGCCAACGATCTCATAGATCCGATAATAGATGCTGGACTAATCTGTTTGTATAGCGCTACA
>OZ024864.1:7012058-7032058 GCA_964017155.1 Oasisia sp. SBJ-2009 | reverse complement strand
TTTCAATATCGTGACACATTATATATATATATATATATATATATATATATATATATATATATATATATATATATATATATGTGTGTGTGTGTGTGTGTGTGTGTGTGTGTGTGTGTGTGTGTGTGTGGTATACATTGCGTTCTTCATACACGTGCAAAAGCAAACCTTAACGAATCGAAAAGTATATGTATATTTTGTAGTATAGTAAAAGCGGATTACGAATATTATACACCTTTTATCCAATGCAACAAGAATGTCACTTTTTACCGTTTTAGTTGGCATTTGTGCCATTTCAAGTGAAAATACTGATTTAATCCAACGAAATTACTACAGTATTATAGTTGAGAGGAGCTGAGTAACTGTGGCCGTCTATCGACTTTGCTGAACACACTGGCCGGTTCACAGAGACAACTGTACCGGTTTCTAGAACGATTTATTGCCGACCGAAGCATACCACCGATAACAGTTGCACTGTTTACAAAGTGACGCCTATGCTAAGTCGGCAAATACTGGCGCTTAAGCGGTGCCTATATACCGACAACTAAAACTTGGCTTACCTTTCAAGATGCACAAAACGACAACAATCTGTCGTAACACAAGCCAGGCGACTTCCATGAGATTCGTCTCCGGATGGGACTCGCACGAACGTAGATGTCACCAATACGAGAGGTCATCTATGACCCTTGTCTCGCCGGCGTTAGGCTACACACTTGAGCCACGAAGCGCGTATAGTCTGGGGCGAGACGGAGGTTCGAATGGCGAGTAGTCGTCGGATTAAAGTGAGCGTAGCCCCCCCACACCCCCACATATAGTGGCCGCTTTATTGCATTCCTTTTGCGGCAGCCCGAATGACGTGTCACGATGACGTCGCGAAGTCTTGTCTACATTGGTCGATAGTCATCGTAAATTGCAAATTCGCGACAGTTCCGCCTTCAACGCACGCGACGTGTGAAACAGATATATAGATTTCACCGTGATGACAGCATACCTGCTGCGTTGATTAGACATAGGTATTAACGTGACGATGAAGGTTATTTGTTTGGTTATCGGCTTGTACTGTTTACTGTACAAAAAGGGTTGCGTGCAGTTATCTATAATAGCAATTAATTGAATATTCAGTATTATTTGTGTTAATAATAATAATAATTAATATTAGAAAGTCTTTTTATTGTAGTTATTTTTGTATTTATTTTTGCTAAGGTTTATTTATTATAAACGTCAGTAACCGTTCCGTTCATATGCTAGGACCAGAACGTTTCACATATGTACATATACACGCACATACGCGCGTATGTTTGCATTTATATGCACGATAACACACTTATTCGTACAACCGTACAAACAACGCGTATGTACGTTTGTACGCGCGTACGGCACGTGCGACCGTCTGTTCGATTGCATGTACACACGTATATGTACAGTATATACACATAACGAATAAATCACGTCCCACTGAGACATTTGTGCGACGTTGCCACGACGAGGCGGTGAACAGCTGCCTGTGTGTCGCAATATACGGGGAACAACCACGCTGACTGTCTCGTCCCCACAGCCCGGCCACATCACACGGTCAGTTCCTGGAAATCGCCGTTAATGTCCGGTCAACGGGTGCGGCTGAAAGTTTGCAACTGTCCGAAGGTTCCACGCCGGCTGTCAGTTTTGGGCGGAGATGGGGAATTACTCGCACTAGGGAGTATTTCACTAAGACAAGTAACTCTTAAGGAAAATCCACCATTAAACAATACGTTATAAAATTTAATTTAACGTGTTTTGTCAAAATGCAAATATCCGTTGTCGTATTAGCCGAGGACACTATTTCCATGACAATGTCCCATTGGCGCGTCGTGACGGTGACAGTTTTCAGTGATTGAAAATCACTGTTAAGGATTACAATTTCTTTTAAAGTGCAAAATCGGGTTTAAGAGATCTTAACAATATTAGTGAAATGGTACCATGGTTTGTCTAATATTTATAAAGAGCTCTTTAATTTCGCTTATTGACAAGGACAATATATTGCTCTTTGTGATAGATCAACGGCATTTTTGTCCCCAACATATATATATATATATATATATATATATATATATATATATATATATATATATATATATATATATATATATATATATATATATATACATATATATATATATACATATATATATATACATATATATATATACATATATATATATATATATATATATATATATATATATATATATATATATATTATTTTTCACTGGTTTCTGTTTAATGATATGTTTTCAATATGTGGTTAAGCGGTACTCTAATACATTTTTTTGTAAATAATATATTTCCCAGCCGCCAGTGGCTGATATATCGTGGCTAAATATAGACATGGAAGTACATTTGGAACCGATGTCGCAAACTGCCGTACACTCGGACGTATGCACGCACGCACGCACGCACGCACGCACGCACGCACGCACGCACGCACGCACGCACGCACGCACACAGGCACACACGCACGCACACTCGAGCGCATAGACACTGCAACAAATACAGCATAAAACACACACACGCACGCACGCACGCACGCACGCATGCATAATAATATAATTATTATTCAAACGCATTAACTTTATAAAACCTTTATCAAAATATTTTGCATTTAGATCTACATTGACTGCGATCGTCAAAAATGGCGCTACCAGTTGAATCGATCGAAACTTCTACATTAAAAATGCATCAACGTACATTGTTAACACTTGCGTCCTGCGATAATTGTAACACAATCATTGGGTTACATTTCAAAACCCCACCTTTCCCCGAAATCATTGTTAACTATTTCAGCTGACAACTTTATGCATTACAAATAGGCCTATGGTGACAGCTGAATGTACGACCTCTACGTTCAGGATCTATAAATCACGTCCAGGGTCTGTAAAGCACAGACACGCTTACAAAACCCGCGATTTGATAGTCTTTGGGGGTCGGCTGCAAATTGTTTTGAGCCCGGAGGGAAGATTTACGGGTTGACTTGGTGATAGGTCACTCCAGAGTTAAGTGGAAGCCGGGCTGGTCTAGACGTCTTCTATGTCTGTATGCAAACGCGTGGGAAATGATTGGGGTAGAGCCGTCGATATACATTGCCGTGGGGAAAATGTGAAAGTAAGGCAACGCAGTCGAGACAAAATTACGGGAAACTCGGAGACATTGTCCACGCAGTTATCTGGACCGTAATTTTTTTTTATTTGTTCTTATACAAAATTGTTCTTATACAAAAGGCAACTTATATTCTGTTATATGCATTCTATATATAACTCTAAGTTATATGCATTCTAACTATTGATTACTGTCAACAAGTATAATATATGTAACAAGAGAGTGCACGGTTGATGGTCATGAATACAGAAGTATAAAATGCGTAAAAAGTCGAATTTCGTTTTATTGCTACGGTGCTACCTCATTAGTGTAACTACCTCGCAAATAAGGTAAGGAATTCACGAGAGTGCATGTTTGATGTTCACGAATAGATCAAATCTATAAAAGATTGAACTTCGTTTTAAATACCACCACCTCATTGATCAAACTACCTCGCAGATAAGGTCAGTTATAATATCCTATTCTCAAATTATCTTTATAAATTATAAGATATTAGTTTCGTTACAATGATCACCTCTCCAATGAGGGCACCTTTGTCTCGTCCGAGGGTGAGATTCACAGTGGCGTTCTATTGAATTGTAGGTGCTTGTGTGACTGTGAAATATAGTATAAATGATTATGTGTCAACGGTGACATTTCACTCGAGGAGATGATATTTGCAAGCAATTATTATGTATTTTTAATTTTTTTTACACATTTCTCAAATTCCCACAGTCCATTGTCATGCAAATTACAGTACGTGTGGATAAGTATATATACGTATATATATATATATATATATATATATATATATATATATATATATATATATATATATATATAATTTCGAAGTTTATGTTTTGGGGTCACAGGAAAATGGCACAAAATGTGCCATGTGACCACCACGTAACAATATTCTTTTTGTTTGCTTGTGTATAGAATGTAATGTTGTTGTTGCGAAATAAAATTTAATTTGATTTGATTTAATGTCCGCTGTGATGTTGCAACCGATGAGATGATAGTTGCAAACAAACATATGACACAATTGTAAAGATTTTTTATTGACACGGACATGTTAAGATATGGCGTGTAAATATCGCACGGCACGATCGCCATGCGGACACGACAGATTCGTCCAATCGTTAGATCCATTTCAGTTTTTGGCTTATCAGGAACAACGTGCTTCTCGTGTTAACACAATGAGTCACACTAGCAATATCAGTGATAGTGTTCGCAAACTAAATAATTATAACGCGGTTGACACGATGTCATTGAATTAATTCGCAAACTTGTCATTTGTGATACAAATTCATGTAGTTCCTCACGTTGATCGTTTTCTTAAAGGTGGATATTGTTTGCCAATTAATTTTAACTATGTAGTATTAAATTAACGTATTTTGTATAATTATAGGTTAAATTTTTTATTTTTACTACCGCACACACACACACACACACACACATATATATATATATATATATATATATATATATATATATATATATATATATATATATATATATATATAATATTATATTATATTATATTGACAATAATGCGTGACATTTGTTTTATTAAAACTAGTTTTGAAACAATAGAACATGTCCAGAAAACATAAATACGGTAACTGTAGCTAACACAATTACGTATGTTGATTGTTGCTCTGAATACCTTGTACACAGTGGATATCTACAGTGTTTTAATATCTTCTTTAAATCTAAACCTTTTTACGGATAAAAGTACCTGTTACTATTGATAAGTTAAATGCGAGCAGGCTTTTACCATAGACGTTTTGGTGTCACACGTCACGGAAGAAACCGCAGTTATAAATTTTGCTCTCTGGAAAGCACATTTTCCTGAAATAACTATGCCCCCCCCCCTCCCCCCAATGACCGTCGTCCCTTCGTGACCGTCGATTCAGCACTTGCTTATCGTAGACCGATAATGCGACCAGTGGTCACTCCCTATACAGAGCAAAGGTCAGCTGTATTCAAGATATCGACATCGCAATGGTCGTGACTGTGGCTTCGTACGTGCATCAGTCCGCCGGCTTGTTGGCCGGGCGACTGAGGCACTGTTTAGACGGGACATCGTTACACGTGTGCTGGTTCAGCGGTGGTAGTAAAAGGGCAGTGATAATAGAAACGGGTTTGATATTTGTTGTTGGTGTTGGTGTTGGTGTTGGTGTTGGTGGTGTTGGTGTTGGTGTTGGTTTTGGTTTTGGTGTTGGTGTTGGTGTTGGTGTTGGTGTTGGTGTTGGTGTTGGTGTTGGTGTTGGTGTTGGTGTTCGTGTTCGTGTTCGTGTTCGTGTTCGTGTTCGTGTTCGTGTCGGTGTCGGTGTCGGTGTCGGTGTCGGTGTCGTCGGTGTCGTCGGTGTCGTCGGTGTCGTCGGTGTCGTCGGTGTCGTCGGTGTCGTCGGTGTCGTCGGTGTCGTCGGTGTCGTCGGTGTCGTCGGTGTCGTCGGTGTCGTCGGTGTCGTCGGTGTCGTCGGTGTCGTCGGTGTCGTCGGTGTCGTCGGTGTCGTCGGTGTCGTCGGTGTCGTCGGTGTCGTCGGTGTCGTCGGTGTCGTCGGTGTCGTCGGTGTCGTCGGTGTCGTCGGTGTCGTCGGTGTCGTCGGTGTCGTCGGTGTCGTCGGTGTCGTCGGTGTCGTCGGTGTCGTCGGTGTCGTCGGTGTCGTCGGTGTCGTCGGTGTCGTCGGTGTCGTCGGTGTCGTCGGTGTCGTCGGTGTCGTCGGTGTCGTCGGTGTCGTCGGTGTCGTCGGTGTCGTCGGTGTCGTCGGTGTCGTCGGTGTCGTCGGTGTCGTCGGTGTCGTCGGTGTCGTCGGTGTCGTCGGTGTCGTCGGTGTCGTCGGTGTCGTCGGTGTCGTCGGTGTCGTCGGTGTCGTCGGTGTCGTCGGTGTCGTCGGTGTCGTCGGTGTCGTCGGTGTCGTCGGTGTCGTCGGTGTCGTCGGTGTCGTCGGTGTCGTCGGTGTCGTCGGTGTCGTCGGTGTCGTCGGTGTCGTCGGTGTCGTCGGTGTCGTCGGTGTCGTCGGTGTCGTCGGTGTCGTCGGTGTCGTCGGTGTCGTCGGTGTCGTCGGTGTCGTCGGTGTCGTCGGTGTCGTCGGTGTCGGTGTCGGTGTCGTCGGTGTCGTCGGTGTCGTCGGTGTCGGTGTCGGTGTCGGTGTCGGTGTCGGTGTCGGTGTCGGTGTCGGTGTCGGTGTCGGTGTCGGTGTCGGTGTCGGTGTCGGTGTCGGTGTCGGTGTCGGTGTCGGTGTCGGTGTCGGTGTCGGTGTCGGTGTCGGTGTCGGTGTCGGTGTCGGTGTCGGTGTCGGTGTCGGTGTCGGTGTCGGTGTCGGTGTCGGTGTCGGTGTCGGTGTCGGTGTCGGTGTCGGTGTCGGTGTCGTCGGTGTCGTCGGTGTCGTCGGTGTCGTCGGTGTCGGTGTCGGTGTCGTCGGTGTCGGTGTCGGTGTCGGTGTCGGTGTCGGTGTCGGTGTCGGTGTCGGTGTCGGTGTCGGTGTCGGTGTCGGTGTCGGTGTCGGTGTCGGTGTCGGTGTCGGTGTCGGTGTCGGTGTCGGTGTCGGTGTCGGTGTCGGTGTCGGTGTCGGTGTCGGTGTCGGTGTCGGTGTCGGTGTCGGTGTCGGTGTCGGTGTCGGTGTCGGTGTCGGTGTCGGTGTCGGTGTCGGTGTCGGTGTCGGTGTCGGTGTCGGTGTCGGTGTCGGTGTCGGTGTCGGTGTCGGTGTCGGTGTCGGTGTCGGTGTCGGTGTCGGTGTCGGTGTCGGTGTCGGTGTCGGTGTCGGTGTCGGTGTCGGTGTCGGTGTCGGTGTCGGTGTCGGTGTCGGTGTCGGTGTCGGTGTCGGTGTCGGTGTCGGTGTCGGTGTCGGTGTCGGTGTCGGTGTCGGTGTCGGTGTCGGTGTCGGTGTCGGTGTCGGTGTCGGTGTCGGTGTCGGTGTCGGTGTCGGTGTCGGTGTCGGTGTCGGTGTCGGTGTCGGTGTCGGTGTCGGTGTCGGTGTCGGTGTCGGTGTCGGTGTCGGTGTCGGTGTCGGTGTCGGTGTCGGTGTCGGTGTCGGTGTCGGTGTCGGTGTCGGTGTCGGTGTCGGTGTCGGTGTCGGTGTCGGTGGTGGTGGATGTGGTGGTGATGATGATGATGTTGAGGATGATGTTGAGGATGAGGATGAGGATGGGGATGGGGATGGGGATGGGGATGGGGATGGGGATGGGGATGGGGATGGGGATGGGGATGGGGATGGGGATGGGGATGGGGATGGGGATGGGGATGGGGATGGGGATGGGGATGGGGATGGGGATGGGGATGGGGATGGGGATGGGGATGGGGATGGGGATGAGGATGAGGATGAGGATGAGGATGAGGATGAGGATGAGGATGAGGATGAGGATGAGGATGAGGATGAGGATGAGGATGAGGATGAGGATGAGGATGAGGATGAGGATGAGGATGAGGATGAGGATGAGGATGAGGATGAGGATGAGGATGAGGATGAGGATGAGGATGAGGATGAGGATGAGGATGAGGATGAGGATGAGGATGAGGATGAGGATGAGGATGAGGATGAGGATGAGGATGAGGATGAGGATGAGGATGAGGATGAGGATGAGGATGAGGATGAGGATGAGGATGAGGATGAGGATGAGGATGAGGATGAGGATGAGGATGAGGATGAGGATGAGGATGAGGATGAGGATGAGGATGAGGATGAGGATGAGGATGAGGATGAGGATGAGGATGAGGATGAGGATGAGGATGAGGATGAGGATGAGGATGAGGATGAGGATGAGGATGAGGATGAGGATGAGGACGATTATGGTACCAATTGCATTACCTCCCTCACGTTATGTCATGATAGAGGAGCATTCTGCGTTATTTCCTATATAGATTAACGTATCATAGAAAAATATATATGTTTGTGTTTCACCTTGTAGCAAAGAACGGTGAGCAATAAAACGAAATTCCCGTGTACAACTTTATTCCATGAAATACTTTCTCACTCGATAGTCATTTGATCACACAAGATATTTTACATATATTGAAAAGCACATTATAGATGTTATTTATTATAATTATAAGCCGAATGCAAATTATCTGAATGGCCAATCACCGAGAGTTCACGTGCTGATGTTCTGCATTTTGTTTTATAAACATGATAACATAAATATAGTATTGATATATTTTCAAATAGGGACAGATTATTCCAATACGAGGCAGATTATTCTTCAATTTGCTCCAATTTTGGGCTGCAGTTGTGACGAAGACGTTACGTCAAATGTCCTGGGCGTATTATAACTAGAGCTAATACATCCGAGCTGGGGGCTCTTCAACACATAGCGCCCTCACACGGATGGCATCAAAACTTAAAACAGACGCCGTACTAAACGGCGAGACGTCCGAGATTTAGCGAGATCTGTGCGCGTTTGGTTCCATCGAGGGGGATGCCCCAGTCCCTATCTAATAGCTCTGGTATAACTAAGTATTTTATTGAACAGCACAATGTCTCACCTCATATCATGCATGTTTAGTTTGTGTAAAATACTAAAGAGAAGCATACATTTGTTTAAATAACGAATGTCTTAGTTCTCAGTAGGTAATGTACTGATTAAGTTATAGCATATTTATGCGTAGTAAAGTTAACAAATACGCATTAATACATAGATTTCTTTATATGTTGATTATAGTTATATAAATCTACAAGAACTACAAAAATACACATGCCTTTATGTGTCTGAAACTAACACACGACATTAACATGGTAATACACGTGTAGGCTCAATGAACTAATTAAACTTCTTCGTTTGTTACCGGTCCTGGTCGTCAAGTAACAACCCAGAGTACTAGCCGGAAGTTCTGGTTACCAACCGGAAGTTCTGGTTACCAACCGGAAGTTCTGGTTACCAACCGGAAGTTCTCGGTCGACCATAGTACGACGGCTTTGGCGTGCTGCACATCACGTGTTTACGTATTATTGCGCGCTCCTGAACCGGATATGACGAGTCATCAGCCACGAGTCTGAAAAGACGGTGACATCGTTAGTGGTTGGCCGACTGCAAAACTATTATTTTTGCGATGTGTTTATCGAATGAGTGTCGATAAAAAAAACATATCCTAGTCATGCATATTGAATTTCGTTCGGAGCTACTTTAACACGTCCTGACGCTATCGTTGCTTTAACAAATAGGCCAACGTATGTACTGACGACAAAACAATTGCTCACGTCGTCGAGCATACAATGACAGAAATAAATTTTAGATTGTTTTACAATATGACCGCTAAATGCATCAGTAAATGACAAACACCTAAACCGTATAAGTTTGAATGAGATAAATCCAACCATTGTCACCAGCGCAAAATCTAAATCAAAAGGTACCATGGCGACATTTATTCTGATATCATCTTACTAAACATTAGCGTAGTATAACAATTATCGGTTGACTGTTTGGGAAGCTTTCAAATGTTTAATTTAATATAATTATATACGCATGCGCGTGAACAACTTTCAATATGGCGTACATGTTGTTGAACAGCACGTATCCCAGGGGACCTTTAAACATAGGCACGTATGTGTCCTGGGGCAGACGATCGACGGGAACACGTGACGTCACGTGACCCCGACCACGGAGGAAGAGCCTCGGTCTGAATGTCTTCGCGCTAGTGTCGATGACGGAGATGGGTACACGGAGGCACTGGACGCAGTCGACGTAGAGGTGGGTGCTGGGAACACGAGACAGACACTGTGAGGACACGGTCGATGGTAGTTCCATTTCATTTCATTTCATTTCATTTCATTTCATTTCATTTCATTTCATTTCATTTCATTTCATTTCATTTCATTTCATTTCATTTCATTTCATTTCATTTCATTTCATTTCATTTCATTTCATTTCATTTCATTTCATTTCATTTCATTTCATTTCATTTCATTTCATTTCATTTCATTTCATTTCATTCCATTCCATTCCATTTCATTCCATTTCATTCCATTCCATTCCATTCCACATTCCATTCCACATTCCATTCCACATTCCATTCCATTCCATTCCATTCCATTCCATTCCATTCCATTCCATTCCATTCCATTCCATTCCATTCCATTCCATTCCATTCCATTCCATTCCATTCCATTCCATTCCATTCCATTCCATTCCACTCCACTCCATTCCACTCCAATCCAATCCACTCCACTCCTCTACACTCCACTCCACTCCACTCCACTCCACTCCACTCCACTCCACTCCACTCCACTCCACTCCACTCCACTCCACTCCACTCCACTCCACTCCACTCCACTCCACTCCACTCCACTCCACTCCACTCCACTCCACTCCACTCCACTCCACTCCACTCCACTCCACTCCACTCCACTCCACTCCACTCCACTCCACTCCACTCCACTCCACTCCACTCCACTCCACTCCACTCCACTCCACTCCACTCCACTCCACTCCACTCCACTCCACTCCACTCCACTCCACTCCACTCCACTCCACTCCACTCCACTCCACTCCACTCCACTCCACTCCACTCCACTCCACTCCACTCCACTCCACTCCACTCCACTCCACTCCACTCCACTCCTCTACACTCCACTCCACTCCACTCCACTCCACTCCACTCCACTCCACTCCACTCCACTCCACTCCACTCCACTCCACTCCACTCCACTCCACTCCACTCCACTCCACTCCACTCCACTCCACTCCACTCCACTCCACTCCACTCCACTCCACTCCACTCCACTCCACTCCACTCCACTCCACTCCACTCCACTCCACTCCACTCCACTCCACTCCACTCCACTCCACTCCACTCCACTCCACTCCACTCCACTCCACTCCACTCCACTCCACTCCACTCCACTCCACTCCACTCCACTCCACTCCACTCCACTCCACTCCACTCCACTCCACTCCACTCCACTCCACTCCACTCCACTCCACTCCACTCCACTCCACTCCACTCCACTCCACTCCACTCCACTCCACTCCACTCCACTCCACTCCACTCCACTCCACTCAATTCCAATCCGTTGCGTTGCGTTGCGTTGCGTTGCGTTGCGTTGCGTTGCGTTGCGTTGCGTTGCGTTGCGTTGCGTTGCGTTGCGTTGCGTTGCGTTGCGTTGCGTTGCGTTGCGTTGCGTTGCGTTGCGTTGCGTTGCGTTGCGTTGCGTTGCGTTGCGTTGCGTTGCGTTGCGTTGCGTTGCGTTGCGTTGCGTTGCGTTGCGTTGCGTTGCGTTGCGTTGCGTTGCGTTGCGTTGCGTTGCGTTGCGTTGCGTTGCGTTGCGTTGCGTTGCGTTGCGTTGCGTTGCGTTGCGTTGCGTTGCGTTGCGTTGCGTTGCGTTGCGTTGCGTTGCATTGCATTGCATTCAATTCAATTCAATTCAATTCACTTTAATGCCCTTAAAAGGATATTCATTGTAACATCTAGTAGCGTCTAATGGCTCATGATAGCATCTAAAATATGTAAGAAAAAGATTGTCACAAATTATAAATTAAAGTCAATATGTAACAACACAAAAAGTAAATCCGTTGGCATCAATACCGTTTGTTTAACATTATAATTGCAACAGGCACAACACTCCTGCTATAGTGAGCCGTTTTGCATTTTATGCAATGATTCCTGTAGTTACACCAATTATGCTTATATTAGTATTGTTGTTTTTGTTGTTGTTTTTGTTGTTATTGTTGTTGTTGTTGTTTGCATTGCTAGTTATTGTTATTATATTATTGTTGTTTTAGTGATGGTGATGATGTTGATGTTGTTGTTGCTGCTGTTCCTGTTGTTATCGGTGTTATTGTAGTTGTCACCGTTATTATTGTTGTTATTATCAGTTTATTTTTAATAATATTTTTTTTACTTTTTTACGCATTCACTTGTGCAGAAATACGCGCTCGCACACAAACACACACACGCTCGCATTCGGTGCGGTGTTTTTTCGTGTTCATGCATAATGCAACTATGGCTAATTGGAAACCAAACATTACAGCTCACAAGGGGAAAACTAGAATGAATCGATTCCTGGTCTGAAATACAAAGTTTGCAACTCGTTTACTTTAAACATCTCTTCACATAAACGCGCGCGATGACACAAACAGACAAATGCAAACTTGTGTGAACAGATGCTACTGCTACTGCTACTGCTACTGCTACTGCTACTGCTACTGCTACTGCTACTGCTACTGCTACTGCTACTGCTACTGCTACTGCTACTGCTACTGCTACTGCTACTGCTGCTGCTGCTGCTGCTGCTGCTGCTGCTGCTGCTGCTGCTGCTGCTGCTGCTGCCGCTGCCGCTGCCGCTGCCGCTGCCGCTGCCGCTGCCGCTGCCGCTGCCGCTGCCGCTGTTGCTGCTGCTGCTACTACTACTATTACTACTACTACTACTGCTGCTGCTGCTGCTGCTGCTGCTGCTGCTGCTGCTGCTGCTGCTGCTGCTGCTACTACTACAACTACTGCTACTGATACTGCTACTACTACTACTACTACTACTACTACTACTACTACTACTACTACTACTACTACTACTACTACTACTACTACTACTACTACTACTACTACTACTACTACTACTACTACCACTACTACCACCACCACCACCACCACCACCACCACCACCACCACCACCACCACCACCACCACCACCACCACCACCACCACCACCACCACCACCACCACCACCTCCACCGCCACCACCACCACCACCACCACCACCACCACCACCACCACCACCACCACCACCACCACCACCACCACCACCACCACCACCACCACCACTACCACTACTACTACCACTACTAAAAATAGCAATACCAATGTAAGACGTACAGGTGACGTTTTGACGTGACGGCGACGCGGTGAGTCTGACCGTCGTCCACTCGCTGGTGACACACGTGTCTGAACAGATTGTTGTTTCCGAATCCCTCCAGAACCAACTTACCTTCGCGCAGGCGCAGAGCTGTCAATGACAACGGCCCCTGAGGAGGAAAACACGCAGATGTCGTCATTACTTCGGTGTCAGAGGCAATAAAGTTACAATATCCAAAATTAATGTAGAACCATGAAATCATACAAACAATATTACTGACATTGTATAATTTTAAAACTAATATAATAATTATTGGAAACAGCATGCACAGCAAATGTTGTCCTTTTCACAACTTCTCGTCTTAAATAGAATTGTCTAGTCCACTGGATTTAAAACTGTTTGCGTTCTGTGAGTGCTGGCGTGTTTCCCTGGGGTTTGAACCCGGAAACATGACCGTGACATGAAAACCCTTTATCGCACCCCGAAAAGCTTCGTTCTGCTCCGACAGTTCCCAGCGATTGAAGGTTGTGTCCGCCTTGATTAGCACTGGCGCTAAATTGGTTGTATGAGTTAAACTACACTCACTGGCAGGTTTAAAGAAAGTGCATGTGCAGCATGAACACAATGTTTTAATATCTTATAATGCCTACTATCATTTATATTCTACATTAGTATTTTATGTTATTTGATAAATAATTGTTATAAAATTACCGTTCGCCTTGTCCAGCCCGCGGAATCATAAACGTATAATATAGCACTCGAATATAAACACGGTTGTCCCTGGTTTACTTAACACTACATATTAGGCCCTATGTGAAAATATGTTCACGACATTGACAAAAATAATGCATGTGGCATTGGTGTTTACCATAATGGATAATCTCACAACTTGAAGTATTATTGCGTTGTATAATTTTGACATACAGCTGCACTGCGCTCAGCCAACTCAGTCACGCTGTGCGTATTACATGTAGTGTTTAGGACGTGAGTGGGTCATTGTATTGGGATTCCCACCAGTCGTGTATCCGTCTTCAAATTGGGGCGGGTATTTGCGCTGTTTCACGGCTGATGCAGTAGCGACTGGCAAAGTCAATTGCTACAATTGTGCAGTTCGATTCCGCTCAATCAGCAGAGTAACGGAGACTATCAGCCTAGGGAAGTAACTACCCCCGCTGTGCGAGGATGCGTCAGCTAGACCAGCAGCTCTACTCACGGACTGGTACAGGAAGATGGTGCCATCTGGTGTCGTCGTCATGAACGACGCGCTGATCGAGTTGATGTTGTAATGGCGGCCAACCACTTCAAAGTAGTCTGGAGCCTCGGACTGCCCCGGGGATGGGTCCTAGGAATAACATTAAAAGTGAAATTGTAAAAATCGATTATGTTTGTTGTGAATAATGTATTTAATTTTAATTTTAATTTTGAAAGGTGATTGTAAATACTATCTATGTTTTTGTTTGAAATTTTATATAAGCGTTTTGTGGTGGTGATGGTGGTTTGTTGTTGTGGTGGTGGTTGAGATTGTGTTGTAGTTGTTGTTTTTGTCGTGGTGCTGGTTATTGTTGTTGTTGTTATTTTCGTGATGATGATGATGATGATGGTGGTGGTGGTGGTGGTGGTGGTGGTGGTGGTGGTGGTGGTCGTGGTCGTGGTCGTGGTCGTGGTCGTGGTCGTGGTCGTGGTGGTCGTGGTGGTGGTCGTGGTGGTGGTCGTGGTGGTCGTGGTCGTGGTGGTGGTGTGATGCTAGAGGACGTGTTTATGAAGAAGACTATTATATGAATGATGGTAGTGATGATGGCGATAAATGTGATGATGACGGCGATGTTGACGACTACGACGATGATGACGGTGATTACGATTAATACCTGTCCATTAAGAACAAGGGGTCCCCGTCTATCCGGACCGGTCCACGTGGTCGGAGTGACGTCAGGGGTGCGCCGAGGACGTTGTGGGTAGTGTGGATGTGGCGTAACAGTCCGAAGGTCAAAGTAGTCCGGCGTCGGCGGAGGAATACGTCGACGGCTTTCTGCGTCAGGACACGCGGTCGTGGTGCGTCCATCCGGGTAAGCGTGCTTCCCCAACTTTGGCAAATTGTACCCGGGAAACTGCCCATTCCCAATAGGGCTTGGGAAGACGCTGTGTCCTTGATTCGCCTTTTGACCGGAGGATCTTTTGAGATCAAACGATCCTCCACGTAGTTCCGGATCATAATATTGACGGGTATCAGAGGTAGTTTGTTTTGGATCACGTCCTTCCCTCGTCTGATAATCCGGATAAGCGTGAATCCTAGATCCCACTTCTGTCTCCGTTTGGCGTCCCGAAGCCAAATGTTCCTTCGAAATTGAATTCAGGAAGACGGGATCTTTCGCTCGGTCAACAGTCAGTTTCCCTTCGCCCGTGAACGCAGAATAGCTCCCTGTCTTTGGGAAGGATTTCCCGCGTCTGTCTTCTCCGGGGAAGCCAAGAAGTGTTCGTGCTCTCGGAGGTCTGACAGGGGTCAACCAAAGGTCAGGGTGACCAAGTGACGTGGGTGGTCCATCAGGGTGAAGTTGACCCCTCCGGAAGTCGTCTCGTTTTCGAACGGAGGTTACGTTAGAATACTTCGCCAGCGGCGCCTGGGGATGTCTGTTTGGGGATCTCGTCTCTGTCAAATACTTTGGTCGGGCGGTATATGTCCGTCTAGTTGGATAAGTCGGACGGGTAGGATACTCTCGTCTGGTTGGGTACGTCGGACGGGTAGGATACTCTCGTCTGGTTGGGTACGTCGGACGGGTAGGATATGCTCGTCTGGTTGGATAAGTCGGACGGGTAGGAAACTCTCGCCTGTTTGGATAGGTCGGACGGGTAGGATACTGTTCTCTAATAGGATATTGTCTTGTTTGGTATGCAGGACGGGTAGGATACGGACGTCTAGTTGGATATGTCGGACGGGTGGGGTACGGTCGTCTGGTTGATCGGGTAGGGTATGAGCGGCTAGTTGGACGAGTAGGATACGCTCGTCTGGTTGGACGGGTAGGATACGATCGTCTGGTTGGACGAGTAGGATACGCTCGTCTGGTTGGACGGGTAGGATACGCTCGTCTGGTTGGACGGGTAGGATACGCTCGTCTGGTTGGACGGGTAGGATACGGTCGTCTGGTTGGACGGGTAGGATACGGTCGTCTGGTTGGACGGGTAGGATACGGTCGTCTGGTTGGACGGGTAGGATACGGTCGTCTGGTTGGACGGGTGGGATACGGTCGTCTGGTTGGACGGGTAGGATACGCTCGTCTTGTTGGACGGCTAGGATACGGTCGTCTGGTTGGACGGGTAGGATACGCTCGTCTGGTTGGACGGGTAGGATACGCTCGTCTTGTTGGACGGCTAGGATACGGTCGTCTGGTTGGACGGGTAGGATACGCTCGTCTGGTTGGACGTGTAGGATGCGGTCGTCTGGTTGGACGGGTAGGATACGCTCGTCTAGTTGGACGGGTAGGATACGCTCGTCTATTTGGACGGGTAGGATACGCTCGTATAGTTGGACGGGTAGTATACGCTCGTCTAGTTGGACGGGTAGGATACGCTCGTCTGGTTGGACGGGTAGGATATGTTCGTCTGGTTGGACGGGTAGGATACGGTCGTCTGGTTGGACGGGTAGGATACGGTCGTCTGGTTGGACGGGTAGGATACGGTCGTATGGTTGGACGGGTAGGATACGCTCGTCTGGTAGGACGGGTAGGATACGGTCGTCTGGTTGGACGGGTAGGATACGCTCGTCTGGTTGGACGGGTAGGATACGGTCGTCTGGTTGAGCGGGTAGGATACGCTCGTCTGGTTGGACGGGTAGGATACGGTCGTCTGGTTGAGCGGGTAGGATACGCTCGTCTGGTTGAGCGGGTAGGATACGCTCGTCTGGTCGGTTGGGTAGGATACGGACGTCTAATTGGATATGTCGGACGGGTAGGATACGCTCGTCTGGTTGGTCGGGTAGGGTATTTTCCTCTAGTTGGTTGGGTAGGATACGGTCGTCTGGTTGGATTTGTCGGACGGATAGGATATGCTCGTCTGTTTGGATATATTGGACGGGTAGGATACGCTCTTATGGTTGGTCGGGTAGGGTACGCGCCTATAGTTGGACGGGTAGGATATTTTCGTCTTGTTGGTTGGGTAGGATACGCTCGTCTAGTTGGACGGGTGGGATACGGTCGTCTTGTTGGTCGGGTGGGATACGGTCGTCTTGTTGGTCGGGTGGGATACCGTCGTCTTGTTGGACGGGTAGGATACGGTCGTCTTGTTGGTCGGGTGGGATACGGTCGTCTTGTTGGTCGGGTGGGATACGGTCGTCTTGTTGGTCGGGTGGGATACGGTCGTCTTGTTGGACGGGTGGGATACGGTCGTCTTGTTGGACGGGTGGGATACGGTCGTCTTGTTGGACGGGTGGGATACGGTCGTCTTGTTGGACGGGTGGGATACGGTCGTCTTGTTGGTCGGGTAGGATACGGTCGTCTTGTTGGACGGGTAGGATACGGTCGTCTTGTTGGACGGGTGGGATACGGTCGTCTTGTTGGACGGGTGGGATACGGTCGTCTTGTTGGACGGGTGGGATACGGTCGTCTTGTTGGACGGGTAGGATACGGTCGTCTTGTTGGTCGGGTGGGATACGGTCGTCTTGTTGGTCGGGTGGGATACGGTCGTCTTGTTGGACGGGTGGGATACGGTCGTCTTGTTGGACGGGTGGGATACGGTCGTCTTGTTGGACGGGTAGGATACGGTCGTCTTGTTGGACGGGTGGGATACGGTCGTCTTGTTGGACGGGTGGGATACGGTCGTCTTGTTGGTCGGGTGGGATACGGTCGTCTGGTTGGATATGTTGGACGGGTAGGATACTGTCCTCTGTTTGGATATTTGAGACGGATAGGATAGGCTCGTCTGGTCGGACGTGTCGGATCCGCTCGTGTGAATGGACGGGTCGCACGGGTGGGATACTCTCGTTTCACTGCCGCAGGTGTAACCTGTCTATGTCGACCACCAGCGGACTGTCTCTTGACGTGCAGTCGAATACTAATGGGGCTTCTGGTTGACGCTTCTGATCCGGCTAGACGAATAGGTTCTCTTTTGGGATTTTCAGCGGAATACTGTTTTGCAATGTAACCATTTTCGCCGGAAAGTGGAACGGGGCGTAACGGACGAATCCATGGAGGTTGTTTCGTCGTGTATGGATCCCTGAAGGCGTAGGTGGAATGTGATTGCTCACGTAGCCGTGTGGGATTTGCCAGGTTTGTTAGCCGTATTTGAGATAGATTGGGATTCGGTGGTTTGGGATATCTTGGACTGGAAGTGACGTAATCACCGCTGCCGATAGGACGCGACCGTTGATACTCTCCTGATGGGTTTATCTGGCTGTTGGGACGATCAAATCTCGATTCATCATATTTTGGAGGTCCGCTATGATCTTCTCTGGGATAAGAAGATGAAGATGTAAACGGTTTGCGTCTATGATAATCCCACCGACTTGGCCTTGGGACTGGTTTGTTAGTGTTTGGGTTCAGGTGTGCTCGGCCATTCGTGTATTCATGCCCGGCTGTAGTACCCGAAGCTTTTTGCATGAAGTACACTTGACGGTACGCTATGATAGCCGACGTGCGTCGGCTGTCTCGCTTCAGCAATGAGGTCGTTGGGTACGTTTGTGAACCAATTAACTTCTCCGCGCGAGCGTCGTCATGGTAGCGTTCCTTCGTCTCAGATCGGCTGACGTAGGGCAGCGTTTGGACGCCGTCCATTGGTAGGCGGCTCGCTGACGCCGAGGCAGACGATTGGATTGCGGCTAGTGCTTCCGGGTTACCGCCGTGACCCCTGTTGTGTGCGTTGTTTGAAAACGTGTGATCTTCGTCATTTTGTCTCGATATGTTGCTGTATTTGTCGCGAAAATACGCCTGTCTATGAGCTACAATTGCCGATGCATACGAATTCGCCTCTGGTTGAACAGTTGGCGCCGCTACACTGGGGGTTGACGGTATATAGGCAGCCATTCGACTCTCACGCCTCCTGGCGGGCATTGTGGCCGGAAGTCTACGGGAGATGATCGTGTCCTCGCTTCTTCCCTGTTCGTCCCGCATCGACCGGGCAATGCGGGAGATAAGACGCCGGGTGTCTCCCGCCCTATACCGAGCCACCTTGGCGGCCTCCACGAGATAATCGGACGCACATCGTTTCGGCGGATGTCCCCCATCATCCTTTGCGAGCCGCAGAACGACGTCATTTCCGCTCAGTCGAACATTGGAAATACACGCTTTGAAACGTTGACTCTGAAACGGTAAATGTGTGTGAGATGTTTCTAAATATCTCACGGTAGTTTATAGTGCAGTCACTGCAGTATATCCGCAACGTGACTGTGTTTATATACCGGCGAAATATGTTATTTGTCACGACTAGGTGGCGTGACTGTGTCTATATACCGGCGAGTTTCGCAGACTGATCCGGAACTGGGATGGTCCGTCATGCAATTGCATTGAACAGTTAACATGTCTGCCGCCATACCAATTTAATGAATGGGTGCATATCTTATTTATTGTATACATGCATGTGTTTCTTTTTATTTTACTCTTATTACCCGTATTTTATTTTATATATTTTTGCTTTAACTTTAACTTTAATTTTTTATACGTTTTTATGTATTGTTGCTTTACGCTTGTTTATTTCTCCGGAAAATAGCTCAATGAGCTAATGTTATGAAATTCACATGTGAACCGACGTTAAATACAGCTTATTGTATCTTGTATGTTATTTATCAGAATCGTAGATCGATTAGAGAGGGTGGGATTTCCGATCTGCGAATATGGATTTGCTGATGCGGGATTGTTTCCCACAATCCAAACTGTTTGTTATGATAATATTTCTTTTGTAATAATCCTTCATAAAATATATTTCTCACATGATCCGTTAATCAACTTGCATTTTTGGAAAGTAACTTAGTACGATGTTGCGTGATGAGGTGTGGCCAGTTGCTGCAATTGACAAGTCACAGTAAACGGAAATACACAGAAGAGACAGGCGGATAACTTGTATAATTTAAGGGAGATTTGACATGGTCTTAGGAAAATTAAAAAGGCGAGGAGGGATCGCTGA
>OZ024864.1:7004558-7009558 GCA_964017155.1 Oasisia sp. SBJ-2009 | reverse complement strand
TGTGCGTGTGCGTGTGCGTGTGCGTGTGCGTGTGCGTGTGCGTGTGCGTGTGCGTGTGCGTGTGCGTGTGCGTGTGCGTGTGCGTGTGCGTGTGCGTGTGCGTGTGCGTGTGCGTGTGCGTGTGCGTGTGCGTGTGCGTGTGCGTGTGCGTGTGCGTGTGCGTGTGCGTGTGCGTGTGCGTGTGCGTGTGCGTGTGCGTGCGCGTGCGCGTGCGCGTGCGCGTGCGCGTGCGCGTGCGCGTGCGCGTGCGCGTGCGCGTGCGCGTGCGCGTGCGCGTGCGCGTGCGTGTGCGTGTGTATATGCGTGCGGGTGTGTATATATGTGTGGTCGTGTGCGCGCGTGTGTGTGCATGCGTGCGCGTTTATGTTTGTTTTTGTATTTGTGTATATACGAGCACGCGTACGCATATGAGTGATCGAACACTTTTAAGGTCTCCGTCATATTTCGTAAGAATACAATTCAAAACTAACTGAAGTGTTTAATTATTAATATGTAATAACTAATATATATTTCAGCTAGTAAATGAATTTCCTTTACAGGATGTAGATAACGTCACTATTATTAGAATAGATTAACCAAACATTAATATGTACTATTACTTACATCCATTATTAAATTTGTATTTACTTCAGAACGGTTTACCCCGGTACACGGAAGTGACGTCACTATTACGCTCGACACTGGTTACCTTGAGTAAAGCCTGCGTACAGTGCAGACCGAAAGTATGGTTTTTACGTCCAAATACGTATCATTTACCGGTAATTATGTACACTAAGTTATTGCTATTGTGCGTTATGTCAATGAATGTATATAAACTTGAACCAACGGCATAGATTTTAACTGCATCGCTTTACGTTTGGCTCAGTAGTTTGGTACGCACAGCCAAGCCGTCGATCGAATATACTGGTGTCCATATTCCCTTTACCCATTTCGCAAATTGGACAATTTCTTTCATAATTCTTTCGAAATATACACTCTTTGACATTCAAAACCGTTCATCTCTTCACCCCTGTTTTTTGCCGAAACAAAAATAAGCGATTTCACACAGGGACGAAAAAACTACACACTCGTGGTCTCGTTGTCTGTGATAACTGTGCTGAGATTAAAGCATCAGAGAGGAAGAAAAGGTGTGCTCCGTTGCGTTGAATTATGTTTTTAATCAATATGGTTTGATTGAATAGAATATGAAAGATTTGAACATAGCTACTCAACTTTAATATCCGCAGAACATTAACGACGTCAGAATGATTAGATCGCAGTCGACTTAAGAAACACCGACAATTTAACAATAATTTTCGCCCGACAGCTACCCTACATTTTGTTTCCGTCTGATAGTGAAATGCAAAGTGTTGGTGCCACAAGGCGTTTTATCAACTCTGGATAACAAGACGTGATCATGACATAACTACACAAACACTGCAGCCAACACGTTGGTACAAGTTTCACACGAGTCAATACAAGTCGAAAATTCCTGGCACATAAGTAACGGGCTAAATGTTTTATCAAGCAAAACAGTCCTCACCTTGAGAGCTGGAGCAAGAATTAATCAACCTCAAACCACTCCTTTACACGCCGAATCACACACTTCACTGAGGCATCGTTGCCTAAACACGCACGCACGCACGCACGCACGCACGCACGCACGCACGCACGCACGCACGCACAAACACACACACGCGCGCGCGCGCACACACACACACACACACACACACACACACACACACACACACATACGTACTGTATCAGAACGACCGCGCAGGCGAATAATTATTCCTTTATCGCCGGCTGTCTTGACGTCAATGGACAGAGAGTCGTCTTCACCACTGCCCCACGACTGGGTGTCGTATAATCGGTACACCTGTTCTTCGTTGATTTCTGCATCCGGCTGTGAAATGATAAGTTCATACATAGGGTCATTGAACGATTTTTTTTATTATTCATGAACGAAAATGTGTAACATCCCCAAGAAACAAGAATTTGTGCAAATCAAAGTCAGAGAGTTACACACCCTGTTGCACCTGCAATTGTATTGTGTTTATGTTCGCCAGGTGGCGTCACTGTTCCGTCAAACCTCGCGAGACTGAATTGCCGTTTCCGTGACAGAAATTGCGCTCAGGTCAGAAGGCAGGTACCTGCGAGGGTGTACGGTTGGTGACTTCTCACCACTCTCTCCCATCTCCCATAGCCCACTTCTTCTGTAGACTCCTCAAATCCTTTGTGAGCAAATCTCCAAATGTCCATGTTTTTCCCCCCTCACAAATCCGCCATTTGATTTATGCCAGTCTTCCACGTTAAATTCAACCATTCACTAATTTTAGGAACAACCCGCGCCGCCACATTCACCTCTTGACGTATCGATGTTAGGAATACTGCAGGACCACTTACTCACGCCTTCACCGAGGCTAGCAACAAACTTGTAAGAACATTTCCTATACTTGCTGTTGTGGTTCTTCGTTTTTCCCTCTTCATTTTCGTCTTCTTTTGAATAAGAATAATAAAAATAGTACTACTACTACTATTACTAATAATAATAATCATGATCGTGATCGTGATCGTGGTCGTGGTCGTGGTCGTGGTCGTGGTCGTGGTCGTGGTCGTGGTCGTGGTCGTGGTCGTGGTCGTGGTCGTGGTCGTGGTCGTGGTCGTGGTCGTGGTCGTGGTCGTGGTCGTGGTCGTGGTCGTGGTCGTGGTCGTGGTCGTGGTCGTGGTCGTGGTCGTGGTCGTGGTCGTGGTCGTGGTCGTGGTCGTGGTCGTGGTCGTGGTCGTGGTCGTAGTCGTAGTCGTAGTCATAATCATAATCATAATTATAATCATAATAGTAATAACAATAATAGTAATAACAATAACAATAACAAATTATCATTTTGATCCGTGAACGTTTCGAAGGCGCAACGTTCTTAATCCTAACGCCATTTGGCTGGCAACACATTACTATTCATTTATATGATAAATCAGGAGTAGACAAAGCCGGGTCGACGACTTCACCGACAGCTGCTCTGAAGGGGGACTCGTTACCTGGACGAGGTGGAAGGTCTTGGTCTGCGCCCGGAGTCGTTCCCGCATCTCAGTGAGACCTCGCCGACACCTCTTGGCGTGCTCTTGTGACGTCTCGGCCGTCTCGCCAAGTCTCTTCTGCAGACTCACGTACTCCTGCAGTCTCGTCGCCGCTGCGTTCACTGCAAGACAACGTATGTGGGGTCTATATCAGCTTCCAATGTCATCGTCATCATCATCACTGTGGTAATTACCACCATAGTAACTTATATGTATTATCATAACTGGTCATAATCAATTGCAACTGTTACGTATGACCGCGAGCACGTGCGTGTGCGTGTGCGTGTGCGTGTGCGTGTGCGTGTGCGTGTGCGTGTGCGTGTGCGTGTGCGTGTGCGTGTGCGTGTGCGTGTGCGTGTGCGTGTGCGTGTGCGTGTGCGTGTGCGTGTGCGTGTGCGTGTGCGTGTGCGTGTGCGTGTGCGTGTGCGTGTGCGTGTGCGTGTGCGTGTGCGTGTGCGTGTGCGTGTGCGTGTGCGTGTGCGTGTGCGTGTGCGTGTGCGTGTGCGTGTGCGTGTGCGTGTGCGTGTGCGTGTGCGTGTGCGTGTGCGTGTGCGTGTGCGTGTGCGTGTGCGTGTGCGTGTGCGTGTGCGTGTGCGTGTGCGTGTGCGTGTGCGTGTGCGTGTGCGTGTGCGTGTGCGTGTGCGTGTGCGTGTGCGTGTGCGTGTGCGTGTGCGTGTGCGTGTGCGTGTGCGTGTGCGTGTGCGTGTGCGTGTGCGTGTGCGTGTGCGTGTGCGTGTGCGTGTGCGTGTGCGTGTGCGTGTGCGTGTGCGTGTGCGTGTGCGTGTGCGTGTGCGTGTGCGTGTGCGTGTGCGTGTGCGTGTGCGTGTGCGTGTGCGTGTGCGTGTGCGTGTGCGTGTGCGTGTGCGTGTGCGTGTGCGTGTGCGTGTGCGTGTGCGTGTGCGTGTGCGTGTGCGTGTGCGTGTGCGTGTGCGTGTGCGTGTGCGTGTGTGTTATAATGATCATTTTATACGGTTAACGTCAGTATTTTGGTAATCAATACTTATCATAATTACCTTCGTAGCTACCAACCTCATCACTATCAGTTCATAATCATTGGTCATTGTGTTTGTAGTTATTCATTAGTTTATCATTATAAAGTAGGTGTTGTACACCTAACATGGCAATGTGCTGTGACAAGTTGGAATTCTTGGTGGTTATAATAATCATACTTATCGACAGTTTGAATGGACGAAAAACGGTCGCACTGAGTTAATGTTAAAGACAATGCAAACGGTAGATATTATTGTAAGTTGAATTATAGGAATGAATGTACCCGAAAGCCTTGGGCAGGCCAACAGTGCATGCGGAGCCGCAGTTTAGTTGTAGAAATCCCGTCTGCCACTCGAGAGGACTGCCGTTTTGAAAGTTGGGCAATTTTGGATAACTCGCTTTGCTTTTATCTTCCGAAAACCACATTAACCCATTGGTTTCGTCGAACGAGTGTCTGTACCCGAGTAGTAGAAGACGTAACGCCACCATGTGTTCACATATACATACATTAATTAAGCCTTCATTCACATACAATTCGTGAAATTCTACTACGTCCTTTCCCCGCAATCCAATCTGTAACCTGATACCCTTTAATTTCATCAAGAAACATACACTGATTTGCCTGGATTGCATCCCCAATCAAAAGCTACATGCAGAAAAACACCAACCGAGATACGTCATCATTTCACAGCTCTGATATCACGTGGCACAAATATATAATTTGTATTCATTCAACACAAAACAAGTCCTCACAGAAATTCAAACCAAACAACTTGCATACTGCTATTTCTATTGGGAACTCTTTCGTTTCGAGAAAAAACGCCTAATTGTTGTTTTATGTAAGAATTGGTTAAAGTTTGGGTAAAAGTTTAGATGTAGATGAGAAAAATGTTGATAAAATATACATTTTATGATAAACTCATGTCACGAGTGTGTTTTATGACATCTCATCGACT
>OZ024864.1:6989558-6997058 GCA_964017155.1 Oasisia sp. SBJ-2009 | reverse complement strand
TTGACGGGTCAGTCGCTGGCCGGTCTTGACCGTGGCCGTGTCGTTGGTCTTCGATCTGCCCACTTCCTGTTTCAGTAGGAATATCTGCCCTGCAACACCGATAGCCAGTGGTCACATGAGTGACCTGTTGTTATGTCCAGTCGTGCCTTTATACTTGTTTCGTCGTTTCAAAGAACGTAATTGGGTTATGTAAAAACAAAACGGTTCGTTCATGAGTTGTAATAACAGACCTGTCCTTACGAGTTCTGAATATTTACAAAAATAATCACTAAATAAACAATAAAAATAATAACATTAATAATACTAAAACTCATAAATCATTGGAAGCCAGGCTGATTGACGCATCGTAAAAAGAGGGTTGATACTCTCAAAGTCTGTAAATAGTCCAGTTGTCAACGGACAGATTAATACGCCATTTGGATATGCAAGGTTGTAAGAGTCCAACGTAAATGTTGCATTCGAATGATCTATAGTGCTTCGCGTGTAAACTAAACCTACATCAAAATAATAGTTTGCGAAACTCAGCAGATTGTATAAACCATTAAAATCTGCGCATAATTATGTTATTATATGCATGCCTGTGCAATACAAAATAACTGATGTATCCAGTACATCGCTGTTTGCTATGTCATAATCAATATTATACGCGAAACCTTGTATTTGCCAAACATTTCGATAATTGTTTTATATGTGAATTACTTTATTCCTGCGACATAATATCTCCTAAGGCAAACATTACTGCACACATTTGACACTAACAACTTCCTCGTAGGTTTTTGTCGTGAAATTATTTTCTGAACGAGGGATATCAACAAAATATACAACGAAGCATGCGTTCAGGCAGCCATTTTGTTTGTCGCTTAACATAGTTTGTTAAGTGTCCTGGCTATATCAATTACGTCTTCACAAACTGTACTTACTGGTCAACTTGCTTCTATTACCTCTCAGATGACAATGTGATTCTGGACTTCTTAGGAAGGACCGTTTTTGTTTATTTAAACAGGCGTTTTACGAAATTGTTTACATAATTTTGTACATTGCATTATTTTCGCAATGTGTACTTTTAGTCTGCAGATCTGCTGTAGTATATAGGTCCTATATACAATGTGTTGTAATGTAACCTTTACTTTAGTAACCATTTTTCACTTTTACACGTAAGCACCCCTGATTTTTATTTGTAAAGATAAGTGGCATTGAAATAAAATTGAATTGAAAATAAATGTAATTCGAGATATCTTGATAAGAAACGAATCTCAAGATAATTGAAATTATAGTGTCATGCGGCAATGTTTGGAGACAAACGACGAACGACGAACGACGAACGACGAACGACGAACGACGAACGACGAACGACGAACGACGAACGACGAACGACGAACGACGAACGACGAACGACGAACGACGAACGACGAACGACGAACGACGAACGACGAACGACGAACGACGAACGACGAACGACGAACGACGAACGACGAACGACGAACGACGAACGACGAACGACGAACGACGAACGACGAACGACGAACGACGAACGACGAACGACGAACGACGAACGACAAGCGACAAGCGACAAACGACGTGGCATTACGTTGTGCAGTCCTCACGGTGCGTCCCATGGCGTTCGTTACACTCAAAAGTCCGTTGATAACGTACGACCTCAACGCTTTCTTCGTTCGTTTCTGCCGCAGTCTCACCTGGGAGGCGTGACGTCACAGATCAAACTAACGGTCAATCAGGCATGAGCATGCATACCTTATGTGTGTGGGGGTGATTAAGATATGTTTTTGCTGTGCACGACATTTTCGTTGCAATCACAACTTGTTGGTCGACATAATTTATAATAATAATAATACTAACTTTATTGTCCAATTCATAGAATGGAAATACATTTTGCACTTTGCAAGACAGCCTTTATGTACAATAAGAATATTGCAGCGCTATAAAGGTTTAATGACATTCATATCAATTGTGGAATTATAAATAATTTATTATCATTCATGTTTTTATAATCCTCATATATATATATATATATATATATATATATATATATATATATATATATATATATATCAAATGATACTATACATGCATTAAATATTAGTGAAAATCGAGGAGTGTTGGTACAAGTTACACTTAAACACACCTTTTCGTAAGACAACGCAAATATAATGGGTCCACTTTGTACAATTACGTTCCCTATAAAATCACATAATAGAATACATATCCAGTGATTGTCTAAGTATTGTTGTAAATATAGCTTCATACATATTCTAATTACATATTGGTTGTTATTGACGTTATCTGTGATGGCACGCTCATTAATTAGTAGCACTCATTAACGTAGACACTATTTACGGGAGACTGGCTCCGAAACCACACGGCCTACCCTGTTGAGCTTCGTGACGACAGACGGCAGGAGGTCCGCGGAGATGTTCGTGACCATCGCCTTCAGCTCGTCATGTCTCCATTGTAGACGGCTGAACACTTGCTGCAAACACACAGCAATTGACAGCCCAGATCACCTATATCTGGGTCACAACACAGTGGGGGTAATGCTTGTTTATGTGACATACTACCTTTATTCCTACTGAATCTTCATACATTAAGCCTACTCTGCTGGATTTTACCTTGAAACTAATTATGTTTAGCTAAGAGGCTCTTCGGTTGTGTTAGCTTCTAGCTGGTTCCAAAATACATCTGATAGAAATCAGGACTGACATATGTGTCCTTGTTACCTACTGCACTCAACCATCATTGCAAATCTATTATCGTTACTAAAGAAAATCCCACACTTTCATTGCGTAGAATACATTCTCTGCATATTTAATTCATTGATCTTGCTGGTTAAGTCTAATCAGGATACCATGGTCAAATTACCTCAAATTGTGTGCATGTTGCACATGACCTTATATATTAACTTCATGTTGTCATCTCTTAACCATGAAGAGTGTCAAACCAGCATCGATTGCCGGTTTGCCAGTTACCTCCTGCTCCAGAATGTACACACTTTGAATCTAACCTATTCATTTGAATTTACAAGTTCCATTTTTTGTGTACCAGTACTTACCTTTGTGTTCTGACCCATATATTATCATACTGTCTTCCTAGCAAACAATATAATTTCGAACCCTTTGTGACTATTAATTACTTATCCCTACACTCTCCGTCTATGCGATCTTTACGTATTTTGCAGGTAATGCAATTTGCTTGTCAACGTATGTTAAATGTTGTATAGTCAGTCAACGCAACATTGTATCATCACGTTGGCTTTAAAAAGGTAAGTAAAGGTAAATTTTAAAAAGGTAAGTAAAGGTAACTTTTAAAAAGGTAAGTTAAGCTAACTTTAAAAAAGGTACGTAAAGGTAACTTTTAAAAAGGTAAGGAAAGCTAACTTTAAAAAGGTTAGTCAAGGTAACTTTTAAAAAAGGTAAGTAAAGGTAACTTTTAAAAAGGTAAGTAAAGTTAACGTTTAAAAATGTAAGTAAAGGTAACTTTTAAAAAGATAAATAAAGGTAACTTCTTATATAGCTCAAGATCCCACCACAAGGAATGCTCAACTTTCCTTTCCTGGCAGATCGTTTAAACGAATGTCATCTCGACTTCTCAGTGAAACATACAGCAACACTGCTATTAATGCGCGAAGACTATTCGTACACAAATACCCTCGACTGTCAATAGCCAGTTACTCATTCACATTGAACTGAACTGGCGGAATGTAGCGTGATCGAACTCATCCAAAATTCGACACAGTAGCATAGGATTCGAACCCGAATTGTCTTAGTCGAGGATCCGAAGCTCTACCAACTACGCCACTGCGCTACTGTGCTACTTTATCCAAAGCTATTCTTCGTATTTTAAAAGTGACCATGCATGGATGGCTTAACTTGTTGGTAGTCTTATTTAACAAATGCTCTAGCTTTTTCAGCGGACATATGAGTAAACGTAATAAAACGTACATGTTCGTAAACACGCAGCCTGCTGTCGGCACTGGCGCGGCTCGTCCGGTTCCCTCTGCGCAGAATTGTAATCTCCTAGACGAGTGGGAGAGATATAAGTGACAGGAGATAGAAAGACGATGCAAACAAAACGCCAGAAACTGTGATAAACCAAAACAATTATGATGGTGTAGTACATAATTTAAAAATTGATTGTCTTAAACATTAATGCTTTTACGTCGGCAACGATGGTCGAACGACGACGCCATAAAACAAGAACACACACACCACATACATACATACATAGCACAATTACACATACAGACACATATATATACGCACGCACGCGCACGCACGCACACGCACACGCACACGCACACGCACACGCACACACGCACACACATGCACACACACACACGCACGCACGCACGCACACGCACGCACACACAAACACACACACACACACACACACACACACACACACACACACCGTATATGCTAGGATCACCATCTTCACCCTTGCCAGTAAAGGTCAAACCCGACGCAATATCTGTTTCTTAATTACTTGACATTCTGTACTACGAAAGACGGGTGGGAAACCTACACCATACCACTCTCCCGCTCGGCCCTTTCTCCCCTTCCCCGCCCTTCACCTTCATCAACTGTGTGTCCTGCTGCGCCTTCCTCAGCCGGACTCTCAGGGCCAGTCTGACGGCCGAGCGACGAGTCCGAGTCCGACTTCGTATCTTCTCATACAGCGGGTCGAGCAGTTCCATGGACAGAGGCAGCAGCTCCCCTCTACGCCCCAGCAATGGCGAACAATCTAGCGGCGAGGTAATGCATGGTTCACCTCAGGCTTGTCCTATGCTATACTTGTAACAGTTGCAGGTTTATTGGCTTGCTTTGCAGTTTATGAATTATTATAAAGTGCTTCTGACAACATGAACAATAATCGGGCACGTTATTATGATTAGTGGTAGTAGTAGAAGTAGTGGTAATAGTAGTAGTAGTAGTAGTAGTAGTAGTAGTAGTAGTAGTAGTAGTAGTAGTAGTAGTAGTAGTAGTAGTAGTAGTAGTAGTAGTAGTAGTAGTAGTAGTAGTAGTAGTAGTAGTAGTAGTAGTAGTAGTAGTAGTAGTAGTAGTAGTAGTAGTAGTAGTAGTAGTAGTAGTAGTAGTAGTAGTAGTAGTAGTAGTAGTAGTAGTAGTAGTAGTAGTAGTAGTAGTAGTAGTAGTAGTAGTAGTAGTAGTAGTAGTAGTAGTAGTAGTAGTAGTAGTAGTAGTAGTAGTAGTAGTAGTAGTAGTAGTAGTAGTAGTAGTAGTAGTAGTAGTAGTAGTAGTAGTAGTAGTAGTAGTAGTAGTAGCAGTAGCAGTAGCAGTAGCAGTAGCAGTAGCAGTAGCAGTAGCAGTAGCAGTAGCAGTAGCAGTAGCAGTAGCAGTAGCAGTAGCAGTAGCAGTAGCAGTAGCAGTAGCAGTAGCAGCAGCAGCAGCAGCAGCAGCAGCAGCAGCAGCAGTGTCTTTTATTATTATTGTTATTTGCTTCATTAATCAAATTGTGTAAGCAACTGTTTTAGAAACACAACAGGTGGTACGGAGATCGAGAATATTTGCAATATGATCTAGATAATTTAGTCAAATACAGGCTGTACTATGAAAGGTTTTTGACATTAGTCAAATTTTTGAATTATTAGATTGCATCTATTCTGGCCACTGGAACATGCATATAATATACCTAACTAAAATCGGGCGAACCATTCGATCAAACCGTCAAACAGGACTTATGATTAGCAATTAGTGTTGATGATTTATATATGTATGAAATTATGATAGACTCCGGATTCATAAAAACATATTTTTTCTGGATAATTTTGATATTTTATTGCACTCTACGAGCAAGAGGTAATTGTAATCATATGCAAAACAATATAATTAGGTGTTGTGTAAACTACTGATCACATAAACAATTTTTTTAAACCAGAAGACCTACATCGGAATGTGAAGAAGATGAACTGAGTTAATTTTAATCGAAGAAGACTAATTAGAATTATTTCTGAAGGAGTTTTGTGAAGTCTCCGGTAGAGAAAAACACCTCCCAGTGTTTGAGTTCAATATAATATTGTATTTTATTAATCTGTCTTAACTGTATTATGCAATATTATTATTTTATTTTATTAACTTGTTTAGAATTTATACAAACATTTACCTCAAAATATTCAGTACAATTCCGAAACCATTTTACCGTAATAACTCACCGAAAGCCGGCTGCCAGTCATGGCGTCTCGCAGTGACACGATACACCGGGAAAGGTTCTGTCTTTGCGTAGCAGGAAAATATGGAGCTGACGTCAACGCGGGCGGCTCCTGCTTGACCGAACAACACAACGCACAAGGAGACGAACACGAGACGACAACAGCCAACATCCGGAGCCATCACCTCGTGCATCCTAGAGTACCATCAGAACTACAATGACGAGGCTGTTGGTTACAGACAGCTGAACCTGCCTCGCTATCTGTATTGTGTCGGCGGAAAAGTAAACATGATGAGATGGGTGAAGAATATTCAAAATAATGCCACGTTCGAGCAGGTTATTTCCACCGTCACGACGTCAAGTGTTGAATAGTTTTCGTATCGGGTCTGATATCGTGACACTAATGTGTAACCGCTTAAAAACATTCGTTGCTGATTTATGAAGAATTGTTTGTGGGAAATGATTATTGCCGAAAGACCATTGTGTGTAGAGCTACGATAGAAAATGTGCATGAAATATAACTTTAGAGAATGCGGATTGTCGTTAATAATTATTACCGATAGATAAGTGTAGTGTACAGTACGATATAACGTTAGTACTTGTGTGTTCATGGGTGCGTCCTTGCGTGTGTGTGTTTTTGTGTATTAGTGGCAAATGTCTCCGTGAATAAATTGTACATTATACAAGGATTGACATGGACCGAATGTTGATTTACCACTTTGCTTGGTAACATTAATACAGGATTTATGCAGCGAAATTAAACTTAGCGTGTTCAGAATAAATTCGTATTTTCTGCTTTTTGATGATATCATTTAAATCCACACCGAGAATGATTCGCAATAAAATATAGAACCGCTATTTTACATACTGTTCAGAGGCAGCATTTCGTCCCATTACCCGTACGATCTTCCGAATCTACCGATCTACTATTCATCGTGACGTCATATCAATGACGTAACTTCTATTGTTATTGTGTAATGCATTAATTAAAACAAATTTTTTCATTGCCATGATATTTTTGCAATATGTAAATTCAACATTGCGATAATCATAAATGATCTACCATTGTTGGTGTTCCACTGTAAAGACAATATTTTTTAATACATTTTACATCTTACTGTCCGCCGTATGGGCTCGTTTTTCTTGTTTCACTTATTAAATAATCAATTTATTATTATCATTGTTTAATGTAGGTTTCATACTTTACATTTTGCATAGTTTGGACGCAGTTTAAGCCCCGAATTAGAATGGGTCATTATACTATAGTTTATTATTATTACTGCTACTAACACTACTACTATTATTGTTATTATTATTTAT
>OZ024864.1:6984558-6987058 GCA_964017155.1 Oasisia sp. SBJ-2009 | reverse complement strand
GTTTGTGTGTGTGTGTGTGTGTGTGTGTTTGTGTGTGTGTGTGTGTTTGTGTGTGTGTGTGTGTGTGTGTGTGTGTGTGTGTGTGTGTGTGTGTGTGTGTGTGTGTCTGTGTGTCTGTGTGATTGTGTGTTGGTGTGTTGGTGTGTAGATACTTGGTGTGTTGGTGTGTAGATACTTGGTGTGTTGGTGTATAGATACACCTTCTGTTTGCGTACTCAGAAGATTTGACCCCGGCAATACGGTTTAGTTAGATAGCTGCACTATCGTGTGTTCTCGGATACAATGTATGGATTCACAGCCTAGTTTCGTAATCGTGATTATATATAACCGTAGCCGAGTAGCGAATCTACACAAATGCCACTGACAACGATTGCACAAGATTTTCTCATTGACAAACGGATGCGTTTCAAAACATTCCGATAACCCCGTGACCCAGTCGCATAGCAATTGCATTTGCACAAGATAGAATCTATCGGAGTCGGAACCAGTAGTAAGTGGTTTGATGGGATACACATTCCTTGTCATATGGAGCTGTCACGAATGGCACAGTCACGTTAGATGATGCTAGTGGAATATCAAATCGACGGAATCTCTGACGAAACTACAGTTTCATTGAAATCACAGTTCAATTCCCGTTGTTTTGTGGAGCACGATGCCGCAGTATTTAGAACGTAGGACTAAAGCGAGATTCTCGCAGTTGGAATTAACTTGTCGGATGACATCTTTAAAACCGGTGAATAATGCAAAGTGGCGGATGTATGAAAACCAACAAATGCTAAATATAATTTAAATAATCAAATCTAACACCCTACATTTTGACATCAACGTTTTTTTCTGTAGATTGTGTGGTTTTTAAGATATGAAAATATTAGGCTTAGCCGGGCCCCATCGCTGAAAATCTCGGATATACTAATGTCGTTGAAGGTCAAACGTACCTGCTCTATGTGGCATTATAGTTGAGATGTTGTGTCATTTATAATGGACAATCAATATTTTAAATTGTGTCTGTGATAGCCGGAGAGTCCAAAGGTTTTATATTCGAAATCCTTTTCCCTGAAACAAACACATGGATATGAAAATTATTATTCTATATGAAAGAGGGTTATCGAGGCTCGGGGAAAATTGAACATTTCAGTCATTTTTAACATGCCCATCCCAAATTACGCGTGGCTTTCATTCTTTCTAGTGAAACTGTAACTGTAATTAATATTGAATTGTTTTAATTACCAAGTGAACAGTGAGATCTACAGGGCAGGGTCAAGACTACTGCTAATAATTTCGTCGTTATATACATTTTAATTTGAAAATAATGTTTCCTTAAAATAGATTTCTTTATAACTTCTTGACATGCATGTATCAAACGATTTCCAATATATCTCTTTTCGACAATCGCCGTATTTTGCTGCTAACACTCCGTACAATTTTTTCATGTCCGCATGGTAAGAATTACACAGGCTTCATCACAATTAATCACGCCGATGTATAAAAACGGTAATATTTTTATCAGTTGTGGCAAATATGTCAGTATGAAACCGGCCTTAATATGTAATAATAATTTAATAATGCACGCGTATGTGTGTGCTCGCGTGCATATATCAAATAACGATAAAATAAGTAACGCAAACGTTTGACACAATCAACGACATTGCGATCTGCGCATAAATTGATGATGCGAATCAAATATCTAAGAGCGTAGTTCACCAACACAAGGTTCATCTCGTAATTCATCAACGCGAGTATCTCACTGATATGATGGTCGTCTTTTTAATAATGTAATTCAACAAGATGATTGCGCTGATCATGTCACAATATGATCGGCTCACTGTTATAAACAACAATAACAACAACAACAATTACAAATACAATCTCAAAACAAGTTTTTTATCCATCACAATTACTCCAGTTGTCGAAAACCGACCCAGTCACCGGTAATCACGAATTGCGAGCAGATATCATGAAAGAAACACACGTGCGTGAGAACTCTGTCCGTTCCAGGCGGTGCTGTAGTTTCTGAAATGTGTAATGCTTTCAACGAAATCACCACGGTCGTATCCAAACAACATCCAACAAACACGCCAGGCTGCAACCTACCACCAACGCGCTGGTAAAACGTAACAATCTCCAAGACGGTCAGTGACGTCATCACAGGTTGTGTTGCTATGTACAAAGCATGTTATATGACGTAACGTTCCTGGGCGGGCACGTCAAGGGCATTCGAAGGGTGAACCAACGTCAAATTCCTGAACAACGCGCCGACGGTGGCAGCACTGGCGCTACAGGAGGCGCCACCGGGCGTCGACGGTGTCCCCATGACGCCAGTCGTCGAAGTGTAAGGCACTTGCGCCTGCGATGTATCGTGCTGACACCTGGCGGCGCGCGAACGGTTCGTGCCGCGCCCCCTACCGACCATCTGACGCAGCCGTTCCATGATCAAGCGGTTGGAGAGGAAGATGAGTGGGTTGACGCCGCTACTGGCGCACGTGGCCCACGCCGCCACCAC
>OZ024864.1:6954558-6974558 GCA_964017155.1 Oasisia sp. SBJ-2009 | reverse complement strand
CGGACGGACGGACGGACGGACGGACGGACGGACGGACGGACGGACGGACGGACGGACGGACGGACGGACGGACGGACGGACGGACGGACGGACGGACGGACGGACGGACGGACGGACGGACGGACGGACGGACGGACGGACGGACGGACGGACGGACGGACGGACGGACGGACGGACGGACGGACGGACGGACGGACGGACGGACGGACGGACGGACGGACGGACGGACGGACGGACGGACGGACGGACGGACGGACGGCTACTTCTTGAAAAGTCAAGCTCAGAGACGCAGCAAACAAGTGAGTGAGTGAGTGAGTGTGATACAGACATACAGAGGAGAAATGAGGGACAGACAGTGTCGGGGGAGAGATATGCCAGGAAAGGTGGGGAAAGAAAGATAAAGAAAAAAGTGGAACAGAAGGAAGAGACACAGAAGAGAGAGCGAGAGACAGACAGGCAGACAGACAGACAGACAGACAGACAGACAGACAGACAGACAGACAGACAGACAGACAGACAGACAGACAGACAGACACACAGACACACAGACAGACACACAGACACACAGACACACAGACACACAGACACACAGACAGACAGACAGACAGACAGACAGACAGACACACAGAGCGATACAGAGAAAGAGGAGAGAGAGAGAGACCGCGAGAGCGACGGCGAGGGAGAGGTGTAGGGAAGATGGGAATGCAAGAGAGATGGGCAACAACGAGGTGAAATGCACTTTTTTTAAACGTTTTATATGAGAAACAAAATAGAAGTGTGCTAGCAATATAATCCTTGTTTGTATTTGACATATATGACATCAACGGTAATAGAGACAGATAGAGAAACGAAGAGAGGGAGAAAGGGGGCAGGCGTTTGACTGCAAAAATGTATAACGTAACTGCTACTGTTTCCCAACCTTATACAGTTTGGGCGTAGTTTGTGTGTTTTTAAATGAGTTGAGAAGAACTATGTTGGTCATTTTATATTTATAATTTCAGAGTCGGACTTCATCCGCATCTTTTCACCATGCTGCCAGCATGTGCTGCATAACTGTGTCAAAGCCTGACCAGTGGCGCCACGTGGCGGGAACTGAATCAGCCAACGGTCGCGTGTGCCACAGTGCTGCTTTTTGTCGTGCATAATCTATCGTAGACCTATTTCCGTTTGCATGCCAGGTTCAAATTTCTATATATAACAAGATTGAACAAATTGTAACGTGATTTAAAAAGATTTACACCCATGTGGTCTATCGTAAGTCCCAAAGTTTTATATCAATGTCCATAGCTTATCGCAACGGGGATGCTTGGAAGGAGGTGCGAATGTCGTTTTCGGTTGATCCCATCCGAATATTCATCACCATGATTTTTTCAGCACAACTACTAAATAATCCGTCACAGTCTAACGTAATCTACACTGTTAACTGTTTCTGCATCAACACTACTACTACTGCTGCTGCTGCTGCTGCTGCTGCTGCTGCTGCTGCTGCTGCTGCTGCTGCTGCTGCTGCTGCTGCTACTACTACTACTGTACTGCTGCTGCTGCTGCTGCTGCTGCTACTGCTACTGCTACTGCTACTGCTACTGCTACTGCTACTGCTACTGCTACTGCTACTACTACTACTACTACTACTACTACTACTACTACTACTACTACTACTACTACTACTAAGTACTACTACTGAGATTTCAGGAGTTGAAAGAATTAACACAATAAAGTTACACTCATTGTTATTGTAACACAGGTAGGTTTGCGCAGATCAGATGTACAAAGAGTACACGATCGTGTAAACAATTTCTTTTGTTGTTAGCTTTCCAGGGTGCCAAAATCCTGGAAAAGGGTAGCATGAGTTGAACTAATGACTTATCCCCAATGTACAGCAGTCGGTCGTACGTGTGTGAACGAATTACGTGTCAAAGAATTAAAACACTTTTAATATTGCTGTGAAGTAGAACCATTCGCCCATATTTAATTAAATGTTTATATTCCCATAGCAATGCTATCATATATTTTACATATCTAGGGATGTAGACATATCCCAAAATCACTATGAACATTAGTCCATAAAATGTACCGAAAACCATCTGGATCATGACCTAAATGTAGAATCCGTTAGGTTGCGCCACCAGCACGCCGGCGTTTGCGTTACTTTGCAAATATTTCCGTGATTTGGCAAAACCGGTACAACTGTCTACTAGTACTATAGGTCTGCCTTTGAGTTATCATTTTTACATTGGTAAGTGTACTAATCGGAATATAGTTTATCGATATTAAAAATCAACACCATTTATTTAATCGACCGAGTGCAGATAACATTGTTAGAAATGTTATGGAAGTTTTTGTTTTGACACTGTCACTGACAGTGACAGTTCTAACTTCTGTGAATTTTAATATACTTCCGGAATATTCGGGGCAAATCAAAATTCGTAGCATTGATATCGCGTGTTCTAACCCTCTTCGTTGTATTTATAGTTAATAATATGTGGACTTGCACACTTACACATTAGTGACATGCAAACATTTTACATAAAGATGTAGATAGATAGTGCCCATCTGTTTCAACGCCACGCCCACGTCTCCGTGGCCCACGAGATATGGATTTGGCCAGTGCCAGTGGCGGTATATTTTCGTAAGTACTTTACTCAAAACAACTTCTTGCAACAGTTTGTTGAAGAAACTGTAAAGAATGTATGTTACAGATTTAGCTCATATATTTTATACGGCATAATTGCATCAGGTGTTAGCAATAACAACAAAACATTATTGAACCCATGATTGTTTTCAACGCCCGGCAACGATTCACAAGACACAGTCGAGGTCAAGGACGTCGTATTCTGCCTGGACCAGTGGGTGTCATTGAATATTCTCTCGGTACGGCAGTAATATTATATATAAAAACATAAAAATAACTGTTAGGTGCGTTTTATCTTATAGTTTATGAGAACTGCGTGTTGCATACTATATCATCTGACGAAACAGGATATCTTCTATTTACCACTATTACAAATTTACTTTACAGGTTCTGCCACCTTGCGATCAAAGGTTTGTTAGATTACATACAAAATGTTTCATAACAAATGTGCTTCATTTTTCATTAAATTAGTGCAAATGTATGTGCCACAATGTGTCTTGTTAACAAATCCAGTGAAATTAAAAAAGGGAAAATAAACTGCAGAGGAACATAAATTGTTCTGGTGTCTATTGTGATGACGCCTATCTTTAAAAACTGCAAAATTTTAGATACAGGCTACTTAAGTTAATAAGTTGTAACATGCCATTTTCAGACAACAAATAATCGATATTCTAAACCATTAGGAGCTATATCTCAACTTTTCTTTCTTAGACTGCTCAAGAGATTTGGCACTGTGCAGGATATCATGGTAAGATTTTAATGTGCTATTTTTGAAAACAATCTCACTTTCTATTCTTGTGTGGTTTGGCAGCACTAGCCAGGAAGAGAAATATCAGCTGCAAGCCATTGTGAAATGCATCCCAAATCATTGGGCGCGAGTTGCCATCTCTCAAGTATAATTACCTTATTCACTGACGCTTTGCCCAAGCATCAATGACCATTGTGCGAGATTCAACTCACCCAGCCAACCATCTCTTTGAACTACTTCCCTCTGACAAACGTTTTAGGAGTATTAAAACCAGAACAACTAGGTTGTAAACACAGTTTTTACCCAAAGTGTGTGAGATACTTGAATCGTTAGATGCACTATTTTATGTCGCCGTGCTTATTTAATACTTATGTATGTATTATTTATTTAATATTTATTTATTTACATATTTATCTGCATGTGTATACCACATAAGTGTCAGTTTTTTTACATCGCTAGTTAATTTTATTTTACATTTTTGTGTGCTTACATACTTGTTTTACTCAGTTTAGCTTTATATCACCACATGTGCTTATTTATTAATATATATATATATATATATAATATATGTATATAGCCTTTTAAGATAATGCTTAGTAAAAAAAGCCAAGTTCTTATATAGCGCAATATCCAGTCCTCAGGACCATTCAATGCGCTTTACACTTTACTTCCCTGACAGACGTGTTCACTCAGACACCATCTCGGCTTCTCTGGGAAGCATCCAGCCATATGCTGCAATTAATGCGCGAAGGCTGCTCGTACACATATCCACCACTGTCTATAGTCAGGTACTCATTTAAACAGCTGAGTGAACTGGAGCAATGTAGAGTGAAAAAAAACTTGCCCAAGGTTTTATCACCGCAGCCAGGATTTGAACCCGGGTTCTCGTAGTCGAGAGTCCAAAGCGCTACCCCTGAGCCATGGCGCTCTACTACTCTACTTAGACGATATTGATATGATCTTACCAAGTTGAAATTTGTATGTAAAGATATTCACGATTTTCCCATACTGTGTTGTCAGTTGGCGGCTAAATTGACATCTTGCATAACTTAGTTTTATTATGTTGGATGCACGATGGACGTATGAATATGAGTGTGTATGTATGGTAACGCCATAACGCAAAAAAATCATGTTACTTGGTAATAAACTCCCTTTCTTACTTGCTTATTTACTTATATATACCACCGACTGGTTATACCACCGACGTGTTGCTGTGGTTAGGTCATTATTGTACCCTATCACCATAAAATAATATTGCATATACCTGTTTTTATGTTATCATTGTTGAATATCTTTAATGCTATTATTTAACGTGAGAACTAGCGATATTTGTTAATATAATTTAACAAGATTTAACAATATTGCCACCTAGAGAATCAACTCTAGGTGACAGGTGAACTAGAAAGCTCTTTGGCTTATCGAGAGTCCATCCCCAACCTTCTTAGGTATATGTCGATTTTATTTTTAAATATATTAACACTATTAACACCTACACAATCAGCTGATAATATGTTCTATTCATTTACTGTTCTTTGAGAAAAAGTTACTTTTCTAATATCTAGTCCATACTGCTTCTTTGCTTTGCCGATAATTACCGGAGGTATACTTATTGGAATGTGTTTAAAATATTGACAGACCCAGTATGCCACTAGTCGTTTTGTGTGCATTCTGATTCTGGAATTATTGTTTAGACACCGAAATTCTCGGTGACAACGTCGATAATACAACTGCAACGCAATGGCCACTGCCGCGCCATCCGAGGCTGCAGCGTCTAAACACATCAACTTCAGAGAGGTTCTTCCGAAGATTGGTCTTGTGCACTCCGAACACACGACTAACTGGATCCTTTGCAAGCCAAAGATCATGCCTTTGAAATCATTTACCCTGCAGAAGATGGAGACACTGCAGGTACGATTTAATTACCAGTTTAGTTTAATTTATTTTTGATTCCAATTAATTTTTAATTTAATTTAGTTTAATTCAATTACCTAGTCGCCCATTTGTTTCGATGTAATTAGGTGATGCCTCCATTTTCAACATCACCAGTCGATTCCCGTTAATTGCACATTCGTTGACCTTTTTTAGCTAACATACAGTTAAACCGTAGTCTTGACATCACGGAAGCAGTCAATTATCAATACGCTTCGTGCACTCTTCTACATCTCGAACTAACAAGGTCCTCCACCGACTTGTGTCACGTTCCCTGGTGATCGCTAGGTGGCGACACTATAGCGACACTGGCCGTGAACTTGGTTGTGCGTATGTACACGAATGATAAAACGATGTATATATTTCGCATAATTATATTGCATGTTTATAGTCATCATGATTGGTTGTAGACACCATGACCAGGTCAATTTATGCAAATATAAGCCAGATTAAAGTTTATGAAATCGCCCATCATTTACACATATTTCGATGGAATCGGCGCGGCCCACAGACGGTCTGTCACGTTCCTTGATGCGTTGTGAACTTGCTTCACATAACGTGCAGTTACACAATAACAGGGCGAAAAGGCATGTGTGTATATGTATATGTATGTGTGTGTATATATATATATATATATATATATATATATATATATATATATATATATATATATATAATATATATATATATATATATATATATATATATATATATATATATATATATATATATATATATATTATAAGCGTAACATGCAGAACTGTCACACCGCTGGTCGGTCATTCATAGTACTACACACAGATAATATCACATGACATACACAGGTATCATAACGTGACGCACGCACATGTATCATCAAGTGATGTACATACAAGTATGATAAAGTGACGTACACACATTTGAAGTGACATACACACATAATATATTAATAATAATACTAAAATAATAATACTAAAATACTACTACTGATAAATAAGAGTTATATTACAAGTTAAAAATAACTAAATAAATAAATAATCTTTTAAAGTAAAAACGCTCTTTTAAAGGGTAATGTTTTCAGTTGCTTCTTGAACGAACTGAGGGAGTCTGTGGCACGCATGGCAAGCGGCAGATTGTTCCAGAGCCGTGGAGCAGCACTCGAAAATGCCTTTTCTCCCTGCATACGTAGTCTGCATCGAGGAACCTCCAGCAGGTGGGCGTCCGCGGTGCGTAGCGCACGGGTCGGTTCGTAACGAATTAGTAGGTCGGTTATGTATGATGCAACTAGGCCGTGAATGCTTCGAAACGTCAACAGTAACAGTTTGTACTTGATCCGTTGTTTGATCTGAAGCCAGTGAAGATTGATTAGAACAGCAGGTCGTGTTTCTTCGTTTTGGTTATGAGCCGGGCAGCAGCATTTTGCAACTCTTTGGAGTTTAGTGAGAAGATGGTCGGAAATGCCGTACAGCGGGCAGTTTCCAGGGTCAAGGCATCACGTAGTTATGAACAATGATTTATGTGTTTTTCCGGTCAAGCAGATTTCAAATTCTTCCAATACAGTGGAGATGGAAATATGCCACACGACAACCGTGCTGCACGTGGTTGTACATGGTTAGGGTGTAATCAAAGAAAACGCAAATGTTCTTAGCAACAGTGGAAATAGGCACACCGGTATTACCAAGTTCTATGTGCGGCATAGAAAGTTTGTTCTTGATATGTGGCGCGCACATCACAATAATTTCAATACACACACACACACACACACACACACACACACACACACACACACACACACACACACACACACACACACACACACACACACACACACACACACACACACACACACACACACACACACACACACATAATATATTCAAGTGACATATACACATAATATATTCAAGGAAGTAAATATTGATTGTGCTAGACAAAAAATTTCTTTAAAAAAGCAGTTCAACTCCAAGTTACTCATCTCCAAGAGCAACGTTTAAATCGGCGGCTGGGTGTTGGTGCTACTTCGCTTTCCATAATAGTAATAATAGTGATAATTCGGTTTCTTAATATAGCGCTAATTATGTAAATTACTACAAATAAATGCGATATCCAGATGAAGTTATCCTAAAGATGCTAAAATATCCAACAAATTTAACTAACCATAAACTATTTTGAGTGTAACATACAGGTTAATTTTGTAGTACAATACAGAACATGTATTACAAAAATAAAAACGAATGTCAATCTGGTGTGGCAGCCAGTACTTTCATTTTAAAAGCACGTAATGCTGGTGAAATAGGTGGGCTTTAAATTGTCCCACGAGTTAACCTTTTTGCTCTCTCTCTCTCTCTCTCTCATCAGAAACAAGCCCAAGAGACTGTGCTGCAGCTAAACCGAGACTTTCCCACTCAGAATATGACGTCTGGTGGCGGCAAACGTCACCTCGATACTCCCGCACCGCTGGAAGAACCCGATAACGCACTGTGACGTCAGGACATGGTGCTGCCACCTTGCGGCATTACATTCAGTGACTATCCTTTGACATGAGATGTTTAAAGTTCTTGTGCTTTGTTTTGTGAATGTATTTCGCCAGTGTGCGCGTTTATTAATAACATATGTTGAATACATTGATATTATAAACATTTTAGATTGTGTCATGATCATTATTCGTAATGGTGGTACATATAAAGAGGTGTATTGTATCATATCCTTTCATATTGTTAAACTGTACTGCCTTTGCATGTTAAGAGGTAGATATAAGATTATTTTAATATTAATTATAACAAGACGAAAAATACCACATTAAAATTGAATCTTTGAAGCTCATAAATGCAACTGTAAATGGCCACCCTGTTATTAAATGTAGTTGTTAGCGACAAGTTGAACAATTATTTTGTAATAAGTTTATCACTGGCATTCTAATGTGTATCTAAAACAAATTTCCGTTTTAAAATTGTTTAAAACAGAAAGTTCTTACATCTTGGACATCTTCCCATTATTACTCCTGAAAAATTAATATTTAAATATTTTGTTGTTACACGTGAGTGTAATGTCTCTAAGTCGTGTATACATGTGTTAATTAGTTGAGCATACGGAAATTGGTCTGCGGTTGTCCACGTGAGTTTTGGTCAAGTCGTACTTCCGGTGACATACACGATAAGCTGTTTCTACAAAACCCTGTTTCTGATTGCTTCTGTCAACTCGTCCACTGTCAGCTTAATTGCATCTCTGATCTCTTACTCACGTATCATGTCTGTCACCTTTCTATCCATCACCACTCATTCTAATCATTTCTATTGGCTTTACCACTATGTCGTCATATTCACGTGTGACGTGCCCGAAGTACAACATAACTTGAGGGAAATATTTGCAGTGTGAAGTCACGAATAAGATATTCAGTGAAAGAGTTGTGCCTTCTTCTCGCCGTCGTGGAGTTCCACGCGTCACTAGCAGTAAGTTCACAGCGGCTAAAACCGTTCCAGTCTGATCCGTATTGGGTTTTCTAAGTTCGGCATTACTGCTCTCCCACTGCTCTGATCAATCACCTTCGAATTTTCCAACGCGATCATCTTCCTTATCTCAATTTTTATATCTGCTGCAATTGAAAATTACATTATATCAATTATACTTATATACTGAATTCATATACTTACTTATTTTAGTGCTGATTGTTATATTATAATGTGTCTTATCAAGTAAAAATGTATCTGGGTCATCAACCTTATTTCTACACATTTTATTGTGTAATAGAAGACCAATTTCGCTTCTTAATGTAATGCATAAACGGACAATGCATTATTTTGAATGAAGAATTTATATGTTAAAGGATCATGCAACCCTAACGTTCAAAAACCTTCAAAATGCCCCCAAATCCCACATACTATTCTATATAGTATATTGTCACACGCATGTTTTTGCTTAATTTTGTATGAATATTATGCACCATAAAACTATCTTCAAAACTATTTTTTTAATGCTATGGGCGCTGCCATTGTTGTACAATTCACTAGGAATTCACGAGGACTAACGCCATAGAACGCGTGATTATGACGTAGACTGTCCACTACTCTCAGTAATGCAGGCGGTGCATACTGAGTAATAGTAGCGTATCGATATAAATCATGTGTCGCGGTGTCGCTACATATAATTTGCTTCCCAAAAATGTACTTTGGATATAATATTATATTTATATATATATAAACTAACCTTCAACCGGCCGACGCTACTAATAAACGCCTCAACCCAATACCGACATCACTGTATTCAGAGAGCTACGCATATAGCCACCGCGTTGTCGCCGAGTTTTGCGCGAGTTTTAGTAACGTAAGTTATATTATTTTTTAAGTGCTGTGTATAAGACGTGCGGGAAGATTGGCAGCTGTAGATGGTCGTTTTGTTTGGTTAGGTTAGAAAGTAAAATATCACTGTCCAGTTTCGGCCTGTGCGCATTTCGCGCTTCGGTGGATGCAGTTTGTTTTAATTTGTCCAACCGAGGCCCTGGCGGTAGTGGACGTGTGACGTCACACCCCCGCAGGTGAAATGTCCAAAATGTCATCAGCCTCCATAGAAGCCCAGTAATTCTCCTTAAACACTTACTAAATGATATAAGAATAAATTTAATATTATGGCATATGGTACAGTAGATATTACTTAATGGCTTCGCCATTTTTTATTAAAGGTTTCCTGTTCCTTTATTTGAACAATAAGGCATCCGATATTTTCTCAGGGCATCCGTCACTGTTTCAACCGCGTCGTTTTCTTTCTTTCTCCGGGAGCCTGTCTCTATGTGTCGATACGTTGTCCATCCATACCTGTGGCTGCCTTCGTGTCTTTGGACACAAAGCGTCACTCTTCAGTCGCGAATCTTCTCTGTAACCAGACCCCGCCTCAGCTTCCACTTAGCCACGGAGTCTCGGCGACAATAATCTGCCAATGTTTACGAAGCCGCGAACAATGCGCGGCCGTCCACGGGCGATTTTACAGCGGAAACAATTTAGCGGGTGACAACCGTAATGAGCGCGCACGCGCGCGGGCGGCGCCGCGCTAATTTGGCCCGAGTGTTGTTTGTTCGCCCATTATGATCCGTTGATGATTTCAATGGGATAATCAGCTCCGTCCCGGCGCAGGTAATGTACCGGATAATGACATAATTACAGGTGCTATTATGTGGCCGATTCGCCGAAATCCGAGCGGTCGACACAGCGGTAGGGCCAACCCATGAACACGGGCATCGCGGCTAATACGGACTAATTGCTTCCCGGCTTTGTGCCTGGCACTGGTTCCCGTCACAGTGTCCGAAACATGTCGACTGAATCACGGCACTGATGTAACCGGGAGACAATTAATCAGACGCCGGGTTCGGGCCTCGGCCTGGGCGTGTCCAATGAGTTAGCTGCGGGCGTGTCCCGCTGAGTGGATTAGTGCTGCCCCAAGCACTTAATCGCGTCACTTCAGAATGAACGCAATGACAACACGGCGCTGTCAAAACAGAAATCGAAAGTCGTCTGTGAAATGTCGGTTAGCGAGATAAGATAAATATGATGTGATTGTGGGACGGATTACTTAAATAAGCAGGCGTATGGTTTACATGTTTAGTGAAGACGTTCAGGCGTCTTGTTTTCACAGCGACGACACTTTAGTAGGAAGATAACGCGTTAAGTAAATATCGCGTTAAGTAAATATCAATATAACTTGTCACCGTGTCCATTGTTTTTGACTGGCAACACGTTACACGTCTGTGCAGTGTTTGAAGGCGTCACGACCACAACGTAACACACGCGTTGTAAATGCTCTGTGTGTAATTTCGTTGCGGTTACAGTGTGCGGTGTAACGGTGATGTAATTACGGTGTAATTGTTAACTCTTCACGGAATACATTCTAATAGATTCGCTGAAGCATGGAGTGTCCATGTGGTTGAATATGATCTAGCAATATCACCTATGACGTAAATTACAGAAGTTACAGTGTAACTGTGTTGGTGACCTCCGTCATCATCGTAGAATACGAAACAGACCCTCAAATCACTGATGAACTTCAAACAAAACGGTACTTTTCTTCTGCAGAATATAATCCATGATAACTTAGCGCCTAGTTTACGAGAAATACGTTAACACGACGCAGACACGCGCACTTGCATAATTATAGTTAGATATACTTATTGGTCAACATGAATAATTGAAATATCTTTTATCACAAATGATTGTTAGCTGACGGATTCGTTTACAAAAAGATGATATGGATGTGTACATGTTGCAAGAGTGCGTGCGTGCGTGCGTGCGTGCGTGTGTATGTGCGTGTATGCGTGACTTCGCGTGCGTGCGTCTAGGTATTTACCCATACTCTATGTGACCGTACGTTCTAGTTGTGTACTGTTTCAACAATAACATAGACACCAGTCGTTTGATAAATTACAAAACTGCTATCGCCATTCACTCGTGCATAACGAAGGCGCCCTCATCTTCGTCCGGGTCTATAATTTAATACCCCCACCCGCACCCCCTCCCCCCCGGCCGACCCACCACGACAGACGTCTGGGCTGAGGGGGGCGGCGACAGGGCCGGGGGGCGGCCGAAACATTTTAATTAAATGCGTTTTGAATAGACTCGCGACGGCCATCAAAGTGGACGATTGTCAACGGTCAACCGTCGCCGGCCCGGTGACGACACAGGTAATTAGTTTTCACAATAATTAGATTGACGCTGATTAGATTTTCGCGTGGCGCCAGGCTGGGAGATATGAGGCGGAGCTGAGTGCTACGGCGTGTAAGCGCATTGTCATCGTCCTTGACTGTGTCTCTATAAATCGGATACCATTAGCGAATATTAGATCCGGTTGATTTAATTGGGGACCGCCGCTGTTGTGGCGATGCTAGCGACGTCTGGGTGTGATTGACGGCACTTGTTGATCGAAGCCGCGCGAATTCTACAGATTGCTTACAGTTATTTGCTGGAAAATGGACGTAACGATTTTATTCTAATAAGTGTTCTCATTTTTGCAACCGTGTTTATCCATCGCCTACTTCACATGAGACCGACGAATGTTATGTATAAAACATAAGGCTGGCGATAAATGACGTCATAGTGTCACGTGTCGCAGAGATTCTTTCATTACCTCGATGTACATTCTGTAGCTATATTTATATTTGTTTTGGAACTGGATGTTTTTGTTTACCAAGTGAACGTGATGCAGACAGAATCTTTAAAATTGCAAACATTCTTCCAAACTTAATAAAGTAAGCAAGCATAACAACCTTCAACACCATGTTGTAGTCATAAACATGAAATATGAAACGAAACAATTAATAAACCCTAAGAGCTGGCATCCTCGCTTTAACCGGAAACAGTTGTGTTTTACAATGGCTGACGTATTTTCAGTGCGTGCTTTGTTTTTGTGCCAAGTTTGAGGTTGACCCGATTCACCCGTAGAACTCAACTGTCAGCTCTATGGACGGGTGCGAGGACAAAATCCCATCGCACAAAACCGAACCATTAATTTTAGATGTGGGTGTCCAGATTGTTTCGATGTATACATGCAAGTCATGCATGTATGGTGGTATACATACATGCGTGCATACCTACGTATATACGTACGTACGTACGAAGGTACGTACGTACAAACATACGTACGTACGTACGTACGTACGTACGTACATACAAACTTTGTGATACATACACGCAGCAATTTCACATGGAATGTATTACAAACAAGTTGCTAGTCTATCTATAATGTGTTGTTGTCACATAATTTGTTATGTATATAAGCAATACCAGCTTGACTTACAATAAGCCTCTGAAACAAAACTGCCTGGGAAAAAACCTACCCTATTCTGCTGAACGACTTGATTGTATTAGTAAAACCTGTATGATTTTGCTTCTCACTGAAACACTAAATTGTTTGTAAAGGTTAAAGTAAAAGATGATCAAACGAAATCCGTTATTGTTTTAATGTAAAATAAATCTCTCTAGCCTGATGCCATCAACTTTTACCAATTTAGGTTGACGTAAGACTATGATGCCAATAATAATAATGCAAGTGTATATTCAAAATGTACACCCAATCGAATACACGTATGGAAATGCGGTGAGTTTTGATGAGTTGGGTCAAAACTTCGTAGTGAATAGGTCTACCAGGTACAGACTAATGTTATGTTGACCAGATTAAAATAAAAAAATACACAGAAGCAACTGGCAAACAACAAACAACAAACAAAGCGGGTAGCCCAATACCACTACAGAGTGGTACAACTCTAGTTTATGTTAGATGTTCTCGTCTTGGCATCCCTGTCGTCAGGGGATATGTTGGTCGTGGTAACTGTCGTTTTCTTCATCTTTTCTTTCGTCACTTTTCTCTCGCTACGTTCTCTATTAAGTATCCAACTCCATCTATATGTGTTGCCGTTGTTCTCCATTCTCTCCCCCCCCCCCCCCACTCTCTCCATATCTCTCAACGCAGTCCTCCCATCGTATTATCGGTCTTCCTCGCCTCCTTTCCCCCTCCACTTTCTGAGCATCTGATTTCTGTCAGATTTACATCTCCCATTCGTTCAACACGACCGGCTCATTTCAACCCATTCCTCACTGATATCTTCTTAAACCTTTTCTTCCAAGGCCTGTAAGTGTTCAATATACGGACGAACATTTTCAGTTGGATTTCAGTCCGAAGTATAATTGTAATAATAATAATAGTAACTTCTTTTGCGCCAATATCCTCGAAAATCAAGCTCAGTGGCGCGACAAAACCAGGGGATTAATCAGTCTCATAATCGAAAGCAATGCGTGAGTCGTCAACGGATGGATGGAGAAGCTAGGAGGCTAAGGAGGATAGGCAGCATTAAAGAGATAGGTGTTTAGATGTCGGCGGAATGAAACTATATTACCTTGTGATTTAACACTGGCAGGAAGCGAATTCCACACCGTTGGTGCGGCAACCGAGAAAGCTCGGGTCCCGGCTTTCGTTTTCACCCGAGGGATGTAAAGAGGGTTACTAATGGTTGAGCGTAGCTGTCTGGCATTTCTTGTTGGAGTTAGCATTGAGGAAACAACGTATGTTTACACAGACGGGGGACTTTCGGGGATTAATCTACAATACTTCATATGAAGAGAAAACGCCTTTTCTGTTTGAAATTAAAACCCCTGAATCCGATATCCCCATTGGTCAGTTCTTTCGATTTAACGTCCATGAATAATTAGTTTCGCAGAAATGTTGCTTAAATTAGTTGTGCGACGTATGACAATCTTTTTAGTATAAGTTGCAATAATCAAACTTAATTGTAATAATTACGACTGTTTACTTATGAATGCGTGACAAAAATGTTATCATAATCGATTAAAATAACTCTGCGAAAATGCAAACTTTCACCAAGCTTAGATCTGTTATCACTGGGCACAGACTGATTTGCGGAAAATTGCCGCAGACGAGCAGTTTCATAGGACAATTGAAACATTAACCTATTTTGTTACTTGGTATACTAGAAGCTTTAGTAGACACATCGGACAAACTCAAATAGTATATAATAATTAATGTAGGCCCAAACTTTACACATCTGCGTCAGAATGATGATTCTCTTCACGGTTTAATCTACTGTACAATGCAATGCAATGCAATGCAATGCAATGCAATGCAATGCAATGCAATGCAATGCAATGCAATGCAATGCAATGCAATGCAATGCAATGCAATGCAATGCAATGCAATGCAATGCAATGCAATGCAATGCAATGCAATGCAATGCAATGCAATGCAATGCAATGCAATGCAATGGGGATATCGAATTTAAGGACTTGAAGCGTTATGTTCTGTTTTATGATTTATAGCGTTAGGGCGGTGCAAGATACAAGATACAAGAAGCTTTATTTAACGTCGGTTACATGATAATTAGGCAACATTAGCTCATCTGAGCTATTTTCCGACAAAACGAGTATAAAGCAACGAGACGACATAAAACCATAACAAGCATACAGAGTATTTAAAATGACAGCAATAATACATATAAAATAGGGTAATGAGTACAAAATAAATATAATAATAATACATGCATGTATAATATATATAGTTTTTTTTTGCTACATAAAACATGCAAAGTATATTGGGTTAAAATAGATTGAAATAATATATAATCTAAGACATTAGCATAAATGTAGAGATGTATATTGACTAAACTTATTAAAATAATAAATACTTTAAAACATAAAAATAAATAGATCTAAAGAATAAATTGAAGGATTACAAATATTTTACACAGATCCATATTGCATATATACAATGAAAGCTATATTCATAATATTGGCATAGCGACAAACATGTTAGATGTTAGCTGTTTACCTGCATATAGAGCAATTGCATGATGGGCCATCCCAGTTCCGGATCAGTCTGCGAAACTCGCAGTAGTTAACTGTTTTTCGCATTTCATTTGGCAGGCTGTTCCAGATCCGGGGCCCATCATGGACAAATGATTTAAGTCCATATTTAGATGTGTTTGCCTTAGGGACAACTGCAGGTGCAGAACGATTGTACGCAATGTTGAATGCATTGTCTGCGTTTCTTTCCGCGGGAACGTCGACAAGCTTAACGCAACTTCCGCCAACGCAAAAAAGGTTAAAATGTACGTCACAATAAACATTATTTATTAATACTTCTGTAAGGTATCATCTGCGTCAGTATGTTGATTGGCACCAGACGGAAGACTGGAATTTTCCTATAGTAAGTAAAATTTCTTCAATACGTAATCACGTAAAGTAACTATAGTCTCGATCGGATTTTATCACTACATGTTTTACTTATACCTAATAATAACAAACGGGAAGGAACAATAACAAGTGTCGCGTTAACGAAATTATTTGGGAGGATAGTAACCGGAACATCAGATCCACTCAATTTTCGCTGACATCGGGGCGAGTGCTGTTAACAGATTTTTGCCGCTGCAGCGCTACAACCACTCGGTTCCAGTGCATCTAGGCATCGGAAAAATACACAATAATTTGCAAGTGTGACGTCGTGCAATAATATTGCTTCATTAATATTATTGCAACGTTCGATAAAAACAGCTGCTAATTTAACTAAACATTTCGAAAACCATCCCATGTAGTCAGCCATTGGACACTGAAAGTCAATAAAATTAATTGTGATCCACATTTGGTCAAATTAATTCCCGCTAGGTGTCACCATTGTTGAGACAAAGTTCAATGCTTTGGACATTTCGAGCAGAGCCGCGACTTTACACCGATAATAATTTCACTCTGCTCCTAAGGCTTGTAGGAGGGGGGTCGAAAGCATTTGCGACATCTGTAGTGTGACGTCACCTATTTTTGGCATCCTTTGAACTGTCTCCCTAACTAGGCGCCTCTGTTCCTTGGCGGGGATTGACGGGACCCGCCTGAAACCAGACAACGACACAAGACTAGTCGTTATATGATAATGGATAAGAGCAGTGGAACAGAAAATAATAATAATCCCCACCAGCATTTCAAAATCTGGCACATAATTGGTTAATATAGTTTTATTTATGAGACCAGATTTTATATATTAATACTAATAAATTATGAAAATATTACTAATTGTATTTCACAAAATAAATAGTACATACAGTTATGTTTTTTGTAACAATTATAATTATTATAATATATATTAAGCTTTTTATTTCATCAAGATTAAGGTTTAGATACTGTTGTAATAATGTGTTTATGTTTTTGTTATGTGTGTGTGTGTGTGTGTGTGTGTGTGTGTGTGTGTGTGTGTGTGTGTGTGTGTGTGTGTGTGTGTGTGTGTGTGTGTGTGTGTGTGTGTGTGTGTGTGTGTGTGTGTGTGTGTGTGTGTGTGTGTGTGTGTGTGTGTGTGTGTGTGTGTGTGTGTGAAATTATTGTGATGTGCACGCCACATATCAAGAACAAACTTTCTATGCCGCACATAGAACTTGGTAATACCGGTGTGCCTATTTCCGCTGTTGCTAAGAACATTTGCGTTTTCTTTGATGAGACCCTAACCATGTACAACCACGTGCAGCACGGTTGTCGTGTGGCATATTTCCATCTCCACTGTATTGGAAGAATTTGAAATCTGCTTGACCGGAAAAACACATAAATCATTGTTCATAACTACGTGATGCCTTGACCCTGGAAACTGCCCGCTGTACGGCATTTCCGACCATCTTCTCACTAAACTCCAAAGAGTGCAAAACGCTGCTGCCCGGCTCATAACCAAAACGAAGAAACACGACCTGCTGTTCTAATCAATCTTCACTGGCTTCCGATCAAACAACGGATCAAGTACAAACTGTTACTGTTGACGTTTCGAAGCATTCACGGCCTAGTTGCATCATACATAACCGACCTACTAATTCGTTACGAACCGACCCGTGCGCTACGCACCGCGGACGCCCACCTGCTGGAGGTTCCTCGATGCAGACTACGTACGCAGGGAGAAAAGGCATTTTCGAGTGCTGCTCCACGGCTCTGGAACAATCTGCCGCTTGCCATGCGTGCCACAGACTCCCTCAGTTCGTTCAAGAAGCAACTGAAAACATTACCGTTTAAAAGAGCGTTTTTACTTTAAAAGAACATTTATAATATCTAAAAGTTTTTAATACCTACTATTTAGCAACTATTTTATTATTTATTTATTTAGTTATTTTTAACTTGTAATATAACTCTTATTTATCAGTAGTAGTATTTTAGTATTATTAAGATTAATATTATTTATTTATTTACAGTGAACAATTTATAATGACCACTTTATTTTACAAATACATCTCTATTTCTTAACTTTAAAGTAATCTGTATATTACTGTAAAATATAATGCGCCTTTGAAAAGTTTTATTCCTAGACATATGGCGTAGACAAATACTGTTTTTGTGTGTGTTATTATTATTATGTGCGTATGTGTATGTAAAAATTCATTTGCAGCAGATATATATATATAACATATATATATATATATATATATATATATATATATATATATATATATATATATATATATATATATATACATATATATATATATATATATATATATATATATATATATATATATATATATATATATATATATACATATATATATATATATATATATATAATTTTATTTACTATTTTAGTTATGTATTTTTATGAACGCTGCAAATTAATTTCCCTTCCAAAATAATAACATTTTATTGTATTATATAAGTTTAAGTTCCTCGGTTGTTATGTGATCTCCGTGCTGGTTCGTATGATACAGAACTACCCGTAAATTTAATTTTACGGTATACAGTAGTACTAAGACATGTGATTCATTGCGATTTGTGACTAGTTTCCACGGGTTTCCACAACCGTTTGCCCAAAGATGACGTAGCGGCACGACGTCACGTGTCAGCCTCGTGTTATGCCATCGGTATTTGAGAACGTAGTTGCGTGTGTAACTTAATTGATAGTTGTTGCAAAAGTGCAGCATAAACACCATCAAAATGATAATGGTAAATTTCCGTTTAAACTAGTTTATAACCATTGTACACGTACACGATTTGCATTTGATTATCAACGCGTCCTCTCTAGTCGCTCTATCAGCGGCTAAATCTTGTTAAACATACACAACAGTTGAACTGCTTTGTATTTGTGTCGACTCTACACGAACATTTAATTGGAACTGTTTCTGGACTAGTTATAATAGAATGACCCGTATATAGCTGACGGAAATTATCCCTGTTCAATAGAAGCGGAACGCATTAAGTATATAATTGTTGTTAATCCAGCGTTAATTGCCATTAACTCAATTCATTTCGCACGGGGACAGGGTTTAACGTCAAACTGTGAAGCATACTCGCTCGGTTAAAGACTCGTGTGATCTCAAAGTAGGGGTAAAGTAGCTCACCGCGTAGACAAGGTATTTAGCCGAGGTGTTGGTTGGCGGGTCGTTTGATGTCAAACTGGACACCCGCGGAGCGCTCCCTGGCGGCGCGGACAAAGCCTACGACGTGTCTTTCATCTCGCCGACACCACGCAGGCGTCCGCACAAAGAAATATGACCGTTATTATTCTGGAAATGTCCCTCAAGTAGCGTGGCATTATGGGAAATCAAAGCACTCCGGTGTAATCAGTCGGTATCAAAGCTCTCGGCCAGTGCTCGAGCAATAATATTGATTCGCGCTGTATTACATGGCGCTACGGGTCCGCGCTAAATTGCCGGACTGTTAATCTCAATTTCTGCAAATTACCGCGGCGAGCCTGCGCCGAGAGACGTACTTCCGGTTGTCGGCGAGAACTTTATAATTAAGCGTATAATGCGACGGCAGCGCCCCGAGCGAGCGGACGCGTGCGGCGAGCAAATTGGCCGCCGGGGGGCGCCCCACAGCGGGCAATTAATTAGCAGGAAGCTGCTTTTATGGGTTGGGCAGGTGGGAGTCGCACGGCCCGGGGGAGGGTCTCTCTCCGTCGGCGGAGTCGACAGCCGAGACAAAAGGCTTTGTCGTCGTCGTCGTCGTTATGATGGGGCATAAGCGGAAGACAAAGCCGAGTGGACTCGGGAATTCAGCCTTGGAGTTCTACCTGGTCACGTTAACAGGTGTCGATTTGAGGACGCGAGGAACGATCTGATACAGTCGCTGACGAGTCGTCATCCGATCCGATCCGGTGACGATTCGTCATCCGATTCATAGTGGTGTCGATTTGAGGACGAGAAGAAAGATCGCATACTGTCGGTGACGATTCGTCATCCGATACGGTCGTGTAAGTTGCATCTGGTAA
>OZ024864.1:6944558-6952058 GCA_964017155.1 Oasisia sp. SBJ-2009 | reverse complement strand
ACTATTCTGCATATAACAAGTGCGTGTGTATGTGCGTGAGTTCGTCTGTGTATATATTATTGTATTGGTTTGTAACCGTCCACATTCGTCAAGTCATCTGTCAATATAGCTGACCCTCAGTCGCGTTTACTTCTGAACGAGTAACTACTGATAACAAAACAACACAGTACTTCTTAAACACTGTTTTCAATCACCAATATGTTTCGAGTGGTTGTGTGAATTTTATCAAAGGTAGTTGGTTTTCACACAGCTTAAGAACAGAATCAATCTTGATTAAAACAGAGCTCGTTTCGAACAGCCTGGGAATGACAACCGGGGGAAACAAGAATGGGTGGAAATGTATTGCTTAATTACCCATGTGAATTCCTTACGTTGCCCGCTACACCTAGTTGCACTTCGGTCAAAACGTCTCGCCGGCTAAAGCAACAGACTGGGGTTATAGCAGCGTGTGACAAACAGTAATTCGTAGGTATACGGCTGTTTTGATGACGGTTCTTTTTCTGGTGTCGAGATGGATCGTGTCGCGGTGTTTGTCGTTGTCGGAGTGTCACGGAGCCTACACTGTCTACTCTATGAATTTGTGAGACTTCACACTTGCGACACACTCTAGTTGACATATCCGTATATACTGGTACACTCACTGGGCCACACACTGGGACAATCATCCGTGCACCCACTGGTACATTCACTCGTACATACACTGGTACACACTGGTACACCCGTTGGTACATCCAAAGTAGTATATTTGTTAATTGCAGTGATGTCAACTATTCGGATGATTTTTGCAGTGCACACACGCTTGCACGCTTGCACACACGCGCGCACATGCGCGCACGCACACACACACACACCCACACACACATACACATACACATACACACACACACACACACAGACACACACACACACACACACACACACACACACACACACACACATACACACACACACATACACACACACATACACACACACACACATATATATATATATATATATATATATATATATATATATATATATATATATATATATATATATATATATATATATATATACACAAACACACAAACACACACACAAATACAAAAGAATAATACTAAACATGTATTTACGTGTGATACCCACACTGCAAAATAAAAAGTTATCAATTTAAGATTATCACGTTTGTTCGTTTTAAGCACTTTATCTTTGTAGTTTATTTGATCGGTTTGGCGGAACAGATGTATTGATTCTTTGATGATTATAGTGGCTAATTGGCCAAACATATTTTATATTATTGTTATTTTATATTTTTATCTTTTTGTTCTTGCATTACATTTGTATCTAGACATATGTGGTATTATTAAACTGAAACGACACTAGCCTGATGTATAACTGCCAACCTCGTGGTGGCAACTGACGTCGGCTTCAGTGAACCCACCATCAGTCGCCGCTCACACAATACGCACCCACTTGTCACGAGCGATCAGAACTCGACGACAACTGTTAATGACCCGGCAGGCCAGAAGTCATCGGCACTTGACGCACAAAACACCCGCTTGTGTCGGGTTAAAACGGCAGAAAACCACTCGACAACTGCGGACACTCATGCGTGCGGGAGAGCCACGAGACAAACGTAGATGGACAGACACCACAGACACGACTGTTTGTGCGCGCGCGTGTCCGTGAACGGAGGCTACCGCGGCGAGGAAAACGTAATGACAGCGCAAATAATGACAAATTAAACATGATGTTTTCCACTATTGTTACAGTAAATAAAGTGCGGGTGAGCGCCACCGCCAAGCGCACGCAAGCGAGAAGTCGAGAACTGTTTTTGTCAGCGGAAAGGAAAGCGCGACGTGGCTTGCGATGCGTTTGACGTGAGATGACATCTGCCGGGTCCGAGGGAATCAGACGTAGAACAACAGCACGCCACAATGGTGTCAGACAATTGTGTATTGAGGGAAGAGATACAGAGGATATAACAATAACCTTTGACAAAATGTAGATAAGATCTCAATTACGACGAGGATGTGAGAGTCATTAAACACGAAACACAGACAGGGTATTACACGAACAACGGCGTAACGGTTGCACCGTCTTTGAATTGACTTCTGTATTATTCGTAACTCACCGAATGACGCAAAACGCAACCTTGAATTGCCAAGATAAAGTGTACAGAATGACCCCCGCTCCTAAATGGTGACAAGCCGGAATGGTTATTGTCGTTGCGATCACCACTGATATCGTCCAATCAGACGCGCCAGTGCCATCGCAATACAGCGGAATGTTAAAAGGTAAAAAGATAAGTTCTTATATAACGCAGTATCCAATCGTCACGATTGTTCAAAGCAGTCCTGTTCAATTGAACACCATCTCGGTTTCTGTGGGAAGCATTCAGCCACGCTGCAGTTAATGTGAAGACTATATGTACATAAATGTCCACCACTGTCTACAGCGAGGTACTCATTCACAAAGCAGAGTGAAATGGAAAAAACTTGCCCAATGTTTACACGGCAGCACAGGATATGTACACGGGTTCTCTTAATCGATAGTCCAACGCACAATCCACGGCGCCGCTGCGCTAGTACATTTTGTTGTCCTAATAAACCACACGTGATCTACGTCATCGGAAAGTGGACACAGTACCAAAATGCAATGCTAGTTTAGTTTCGTCCACGTTATAACTGCCGCGTACACTGACGAGTAGTTTACCATTTCTCGGGAACTCATAGGACCTGAACGATACACTCCGTCACGATACGATACATATGGCGATACAGATGTCACGATGTGATACGTATGGCGATACAGATGTCACGATGTGATACATATGGCGATATAGATGTGGCGATGTGATACGTATGGCGATATAGATGTGGCGATGTGATACGTATGGCGATACAGATGTCACGATGTGATACATATGGCGATACAGATGTCGCGATGTGATACGTATGGCGATACTGATGTCACGATGTGATACGTATGGCGATACAGATGTCACGATGTGATACGTATGGCGATACATATGTCACGATGCGATATGTATGGTGATACAGATGTCACGATGCGATACGTATGACGATACAGATGTCATAACGCGATACGTATGGCGATAATGGCGATACAGATGTCATGACGTGATACGTATGGCGATACAGATGTCACGATGCGATACGTATGGCGATACAAATGTCACGATGCGATACGTATGGCGATACAGATGTCACGATGCGATACGTATGGCGATACAGATGTCACGATGCGATACGTATGGCGATACAGATGTCACGATGCGATACGTATGGCAATACAAACTACATTGACCATGTATGTGTTCAGAAGACAAGACAACGTCACATCATGACTCATAACGATGAGGATAAAACTGCAGGCGCGAATTGAAAACAGAACAATGTGTAAAGATTTTATATCGATTATAATTACATATATTCGTATACTGGTACTATATGTTATAATTCGACTTGTTATCGAAACACAACCAGTTGTGGTTAGCGTTGTACGTGTATTGCTTCACAGAGATGGCGCGATTACTGCTTTGCCCACCTCTATCGTGTACTGAAGAGTATAGCGGTACGCATATTGTGTATCGTTTTTCGTACCGTGCGGTGTGTATAACGATGCACGGGCGCACCAATGTATTGTTTCGGGCATAGTAACTCAAATGTTTGAAGATGTCGGAGGACGTCAAAGAACTGTATCGTCATGTACACGAGTAACGAAACCTGATTTCTAGTTGGACAGTGCATTGCTGTGTCCAATGCTCTGAACTACAGTTTTCTCCAGGTCAAACAATTTCAAGCAAACTCACCTCGACTTCTCTGAGGATATATCGGCCAAATTGTTGTTAATACGCGAAGATTATTCGTATGCAAATACTCACCACTGTGCATAGCCAAGTACTCGTTCAGGTAGCTGAATAAACTGGAGCAACGTAGAACGAACGAACTCATCCATGATTCCATACCGCAGCACAAGATTCGAACTCATGTTTTCTCTATCGATTGAAAGTACAATGTTCCGCTCACTATGCCACTAAGCACCACTCTAGCCACAGTAACTACACATGAAAGGGAGATATATTGTCACGTTTCTGTTGAACACACATTTTACAAAACAGTATAGTCTGGTTCGACATAGACTGGCGTCAACGCTTCCCGCGCTAGTCTGCCGTGATCTCTACAACGTCGTCTTCCTACCTGAGATAATTTGTCATATTCCAATATGTTCCACTATTGACCGTCGATCAAATAATTGATCGTTATCTGTGTACCTACGGTTTGAGAAATGAAGCCACAATTCAGTAAATTCACGATACGTTTATTTTCTCATTTCCTTGTGAGGTATTTGATTCTCCTTCTGAGGTATTTGATTCTCATTGTGAGGTATTTGTTTCTCTTTGTGAGGTATTTGTTTCTCTTTGTGAGGTATTTGATTCTCCTCCGACAGACCCCAGGTAGAGAAGGGGACCAGCGGTTTCAGCGACTCTTCAGGCAATGCGGGGTGGACGAAACTGCCTGTGTTTCGACAGAGAGACTGAACCATTACCTGTCCAGCGCCAAAATTTGAACTCAAGTTCCTCCTTACAGCAGCCGAGTACTTTACCCGTTCGACCACTGTGCCCGGGGTATGTTGCATGAAATTACCATATTTATTATTTTCATATTTGTTATTCCATCATAGTCAGTCTACTTCTAGTTATTCATACACAATTTGTCATTTAAAGCAAACTTTTAACACGTTGTGCGTTGCGGAAGGACATTGGTGAAGACATTTCACAGTAAATCAACGACTTACCACATCACTACAAAACACGCACAAGTGCGTTCGCTTGTCTAACGTATATTTATAGTTTAATCGAGAGGAGACAGTGGCCCGTGTGTTCTGTGTATTGTACGGAAGCATGCACCACAGCGTGTGTACTTTACCACGCTAGAACAAGTACGCAGGCTATAACAAAAGAACCGCAGTGACTGGATTAGATTTCTTTAGAATACATTGAGGCTGGCGGTGAGAGATATTAGACAATCTCAGCTCCCTTACACTATTTTAAGGTGAAGGTGTTAGCTCCTATGTTTACTTTTTTTTTATTTAATATCACGGTCTTATGACTACACTGCAACATGCACATTGAAGGTTTACTGCCTGTCAGTTTGTGTTTAGTTACTTTATTAAACAATGAACAATGTTCGCAATTTGAAAAAATCCGCTTGCAACATGTTCAAATGTTTCCAGTTTCAAAACTAAATTGCTTGGCATAATGCAGAGGCGAGGACAGGTAACCGCAATACCTTTTGATGTTTCAGTTTCCCACGTTCTATGCAGTAGACTTCCCGTTACGAATGACTGCTCTGCCAATTCCTGGCAGAAGAACTGCCACCCTCCATTCAAAGCCAGCAACAGGTGTATATATTGACTATACGCGAAGACGTTAAAGACGACAATTGAAATAATAGAAAGTATTTGGTCGATTGTCCAGTTTTCGAGCGAACATCAACGTTGAGTTCCCAAGCAACTACTTCTCGTTAAAGACATGTGTACGCTAACTTTAGGGCATAGTAAGTGTATCGTCTCCCATGTGCCGAAATCCATTCGCCTCTTCTACGTCCATTCTCTGCCGTGGACCATTTTTCGCTGATATACCAATTTATAAAATATTTAAAAGTCAGAACATATTGTTTGAGATATTTGCTTTACAGTATAGACGCGCTAAGTTGTGTGTCTTCACTATGTAGCGCTACTAGGCATACATTAACGTATCGGCAACGTGGAATGGTGCAATCACTAGACCCTAAAACAGCAATGGAACGACTTTGGTATAACAAATATTGCTGATTTTTCCTTGATAAAAGTGTGAGTGTAAACTAGTAAAACAGGCAACCTCACATCTCAGTATCCAAAGCTCTCAAAGCACTTTTACACTTTAATCACTGGCAGACCTGTTTAATCGAACACCATCTCGGCTTCTCTGGGAAGGATTCAGCCACGCGGCAATTTCGCGAAGACTGCTCGTACACAAATATTCACCAATGTCTATAGCCAGGTACTCATTCATACAGCTAAGTGAACTGGAGCAATATAGTAGTGTGAAAAAACTTCCCCACTAGGTTTTACACGGCAGCACAGGATTCGAACCCGGGTCCGATTAGTAGAGAGTTCGATGCTCTACCCCTGAGCCACAACTTGTATGAAATAATGTCCCGTGTATAATAAACCCTCGGAACTTTCAAGTTGAATGAAGCAAAATGGGGAGATTTTCCTATATCACCAAAACAAACACGGAATTTATTTTAAGGGAATCCTTATCAAAACCATATAAATGTAAGCATGCACGTACAAGCAAAACCTATTACATTAAACATGTACCTGTATAGTTAAAAACATGAAAAATGAACCCAACCAAACGACTGATCGTCATGCACTCGTCACTTTATTGTTTCTTGCAGATGGTGTTGTAAAGTTCACCGCTAAAGATTAAACTGGATTTTAAAGTGTAAAATCTTTCTAAGAGCTCTTAACAAAATTAGTGAAATGGTTCCCTGGTTTTGTTCATTAGCAAAGTACTCAGGGACTCAGGCGCTAGCGATGAGAGTGGTTTGGCTCAGGGGTAGAGCTTCAGACTATCGACTACAATCACCCGGGTTCGAATCCTATGATGCGGTGTTAAAACTTTGGGCAAGTTTTATCACTCTACACTGATCCAGTCCACTCAGCTGTATAAATGAGTACCTAACTAGCTGACTATAGACAGTGGTGGATATGTAAACGAGCAGCCTTCGCGCATTAATTGTAGCATATGGCTAGATGCTTCCCAGAGAAGCCGAGATGGAGTCTGAGTGAACAGGTCTGTCAGGGAAGTAAAGTGTAAAGCGCTTTGAACTGTCATGATGATTGGATACTGCGCTATATATGAATTTGCCTTTGCTTAACTTTGTATTCTAATTAAGTACACCTGGATATTTTCTAGATTCTATAACAATTCGGGAAACTTGGAAGCTCTGTCGGAACTAAGGAACTACGTCACAAGATAGGACAATGACGGTGTCTTCGACCTGTGTGTCCAACACGTCACCATACCTCGGAATAAAAAGGCGTGATCAGTCTTCCCAAAAATGCGTCAGAATTGTATTTCCAGTCACATGAACTGACCCTGTTAAGATACATCCGACCCTTTGAGTTCTATTAAAAATAACTACTTTAGTTAAGACCGTGTTTAATTCCATGTACATATAAAAACGTAACGATTTCAACCACTGCGTGATCTCCAACATTCGTAGAATAGGATGTATGTGTTTTATCCCGATTCAAATGAAGACATTCTGGGTGGCATCATTACGTCAGATTAAGCATAGAAAGATAACACTCAAACGCCTACCTACCTTAAAGTATTCCCTGTGAATGTAATAAAAGCACACGACCTGTCTTACAGCAGCATACCTCAATGCTTAGGGCACGTAACCGGAAACGTAAAAATTACACTCAGACGCATAAACC
>OZ024864.1:6927058-6932058 GCA_964017155.1 Oasisia sp. SBJ-2009 | reverse complement strand
AGTATATAAATAAATAAATATATATATATATACATATATATATGTATATATACCCACTCTGTATATAAAACACACATATTTTTTTATTTATTTTACATTTATATATATATATGTATATATATATGTATATATATATATATATAAACAAATGTAAAATTAAAATAAGACATACAATTTTCATCTAGGACATGTGTGACTTGGGACATAAAGTCCATAGGGCCTAAAATACATTGTTTCGAACTGTTGCTACAAGACATTAATGTTTAGCAACCTGTATCACTCGGATTCTCTCATGGTAAAGATAAAATAAGATAGGTATGGTGTTAACGTATCACCAACATATAGCAGACAGAATACACTAATTAAATAATGTATATATTTTGGATATATATCGTAATAAATAGTAATATATTATATATAGTTATGCTATTATATATATATATATATATATATATATATATATATATATGTATATATATATATGTATATATATATATGTATATATATATATATATATATATATATATATATATATATATATATATATATATATATATATATATACATATATGGATAACGTATATAGTAGAACTTTTCTATTTATTGTTAATGATTAAAGCCGATCAACGCAACGTCAAGAGACAAAGACTACAGTACGTATGTTAACCACGCATGTACGCTCTATGTCAGTGCTGTAATAACGCTGTATTATTTTGTAATTAGTTTTAATACGCAGCGTTCATCTTCTGTAATATAAATAAAGTGGAAATCGGTTTGACGTCAACGAATATTGTTTACTGTAGATTGTTTGGGTGACCACAAACTCGAGTTATATTTCTGTAATGACTCCGGAATACACGTCGACTTTAATTTCCTTTACATTCATGAGAGTTATCATATTATAGTACATTTAACGGTTCACTGCGCACGCCACAAAATTAACCGTTTTAGGCCTATTGTGGCCTGTTGTCTGATGATCTTGCAATTTGTTCGTTGTAGACAGGTGACACGTTCTTTTAAACGATCCTTAAACGCCACATTACAGACGACTAATTTTGCTTCAGCGGAATTGCCGCCCGCACGTTTTCAAAAGACGTTTTCTGTATAATTACACTGAGCTATTATACAATTACTCAATTACGTATAAAGTGTGCTACTTGTGCAAATGTAATTTACTGTTATTGTGTGGTTAGCCCATAGTCTATCAATTTTTTAGGCACAAGTAAAACACGACGCACGAAAACTTATTCACATTACAATATTATTCCGTAGAAGAAAAAAAGTTGCAATAGCCAGTAATATAAATATTTACCTAAATCATAAGACATATTTATCACTCAACAAACTTAGTGTTACGAGTGGATATTTCCAATTGCCATATCGAAAAAAGTAGATTCTCCGACAGACATATATATATATATATATATATATATATATATATATATATATATATATATATATATATATATATATATATATATATATAAATGTCTGTCGGAGAAACAACTTTATATATATATATATATATATATATATATATATATATATATATATATATATATATATATATATAATATTTATATATATCATAATATTATATATAATAGGCCTATATATATATATTACAATATATATTATATATATATATATATTATAATATATGTGTGTTCGTGCGTGCGTGCGTGCGTGCATGCGTGTATTTATAGGTATAGGGTCAAGTAAGCAAAACTGAATTGTCGAATCTCATGTAAATGAGTAAATAAATTGTATCTCTCATGTAAATGCGTATATATATATATATATATATATATATATATATATATATATATATACACACACACACGCGCGGACTGTCAATTTATACTTTTATTTACTTAGTTATTTCTAATTAGTTCCATAGTTCCTATTACTATTAGTATGTATGTAGTACTATATACGTTGATGCGACCAATTTGCCCCAACACCAACAATTACAAAATTATTTATTTCTAACCTTTGCTTCAGGAAATATGACGATCCCGTTCGTCAAGCCGCCGCAAGAGGGCGCCAGTCTGTGGGGCAACGTCACGGTGCTTTCGGCAAATGGACATCTCGTTTCCGCGCCAAGCCTAGACACCCGTCCGGCTAGTTTGACCAATGCCCCCGCCGCGAACACCGAACCAAAGGACTATCGATTAGCCGGCTGGACAGCAGCGGACGAATCAACGAAGGACATCGTCGCTGGCACTGACTGCGAGAGTCGCGTCGCGCATGCGCAGTGCGACGACGATGACGTCGTCGACGACGACGACGATGACGTAAACATGTCGTCATCGGACGAGCGTCGACCGAACAGCCGCGTGTCTGACGGCGACGCGTCGGCGGACGGAAGTGGCCACTGCGACGGCGCGGGCGACCGGAAGAAGAAGACGCGCACGGTGTTCTCGCGCAGCCAGGTGTTCCAGCTCGAGTCGACGTTCGACATGAAGCGCTACCTGTCGAGCTCCGAGCGAGCCGGACTCGCCGTGTCGCTCCAACTGACGGAGACGCAGGTGAAGATCTGGTTCCAGAACCGACGCAACAAGTGGAAGCGCCAGCTGGCGGCGGAACTCGAGGCGGCCAACATGGCGAAGAGCGCGCAGGGTCTGATGTCACTTCCGCTTTTGTACGGGGACATGTCGGCGGGGCAGGCCGGCGCGGGGGCGGACTTGCAGGAGGCGGCGGCGGCTGCCTTCCGCCAAGCCCTACCCCCTTACCCCCTTTATTTCCACGCGTCCCCCTATCCGAAAATCTCGCCCATTCGACCGTCGCTTCACAATATTGTATAGCGACAGTGAGTGCATTCCCCGGGGAGGAACGTTTGAGATGTTGTATGCTGTACTTCGGAACGTTTACGGACAGTCGCACAAACGAATCTTTGTTCATCACAGAATGCCATAATATGTTAATTTGTTTCGCTCCACGCGTTATACACTCTGTATATCGTAGTCTAGGCAGAGTCCATATATATATATATATATATATATATATATATATATATATATATATATATATATATATATATATATATATATATATATATACATATATACATATATACATATATATATATATATATATATATATATATATATATATATATATATAAAATTAGTGCGCCTTAAAGGGAATCACCTATTGTATTGTTTAAACATTGTTCATCAAAATACACAAATCTGTGCACAAATTCTCTACATTTTAAATAACAAATTATTTATTAAAACAAATAAAAACAATACATTAAGGAATATATCAGTAAGAAACAGGACGACAATATGTGGCAGCTGTTGATGTATGTAGTGAATTTGTTGTGTGCGAAAATAATGTATATTGCAATTAGTTTTCTGTATACTTGTGTTTATGATAATTATGTTATTTGTGTCATTAAATTTGAACGTGAAAGGCAGATTGTTGTAATGTTTAAACATACGCCATATATTTAATTGCTGTGGGTGTACAACCGCAACAGTTGTGTTGTAAACACGGTGACATAGTTTAAACGTTTTTGTTAAAAAAAAAATAGAAGTAATATATTAATGTTTATTTTGTACAGCGCCATATCCAGAGTGTTTTAGTGCTTACCATAAGATGTAACTATATATAGGAAATACGACCATTTGACTACACAAACACATAAATTAATAACGTTAGTTTAAATGTCAAACTAAGAAATTATGCAATATAAATATACAAAATCTAACATAATATTATATTCCATTACGTTCAAACCCCTATTTAAGAATCACTCAGTAGACCTGACCAAAAGTTTTGAATGTCAACAAAACTACAGATGTATGTCAGAAATCTCTAGTGCATAACTAAATGTTACTGTTATGTGAAACTTGTGCAACGATGTATTTGCAGTAGTCTAGGCAGAGTCCAATTTTGCTTCGACATTGTTGTTTACATGCATTTTAAATAGTGTGATGTAATTGATGTTTACACACGATTCAAAGTAGTACACAACACTACACAAAACAAATGTATTTTAGATCTACACAATTAGGCGAGATAACTGGAGTACTATGGCTTACTCATACATATTAGCTGTTCTTTAAAACACGTTTGGGTAAATATAACCTTTGAATAGGTATCCATGCAAAAAACAAATACTAATAAACTAAATGGTGTAATAATATTATTTTTGTGATTAAAAACAGGTTTGTTGTTTCTATTAACGGTCGCCAAGCGGCGCCACTGTCGCAAGAATAACAAGAACACACCTGTCGCGGGATTAAGGGAGAAGGAATTATTTATCAAGGACGGGAATAACTGAAGAGAATGTAATGTTTCTACCACTCTATCAAACGTATCACAGTCTTATTCATTTGTTGCCAATTCTTTGCGCTTAGATGCTGCAGAAAACCCGAATGTATCATTGCAACCTGGAAAACAAGCGGTTCATTTAAGTTTTACTTTATTTAATAGCTTCATAGTACACCGTGTTTGACGCCATCATCAATGTGCATTGGCATTTGTGAAAAAATATACTCGTGTGTTGAGTGTGCTATTATTACACGTAAGAATATAGATCTTAAAATAGATAAATTAACACCAACAAATGACGCAGTAGTGCAGTCAGATCTGGGCCCTACACACTATACATATTGTCTATCTATTAAGACGATAATTAGATAACCAATTAACTTTCCTCCGGATATCAAAATACTCGTAATATTTCTTTCCGTGATGTAGTGTTCGACTGCTACTTCGCCGAATATGCCACAGGTAGACGATAACCGGAAGTGACGTGTTTGTAATTGGCTTTAATATCTCACATACACAGTTGTGGTTGTATGCATTGCATTGTCTGGTGTTTTGCTCGATGCATGACACATATAGCATGTGGTGGGTGTACCACTGATGCGTTTGATAAGTTCGTCTGAGTTTGTAACTTTGCCGGAAATGACGTCATCCTCCTCTATTCACCGGTCGGGAAATGTTCGCCAAACAGATTCTCGTAAAATCAAACCCAAATGGAA
>OZ024864.1:6904558-6922058 GCA_964017155.1 Oasisia sp. SBJ-2009 | reverse complement strand
TACATATATAATCTGAATAATACAAACATGAAAATTCTAGCAAACATGGTAATAATGCGTATAAATAATAATAAAAGTAGGGTCAGGAGACTCCTCTAAGACCTGGCTGGTCGCTATCGAGGAGCCACCTTTCAGAAAATTTAACTTACAGAATAATTTCTTCATTTAGAACAAATTCTTCAGAAACAGACCAAGATAAAAAGAAAAATCAAGAAAAGAGAAAAATCACCAAACACGCATAATATGAAGATGCTTTTGCGCAGCTGACAAGATTTTTGTATCTCAAGTAAAAGGCTCTGTTTTTAAGTTTTAATACTGAATGAAGTGTTTTAGGTGGTTTCAGATACTTAATTATGCATACATACATAGCAGTTTTGTCTAGTGCATATTACTTCATAACTTTGTAAAAAATACAGTTTAACATAATTTACAAATCCCTGTGTACTATGTGACATAAGTTTTTCTTTCACTATTTCAGGAAGGTTATTTAATAACAGTGGCAAATTATGTCTGAGACATTTCTTTGCAAATTCATGTTTAATTTTATAAGTGTATATTTTATTTTTGTATCTTGTGTCATGACCATGTACCTCACATTTAAACACAAACCTCCAATTTTGTAAATAGCGAGGTAGGTCATTGTGTAGATATTTATAGTAGAATTTTAATTGTTGTAATTTAAGAATGTCATCTACTTTTAATAAGCTAAGTTGTTTGTACAGTGGTTCAGTGTGGGAAATGTAGTTACTCAAAGTAATAATTCTCAGGGCTTTTTTTTGTAATTTTATTATTCTATTTGATTCAAAGCCCCATGCCATGATGCAGTAATTAATGTGTGGCACTATTAATGAATTATATAATATTTTTTTAATATCTAGAGGTAAGATATGTTTCAGTTTGTTTAAGATTCCAATTTTCTTAGAACATGCATTTGATATTTTTTCAGCGTGCTTTTTCCAGTTTAAATTTGTATCTATAATTAAACCCAAGAAATTAAATTCCTTAACTTGATCAATGTTTACATTGTCTATCTTCAGGTTTAATATCTGTATATTTTTCTTTTTCTTTTGAAATATCATAAATTTTGATTTTACTACATTTAGTGATAATTTATTGATTTTGAGCCAATCATTTATCTTAACAAGTTCTTCGTTTATTAAAGATTCAAAATTTTGGTCATGTGTTTTATCACTGAACACATTTAGTGTACTTGACAAAGTTGTGTCGTCTGCATAAATGAGAAAGTTAAACATTTTACTTGCTTGTGCAAAATCATTTATGTATATGATGAATAATAGTGGTCCTAAAATTGAACCTTGAGGTACACCTGTTGTTATTTGTAACATATTTGATTTGATATTGTCAATTTCCGTGTATTGTTTACGATTTTCTAGGTAGCTGCTGAATAAGTTGAGATTAGTTCCATGTACACCGTAATATTTTAATTTATCAATTAATATTATATGATCAATGGTATCAAAAGCCTTGGAGAGATCTAAATATATATTAATTGGTATTTCATCTTTATCCAGTTGTGTTATTATTCTATCTATTAATTCTAATGCCGCATATTCTGTTGAATGTTTCGGTCTGAAACCGTATTGATGATCAAACAAAAGCCTAGAGTCTCTTAAATAAGATGATAATTGTTCAAATATATTTTTTTCAAGTATTTTTGAAATAGCTGGTAGAAGTGATATAGGCCTATAATTACTGAAAACTGTTTTTTCACCTTTTTTATAAACAGGAATTACCTTTGCAATTTTTAGTTTATCGGGGAATATTCCTGTTGTTAATACTTGATTTATTAATAATGTTAAAGATTTGGTTAGTGCTGGTTCAAGAATTTTTAGTAATTTAGTGGAGAGACCATCATATCCACAGCTACTTTTGTTAGGTAAATTTATTATTGTCCGCTTTATAATATCTTCTTCAACGTAGCTAAATGTAAAGTTTCTGTCTACTATTTTATTTAGATAATATGTATGTTCACGAGTGCCTTTATATTTTATATTACTTGCCAGATTACTACCAATATTAGTGAAAAAATCATTAAATTTGTTTACAATTTCTGATTTATCTCTCACAATAGAATCAGAGTCTTTAAAATATTTGGGAAAGGATTTGTTAGTTTTATTTTTAGAAATGATTTCATTTATAGTTTTCCATGTGTTTTTTATATCAAATTTAAAATTATTAAAACATTTATCATAGTAGAGTTGTTTTGCTTTACGAAAACTTGTTTTTAAAATGCTATTGTACGTTTTTAAATTGACCAATAATATGGCATATTTGGAAGATTCAGGATTAGTGAGTTTTATTTGTTTGTAAAGTTTATCTCTGTATCTTATTGAGGTTAGCAGTCCTTGAGTTATCCACGTAGACTTCTTATGCTTGTATTTGTTAAATTTAACTAATTTGCTAGTCATATATTTATCTTTAGCTTGGTTTATTTCATCTATGATAATATTATAATTATAGTTTGGATCAGTATTTGGGTTGGTGTCTAATTTTGTGTATATATCAGAGGAGTGAAGTTCATTTTTTACCTTTAACATAGCCTCTTTATTTTGTACATTAACTTGTATAAATTTTGTAGTATGATCCTCTTTAAGAGTGGTATTCACAAACATAAAGTATGGCTGATGATCAGAAAATTTCTTAATTAGTATTCCTGCTGTACTTTGTAAAATACGTTTTGTTAAATTACAGAAGAAGTTGTCAATAAGAGTACCAGCCCTTGTTGTGAACCTTGTAGGAAGTGTAATTTGGGGGAAGAGACTAAATGAAGTCAACATATCAAAGAAAGTGCTACAGTGTTCTTGCTCATTTATTTGTAACATATTTATGTTGTAATCCCCTGCAAGGATAACACTGTTGTTTTGGTGACATCGCAAAGTTGATAAGACAGTTGAAAATTCATTTATGAATTTGTTATAATTTTCCGTTGAGGGCCTTGGAGGACGGTAAATGTTTCCTATAATGACTGGTTGCGATAATCCTCCTCCAGTTATTTGTATTATTTGACCCTCCCAATGCTCATACGTATTCAAATTCATCTTAACTTCATAATCAAAACGTTTATCTATATATATTAACAATCCACCTTTACTACTGCAGCTTTTCCCTTGTGAAATGCAGTCATATCCAGTTAACTGGATTAATGACAAGTCATCATTTTCAGATAACCAACTCTCCTGGAGGCATATTATGCTGAATTTAAAGTTTGACGAGGATACGTCATTTACATATGCCTCAAGTTCACTAAACTTTGCATTTATGGACTGTATATTTGAACTTAAAATACTTAATTGTTTTCCTTGTTTTTTGGCTAATGAACTAAATGTATCAAAGTCATAATATGATGATCGGCGTATTATTGGCAATTCGTTATTTTCGTCAATAGCATTGCCAATGCTTAAAATATTATTCAGACAATTATTCGAAATACCACCTGTAAACTGGAGAAACGTTTCGTCAGTTACCATTTGTCTGTAATTTAACTTTTTCTAAAGTCAACACATTATCATTGTGCAATAACACTTTGTTTACAGTGTGACAGCAAACCAAAAGAAGAACAAAAAAGCCAACGAGGCTTATAGTAAAAAACATCATGAAATATACTCTACCACCAACAATACAACACAAAAAATCACCATTATATGGTAAAGCATATATAAGAATAATATGTAAAACAAAAAAGTGTAGGGAGCACATATAGAAAGTATAGCCAACTGGCTGGGCTTTCACTTGGTATAACATAATAATTCTCGCATATAGATGATACCATAACGTTTGGCAACGTGCGAGTAATAACAGTAACAATAGATCAAGCATTACGTATATGTCATTAGAAAAAGGAAATACATGTATTTTACCAGTCATCATTTTACGATAAATTAAAGAGCAAAATAATAAAAGAACAAAAAGCATGTGTCCATTTATAGTTTCGCATATTGTCCAGATTGTCACGGTAATAAACATAGAAACAATGTTAAATAACAAAAATAACAAACGACTGACAGACTGGAGGGAATGAACATGTTAATACACAAATATATTTTGAAAATCAATGCACGAGTAGTTAGTTGTCCACTATATATGGAATTATGCGTGCTCATTTTATAAATTTGCAGCCGATACAAATTCATACAATAAATTAAATGACGGCCATTGTTTTCTTTTGATGATGTGATTAAACACATTATTTAACAATATTGTTCGACGACTTTGAGCGTCGTCATATACCGCATTTGTCGTTATTATGTTACAGAGTCAGGCGTCCGAGAACAACATTCTAACCACAGAATAAAGACAGATTTATTTTCCACATTATTTGATCAGATCATTTAGAAATTCAAGAGTAATTTCCAAATCCTTACGTTACATGTAAATTGGTGAAATTATGAAAGAACCGAAGATACATAACTAATATATAACAGGAGGAAGATATGAGTAGCTTCTTTTGATGTGTTTTCTTGCATGTACTTTAATGGAAGAAAACACATCAAAAGAAGTTATTCATATCAAGTGTCTGTACATGTATACATACATGTACATACACTTGAATAACATATAAAGGAAAGATATAATTTGTTTAATAGTATTTTATTTGTTTAATTGTTATGTTTAAGGGACATTGCCAGTTTAGAGACGGATTTGCTAAAAAGTCCGCAATTCGGTGATGGTCGCCACAAATGAGAGAATTTTTATGGAAATAACAAACACTGTATAATATTCGCCGGACCAGTGGGAACGATTTTAAACTTCGACGCCACTGTTAGATGGGATGACGCAACGAACATTAGGTCAACGCCAGTCTCCGGACACCGACCAGCGGGACGTCCGAGCCACGCATCGTAGACTTGACCCCTGTCCAGCACCAAGTAACTAATTAGAGGTCGGTGCGTGATGTCACACCTTGACCATAACGACGTGACGCCGCGAGAATTCTGAGACCGCCGTACAACCCTCTTTGAACTGCCGTTGCTTATCCATTAATTTTCTAAAGTACCCATTCTGCAATTGCTGATTAAGAGCGATCAGCGGCAGTGTTTAGACGCGGCCTTCAAACAGGCCATTGTCTCGTCGACGTTGACGTCCAGCGTTTATCCGTCGCGCGCCAGGCTCGGCCCAAGGCTGAAGCGCCTTCTGATTATTGCGGTGGCGGTGCGGCGTAATCACCGCTAATGCCGCGTCAGGCCGGCAGACAGCCCGTGTAGAAAGAAGATTAAACGATGTCGCCGGATAATTAAGATTGCTGCGGCTAATCCGCGCGCTCAACGCCTTTGAACGACACGCACCGAGTGTCGAGTGTCGAGTGTCGAGTGTCGAGTGTGCGTGTGCGTGTGCGTGTGCGTGTGCGTGTGCGTGTGCGTGTGCGTGTGCGTGTGCGTGTGCGTGTGCGTGTGCGTGTGCGTGTGCGTGTGCGTGTGCGTGTGCGTGTGCGTGTGCGTGTGCGTGTGCGTGTGCGTGTGCGTGTGCGTGTGCGTGTGCGTGTGCGTGTGCGTGTGCGTGTGCGTGTGCGTGTGCGTGTGCGTGTGCGTGTGCGTGTGCGTGTGCGTGTGCGTGTGCGTGTGCGTGTGCGTGTGCGTGTGCGTGTGCGTGTGCGTGTGCGTGTGCGTGTGCGTGTGCGTGTGCGTGTGCGTGTGCGTGTGCGTGTGCGTGTGCGTGTGCGTGTGCGTGTGCGTGTGCGTGTGCGTGTGCGTGTGCGTGTGCGTGTGCGTGTGCGTGTGCGTGTGCGTGTGCGTGTGCGTGTGCGTGTGCGTGTGCGTGTGCGTGTGCGTGTGCGTGTGCGTGTGCGTGTGCGTGTGCGTGTGCGTGTGCGTGTGCGTGTGCGTGTGCGTGTGCGTGTGCGTGTGCGTGTGCGTGTGCGTGTGCGTGTGCGTGTGCGTGTGCGTGTGCGTGTGCGTGTGCGTGTGCGTGTGCGTGTGCGTGTGCGTGTGCGTGTGCGTGTGCGTGTGCGTGTGCGTGTGCGTGTGCGTGTGCGTGTGCGTGTGCGTGTGCGTGTGCGTGTGCGTGTGCGTGTGCGTGTGCGTGTGCGTGTGCGTGTGCGTGTGCGTGTGCGTGTGCGTGTGCGTGTGCGTGTGCGTGTGCGTGTGCGTGTGCGTGTGCGTGTGCGTGTGCGTGTGCGTGTGCGTGTGCGTGTGCGTGTGCGTGTGCGTGTGCGTGTGCGTGTGCGTGTGCGTGTGCGTGTGCGTGTGCGTGTGCGTGTGCGTGTGCGTGTGCGTGTGCGTGTGCGTGTGCGTGTGCGTGTGCGTGTCGGTCGGTCGGTCGGTCGGTCGGTCGGTCGGTCGGTCGGTCGGTCGGTCGGTCGGTCGGGCGGTCGGTCGGTCGGTCGGTCGGTCGGTCGGTCGGTCGGTCGGTCGGTCGGTCGGTCGGTCGGTCGGTCGGTCGGTCGGTCGGTCGGTCGGTCGGTCGGTCGGTCGGTCGGTCGGTCGGTCGGTCGGTCGGTCGCCAAACATTCTCTTGGCGGTGCTTTTCAAACGCCGTTTTACACCGTTTCGCTGCGGTGCAGTTTTGCTTGATGTGCCCTATTAAATATCACATCAAATCATCCTTTCTAAAAAAATTGTAATTTCGCAATCACATTAAATGGCGTGCCAAACAAGTGCCAACTACCACTTGTGAACATGATCTATACGACACGACGCACAATCAGCGCGATCGGTCTGAGATGAAAGTGGTTTAGCGGCGGTAACAAATGGTCCGTCCAACCGGTGACCCACCGTTTAGCCGCCCCCCTTGTAGTGACTGTCACTGATACCCTGGCCTGTCACAATACAATGACACGGGACACAATTAACATTAATCATTTGCTTAATCACGACCAACTATAAGCATTAATAATATGAAGTCACTTATGTATTCATTAGCGATGTAACGTGATGAACATTCTGCGGGTGTTGGCCCAACAAACGTCTCCAAATACATCCGCCCCGTGCTCGCCGCGCGCTCATCTTAATGCTATAAACATATACATTTTGACCTGTTTTGACTGTCACCAAAAGACTCAAACTACACCACTAAAACCATAGATATATTGCACATCCGTTGAAGTTACCGAATATATCCAACTGCATCGCAATTACAGGCTAATTATATATCAATCCCAACCAGAAATGTTGGGTATTCAGTCATAACACCCCCCCCCCGGGATGCAAAGCCTTTGCTGGTAAACCGATATTACTATGCATAATAATGAAATTTATATTGGTTGCGTAAATTAAGGTGTTTTGCTTAAACTAGCGAAAGCTGGTGATCGCAAAATGTAAAAATATAATACTAAATATATATTTACATGTGACACACACACGCACGTACGCACACACAAATACGTACGCACACACACGCACGCACGCACGTACGCACATACACACACGCACGTACGCACACACACACACACACACACACACACACAAACACACACACACAACACACACAAACACATATATATATATATATATATATATATATATATATATATATATATATATATATATATATATATAAGCATATACTATTTTGTGACTATCTTAAATGTTGTAACAAGAAAGTAGGGGGAATACAATATAGTAATGAAAAGTAAAATTGTACTAGAAAAAAATGTATTACGAAAGAGACGAACGGAAAACTAAAATATATAATTTGCTAGAGACAATGGGAAATGGGGAAATGAAGGAAAGTAAAACATAGCGTAAAAATCACATATTTGGGGTCGTTAGTAATTGTCAACAGTTTCCGAAGCGTACAAAGGAGTACTGTTTTCTTTACCCCGCGGGTCCTCCCCAAAGAGTACACTAAGTGGTGATTGTTGTCACTAATATGTACCAACAACAGCAAGTAGCCTACAACAGTTGTTAAACGTACGCATCCATCCTGTCTTGCACAGGGTTTGTACGCTTCGGAATATGTTGACAATTGTGAACGACCTCTTAATTAGGAATACAACATATTTAATATTGATTGTTAAATGTCAACAAAATAATTATGTAATTTTCTTAGCATATTTGTCAACAGGGTTTACGTCTTTCCAAGTGTCATCCTGTCTCAGTTGTGCTGTTCCTTTTATTGTTAGAGTTCACTAACATTAATTTATTCATTTAAATTGAATCAGTTTGATATGTCAATCAATGCTTGAATATTAGGAGTATATATGCATTTCAAACAAATAGCGCGTTGATGAAAACAATACTTTTATAATGTATATTGTATAAGATAGTAATACAAATCTCCTGGTATGTTGTCCGTTACGTGTGTTCGTGTTACTCTTTTCTTACTAAGAATTCGGTGAGTATACATATAAATACAGTATCTCGTTACTGGTCAGTGGCATACACAATGTCTTTAGCAATTATGTGAGTACAAAATGACGCTCTACTGGTCAATCAAGAATCCAGACGACCCGTCATTGATCAACTTCTTAGACGATATACCGCTCGCCAGACGGCAGCACTTGTTCGGCGTTGTCACTGCCACATGCATCAGGAAACCGTGTTATATTCTGTAACAAAAGATAACAATTTAACAATTTTATTAAATATTTGGTTACAATCATAAATCCATTTTAAGTATAAATTATATTGTTATTCGGCACTAATCACTTACAGTTAACTATTTGGTACATTTTAATTAAAGTACTAATACATGATGCGCGATTGATGACAAGTGACAAAATTGTTGACAGCGTGACATCGACTTGTCGTAATTCCCACGAATACTCCTACACGAGCTTACTTATTTCTTATTTTAACTGACAAAACAAAGTTATTTATTCATAACTATTTCGGGACATTTTATTGCCCAATAAAGACTTGTTTGACGGAGCGTGTTTTTGTGTATCCACCCACCCACCCACCCGTCCAACCTCCCACCCGCGTACAGTCATGTCCACTGTGATTACGGCCAACAGTTCACGTGTGTTCCCACGCGAGTAATTAGGAGCGTGGAGTGGCCGTCAGACGGGCCGGTTGCTTTCGTAGTCTGACAGTCGACGAGGTGACTAGATTGTTTGTCTTGGCGACACAATTGTACGCCGGGGAAAACGTTTACGTTTCATCGCTGCGTGGTCGGCGCCGTTGGGGGGCGCTTCTGGGTCACCAGGGGGCGCTTTCCGGGTCCAGGTAGATTACGATTTGCTTGGACGGGTGGATGGATGGTTGATTCTTAAAATATACTCTATATGGGAAGATGTTGGATGGGAAGACATCGTATACATATGAGAAACTGGTGGGATATATGAGGAAGGACGGACGGACGGACGGACGGACGGACGGACGGACGGACGGACGGACGGACGGACGGACGGACGGACGGACGGACGGACGGACGGACGGACGGACGGACGGACGGACGGACGGACGGACGGACGGACGGACGGACGGACGGACGGACGGACGGACGGACGGACGGACGGACGGACGGACGGACGGACGGACGGACGGACGGACGGACGGACGGACGGACGGACGGACGGACGGACGGACGGACGGACGGACGGACGGACGGACGGACGGACGGACGGACGGACGGACGGACGGACGGACGGACGGACGGACGGACGGACGGACGGACGGACGGACGGACGGACGGACGGACGGACGGACGGACGGACGGACGGACGGACGGACGGACGGACGGACGGACGGACGGACGGACGGACGGACGGACGGACGGACGGACGGACGGACGGACGGACGGACGGACGGACGGACGGACCTGCAGCAAACAAAATTATTTCGCTAATCATAAAAGGAAACAAAACAAATTCATCGTTGGAGCATGGAACCGCAGAGCATTTATGGTGAAGCCAACGTGGATAGTCTTCACAAAGATTCAGAACCCAAGGTCGGGTATCGACGTTCTCCAACAACTAGGCCACTTTCACCGATATCACTTCCCGAGCGATCTCATTAGTTACCTGTTCTTCATTCGCATTCGAAATTAAACAATAATAAAGCGACCCTCCGCTCTAAGCTGACAATAGGCCGACGACGTAAAGCAAACACCGTCGACCACCGACCTAAGGTAAACAGTCGTCCTCTTTCACGGAGACCTCCGTCTGCAATCGCAGTTAAGCAATTATTTATTTTTACCTAGCTGACCGTGGACGGGAGAGGGTTTAATCTTCCCCGGGGACAATCCGGGGTAACACGATCACCGTTTCACGTCGCTGTGATTGTGTCGCTCCGTTGACCCCGTGTGACATCCCGGAAGGACGACCATTACAAAATGATGACGACAAAAGCTGGCACGTCACAGAACCCTCTCGTCGAATCCACCTCGTTGATTCAACGACGCGTAATTGTTATAATTCCGGCCCGACGCCCGCTGCCGTGGCTATCCACTGACATCTCGTGACGAGACGTAGCGGGAGACAAAGGGATCGAGTAATGTGCTTTATCTCTGAGACAGCGACGTGATGTCATCGGGAATTAGCGCACTTACTAAACACTCTCTTTAAGGTATGAGACCACTTACCGTGTGATTCATTTTCAAATCGTTATAGCATAATTTTGAAGAACCCCGACAATGAAACATCGACGTGTTTGAAATCTGTGGCTTGCAAAATATATACTTAAAATTATGCAATGCAAATAATTGTAAACACACTATTGTTGCTATGATTGTTATGATGTATTATAATATATTATAATATATTATTATCATAATTATTAATTACTATTACTACTATATATTATTAATATTATTAATATTGTTAATATTATTAATAGTATTAATATTATTACTATCATTATTACTGTTATTATTAATAGTAGTAATGACATTACTACTACAATTACAATGAATATTACTACTAATAGTGCAGTAATTAATGTATAAATGCTAAACAGGTTAATAAATAAAATATAATATTGCATAATACAGTTCAGACAGATAAATAAAATAAAATATATTGAACTCAAGCATTGGGAGGTGTTTTCTATCCCGGGAGATTTCACAAAACTCCTTCAGAAGTAATTATAATTGAAGTCTTCTTCGATTAAAATTAACTCAGTTAATCTTTTTCACATTCAGATATATGTGCGGTTTTCGAAACCGTTTATGTGATCATTAATTTAAACAAGACCTAATTATATTGGTTTGCGTATGGGTACAATTACCTCTTGCTCGTGGAGTATAATATTAATATCCAAATTATCCAGACAAAATATTTTTTGGGAAGACGGAATCTATTCCAATTTGAAATATATAAAAATCAAGACTAGTTGCTACTCATAAGTCCTCTTTGACGATTTGATCGAATGATACGCCCAATGTAATTAGGTATATTTTGTGCATGTTCCCGTGACCAGTGTACGTGCAATCTAACCATTCCAAAATGTGACCAATGTCTAGAACCTTTCATAGTATTTGACTAAGTTATCTGGATCATACTGCAAATATTCTCGATCTCCATACCAACGGTTGTGTTTCTTAAACTGTTGCTTACAAAATTTGATCAATGTAGCAAATAAAAATACAAAGCAGTTCAGCTGCGTATCTCAAAACTTGGTGCCGTCTGATGTAACACTTGCGTTAGAGTACAGTAGTTATTTACGAAAACAATTAAACTCAAATAATTGGATCGAGTGTTTTAAATGGGCTAGCTATACATAACGTTGAAAACACAATTACTGCGCTTCTTTTATCAGCAATTTAAAATACTCATCCCATCAGTTTAATAGTTTGATTATGTTCTGTAATAAAGGTTTTCGTCATTGATGTTTCTTGTAAGTTACTCTTAATATTATACTAGAAGTATCACTCTTACACAGCGCGAGCAATAGACAGTCCTTGGATATATTCAGAGCGTTGTACTTCTTGGAAGACCTGTACAATATATCGCACATTCCTGTCAACATTTAAGTTTTATATATGTGTGTTTATTTTTCTATAGCAATTTCCTGCGAGTCAATTCAAAATGTTCGTCTTGAACAACTCTCTTCCGTTATCGATAAAACGAGGTGTCGTACAACTAAAAACAGCTCACAGTGCATTTAACGCGAAGCGATTAAAAGTAATGCCGGGTCGCACAAATGCCCTATCTCTTTAGACATTAGACTGAAGAACTTAGCGTTTAATCATCTCCGTAGGCCGTCTAATAATTGCAGGACAAATCGCGTAAAAGTCGGGTAGTTATCGGGTAAGCACGTCGTCGCTCTGTCTACCCTACTGACATCCACCATTCCGCCACAATCGCCTCATTACTACCACTGTCATTGCGATTCTAATCGGCCAATTTCTCCCCGCTGTGGGACGAAGCGACCGTCCAATCGTGCGTCGGAACAAATTGACCAACTTGTATGTTTTGCGGTAATTCCGTCGGTAATTCAATCGACCGCTCGCACACACCGCTAACTGGCGGAAGCGGCGATAACTGACCGATGTCCTTTTGTTGGCGCCCAGCCGCAGCGACCGAATGACTCGTTACCTTATTAAAGGTGAGAGCCATTAACAGGTATTGTGTGTTGTCTCCGTCGCGTAAATAGCTCCCCGGAGAGTGTGAACAGTGCCGAAACATCGCTGAAAGAAGCGAACAAAGCGACTAAACCGTCTTGTCTAGTCGCTGTCTCGCTCCCGCGGTGTCTCGGCGTGTGGGCGCGCCACCCAGCGGTCGACGGCGTCACTGACGGCCATGATCATTCCGGATCGTCGCTTCTCTCTCTCCAGGCTCGCGTAATTGCATTTGTCAGCGGGTCGCCTGCCGCGGTTTAAAAGTACGTCTGCTCGTTTTTCTTGTACAACTGTTCTGCGTAGAAGAACATTTAATGTGAATGTGTTGAAATGCTTCGCAACGAATTCTATGTAATAGGTTTATAGGTTTATCGCACGCATCATCGACATTCGCAAACGAAAAGTTGTCAAATTATATTTAACCAGCGTGGTTCATTAAATTACAGTTGAACAGTTAAAGTCAATTTGTTCCAATGTGTAGAATTTACGTTTCATTACACGATTTTATTATACACAAATTGTACGGAGTTTGAGCTTTAAGATTACATTTGTTTTACAACTATTACGCTTAAAACGCAACAAATGGCTGGCGATGCAAGCTGACTCTGTAGCAATATAAAAAATAATTCTAAGAATATACATATACAAGACAAGTTCCAATAAAATAATTACTCTTATACACTATGATACAGTTGTTTTAAAACATCATAAAAACTGGTCAAATAACAAAAAATTTGCTTTATTGGTAAAACAAATTACCGGCGTCTGTTGAGTGACAGAAATAAGATACATGTAACAATTGAATAACCTGTGTAGCACAATTGAGTATTTTAGTACTTTGAAATTACAAATATTTTGTATTAGGACCATTTCTAGTCGTATACATTTCTGAAGTTTCCTGTTGGTTTCTAAATGGGTCACGGACAACGCATGATGCAGATGTAAAATACGACCTTTCTCAAAACACAGTAATACAGAACATACTTCCACAATGTAAATTGTTGACAATATCGCACGACACAACATGTATTTGTAGTGTTGTAACCGTGCGTTCTCACTTTACGGATATTGTGAACGGTTGTTGATTAAGTTTCAATAACGTAGCGTATTGCAAATAACGATTACATTTTTCAACACTGCACCGAAGTACAAAAACTGCCCTTGGCTGAGTACAGATTTCACGTATACTGTGCTTGTTACATTTTTATCAATTAATAGAGCTTATATGGCTACATAATCAAGATAATATTACATGATAAATGTTCACATTAATATTCTTGTAAAAGACTTGGTTGTGTCCGACTTCTGCAATGGTTAATATATAAGTAGCCCTACCACAACATTACTGCAAATACATATCGATTGCGTATGTCAGACGTTGAATATATATTTCTTTTCTTTTCCACATATACAACCAGCGTAGAATGAACTCAATTATCATTGTGTTCAACCCATCAGTCTACTGACCCTTTCATGTATTACGGAGTACCAGGCAACATTTCCCGTGAAAGAACTACATTTATAGAAACAAACTTATTAATTATGACAACAATAAAGGAAATGCGAAGTGTGTATATACTAAGATACTATACTATATCTGCGTAACGACTAACTACTGTTAGGAAAACTCGTGTCCATGTGATAATTCTTCATGTATTTATGTATATAAGTATAGCATATCTACCAAATGGAGAGAGAGAGGGAAGGGGAAGGAGAGAGATAGGAGAGGGGAGAGAGGGAGAAGGAGGGAAAGAGAGGGAGAAAGGGCGGGAGATACAACGAGATAGGAAAGGGAGAGAGGGAGAGAGGGAGAGAGGGAGAGAGAGAGAGAGAGAGAGAGAGGGGGAAAGGGCAATAAGGGAGAGAGAGGGAGCGAGAGAGGGAGAGAGAGAGAGAGAGAGAGAGAGAGGGGGAGGGAGGGAGGGAGGGAGGGAGGTAGGGAGGGAGGGAGGGAGGGAGGGAGGGAGGGAGGGAGGGAGGGAGGGGAAGAAGGGAGAGAGAGAGAGGGGAGAGGGAGAGGCCCACCACTCTGTGAGTTCATGATAGGTTACAGTTTACCCCCTGTGTTGGATCTATTACGCCTCCTGTCATAGTCACGGAGCAAACGACCAACAGCGTCTAGCGTCCCTTCCGAAAGACAAATACAAATATGGTGTGAACGAAACTGGCTAGGTTTCAAAACGGCGACAGGAAGACTCAAACTATCGTCCCCTCGATTAACAGACCGGCGTTCTACCGCGCGACTACCGCGCCCCACTTAATATACAATTAGTTACCATGGGTTCCTCACAACCCTACAGCATATTCCGGAATCGAAGCAAATTTCCCGTAATTCAACACCCGCCACCGTCCGAAAAGACAGTTATTACTTCATTCCCACAGGACCGAACTTCCTAGGCCAAACAATAGGCTCAATATATCATCTCAAATCGCCGGAATTTCAAAAATGAAAAGCTGACAGGTATTCTAAGTCAATGGACGAATCTTCTCGGCGTCAAGTCAACGCTCCTTTCGTCTTTGCGCCAATGCCCAATCCCGCCCACGCCCTTGTGCATCTGGTTGACCCGCTCTCTGAATGACCCACGGTAATATCACCGTCAATGGCGTCTACACTCAAACTCAGTCTCCGCCAACAATCACATCGGAGTCCTACAAGGAGACGTGTCACACACACCCCAATGCAGCTGTCTCCCCCTACACGCCCATATAAACCCTGCAACGCCAATGGCGTACCAAGGTGTTCGAATCACGCCGGGCAGATGAAAGAGTGCGACACTGCGGCTGCAGGCGGGCGCCTAGCTCCGCCCGAGTCTGTCGTCTGCTGAAAGGACAAATGCCGCGAAAACGACTTTCATGCAGCTTACGTCACTGCGTGTTGCCATACAGCTAATTAATGCGCTTCAATTGGATAATTCCCGAGGCATTGTCGATAAACGTGTATGTCTAGTTATTGCCTACTGATCACCGGCTTAAAGTGATTGAGAAATTTGAAAGTTAACGTGCTTAGTGACAATTGGCAATTGATTAGAACGTTGTGAAATATACGGTTAACATTTTAACGGAATGTTAACCGTATATTTCACAACGTTCTAATCAATTGCCAATTGGATTTAACATTATTTATGATCATGAAATAGTAAACTGCATCCATGAACTATTTTAGGTTTCAAGATTACACGCTCTGAATGTTTCACGGGTTTATGACGTTGTCGCGTTTATATTAATTTTATCCGGGCGTAATATTTTATCCGTGTGATGTTTATGCGTATACGTAAGAGAATAAAACATTATATTTGGCGCCAGTTGATGAGGCTGTGATCAATACTATCCAGTAATTAAATATATTTCGTTTGTTGTTGAAACACGAGTGTTATAATGAAAGTATAGTATTATAATTAGGTGTTTCAGATTTGGAACCAACCACAAGAGTGACGTTACGTGACGTCTGCATGTGGAAGAAACTGTTTTACGACTGAACTGTTTTATAATGTATTCTCATAAACATCACCGAGATCAAAAATAACGCTCGGATAAACATAAGCGCGACAATCGTAGTTGGTGCTAAATATTAATGCCCCTATAGATATGTGCATGCGCAGAAACGTTCGTCGGATATTATTTGATCCACGGAAAAATTTAAAGTCCATTCCGAAGAAACAAGTACGAAGCACTGAATGCGTTCGCGCTTGGGATGAATATGATTTCATAAAAACACATACCGGTGGCGAAACCGAAATCTAAAAAGGCAGTTCCAAATCGGATCAACACGTGAGCATTGGTAGGCGGCATTCACTATAATTATCATATCTGTATCGAAATGTGACCATAAGTTGGTCTTTAAAGCTCCTCCTCCGTGGCAAACAATATAAAGTATCGATGAAATGAATACAACAAGTTGATTATATTTATTGATTACGAATATTCCCGCGATTTAGAACAGATAAAGCAGCTGTTAACGACATTCACATAATAGTATCATGTGTCGTAGGCCTCTCAACATAATGTTAATGCATTGGTTCTTGTTTCTTTCAAACGATCGAACTCTCAACAGATATTGCTTCCTTAGTGAACTTTCCCACGGGGCATGTTAGCGTTTTGTCAGATTATTATATACCGGCGAAAAATCTGAAATTTCCATAAAGTCACCGCAAGCATGTCACTGATATGCTGATAAAATTTCGTAAAAATCACAAACTTAGCACGTTTTTCTGCATTTGCATGGTCACGTCAACAAAAATGGCTAAACATCACTACGCTAACTACACTCTGCCTAACACACCTCACTACACTGCAGATACTAATTTCACATAATTTCTTTTTCAAAATTTCAAATAATACAATTCATATGGCATTCGTATGGGTCAAACCAGGAAGTGCAACTGTGATCTGACCTCTATAGTGCCTGTGTCACGTGGTCAGTAACACGGCCAAGGTCAGTACAAAGCAGTTGACAAGAACTTAATTTAGCAGTAAAGTTCACTGTATACGAAGATATGTGACACTATAGACCCGATGATCGTTTTCTCATATGGCGCCTGTTTGTCGTTTTCCGCGAAACAAAGCCCGTCTGTAAGTCTAGCAGCATGTAATCAGCCACTTAAAATTCTAGTAACGAAATCCCGTAATAGCACTTTAATGTTAAAATAACATCGAAATCCTCTGTGTCCTCGCGGCCAACACGCCACGCTGTCCAGCGACCTGCACCAGGGATTCGAGAGGACGGATTATCTTTTCATTTGGCTCGCTCAAGTGTGAAACGCCATTAACGTAGCTAAGTTGACGTTAAGCGAGTTTAATCAACGTTCGGCCAATGGCGCGTGTGATCTCGTTTTTATAGCACGCTACGTCGGCGGCTGCCAGAGCTGAGACTGGCATCAAGAACTGTAATCGACGGCGTCGCGACATGCACTGGCGCCAGATTCTTCGTTTTCGTCAACCGAGCGTGTAATCAGCGTCGCTTACTGACCGCGGTTGCTACTTACAACTTGCACCGTCATGTCGAACTCGGACAGTGGATCGGTGGAATTAATATTTGGTAACAACG
>OZ024864.1:6889558-6897058 GCA_964017155.1 Oasisia sp. SBJ-2009 | reverse complement strand
TTGAGCGGTAACGTTGTGAGGCAATGACGTCACACCACAACATTTATACTGAATGTTGAGCTGTAACATTGTGATGCAGTGATGTCACATCACAACATTTATACTGTATGTTGAGCTGTAACATTGTGATGCAGTGACGTCACATCACAACATTTACACTGTATGTTGAGCTGTAACATTGTGATGCAGTGACGTCACACCACAACATTTATACTGTATGTTGAGCGGTAACATTGTGATGCAGTGACGTCACACCACAACATTTATACTGTATGTTGAGCTGTAACATTGTGGTGCAGTGGTGTCACACCACAACATTTATACTGAATGTTGAGCTGTAACATTGTGATGCAGTGATGTCACACCACAACGTTTCTACTGTATGTTGAGCGGTAACATTGTGATGCAGTGATGTCACACCACAACATTTCCTGATTTTTCATTAAGATTCAGGAGGACGCACAAAACTACATAAATACACGCTATATAGTTCATGCTAAATATCACATGACTTTACAATGAAACGATCTCTGTATATTTAGTTTCACCTTTGGCTAATCGTAAACAGGAAAGCCCATCTGAAGCACGTTCACGTTTGCGGCTCCAGTGACATTGTAATGCTCGGGTCGGCTACCTCCAGACCGACTGGAGAAATATGGTCAGCTTTCTAACGTGACCTTTAACAACCTGAGTTGGAGCAATATAAATGCAGGTCTCAGCAACACCTGACAATGGCGTTTTTAAAAGGTCGAATATGAAATACTAGCAACACTCATTTCTGAAACAGTTCGTATTATATATAAATGAGATAAAATGTAAAATGTAAAACACATGTAATGCTTTTAAAAATAAAAATAAACATATAGTTCAATGCATTGAAACAAACTTTTCTGTTTATTGTTTCCGTGACCCAATTGTTTAATTTTTTCGAAAACTAGCCAAGTAAATCAATGATGTTTGGAGGAAAAGGACGTCACCGCTTGAAAATGTGATCTAGACACACGCAAGCGCGCACATACGCACGTACACATGCACGGACGCACGGACGCACGGACGCACGGACGCACGGACGCACGGGCACACGGGCACACGGACACACGGACACACGGACTCACGGACACACGGACACACGGACACACGGACACGCGGACACGCGGACACACGGACACGCGGACACGCGGACACGCGGACACGCGGACACGCGGACACGCGGACACACGGACACACGGACACACGGACACACGGACACACGGACACACGGACACACGGACACACGGACACACGGACACACGGACACACGGACACACGGACACGCGGACACGCGGACACGCGGACACGCGGACACGCGGACACGCGGACACGCGGACACGCGGACACACGGACACACGGACACACGGACACACGGACACACGGACACACGGACACACGGACACACGGACACACGGACACACGGACACACGGATACACGGACTCACGGGCGCACGGGCACACGGGCACACGGAAGCAAGGACGTACGGACGCACGGATGCACGGACAGACACACAGACACACAGACACACAGAGTAACATTGTTTTATAATATACATTGTATATAGTTCCGTGACATTCACGATGCTTCAAAGCGATAGTCTTCTTATACTCGCGGTATCAAGTTGATGCCGCAGACACATAGCGAGGAGACAACTCCTTCAATTATACTGCATATAACCAGTGCCTACAGCCACCATCTCAAGTATAGTGTTGAATGCACCGAAGCATTGGAGAGCAAACGAAACACCCCACGCACAAAAGCGACTGTCCGTCGGTTTCAGGTGGTCAGATCGCGTTATCGGTGTCGTCTGAGGTATTCGGACGCCAGGCTGACCACAAGACGTATCGCGTGAGCAAAACGACGTCAGCGATGATACGACACTCACCGTATCGACGTTACGCCCGTGAACGTAAGACACCTTCCACGAAAAGTGACAAAACAACAACTGAAGAGAGCAATCACGCCTCATGTTCAGTACGTCGATCTATGGTACGTCGATCTATGGTACGTCGATCTATGGTACGTCGATCTATGGTAGCCGACGGCAATCTACTGGCGTGTTTTCAGTTATGCCGATAGTCTGACATTTATCGCAAAAATAAAGCACGCTCATCTTCTTTAAGCGTGGCAGCGCGATAAATGATCACGCATTGGTACAGTTATTACAGTTTAGTTTATATAACAATCGCTAAGTTTTGCTTTGTACAAAGATGGAATTTTGTTTCATAAAAAATGTAAGAGTTGTAACATGATAAGAGTATTTGCTGATTTAAAAAAAAATAATCGACCGCCCGCCCGCCCGCCCGCCCGCCCGCCCGCACGCACGCACGCACGCACGCACGCACGCACGCACACACACACACACACACACACAAACAAACAAACAAACAATACATCCCTGGAACTGGACCAAAATAGCCTAAATGTTGACCGGAGCATGTTAGCGGGAATTGCCTGTACTTTACCTACACAAAAATGCATTAGCGCCCTCTGACGTAAGATGAAGGCACTATGGAAATGACTATGAAAGTGAAACTGAAACAAGTCGACACAAAACGAGGAATGGCTTGACAAAGAACTCAATCCATAACCAGCGCAGCTGCGTGCACCAGCGCGGGTTATACGGTGTACCGTCGGAGTAGTCGCAATTATGTAAAATTATAATTGCTGCTGTCTTTCCGTCGGTGATTCTCGGTGGCATAATTCGGCGAGTTGACGTGACGGTGAATGCACGTGAGCTTATGACAGCGCCAAGTGAGCCAAATCCCGGAGGTCGTTGAAATGACTGTCACTTTCATAGACGAGTGCTTGTACGCTGTTATCGTCAGTGCCTGCCGAGACCTGAGCCATAGGCTGGGGGTCGTATCAATGTTGTATTTTAATATTATTGAACATATTATGTTTCTTTCGCTGCTTTAATGTAATACATAATACATTTGCATGCTGTCATTGATTATGTTTAGGTCTACACGAATGATGTCTTAAACAGGTAACCTATGTTTTCAGAAGGTAGACTTTATTTGTTTTAATGTTAGAAAGATGTTACCTTTCTTTAGGAAATATGAGAATGTCGAAGTGAGTGACCGCAATTTCGAGATGATTGTATTAGCCAGGATACCCCATGGCTATTGAACTTGTAACGAACTGCTCTGACGTCACAGTCGGTTGTCACGCTGGTTTGAAGCAGTCGAATTATGAATGCAATGACCGCGGAATTGCGTCGTGGCAAAATAATGTTAGGTTTACTTATGTAATTTGTCGCGTCTTCATACAATACAAATCTAAGCTTACAATAATCACTTTTATTCTCCGATCGTGACGGTGAATATGTACTGTTCGGCTGTGCGGCCAATAGCTCGGCGCTGAATATTTAATGCGTGCGTAATAAATAGTGCAATCGTCGAAAACCGCCAAGAAACCGCGGTCCCAGCGCGCGCGTTGCTAAGTGGCGGACGTCAGACGTATGACATCACAACGAACTGACGTTAAGCGCTCGACGTCGGATCTATGACGTCCGGCGGGACTTCGCTATTACGCCACACAACTCCACTCATAGGGCTGCCAAATGAATTCGCGAGTATCCCCCCTAATTTGCGGCCAGTTGCGTTTGAACCGCTGTTATCGAGAAATGGTGATTAAGGATCGTGGTAAAATCGGCTGTCGCGTACGATTACGCCGGCCCGCGCAGAGCCGTGTAGATGTCGACTCGTGGGACCCCGAACTGCCGTAAGCCGCCACAGATCGCCGGCGTTAAAGAGCGCTAATTTGCTGAAGCGTATTCGTGGCTGAGCGTGCAGATTATTGCGCGCTTTGCCGCTCGCGTTTCTGTAATGCACGACTAACTGGCGACTAGTGCTTATTGGACAACCTTATCGATTAACGGGCAGTGTCAACAACTCTGTGTGTGTGTGTGTGTGTGTGTGTGTGTGTGTGTGTGTTGTGTGTGTGTGTGTGTGTGTGTGTGTGTGTTTGTGTGTTTGTGTGTGTGTGGGTGTGTGTGCTGTGTGTGCGTGAGCGTGAGTGTGTGTGTGTGTGTGCTGTGTGTGTGTGTGAGCGTGAGTGTGTGTGCGCGTGTGCGTGTGCGTGTGCGTGTGTGCGTGTGTGTGTGTGTGTGCGTGCGTGGTGTGTGTGTGTGTTTGTGTTTGTGTTTGTGTTTGTGTTTGTGCTTGTGCTTGTGTTTGTGCGCGTGCGCGCGCGCGTGCGTGCGTGCGTGTGTTATCGCGCACGCCACTACGAGCACGCACGACATCACCACACCTCGCCACTCTCGACACGCAGCGCGCGATAAATCTCTCGTCGCCATCAACAAAACACGGGCGCCGCCCCCCGCGTCGTCATCGCGTCCCACATCGCCATCACCTGCCCGCAGACAACGCCACACCACCAGGTGATGAGGCGATCACGTAAGAGCGTCCACGGTGGCCGGAGTGAGTGGACACTCATTTGTCCGAGCGACTGACCAACACAAAAGCCGGCAACACCGGCGACTGACCGCCGTGTGCGTCCATTATGACTTGGCCAGATGCTTCAGCACGCACGCGTGACTCGACGGGAAAACAAGTCAACTCGCTTACAAAGCTAAGGGCCTAATTTATTTCTCCGTGAAATTGATAGGTAATTGCAAGTGTGTGCACGAACATATTGTGGCACAGGAGCGGGGGAGACGTAGGGGTAGATGTAACCTGATACTAAACTGGCAATTATTGTTATTGCACCAGAAAGCGGGATAACAATTCCACAATATGGCCGCTCGAAGAATACACCAAAGGTCACTTGAAGACTGCGCCACAATGGCACACGTATATATATATTGGACCACAAGATCACACGAAGAATACAACACAATGTATCCATGAAAACTACACCACAACATCACTGGAGGTCTGCGTCAATAGGTGTCACTCGAAGGTTTAGACCACAGCTTACCATGAAGATTGGAACACAAGATCACACGAAGACTGCATCACAGGGTGACCCGAAGTCTACACCATAGAGCCACTCGAAAATGGCACTACAAAGTCACATGAAATTGCAAAACAAGGTCACAATGAAGTTGTACCACAAGGTCACAGGTAGACTACACCACAAGGTCACAGGTAGACAACACGACAATGTCTCAAGAAGACTCAACTATAAGCTAGGGAACACGAAGTTTGGATCGCAAGATTGCGAAAAACGATACCAACCAATGTTAACGTGCCACGGTAATAAATACTATATATACATAATAATAATAATTCTTATTATATTTATGATTATAATTATTATTGCTATTACTATAGTACAGCTTCTAAAGCGCCTAAATCCTACGCCAAGCTCAGTACGATAGGGTCAGTCGATCTCAGAGTCAATAAATAATTTCAGTTGTTTTGAGATATCGGACAGGGAGCCAATGCAGAGACTTAAATGCGGCATAGTCACACATCTTGCTAAGCCGTTTTTAACACTTTAAGGCAATGTTTTAAGACAGAAAAGATAACATTAGTCAAGTCTACTAATGCTAAGGGCAATTGCAATAGTTTTTGAAAGAGGCAAATAACGACGAATACGTCGTAAATCACAAAATAATAACACGTTCGACAAATCTGAGAAAATTGTTCTCTATAAAATTAAAGTTGTCGTCATAAATTACTCCTAAATTGCGAATTGAAACTGCACGCTTAACATGCTGACTAAGTAGGGGTGTAGGGAACCACGGTGAACATGTCGTCAAGAGAGTTCTAAGTTGCTACGATGAACAATTACCACCAGTAGACAAGGATACATACATGTGTAATCCCGTCTGCATAAAGATGATAATCCAAATGATGACTATTAATAACTGAACTCAAAGGAGTTACGTGGAAGACTGAACATCCTATTTTTACGATTTATGGCATGTTAATTAACGTTTGGACATTTGAAAATATTTCAATATGTCAAACGGTTTAAAAACAGTTTGAAAAAAACATTCGTTTAATATTTTATTAATAAAGAATACCAGGTTTATCATTCTTCCAACAGAAATGAGATCATCAGCTCTTTTTGAAGACACTTCTCGCGAACGCGTCACTATATAGACAGCTTTGTCGAATCATTTATTTATAACTCTTCTCAAAAGTAATCAAGTGATAAATTGAAGGCCTGAACTTCCATCTGGCTCTGGCGAGAAGCCGGCGCCTGCTTTTGTGAACAACCGCACTTGAAGACAAATTACCAGCTAAACATAGTACAAAGAAACTGTTTTTAAATGTTAAAGCTGCGCCCTTAACCGGCGGCTCTGTGCAATACGCGTCGTGTTTATTTTGACGTGTGAACTGTAAAACATCACCCATTACTCGGTTGTAGTAAAAAATTAGTACGTTCGGTTAAATGGCCAAAATATTAATTGATTTTGGTGGCTTTACTGGTAACTTGCCAAAGATAATTATTATGGTGACAACATTTCCACCACCATCCATCCCACTGACTGGTTTGGTGGTATGTTTACTGGAAGTACTCAGAAAATAGAAAATGCCAATACAGAAATGCGTCCATATCATAGCAGTCTCGCGTATTCACGTGGCATGGTCATTGTTGAACACAGCTAGAACCGATTATTGTGCAAAGAGTAATTAAGTTAATACGTTGTCTCTCCACGTCTCGATGTCACGTGTTTTTCGGCAGTCCCCTTTTCCTTTCGCCGTGCGGGTTCCGCGTTAGTGTCCGTCTTGAGCTGTGCGCCGGTTACATGAACGTCTGGTCTAGCCAACTCCACTCCCTCTTTCCACTTCGAAGTTCGGTTGGTTTCGGTTGATTCGAACCTATAGTCCGTTGGTATTAATTACTTTTCAAAACCACATTCCTAGAATTCTTACCGAAGGCTTAACCTTTCATTCCTGGAATTGTTCTGTGGTGTCTCCCTGTGCCCACGATGCAAACCGGCGAACGAATGAGATGAGCAGAACGTTGATTGATTAATCGAACAATTGATTACTCGCATGTCCGTCATTTGTTGCAATATATCGTAATGTAGTTTAATACTGACACATCATTGGTACAATTGGATGATTCCGACGATTCAAAGTCGCTTTAAAAGTAGGCTATCTACTCCTGGTTTTACATTAATTACTTAATACACTGTTCTTATGATTATGTTATGTGTATGTTGACGCCGGCCAAATTGATTGCATTAACATTTGGTGTTCAACGGTATCCCATATTCCATCATTCAACACAACAGACTCTCTGTTACAAATCACTACGCTGGCTAATTCCGGATAGAGAAACATACGGTTTCTCTCGCAGAAACCTGTCTAGAAGATTGTGTAACTGAGATGCATTATGATCGATTACTTCACGAGTAGCGATACGAATAAGTAAATTGTTAATCACGCCGACGGTGGCGCACCTACCGGCAGAGATAGCCGCACAATGACGCCTTATAAGTACGCGCGGCTAGGCACGGATTAGCGCAACTGAAAAATTAATGGCAATGATTAGATTGAAAG
>OZ024864.1:6862058-6887058 GCA_964017155.1 Oasisia sp. SBJ-2009 | reverse complement strand
GAGACAGAGACAGAGACAGAGACAGAGACAGAGACAGAGACAGAGACAGAGACAGAGACAGAGACAGAGACAGAGACAGAGACAGAGACAGAGACAGAGACAGAGACAGAGACAGAGACAGAGACAGAGACAGAGACAGAGACAGAGACAGAGACAGAGACAGAGACAGAGACAGAGACAGAGACAGAGACAGAGACAGAGACAGAGACAGAGACAGAGACAGAGACAGAGACAGAGACAGAGACAGAGACAGAGACAGAGACAGAGACAGAGACAGAGACAGAGACAGAGACAGAGACAGAGACAGAGACAGAGACAGAGACAGAGACAGAGACAGAGACAGAGACAGAGACAGAGACAGAGACAGAGACAGAGACAGAGACAGAGACAGAGACAGAGACAGAGACAGAGACAGAGACAGAGACAGAGACAGAGACAGAGACAGAGACAGAGACAGAGACAGAGACAGAGACAGAGACAGAGACAGAGACAGAGACAGAGACAGAGACAGAGACAGAGACAGAGACAGAGACAGAGACAGAGACAGAGACAGAGACAGAGACAGAGACAGAGACAGAGACAGAGACAGAGACAGAGACAGAGACAGAGACAGAGACAGAGACAGAGACAGAGACAGAGAGAGACAGAGGGAGAGTGAGAGTGAGAGTGAGAGTGAGAGTGAGAGTGAGAGTGAGAGTGAGAGTGAGAGTGAGAGTGAGAGTGAGAGTGAGAGTGAGAGTGAGAGTGAGAGTGAGAGTGAGAGTGAGAGTGAGAGTGAGAGTGAGAGTGAGAGTGAGAGTGAGAGTGAGAGTGAGAGTGAGAGTGAGAGTGAGAGTGAGAGTGAGAGTGAGAGTGAGAGTGAGAGTGAGAGTGAGAGTGAGAGTGAGAGTGAGAGTGAGAGTGAGAGTGAGAGTGAGAGTGAGAGTGAGAGTGAGAGAGAGAGAGAGAGAGAGAGAGAAGATGCACGCTGTCGCTGTTCATTCGCGTCTCCCTATATTCGGTAGGTTCGCAGTCTGCAAACTGATCTACCAACCGCTGTTTCAGAAAACACACGGAAAGTTATTAATTATTGACACCACAGATACATAATTTTGTTAATATGCTCTGTTTTTTTCGGTGGTATTTTCTGTTTATAACTAATTGAATGGTGATCAATTCTCCAGATGCCAGCGCAGTACTCGAGTGACCGCAGTACTCGAGTGACCGGTGACATTGTGGGCGGGTGTAAGGTGCTGACGTTGTCATGGAAACGACGTGGGTTGCCAGGCAGGAGAGATCGCGTAACGAACATGTTGATAATGTATGGAGTGAAAATCGGCCAACGCATTGAAGAGATATAGAGAGAACGCGTGTTAGAGAAGTGAAAGTGAAACATAACTCACCAGCAGTCTACCACACAGGAATGTGACGGTGATGTTAACAGAAACTGTGTTATTTATCGTTTTACATCTGCTCGCTATTAGCGTCCTTACGTTTGCATAATGTTGCATACACCGAGACCGTCCATCCTTTATAAATAAATTTTCCCAAGACACGCATTGTCCCGTGTATAGCACTCTATACGCTATGTGACAATCTTCAACACCGCAACAACTTATTTTCTTACAATAAAAAATGTAATTATGCATTTTGAAGAGAAAACTGCACGAGAGAGTAAAATCACATGACAAACGTTTGTCATTACGGTTGCTTGTGATTAAACAAGTACGAATAATCTTTCTTTTGTCAAAACATTGTCTTTTTAAAAGTGGTAATTTAACCACTAAGCAGAGGTGGAGTCAAAGAAGCTGGAGGAAGCATAGCGCCCCTCATTTATCATTTGAGGCTCGCAAAAAAACGCAAAAAAGCCAATTCCGTCATCACGCTGCCAACGAGCTGTCTCGGATCTCGTGACATCGGAAGATGGGGTGGGTGGGGGGTGGGGGGGGGGGGGCTTTTCAACTCTAAATTTAAGTCTCCAATCTTGGGAAAAGACCAGTTCCATTGTTCTGGGAAGCCACTTACGACACCCGTCTATATTTAACTCAGAAAGTAACTTTAAAAACGTCTTAGTCTGTTCCGTTACCCCCAAAATATTAATGTAACTTGCCTTTAGGAAGAAATTTGTTGGTTCAATTATACGTTCGTGTGTTCTTGTTTATTCTTATAGTATTAACACTTCTCTTTTTAAGGAGAAGCTGCACCAGATCGATGTAACTTAATTCCGTCTTCCCACCACGACCTATTCGCCCATCTTCCCTTCCCTGTATGGGCGTCGGGACGTGTCGCGTCCGATTCCCCCCGCCGACAGCCCGCTATGCTAGCGCGAGAACGGTTTATCGGCGAGGCGACAGAGTTCGCGTCGACAAGAAATATCACCGCAATAAAGCGAGACCCGCGAGGTGCGAATTACGTTTTTGACGAGGTGCTATCCGGCGCTCAGCACCCGCCGACACGCAAGCGACGGCGTCGGCGTCAGTGATGAAACCATCGCCGCACACCTGAGCCAGCGAGACGTGATCATCATTACAGACGGCGATGTTGGCGACTATTTTAACAAAGCTCGTATTTCAGCCGTGCGTCGTCCGTTATTGGCCCCGGCGCTCTGAGTCTCCGCTATCTGTCCGCAATTATGCGGCCTGATTGATGTCGGGAGAGCTAACGCGCGGCGGATTAAGCAGCGGTAATATTCATAAATGATCACCGCGCGCGCAAAGCGTGTCGTCAATGGGTTGTAATTAAAAGGGGAGGCTGCGATAATTTAGAGGTTTGCCGCGCGCAAGCCTCGACTTCGTTCCCGCGTCAGGCGCGCGCCGGAAGGGACGGTTCGTTAATTTAATATCCGTCATGTTTCAAGACGGAATAAAGTGACAGTGATTTTGTTGCGGTACACCTTCATAATATTGTTTGTACTCACCTTCATAATATTGTTTGTACTCCGATTTTTAAACAGAAAAAAGTATTATTTTATTATTAGGAACAACATGCAGTTATCGTAGTCAGATATTTAAATTAAGTTTTATAAATATCTAGTATCATATTTAAAACATATTGCTCTATGCACGGCGAAGTTCACCATGCATGTCTAGAAGAAATCTCCCTATTTTTTGTAACATGGCCATATTTGGTCATATTTGGCGAGAATCATACCTTATTTAGATTTCTTCGAAATAAAATGGTCGGATATATCAAACATTCTACAACAATCCAGCGACATTACAAGAAATAACTGGTGAACTTGTGCCATTTTGATAACATCCGAAACCTTATCTTGCATACACGATTAAAAACAAAAGGCCAAAGTGGTCGCATGAAATAATGACTCGCCCCTCGTTGGCCCTGGCAATGGCCGCTGACGACTGGCCACAGAATGGGCGCTCATAAAGTAGTATAAGTTTACGACACATTTCCGTGCTTGATCCGACACTGATTTGATACTCTGTTTATCGGAATGGATATAGGATGCAATATTCACAACCCGACTTAATTAACGAAATCATAAACAACACCAACCGTTATTAAAGCTTAAAATAGCCGGATTGCCGTCATCGCGACAGTGACGTTTATCGTAATAGTCACGGTCAAAGGGGCGTGGCTTGGAGGTATACATTATGTATGCACGTATATGTGTCTGCAGAACATGTTATTGGTTATCTATAGAACAGTTTTGCGTGTACAGTTTGCGTGTACAGTTTTGCGGGTACAGTTTGCGTGTACAGAACTTATTTATGCAATTGTATGTCACGTGACTAGTTTGACACATCAGTGTCTTTAATTATTATTAATCCGGTTTAAGATTTACCACCCGTTTCATTTGTCTACCAAGACGGATTTGCCTTATTTAGACTAATTTTCAATTCATTTCACATCCTAAAATGATATCCATTCCCAGTGATTATTATTGCAGTGATTATTATCCATTTTGTGTATAATGGTTAATCCTAAAGAAACACCATTTTAATTGGTTGTACAACATTGTTTTAATAATAACACTTCCTGTTACCAGTTAAAACACCCGTTGACTGAAATGCGTCATTACGAACATGTCCTGTAGGACACTCTCTTGTCTAAAATAATGTAAGTTGCCGAAATATCCTGTGCGAAGGTGTTTGCATATTACGACGACGTTCTACGAATTTTGTTTGCGTGACGACGTTTCTTTATCTTAATTGTCTGAAACGACTACATTATTCTTATTTTTACGACACCCGAGAGCTGTCAAAATCGCTTACGATAACAAAGATCACAGAAACAATTACACGCACGTCACGATCAACGATGAGTCACTATCTTTCGTGCCAGCACCAAGACAAGTCTTATGTTTTTCCGTGAAGTACATCGGTAAACCTGTAATTTTCAAATGAGTCCGTCTCGCAGATAAAAACGTGGCCTTATATCGGTCAGCGGAACACAAAAAGCGAGTCACGTACGTAGCATTGTTTCTACGATGTTCCGGAATCATGTTACGCTTCTCGCTTCACGTTTGCGCACGTAATATGAAACGCTTGTCTCGAATCAATAAACGTGGTTTCATACACAGCGCACCTATTACTTGAAAAAACAAACGTCTGCGCGGCGTTACTGTCGAGTAATATTGTTACCCGAAGGAACGGCAGCGCCAGTCAAGTAATGACGTCATAACGTAATACAACGCGACGTCACAACGCAACGACACCGTGTAATCAACGTCGTATTCTAAGCGGAGTTGATATTGCGAGGGATCAAAGTCTTTCCGATAAAAGGTTGTCTTTGCTGCACACGTATAGCTAATAAGTAAAAGCTATATTTCATAATGGTGACGTGATATTTGTTTCATAATTTTAAATTCTTCCATAAACTTCCGTTTTATATAACTCTTGAAAAAATATACAATTCACAACAGTAACATTAAAATAATAAAGCAATTGTCATTGCAATTAATGACAAAATCATGAAATTATATATTTACTTGATATAGAAAGAAAATAACAAAACAGTAATGAAATAAACAAAAATCAGCATAAGCAGCGTGCTCCTAGTTTTATTGTTCTTTTTTTTATCAATTAACATAATGTTATTAAGACCAAAATGATTATACTGAAGGATAATGAACGCATGCTAAGCCTAAATAATTCCTATAATTTTATATTGTATTTAAATGCAACGAGTACTGACGATAATGTTGGCAATCATCACTCGTGTACGCATACGCATTTGCACATCAACTGGTGTTCATTCTATTTAATAAACAGTTCTCTGTATTTTTGTATAACTGATAAAATGTCTGATGTTTTGCATTTTTTGACATTTTATATAGTCATATTCCTACTGTTATTTATTTGTTTAATAACATGTTATATATTGTTGTAAATTGTATATTATGTAAAGCTGAATGTAGATGTTCGTAAATATGGACGCCCATTGTATAAACTTAGCTTCATAATAAACATGGACGCCCATTGCAAAAACTTAGCATCATTCGAAATATGGACTCCCATTCCCATTTTATAAACTTAGCATCGTAATAAATATGGACGCCCATTGTATAAACTTAGCATCGTTATAAATATGGACGCTCATTGTATAAATTTAGCATCGTAATAAATATGGACGCTCATTGTATAAACTTAGCATCGTTATAAATATGGACGCTCATTGTATAAACTTAGCATCGTATTAAATTTGGACGCCCATTGCATAAACTTAGCACCATAATAAATATGGACGCCCATTGTATAAACTTAGCATTATAATAAATATAGACGCCCATTGTATAAACTTAGCATCATAATAAATATGGACGCTCATTGTATAAACTTAGCATCTTAATACACATGGACGCCCATTGTATAAACGTAGCATTATAATAAATATGGACGCCCATTGTATAAACTTAGCATCATAATAAATATGGACGTCCATTGTATAAATTTAGCATCATAATAAATATGGACGCTCATTGTATAAACTTAGCGTCATAATAAATATGGACGCCCATTGTATAAACTTAGCATTATAATAAATGTGGACGCCCATTGTATAAACTTAGCATTATAATAAATATGGACGCCCATTGTATAAACTTAGCATTATAATAAACGTGGACGCCCAGTGTAAAAAGTACCATCATAATAAATATGGACGCCCATTGTATAAACTTAGCGTCATAATACATATGGACACCTTTTGTATAAACTTAGCATCATAATAAATATGGATGCCCATTGTATAAACTTAACATCATAGTAAAGGTCTAGTTACTACTTACTATACTGCCCGGGTTCCCGGACGTAACGTACACACCACATCACGTTCACGGCATATCGCGTAAACAATTTCCGGAAGGTTCGACTCGCGTATCTTTTATACACGTGTAGTGTACGTCAAGTGTCATCGCAAGTCTTTCCTACCACTGACGGCTCCTAGTAATAAAACACTGGCTAGGTATGATGCAGTGACGTCACAGAGGCCTACGGGTACGTAGCACACAAACGTTTTTACAGCGGCTCGCTTGATTTCTGCACAAACTCCGCTGTATGCGTATTTACAATAATTTCGTTCAGTTTCCGGCCAATTTAACTTCATTTTTAATCCTGTCTTGTGGTTACCTTTGGCTATGACTAACAATTGCCTGTTTTTGTTATCATCAGCGACAACTAGACCCTGGACTTATATTAGAGCATACCTTCTCCAACGTAGCGTTTATGACAACGTCGACGTTGTCTCCCGTGACGTCATTATACATCAGACGACAATGTGTCTTTCTCTTATTTTATTTTCCCATTAGGTGATGATGTGAACGCCATTCTGACATTTATATTTGTATTATTCGAAAACATGACATTTACTGTTTTCATAAATCTGCTACCCACGTAATAAAATCTGTATTTTTGCACATTAAAACGGCTATGGTACACTTTTATTAATACAGTAATATCCATAATAATACTGTTGACACCTTCATCGTATAGTATCTGACATCTCCTAAATCCATTTATAACGTCTGTCAGTTGTGGTAAAACATTCTCATTAGCCACGGTTGCGTTTGACAAACCAGACTCTCGGGCAAGGCATATATATATATATATATATATATATATATATATATATATATATATATATATATATATATATATATATATATATATATATATATATATATATATATATGTATATATATATATATATATGTATATGTATATATATATATGTATGTGTATGTATATATATATATATATATATACATATATATATATATATACATATATATATATATATATACATATATATATACATATATATATATATATATATATATATATATATATATATATATGTATATATATATATATATGTATATATATATATATATATATATATATATATATATATGTATATATATATATATATGTATATATATATGTATGTGTATGTATATATATATACATATATATATATATATATATACATATATATATATATATATATATATATATATATATATATATATATATATATATATACATATATATATATATATATATATATATACATATATATATATATATATATATATATATATATATATATATATATATATATATCATTCGCAGACATGTCATCATACCTATTGTCGCATTCTTTTAAAATGTAATGATAGATCGCGATACAAATAGATAACAGATTTGTAACAAATTCTTTGGCTACACAGCTTATTATCGGTGAAAAGTGAACCATAGCTTTATTTATGAATGTAAAGAATCTTTGCTTTAAAATCACAAATAAAGGCAATCTAATCTGTGTGCACTAAGAGTCAAGTCATATTTTTGTCATATTTTCTCTCTCAAGGTGATAACAATGCTCCCCGTCACGTGTGCATAAAAAGAAGTGCAAATATATATCAAACGGATACGCCAGATACCCTACAGGTACTAAGATATAAACACATTTCGCTTGCTATACACTAACACGTTGAACCTGGGTATTCTTTGAATAGCATAGTCATAGGTATGACAATGCACTAGACATACATAGAAAATAGTAAGTTCTGCAGCCAGCACCGCAAAACATCCAAATGCAGACAATCATTCAAAATGGCTGGCATTTCATAGGCACTGGGCAATGTACAGTTCCCCATTTGACCGTTTTGCGAAATTATTAGAAAACAGTGTTTCATAAAAATGAGATAAACACATGAAATTGTTCCACGGCAACTGCCAGCGTTTCATTTATATGTTGATCATGTTTCGTCAAAATAAAGTAAATCAATTTCCTAAAAAGAAACCGCACACGTGAATGGGTGTCATAGATATTAACCCAAAGAGCAATGTCTTTCTACCTCCTCAACGCGTGTTGCTATGGACAAAAATTACAAATAAAACACTGCCAACACCACTCTTCAAAATATACCTAATCTCAACGCAAATACATTCTGCCAATAAACATGCTAATATGTCTGAGTTCTGATCTCCTGCATGAAGAAATCAGTTTAAAATTTAAAATTTTAGGATGTAAAACGTAAATATTGATTGATTTATATAGCACCATATTTTTACAATAATATTATATCATGCTGTACAGTATTCGTTCACACAACAAGAAGGTAAACTTGCGCCGACCACTCGTATCATGACACCGGAAGTCGATCAGCCTTCCTCCCCAGATGGCGCGACAGTCACCCGACGAGCGACCCGAACTCCCTCTGGCGGGTGGCAGCGAGAAAGACACGCCAGAACGCCGAGATGCGCGTCAGTAGAAAGCGGAGACGCGAACGAGTTTCGAAGACACGTCAGTCGCCTGCCCCGGCTGCGACGCACGCGACATATCGCGTTGCCACGCTATTGTGCCGGCGCAAATCGGCCGCTATTAAAGAGCAATTTGTCGCGGCATCGTGACGGAAAGGCGAAACACGACCCGGCTGCATACATACGACCGGCGGGAAACCCGTCATTACGGCAACCCGATATTCCGGCGGGAGGAGTGCTCAATAGCCGGCCACTTTACCGGCAATTGTCTTAGAACGGAGCGGGTAACGAAGACGCCAGCGCGCCGTTATGTCGACAGATATTAACGGCGATATGTCAGCACGGCCCGCATTATTTGACAAGTGATTCCGTCAGACGACCCAGGAGGCGGCTACACTCGAGTTGCAACGAACACCGCTTGACAACTTGAATGTCGCCAGGTTCAGTTGACACGCACCGACCGCAGACATATTGGTGGCCTGCTACGTCACTACAGGAGCCAGCCTCGCGGCGACTCTATGTAGCTCCGTAGGCAGACCTTTACCGTGTAAACATGTGTACTTAGATATATAAAGGTTTAATAATAATTGTAATACTTCTATAGCACCCATATCCCTAAGAAATCAAGTTCTGAGGCGAAATAAACAAAATCATTTGGTGTAATAATTAACGGGGACAGGCAAAATACGTCATTGAAGCATGGAACTGTCAAAAATATGTGGTAGAGAAGGAATTCCAAACAAGCATGTTTTCCTATTTTTATGAAAGGTGGCTATAGTTTCAGAATATTTAATTGTATATGGGTTGCGACGCACAATTAAGACGTGGGATGTTTCCTTCCCGCGAAATTGACGTAATTATCTCGGAGAAATTGTTCAATATTTGAATATCACGCAAACGAATCGTTAAGAATGTATACAAGACATTCATCTAGTAAATAATATCTTTTGGCTATCTTTTGGCTATAATATATTTTGGCTATTTTGCGGCCTATCCCGTCAAAGTTCGGCAAATTCGCGCGATTCCTTCGTTTAGGATGGCCACCAATAATTGTCATCTTTTGCTTCATAGTAGTAGTAGTAGTAGTAGTAGTAGTAGTAGTAGTAGTACTAGTAGTAGTAGTAGTGGTAGTAGTAGTAGTAGTAGTAGTGGTAGTAGTGGTAGTAGTGGTAGTAGTAGTAGTAGTAGTAGTGGTAGTAGTAGTGGTAGTAGTAGTAGTAGTAGTAGTAGTAGTAGTAGTAGTAGTAGTAGTAGTAGTAGTAGTAGTAGTAGTAGTAGTAGTAGTAGTAGTAGTAGTAGTAGTAGTAGTAGTAGTAGTAGTAGTAGTAGTAGTAGTAGTAGTAGTAGTAGTAGTAGTAGTAGTAGTAGTAGTAGTAGCAGTATCAGTAGCAGTAGCAGCAGCAGTAGCAGCAGCAGTAGCAGTAGCAGTAGCAGTAGCATTCGCAGTAGCATTCGCAGTAGCAGTAGCAGTAGCAGTAGCATTCGCAGTAGCATTCGCAGTAGCATTCGCAGTAGCATTCGCAGTAGCATTCGCAGTAGCATTCGCAGTAGCATTCGCAGTAGCAGTAGCAGTAGCAGTAGCAGTAGCAGTAGCAGTAGCAGTAGCAGTAGCAGTAGCAGTAGCAGTAGCAGTAGCAGTAGCAGTAGCAGTAGCAGTAGCAGTAGCAGTAGCAGTAGCAGTAGCATTCGCAGTAGCATTCGCAGTAGCAGTAGCATTCGCAGTAGCATTCGCAGTAGCAGTAGCAGTAGCAGTAGCAGTAGCAGTAGCAGTAGCAGTAGCAATAGCAGTAGCAGTAGCAGTAGCAGTAGCAGTAGCAGTAGCAGTAGCAGTAGCATTCGCAGTAGCATTCGCAGTAGCATTCGCAGTAGCATTCGCAGTAGCATTCGCAGTAGCATTCGCATTCGCAGTAGCATTCGCATTCGCATTCGCATTCGCATTCGCAGTAGCATTCGCATTCGCATTCGCATTCGCATTCGCATTCGCATTCGCATTCGCATTCGCATTCGCATTCGCATTCGCATTCGCATTCGCATTCGCATTCGCATTCGCATTCGCATTCGCATTCGCATTCGCATTCGCATTCGCATTCGCAGCAGTAGCAGTAGCAGTAGCAGTAGCAGTAGCAGTAGCAGTAGCAGTAGCAGTAGCAGTAGCAGTAGCAGTAGCAGTAGCAGTAGCAGTAGTAGTAGTGTATCGTATTACAGACCATTGATGCGTGGACGTATCAATTACCTCTAGTTACTTGTGCTCGAATTTCTATGCAAACTGTGCATCCGTGTGTGAGCGCGTGTGTGAGCGCGTGTGTGAGCGCGTGTGTGAGCACGTGTGTGAGCGCGTGTGCGAGCGCGTGTGCGTGTGCGAGCGCGTGTGCGTGTGCGAGCGCGTGTGCGAGCGCGTGTGCGAGCGCGTGTGCGTGTGCGTGCGCGTGCGCGTGCGCGTGCGCGTGCGCGTGCGCGTGCGCGTGCGCGTGCGCGTGCGCGTTCGCGTGCGCGTGCGCGTGCGCGTGCGCGTGCGCGTGCGCGTGCGCGTCCATGTGCGTGAGCTTGCGCTTGCGCGTGCGCGTGCGCATGCGCGTGAGTCTAAGAACGACTGTGCGCGCGTGAACAGTTTATATTACGTATGCCTACATACAGGTATACGGGCGTTCGTGCACGCGTGTTTACTCGAGCGCGTGTCCGCGCGTCGCACGCGCGCCGACCAAGAATTGCGCGCGTTGCGTAACGGCTCCAAACAGACCTCTTTCTATGATTTATTTACAGCGGCGCTCCACCGACGTCGCATTAGCCGCCACTTTGTCAGCCATCTTCTAATGATATCTGAACCTCCCGCTCTGTGATCGTTGCAGCATCTCCGCCAAATGGATATTAGCCGTAATGAGAGATCACTTGCAGTCAGAATCACAACGAATCTAATCTCTGTTAGAGTAATGAGTCATCGCCGCCGGGCCCGCGTCATTACGACGCAAGCCATGTAAACCTCAACAAATCCGATTTGCCTTTAATCTACACGTTTTAATTTACTACAAAAAGATAACATGCGCGCTAAGATGACGATGTTACCCCGGGGTCGACTTAGCGTTCCGCGCTCTCGGCGTTTGCGACACTTCGCGTTATTAATTCTTCATCGCTGCGCAGTAGTAGATACACGACGAACAGTTGTCGCGAAATAATCATCTTAGAGATTGTCGGCGAGGCGGGGAACTGCGCCGGAGCCAGGTGTAGTGGACTGGTCGGTCGGGAGTGTGTAAGAAGGATTTGTGAGGAAACTAGTGTCGACATTATTTCCTATTTGTCTGGTTTGTTTAGCCGTGTGTGAATCATGTTATATGGGTTGTATGTTCTTCTTCTTAGTCTTAAATCAACTGTTATATATATATATATATATATATATATATACATATTTATATATAATTTGTATAATTTTACGTATTTGTCCATACGTTATGTAACAGTATATTATTATATTATCATATTAATAATAAATAAACGCATGTTCATATATATACATATATATATATATATATATATATATATATATATATATATATATATGTATATATATATATATATATATATATATATATATATATATATATATATATACAGTGTATATTTATTTATATTAATATAATTATACCATTTATGCCAATTTACACAATTTTACGTCTGTAACTCTATGTTATATATATATATATATATATATATATATATATATATATATATATATATATATATATATATATATATATATATATACATATATATATATATATTCTATATATATATATATATATATATATATATATATATATATATATATATATATATATATATATATGTGTATATATATATATATATATATATATATATATAATATACGCACATTTGCAAACTTTTCTTCGTGAATACGTCAGTAGTACAATCGCCTTGGACAAAACGTCTCCACCATTAGCCCGGTGAATGGTGTCCTGTGTAATTGGCGCCGTCGTCGTCCGTCTGGGGCGCCCATACATCAGCCACTCGGCCGTGACGGTCTAAGTCACGCCGGCGACGACAACATCGGCGAATTGCTCCCTCGATCGCCGCAGTCAACGTAGCGGCAAATTAGAAGCGGCAGCGACTCAACGACCCGGCAACGAGCGCGGCTCAGGGCGGCCAGTGAGGCGACAAGTCGACGACGGCTGGGGCCGACGGGGGACGGCAGGAGGCGGAGAAGGGGAGGCGGACGGCGGACGGCGGACGGCGGACGGCGGACGGCGGACGGCGGACGGCGGACGGCGGACGGCGGACGGCGGACGGCGGACGGCGGACGGCGGACGGCGGACGGCGGACGGCGGACGGCGGACGGCGGACGGCGGACGGCGGACGGCGGACGGCGGACGGCTGACGGAGGACGGAGGACGGAGGACGGAGGACGGAGGACGGAGGACGGAGGACGGAGGACGGAGGACGGAGGACGGAGGACGGAGGACGGAGGACGGAGGACGGAGGACGGAGGACGGAGGACGGAGGACGGAGGACGGCGAACGGAGACGATGCGTGGAGACAACGTTATTGAGCCGCACCGAGTCGTTGTTGTCTGAAAAATTATTGTGATCCCAGTAAAATTTAACATTGCATCATTAGTTCTCGTAACATTTCGCATATCACAATTAGTCATAGTGATCGAGTAAAATTTAACATTGCATAATTAGTTCGAGTAACATTTCGCATTTCACAATTAGTCACAATGATCGAGTGAAATTTAATATTTAACAATTAGTCACAGTGACAGAGTAAAGTGTCACATTTTTACGCCAAAACACAATAGTTTGTGACCTTTTTGTGATAATATAAATAAGGTTATTCTACTGCTATTTTGTTATTATTACGATATCACTGTAGGCCACACTCTGTATTATGTGGTGTGGCCAAATGTTTGTGATTAAATTACCATAATTAATATGTTTGTTTGAGCAAATCACGTAGATCAATAAAGAATATTGTTATGTGAACACACCCGTAGACTGACTTGCTTATGGCTTCTGAAAATATATATTAAATTAAATCGACTGTTGATTCGCACAATAAGTTGTAACACAGGAGGTGGGACATGGTATTTTCTTTGCAGCCAATGCCGATAGTTGACTTAGCATATCGTTGATCTATGACGTCATTCCCGCTGGCTGCCAGAAGTCAGATGAAGCAGAAAATGAAGAGGAAGCTGAAGATGGCAAGACAGTAGAGTTTTATCTGGAAAAGATCAATACAAACAGTCGAAAGTATCGAGTGATACTTCGATATATATTAATAGCGTGCAAACAGCCGAGGGTGGAAGACACTCGTAGAAGAGAGAAAATAGAAATAGAAAAGACGAAAGAAGGAACGGAACACCGGACCGTCTTATGGGGTTCTCCAACGCAATGTCAAAGAACAAGAAAAAGATAAATCGTTGGTCTGACGCGATATGATGCTGCCGGTCGTGGTTCTATTTGCCGACTTCGGACGCGTCCGTAACGTAACAAATCCGAATTATACGACACAAATCCGGATTGCCGACCAACGCTAACCCCGAACTCCGTCCAGTGCGTTAGCCTGCGACAAGCCACAACAGCCGTCATGCGTAGCGTTCTAAGTATACCGCGCGCGCAACGAAAATAGAATACTACTAATAATAATATTTTCATATCTTATCGAGTTATCAGTTATCGGCGTGTTTGACGACAAGTCAGTAAAGATAACAAACGCGTGTCAGAGTTGCACTCGCGTAACCGCTAAAAACGTCAGCGAAACAATGTCAAAGAACCCCGTCACTGCGCGCGCTCCCATATGTCGTTCGACACACGACACCGTCACGGTCGGTAACAAAACAAGTGATAGCGAAGATGATCCCCGCCGATGTTATCTCTGCGCCGATTATAAAGACGTGCGCGTTCGTGTCGTCAGCGCGCAGTCGCGTCTGATTTCCCGTAGCCGCGCGCACAATGAACCGGCGCCCGTTAACAACATCGCTCGCAGTAGCGATCGCTTTCCGTTATCGCGTCGTCGTAATTTGCAGTCAGAGCATCCGTCTCACTGTTGACAACTCCCGAACAAAACCGGCATTTGACGCCTCGTTAATTCGGCGAAAATTACTAACTATATCAACGACACGCGACCGGCCGAGTTCGGATAACGGGCTTTGATCGCCGGTCTAGGCGCAACCATATGGGACGCGCGGACGAGGGGCGGTACTTTTTAGGTCAATTAATTTCCACTTATTTAGCGGCGTCGTGCGCTTGCGTGTTACGCTGGGCACCGATTGATTCGGTCAGCCATTTTGGTTAGCGGCGATGACGCCAAGATGCGGATTTTGACGATTGCTTCGAATGATAATGTTATATTCCATAGAAAATATTCGGTCATTCTCAAAAATAATTTGCTGTTGTTAGTATGTGTGTATGTGTGTATGTATGTATGTATGTATGTATGTATGTATGTATGTATGTATGTATGTATGTATGTATATATATATATATATATATATATATATATATATATATATATATATATATATATATATATATATATATATATATATATATATATATATATATATATATATATATATATATATATATATATATATATTATAATATCATATATACTATAACATATCATCAATCATCTTTACAAATCAAAATTAGATCACTCGGTTAACTTAACATATTATGATCGAAAATGTCGAAATGCAACGTCGTTTGATTTACAGATTAATCGACGTAGAACAAAGGTGCGTTCTTTCTTAGAGATGTGTCCAATCTTTACCACTATTTGTATCACTTTACACGCCTTTCTTCTATCACAAATTTGGTCAATACAATGGCACCTAGTCTTCTATGGAAAACATTAAGCCACGTTGCAATTACAGCGTGTAAACGACTCGTTTTATTTATTTCAACTATTGCAGTCAATGTTATTGCTACGACGAGCTAAGGTTATACGGTTATTCAATCTGTTCACACGAAAGAACGAACGCATGTGCACGCACGTACACGTCTATACACTGGTGCACACGCACGTACGCACGCACGCACGCACGCACGCACATACGCCCACCGAATACCCTTATCTGATTCATAAAACACGACACTTTACATGACACATAACACATGAGTATCATTCACATAATGATGGAACATAATTTCTACCTCTGTCACCAAGCGGATTAGTCTACACTCTACACACTACGCAGGCGACCATCTGGTCACTTTGCGCTGTCCAGTGGTTGTCCAACACAAAGGACAATGCCAGGGGATAGATAGCATCTCGACGCAAATTAGAACATATTTCTGGCACCAGGACCGCAAATGTAATGATGTAACGGTTTGCTTAACCTGATTACAACATAAAGCCTTACGTCACGTACCGTCATGTGAGAGTGGCTAGTCTTTACAAGTGATGTCAGTATCGAGAAACGAACACAGAAAGAATGTCGGCAAAGTTCTGATCGCGTGGTGTGATTTTCTTTATCTGTAAACATTTCACCAAAATACGTTGTGTATTATTTTTTCACAACTGCATTGTTTAAAATTATTAAAGTGACATTTGAACAGTTATTATATGTACATGGGTCCATGAAGCATATTCGAATGCGAATGTTCTCTTGTTTGTTGTGTACTCATTATTATGCATACGTGTCAAGTGATTACAACTTGTTTACGCCCTCGAAAACTATGTATTTCCGTGTTCCGGGTATATGGGATTTGAAATAGCAGGATAGTTTGCAAATTATGATAACACATAAAATGTGTTACATTATTGTAAATTTGCATTCAATAGTGTCAACTGTTATATTGTTTCATAAAAATGTTGTAATGTGAAATATTGTATCTCGATGTAAAGTAGGGTAAGAATTGGAAACTGGTGTAAGGCAGTGTGTATTATTGTGAATTACTGTAAATAATTATAAAATAGGTGTAATACAGTGTAAAAATACACAATTACATAATTATTGTAAATGCCGTAAATAATGTAAACACGTTAATCATCGTGTGTGTATTCGTGTTAGATGCTTTAGATCGTGTTAAGTACAGTTGTTAAGATTGTAAACCTTTAAATATAAAGTTTAATTTAACATACTCCCGCATGTTTTAAACAATTACAAAAATATATTTTTAAATATTGTATAAAGTGTTATAAATGATGCATATATTACAAGGTGTTGCAGCATCTGGTAAGATATCATGGAATAGGGTAACCTCTTGTAGACGTTTAAGATATTGTTGTATCTTGTTTAACAACATTCGCTTAAACATTTATAAATCTGGTTTAATAAAGTCAAGTCAAAGTCAATTATATTTTACAATATCGAATTATTATTATTCACACGGTCAAAGTGTCGCCTTCTCTGATTTCCGTTTTAACCACAGTCTCCACTGAGTTCTGTTTTAACCACAGTCTCCCCTGAATTCCGTTTTAACCATAGTCTCCCCAGAGTTCCGTTTTAACCACAATCTCCACTGAGTTCTGTTTTAACCACAGTCTCCATTGAGTTCCGTTTCAACCAGTCTCCCCTGAGTTCCGTTTTAACCACAGTCTCCCCTGAGTTCCGTTTTAACCACAGTCTCCCCTGAGTTCCGTTTCAACCTCGGTCGTGTGTCCACCGGCCGCTGTCAGTGTCAGGACATCGCGTGTAGCGCCGGGCGGGTTGAGACGCGGACGAAAGTGAGGCTATCGGAAGGATCGATGGGAGCAGTGTCATTTCCCTGGGTAATCATAGGCTTGGGCCGGCCTGACAGACGCGGCCCGCCCGGACATATGCTGGGGGCGTAGGTATCGGGTACACGGCAACGGGACACCTGTCGCCCAGCACAATACCCCCAACCGCCAGCACCGTCGACCCGCTCGTCAAGTGGGGCCAAAAAACAGGAGCACTCTCCAACGCACGCTCCGGACCTGCATAGGGCCCAATTTCATTTTGTACGACGCGAAACAGAACACTGTTGTTTTTATCCGGTGCTACAACGTAGTCAGATCGTTCCACAGGCGGAACAAAATTACGGTTTTGTTATAATCAGGTGCACTTTGATGTTCGTCCTGTCGCCGAATTACTTCAGTCAGCGGTGTCGGCAAATTCAACGATTTTGGTTTCTGATAAAACCCATACACACAAAAATGTTACCGGTAATAGTTGGTCCGGATAATGAGAATGTTGTCATTGCAAAGGTAAAAGCATAGGACTATTCTCCCATCACTAACACCTGCATAATACGCTCCGAACTATTGCTTACAGATATAACCATATGTGCAGTACACTTGTCGTAGGCTGCTCTCCTCTCGTGGTGAATATTTTTTCGTGATGAAAATCCAGGAATAAATCAAGAATAATTTATTTCTATATATAATAAAGACGGGCTAATAACAATGATATGTCAACAAAGTGAAGTAGTAAGCGATGACGGTGGTGGTGTCGACGCGACGGCTTCGGTGACGGTGTTCGTAGCAATGGCGCTGGTGACGCTTTCAGTGATGACGTTAATGACAGATAGAAGCACTGCTCCGGCAAATGTCTTAGACGGCGTCAAATGACACTCGTCAGTCGAGTTCCTGACACTAGCATGCACGGTGACTCCTCGTATGGAAAATCGATATGATATTAATATGGACACTATTTTATTAACTGCATCTTATCACTCTGCTTCTATTAACTACACGTTATTATTACTATATGTATTAGGAAATCAATTGTTTACGTGTGTCATTTACAAAATAAACCCTCGCAACGTTGCTAGTATATTTTCGCAGTCGTTAAGCAGGATACATAAAGAACGAACGTCATGGAAATTATGATTGTACTGTAACGATAATGAATTTTAGGCAGAAAATACATACATTCGTACATACATTAAGATATGCATGCATGCATGTATGGATACATACGTGCATCCATACATACATACACACACGCAAGCGCGCACGCACGCACGCACACACGGGGACAACACACACACATGCACACATACACACACACACACACACACACACACACACACACGCATGCGCACGCATACACACACGCGCGCACACTCGCCCACACACGCACGCACGCACACACACATACGCACGCACACAAGCACGCACGCACGCACGCACGCGCACGCACACACACACACACACACACACACACACACACACACACACACACACACACACACACACACACACACGCCCGCGGATTCACTCAGCGCCAACATAATATATTCATAGGCAATAGACGCTCGTTGAAAGCACTCGGAATAAAGACAGCGGCTACAACGTCAATATTACCGCCAGCGACAAATGACGCGCAGTGATTAGACCGCCTGTCAATCACCGCTCAGGCGACGCCGATTGGCGGGCCGCGCGCGCTGGGCGTGGCCAGAGACGTGACCGTCGACGCCGTTGTAGAGCGCGTGAGACAATTAGCCATTATGATTAATATAGTGAAGATTACGGACTCCCAGCGAGCCAATGGCCGGTGACGGCGTCTTTTGTTTGCGCTGTCCGTGATGGTGTCACGCGCAGCGACGCTCTCAGACCAATCGCTCGTGTCTGGTCACTCTGGACGGGTCAGTTTTGTTGGACAAGCGAGCGCAATTGCTTGCGGTCAATCTCTCAACAGGAGCAAGTCGCGTCTTTCTTCTGACGCCGATCGGAACCGATTTAACGCGAACAGCACCGCTCGCCGACATACCATACCCCGGACGAACAGACACGCTCCGGATTACGTTGTGTGTTTCGTCGACGGAGCATGAGACAGACATAGCGTGACACTGTCACAGGTGAACCATTAGAGAATCGTCTACACTTCGCTGTCACACTTTCTCGAACTCGCACGAGGCGACATGTCTGAGGAGAAGATGTCAGACGGAGACTCGCCGGCCGAGAAGGCCCCGGAGTCGCCCGTCGCTGCGTCGCCGAAGTCCCCGACGCCGACGAGCGAGAGCACACCCTTCAAGTCGTCAACCTTCTCCATCAGTAGCATCCTCAGTCGCCCGCACGTCCCCGCCACCAAGAGGAAGCAGCCCGACTCCGCCGCCACCGACTCCCGTCCCTCTTCCCCGCCTCCCGCCGTCCCGGCGTCCCCGGGGAAGGAGCAGGAAGCGCTGCACCCGTTCAAGCTGGGGAAGCACTTCGCCCAGCAAGCCCTGCACCACGCCTTCGCTCCCGCCACCCTCCTTGACGGGTCGCTCCCGGGGAAGCCCGTCGGCTGGTATCCCTGGTTCGGCGCCACGCCCTACCTACAGCTGCAGTTCTCAGATCGTGAGTATAGCTGTAGTTTGTGTGAGGATACTATCTATTTGGGATGATGATACTATCTACTTTGGACGAAGATACTGTCTTTTTTGGACGATGATACTATTTACTTAGGATGATGATACTATTTTCTTTGAACGATGATATTATCTTCTTTGGACGATGATACTGTCTATTTTAGAAGACGATGCTCCCTTCTTTGGAGGATGTTACTATCTTCTTTTGGTGACAAGACGACCCGGGATGATTATGATAATGATGATAATGCTATTCTTTGATGATGATAATGATGATGATGATGGTGGTGACAACGTTGGTGATGATGATGTTGACGAAATTATTATTCTTCGGATGATAATACTGTACTGTTTGCATGACGGTTGAATCTTCTTTCGTTGGTTATTTCATTCGCCAACATCGTTTATATCTGTTTGGATCTATGGTTATGCAATTTTGTTTCGATACCGATTCTACCTTCTTTGCATGAAAATACTATAATTCCAGTAGAACTCAATACAACAATACGATGTATGGCAACTGCGGTTTTCTATCAGCATTATCAAAAGTAATTTATAATAATACATGAAAATGTTTCAGTAAAATTGTTACTGTCTTATAAGAACACAAAATTATCTCATGTAGTGGTAAAATAATTCGTCCTGATATATGTGTACGCATGCTGGCATTTGCTGACGTATGTAAGTTATTACAGACGACTACCATAATATACTAATGTCTTAGTAGTAATGTTAGTAATTACGATAATAAACACTTAGTGGTTGTTCTTTAGGCATATCACCGTATTTGTATAAATAATTAATTAATTATATATAATAGCATGTCAACACGTTTCCTACTATTACAAGAATAGTGTAACAGCTATGAATCCATAACTACATAAAACACACTGCAACACCTTGCAAGTTCACAATATTATAAACAGTATAGCATTATAAATATAACCGACGAACAATCCTTATTTTGCTGCGTGACATGCATTTTGAGGCGGGGAATTTTGACACGGGTGTAATTCACATGAACAGACACTACGTGTTAAACCTTCACCGTTAGATGCACGCCGCCAAATTTGCGTCGACAGTTTGCTAGACAGCTAGACAGTAGAAGTCGTTTGTCCAGCAGAAGCCGCCTGCCCTGCACTGTTCACGCGGCAATGTTTGTCTCTCCGCCAAGCGTTCAACCGCCCACTAGAGCCCTGGCTGTAATTATCGATGTCAGAAATTCCAGACCTCGTCTTGTCATTGAACACTGGCGCATTGAAGACGAACAATCGTGACAATCTGCTAACTGTAGTGACACCAGCGCCGACATGTCGCACGGGTAGTTTAACATATCAAACGCTGATTGAACTGTTTCAACCCCCACCCCGCCGATTTAATTACGCCGTTGTGTTTCACGAGCACAGTTTCGCCCCCTATCGGATACCATCGGTACGATTTTCGCGAGTGACAAAAATTATCAGTGCGGCTGTGGAAGCTTACTCAGCGACGACAGAGTGGCGTCCAATACCACGCGCTTTACGTTTTAGTTCTGGCTGTGCATTTTCTGATTTGCGACAATGATCTTGCTGGGCATCTAAACGACGGAGGCAGAACTTAGTTGAACTATCTCAAAGGGGAGATACCTATATAATAATATTAATATATATATATATATATATATATATATATATATATATATATATATATATATATATATATATATATATATATATATAATTTATAATATGTATATATATATATATATATATATATATATATATTATATAATTTATAATATGTATATATATAATATAATATATATATAAATATATATAATATTATATATATATGTAATTTATTATAATGTAGATATTGATAATATATATAATAGTATATATATATAATTTATAATATGTATATATATATATATAATATTATATATATATATATATATATATAACTTATAATATGTAGATTATATATATATATATATATATTTATATATAATAGCCATATATATATAATATTATATATATGTACTTTATAATATGTAGTTATAAAACTTTCTTTCATAAAAATAATCACGGAACTACCGTGTTTATTGATGCCGATTTGTGAGGTTAATGTAACACATGTATTGCTAATAAAGCAATAATAATGTCTGAAAATGATAATATTAAGTTAATGAAAACATGTGTTACGTTGTCTACACTTTCATCAAAACGAAACCTTTCTAGAGCACTTAGCGTTTTTATCAGGACTCGACGAAATGTTCAGCGCTCTGAGACGACTTAGTTAGCATAACTATACCAGAGATCACTCTTAGTTCCAGCTACAATTTGCAATAATAAAAACAATGCAACTTTTAAATTACCTTACATTCTAAGATGAATTTGGAATAAAGAAGTAGTTTTCTGCAGAAATTACGAAATTAAAAGGACATGAAAATCCTAAAGATATGTATTTTTAGTCAATTTTACGTGAAAATGCATAGAATAAGAGATTAGGAAAATGGTAGTTAATAAATTTAACAGATTGCCGATAAACAAACTCCAAATGACAAGTACCCAACGAATCCACTGTTATTTTCAGTAGCGCTCTCGAGATGAATGTTAAATTCCGAAGACTTTCTTAAAGGTTTATTGTATCTATTCCCTTTCCTGTTAGAAATCCCCTTCCTTTTGAAATCATGTTACCTATTAATTTATCCACAGACACATTCATTACAAAAATGTTGTTTACTAAGACACGTTTTACATTAAAAATTGTTATATCCTGTCTATGATTATATCGATCGTGCATCATACACGTGCCACTGTCACTTGTAAAATTGTATTAACACCACTAAATGGAGAGAGAGAGAGAGGGAGCCAGTTCCTCTCCTTAGAATTGACCGAGCAGTAATTTGTAACGGGAAGTCTGCTGTCTAGAACGTGGGAAAGTTAAACATAAAGGGTATTGCGGTTAACTCTGCTCGCTCGTCTCGGTGTCATAGTTAATCGATTTTGTTTTGAAAGAGATTGCTTACCATTTGGAGGAGTTGCAGGCGGCATCTTTCAAAATGCGAACATTGTTGCGAGCTTAGTAAAGTAACTAAACACAATTTGGTAGGTAGGAAACCTTCAACATGCATGTTGCAATCATAAGAACATATTAAAATATTAAATAAATAATTTTATTTAAAAAAATGAACTTAATAATAAAAATGTTAATTAAATAAAAAATAAAACTTACGAGATGGCTCCCTCGCTTTAAGATGCACTTAATACAATATTAGTGGTATTCACACAGGTAGCAGTGCACTGAGAGTGAACAGCGTGTCACCAGACTAAAAATACAACACCAGAAAGCATTTCATGCGACGTTGCAATTCGCGCTGACACGATGGCGACTTTGTCGAAGTGTGTCAATTAGTGGTCGTGTGAACGCGTCAGTCGTCCGCTGTCTTATCTCACAATGGCAGCATTAAAAGGAAATAGAGAAGCGACAACGTTTCAATGACACGAACTTTGCAAGAAATATAAATTACTACGAAACTTGTTGATTGGTGTTAACACTCAGCATGTGTTAGGCAAGGATATCCAATTTTAATTGCTAGACATGGTAATCACGTGTTGTACGTGAACAAAAGCTAACAATTTAAACGTAATGTAGTTCAGCTGAATATACGTGCATCTGACAATACAACATGGCAACGAACACTTTGTTAATATTTATATAAACAATATTACTTCTACAAACCATACTGCGAAAATATATTAAAACAACTATTTTTTTCTCATAATTATAAGTTAAACCGATACGATGTTATATTACAACGGCATTTAATAAAATACAATAATATTTAAATTCACTACTTAACAAAACATGATTTTCATTTTTGGTAAATGCAAACCAAAACAATTACGTAGTTAGTAAACAAATTATTGTTTAAAGTAAACTTATGTGGATGTTGTCAACACCAACAAATATAATGTCGATAGCGATATTTACGAATACGGTACTGAAATTACTAATTCAAAGCTGTCAATGCAAGACGCGCTCACACGTACACACGCACACACGCACGCACGCACGCACGCACGCACGCACGCACGCACGCACGCACGCACGCAAGATTATCGACCAAACACTCCTTTTCCACAGCTTTTAATTGTTTCGTACTCATATATATGTATATATATATATATATATATATATATATATATATATATATATATATATATATATATATATATATATATTCATGCAAGTTCGGTTTTCTATTGTTCTTTTTTAAATCCACCATGCACTTCCTTTGATATAATTTGTGTTAGAAAATAAATTATTGTGGTTTCTATGAATATTATAGTCTTAATAGATCACACAAACCCCACCGATTTTATGTATTGTAAACTATATAAATTGTGTATATGTGCATAGCCAAATTAAATTAATTTGATGTGTATGCACATATCTGTAATTTGGCATCTAAATAAAACTGTCTTGTTCTCGTTCATGTTACTGTTAGGCGACCCACTTACACGCCCGTTGTCTCCTACAGGTCTCATCCCTGGCAACCCGATGCTGTCAATGCCGACCTTGCCGCCCCAGACCCGTCCGTCCACGAGCCCCGTCGCGGCCCGCCCCTCCCCGCCGCCCGGCAGCCCGGTGTCCGCCGGCCCTCCTCGCTCGCCCAAACCCGCGCACTCCCCGTTCTCCGACGGGCAGCGTGACCCGGACGCAGACGTCGACGACCTTGACCTCGACCGCAGCGACCACGACGACGACGACGATCACGTGTCGTCCGACGTCACGCAATCGACGCTACTGCGCAGCCGCTCGGCGTCGGCGTCGCAGATGGCGCTGGACGACGCGAAAAATGGCGGCCGGAAGAAGAAGACGCGCACGGTGTTCTCGCGCAGCCAGGTGTTTCAGCTCGAGTCGACGTTCGACATGAAGCGCTACCTGTCGAGCTCCGAGCGAGCCGGACTCGCCGTGTCGCTCCACCTGACGGAGACGCAGGTGAAGATCTGGTTCCAGAACCGACGCAACAAGTGGAAG
>OZ024864.1:6832058-6857058 GCA_964017155.1 Oasisia sp. SBJ-2009 | reverse complement strand
TAAATTCAAGATTGCCACTTGTCTTATAATTATGTGTAATACCTCTTTTATAGGTATTTGGGTATGTAGAATCCATGTTTGATGTTAAATGTTCAGTTCGAGGTCATGATCGGGTGCTGAAGATTGGGTAAACGTCACAATTGACCTCTCGGCGGACAACAAATGGAAACTTCTATGACATTATATTTTAGTTTATTCATGAATATAAATGGATAATCTTGCAAGATTTGACACATTTGTTCATGAGAAGAGGATTCAGTCATAATTTAAATTATTTGAAGCACATATTCTCACATGTTACACACAGTGTATAGTGAAAATAGTATTACTTATACTAGCAAGGAGATTTCTCAAATTCTTGCATTAAGTAATTATATGTGAAGGTCATTGTAGTTATGTTACAAGGAATGCTATTTATAATCATAGATAAAACATAGCTTTAGACGATAAGCTATAAGCATGATGCTTATGTCATCTTAATAAGTGCAGATAATACGTAGTAATCTTCATAATAATCATTTACATATTCCCACTCATCATAAAGGTGATCATGATCAAACTAAACCACCCTTGACATGCACTTCACGTTTTTCGTCTACATCTTCATCCTCTCATCCTCAAAATCAGTCTCTTCATCATTCTCTACCTCAAAACCCTCCTTCTCTTCAGCCTAAGCCTCTTCTGTGTCGGTGTATGGATTGCAGCAACCGTCTTCGTCAGAGCAGTTGCCCTTTGATATGCACGAAAGAGATATTCCTTGTAGCAGCCACATACTTCAGTGCTGCATTTCCTGCCCTGCACTCTACACTCACAGTGAATCATATCACACAGGTATGGTAAACTTAGGTCAGCCTAAGCAATAACAGGAGCTGGGACGCCATGCCAGATCTCCTAGCAGAAATGATTGATATCGGCCGACTCGTCAGGTGGGGCTTGTTGGTCTTCCGCTTTCTACAGCATGACCAACAGATTGGCCCGCAGAATTTGCAGGAACAGGTTGTTTGATGTTGGAGGAAGGCTTTGACTTTGTGACTTTTCTTCTTATTGGTGAAGAGTGTGAAGCTGGTAGACTTAATTGTCCCGGGTGGCTGTGTGAGAAAAAAAACGTTTTTGCCGTCTACACCAGATCCGCCTGCGTCGCTCCCCCCGAGCGTTATCCTAGGAAATATCCAGTGAGCAAGACGTCAATATCTCTCCAGCTTTGAACGTAGAGACACATGCGTCAGGTTCCACTTATTCTTGCACGTCGTGGTTTATATATCGTGTGTAGGTTTCTCTTATTATAAAAGTTCTGCCCGGAAATTTCAAATGTTCATCATGGTGTGCAATAAACCTGTTTCACTAAAAAGGCATGTATTGAGCTAATTATTATTAGGGGGTGATACATGTCTTCTTGTCACGCCACAGTAATAATTTAAATAAAATTGGCTCATTCCTTGTAACATATCTACAATGACTTTCACATAGTAATGTTCCACTTAATGTAAGAAAGTCCCGCAAAGAGAAATACGGATGCCGAAGTTAGTAACGATAGTGTACAATACAATATGTGTAGTATGTGTGACTTTCAAATAATAAAAAATATGATTGAGTACTGTTTTCTTAGGAAGGACAAATGTGTCAAATATTATAAGATTATCCATTTATATTCATGAATAAACTAAAATGCAATTTCATAGAAGTTTCCCTACTGCTACTGCTACTGCTACTGCTACTGCTACTGCTACTGCTACTGCTACTGCTACTGCTACTGCTACTGCTACTGCTACTGCTACTGCTACTGCTACTGCTACTGCTACTGCTACTGCTACTGCTACTGCTACTGCTACTGCTACTGCTACTGCTACTGCTACTGCTACTGCTACTGCTACTGCTACTGCTACTGCTACTGCTACTGCTACTGCTACTGCTACTGCTACTGCTACTGCTACTGCTACTGCTACTGCTACTGCTACTGCTACTGCTACTGCTACTGCTACTGCTACTGCTACTGCTACTGCTACTGCTACTGCTACTGCCACTGCCACTGCCACTGCCACTGCTACTGCTACTGCTACTGCTACTGCTACTGCTACTGCTACTGCTACTGCTACTGCTGCTGCTGCTGCTGCTGCTGCTGCTGCTGCTACTGCTACTGCTACTGCTACTGCTACTGCTGCTGCTACTGCTGCTGCTACTACTACTACTACTACTACTACTACTACTACTACTACTACTACTACTACTACTACTACTACTACTACTACTACTACTACTACTACTACTACTACTACTACTCTACCATCACTGACACTTGCGGGACAGACTTCTTGTTTTTCTTCTAGGTACCTGCCTTGTCTGTCGCAAGTGTTGGTAACCGATGCCCTCCAAACCGTTCGGTCCTTTGTAGTTAATAGAAAATGAAACTTGTTCTCGCCCTTTACAATACATACACATCAAATCCAGTTATGTTGCAGTGTAATAACGTAATAGCGTAAAGCAGTTCTGTTACAGTACAATAACGTAAAGCAGTTATGTTACAGGGTAATAACGTACAGCAGTTGTATTACAGTGTAATAATATAAAACAATTATGTTATAGTGTGAAAATGTAAAACAGTTTTGTTGCAGTGTAAAAACGCAAAACAGTTTTGTTACAATGTAATAACATAAAGTAGTTCTGTTACAATGTAATAACATAAAACAGTTATGTTACAGCAAATTATGTTGCAATGTAATAACGTGAAGCAGTTCTGTTATAGTGAAATAACATAAAGCAGTTCTGTTATAGTGAAATAACATAAAGCAGTTCTGTTATAGTGAAATAACATAAAGCAGTTCTGTTATAGTGAAATAACATAAAGCAGTTCTGTTATAGTGAAATAACATAAAGCAGTTCTGTTATAGTGAAATAACATAAAGCAGTTATGTTATATTGAAATAACATAAAGCAGTTCTGTTATAGTGAAATAACATAAAGCAGTTCTGTTATAGTGAAATAACATAAAGCAGTTCTGTAATAGTGTAATAACATAAAACAGTTATATTACAATGAAATAACATAAAACAGTTCTGTTACAGTGGAAGAACATAAAATAGTTCTGTCATAGTGTAATAACATAACACAGTTCTGTTTTAGTGTAATAACATAAAACAGTTATGTTACAATGTAATAACATAAAGCAGTTTTGTTACAGCGTGATAACATAAAACAGTTCTGTTACAATGTAATAACATAAAGCAGTTCTGTTACGGTGTAATAACATAAAGCAGTTATGTTACAATGTAATAACGTAAAACAGTTCTGTTACAGTATAATAACATAAAGCAGTTCTGTTACAACGTAATAACATAAAACAGTTATGTTACAATGTAATAACATAAAGCAGTTCTGTTACGGTCCTGCCACACCATGTTGACGTTTTATCTATTATTGTTATTCCCGGGAGCCCTCCGGATCTGTCTATTAAATTCGTCCTGTTGTTATTAGACGGTCTAACTTTTTTCTCGTGATCTATCCTGTAAATCGTGCTTGTATTGTTCTAATTCAGTTAACCATTTGGTTAAGCAGGCTGCCCTAAGGACTTCTGCGGTGGCTTTCTATCAACCCACTGGACTTTCTCCTTGCCTTGCCTTGCCTTGCCTTGCCTTGCCTTGCCTTGCCTTGCCTTGCCTTGCCTTGCCTTGCCTTGCCTTGCCTTGCCTTGCCTTGCCTTGCCTTGCCTTGCCTTGCCTTGCCTTGCCTTGCCTTGCCTTGCCTTGCCTTGCCTTGCGTTGCGTTGCGTTGCGTTGCGTTGCGTTGCGTTGCGTTGCGTTGCGTTGCGTTGCGTTGCGTTGCGTTGCGTTGCGTTGCGTTGCGTTGCGTTGCGTTGCGTTGCGTTGCGTTGCGTTGCGTTGCGTTGCGTTGCGTTGCGTTGCGTTGCGTTGCGTTGCGTTGCGTTGCGTTGCGTTGCGTTGCGTTGCGTTGCGTTGCGTTGCGTTGCGTTGCGTTGCGTTGCGTTGCGTTGCGTTGCGTTGCGTTGCGTTGCGTTGCGTTGCGTTGCGTTGCGTTGCGTTGCGTTGCGTTGCGTTGCGTTGCGTTGCGTTGCGTTGCGTTGCGTTGCGTTGCGTTGCGTTGCGTTACGTTGCGTTGCGTTGCCTTGCCTTGCCTTGCCTTGCCTTGCCTTGCCTTGCCTTGCCTTGCCTTGCCTTGCCTTGCCTTGCCTTGCCTTGCCTTGCCTTGCCTTGCCTTGCCTTGCCTTGCCTTGCCTTGCCTCAGTGGACCGATGGGGCGCCACAGATGACCTTGCAACCAGCTCCCTCCATTCCTCTCGCCTCTCAGCCTTCCTCAAGGCGGCGCCTAGCGTCAAGCCCGTCCATTCCGGGATGTTGTCTTCCCATGTCTTTTTCTGTCTGCCTCGTCTTCTCCCTCCTTGGACTGTGCATTGCATGATTGTCTTGGCAAGCCCTGATGATCTTGTTATGTGCCCGTACCATCTCAGTTTACTTTGACTCTGGTCAGGAGGTCTTCGTGGGGTCCAATGGCTTGCCGAGTTCTGTTTCGGACCTCTTCGTTGGAGATGTGGTATCTATAAGTGATGCCGAGGAGTTTTCTGAGGCATCTCACCTCCATGGCCTGTATCCTTTTCTCGGTGTCTGCTGTTAGTGTCCAAGACTCACAGGCGTATAGGAATATGGACATGACTAGGGACCGCATCAGTCTGATCTTTGAGCTGAGCGCTATATTTCTCGGGGAGACCAAATCTCTTTAATTCAAAACAAGCTTTTTCGTTCTTTCACTTGGCATCAATCGTTCTTTCACTTGGTAGTTCGCTGAATGAATTGTTTTGAACGTTAACGTGCGGCACCTCAAACGTCCTTATGCTTAATCCGCCCGGTGACCACACGTTAGCAGGCTTTTTTTAGAATCAGAATGTTTTTGTTTGCAACTTTGCGAAATCAAATTACGAACACTGCCTGGAGTTGTAGGGGCTGTCAGATCTTAAATGGAGAGACTGTAAAGTCGGAGTTGTAGAGACTGTAAAGTCAGAGTTGTAGAGACTGTAAAGTCAGAGTTGTAGAGACTGTAAGGTCTGGAGTTGTAGGGGCTGTCAGATCTTAAATGGAGAGACTGTAAAGTCGGAATTGTAGAGACTGTAAAGTCAGAGTTTTAGAGACAGTAAGGTCTGGAGTTGTAGAGACTGTAAGGTCTGAAATGGAGAGACTGTAAAGTCGGAGTTGTAGAGACTGTAAAGTCGGAGTTGTAGTGACTGTAAGGTATGGAGTTGTAGAGACTGCTAGGTTTGGAGTTGTAGAGACTGTAAGGTCTGGGAGTTGTCGAGACTGTAAGCTCTGTAGTTGTAGAGGCTGTAAGCTCTGGAGTTGTAGAGACTGCAAGGCATGGAGTTGTAGAGACTGTAAGCTCTGGAGTTGTAGAGACTGTAAGGTATGGAGTTGTAGAGACTGCAAGGTCTGGAGTTGCAGAGACGGTAAGGTCTGGAGTTGTAGTGACTGTAAACTCTGGAGTTGTAGAGACTGTAAGGTATGGAGTTGTAGAGGCTGTAAGCTCTGGCGTTGTAGAGGCTGTAAGCTCTGGAGTTGTAGAGATTGTAAGCTCTGGAGTTGTAGAGACTGTAAGCTCTGGAGTTGTAGAAACTGTAACTGTAAACAGGTTCCTACAATAGGCTACAGTAAGAACAAATGAACAGTTGTTGGCTGGGTATTGAGTTAGGACAATGTAAGAATAAAATCAAAACATTAAAGTTGATTGAACACAATTTTGCGTGACGTGTGCCTTCGACAACCTATTCTAGTATTACAAATACAAATATCAGTTAAATTATGACTCAACGTGTATATCACTTTATTAATTCCACATAGACGTTTTCGTTTAATATGCAGATAAAACAGCGCAAAATGACGAACCCGTCTTATCCACGTGCTGAATGTGTATTATACATTTTGATGGAGGTAGAGACCAGAAATTTCCAAAAGCATAATTTATCGAATAACATCATCAAACTACACAAATATAATCAGATAAATAATTATTGTTAACGATGCATATACCATTTTATTAAAAGCAGCTAATGAAGTACCTTCACTCACTTTAACGAGAATATAATTGACACTGACTACTTCGTAGTTCATAGTCGGAACGCCGCTCTGCGATATAGTGGGTGTGCCACGTGGCGTCACGTGGCGTCACGTGATGAATGACGTGGTCGGCCGCTTCACGAGATCACCGCATTTCTCATTCGCGTCCACGTCTCTCTTGTGGCGTGTCCGTGCCTGCGTTCATTTATCTGACCACTCCGTGACGTCACGTCCTGCAGTAATGATGCTGTGGTTCGCGTCGCCATTTCCCCATTCATTACGTCCATCTTTCAAAGCGACATCGTTCCCGATTATTTTTCATTATTATTGCAATTATTGTATGATTCCGCCGAATTTCGCACGTGCGCGGCGTTTATGTATCTGCGCATGTCACGCGAGCCTAAATGTAAACGTCTGTAGGTGACCCAATAATGTGTTGACGCCTTCACAAAAGCGGTTCTAAATGTATCTCATAAATGTTCTTATAAATGCTCTCTCGCCACTATTTTAGGATGGAGAATCAGTGGATGATTTAGCGTGACCATAGATACGCTATTGCGCATATATTTTTCCGGTTGTTATAAACTTTCCGATTAACGTTTCTGCGCATGCGCGATAAATGTAAAATCATCAATATGCAGCGAAACGACAAAGTATTTTTGGTATAAATGCGACGGACTGTTCGTTAATTCGCCTGTGATGATTACTGTGAAGAATTGCTTATAATGTCGTTCAATACATTAAATTATTACGTCTGCTTAAATCACTGTCACAGATTACGGCGCAGTACAGTCACGTGATTTGCGCTTGATTTTAAAAACATCCCTCAAAACGTGTTTGCCTCGTGTTAATTTGCTACAGATAACTTTGCTGAGAGATTATATACATCCTAACGAACAGCCCCGTCGTATTTATCCCATGCATAGTTTGTCGTTTCGCTGCACATTGATGATTTTATATATATCGCGCATGCGCAGAAACGTCAACCTGAACGTTTATAACGCCGGAAAAAATGTAAGCGTTACGACGCTATTGAAGTGACACCCTCTTATTTTCACGGCTACTGAAGTCAGCTCCGACTGTAACTGAATAACATGACTTACACGGTCTGCTATGTTCGCTATATCTGTGTCTCGCCCCCCCAAAATATAGGATACGTACCTGCAGTGCTCTCACATTAGCACAATCCGAAAAATATTTGTCGTATCCAGCAACAGATCGTAAATTAACGCACCGAGCAGTTAGGAAACATCACGGTACTTGCGCCTAAACAGTAAACACGTTGCAGTGCTTACATTTTTCCGGCGTTATAAATGTTCCGGTTGACATTTCTGCGCATGCGCGCTAAAATAAAAAACACCTTTGTGCAGCGAAACGACAAAGCATTTATGGTATACATACTACGGGTTGTTCGTTAGGATGTATATAACCTCTCAGCAAAGTTATTTGTCGCAAATTAACACGAGGCAAACAAATGTTGAGGCATGGTTTGATGGCAAGCGTAAATCCCGTGATTGTAGTGCGCCACAACCCGTGACAGTGATTTAAACAAACGTAATATTTTAAAGTATTGAGCGACATTTTAAGCAACTCTTCACAGTAATCACCACAGGAGAGTTAACGAACAGCGCGTGGCATTTATACAAAAAAATACTGTGTCGCTTCGCTGCACATTGATGATTTTACATGTATCGCACATGCATAGAAACGGCAATCGGATAGTTTATAACGACAGGAAACATGTATGCGCGACAACGCGTCAGCGCAACGACTTCCTCTTGTGACGTCACAGTGGTCTTTCTAAAAATATAAACATTTCCACCGACGCGCGTCGTGAAAATATCAAATAACCCCCGACGTACGCCACCGGAGTTTCGACGTACATAAGAGATGACCAGACGGTTTTTACGGTTATGGCTGTATCGTCGACCGTGATATGAGACGCCAGTAGCGTGTCGGATACTTGGCGGCTCCACACAAGCGACGGTGTCGCGGTGTCTCGTTCTCTATTATCTCCGACAGCCGGCATCGTTGCCGCTTCGCACGAAACCCGACCCGGTGGCTTTAATAAACACGCGTTTGTTTCGCCGGTCGCTAATGAAGCTGCTGAGTTTAGCGGTCTTTTAATCCGATTTAATTGCGACACGCGCACAAACGCCGCGTCGTACGTGACGACGTGTCACGCTGTGATAACGAGGCACGGGAGTCGGCGAGACGTGGCTGCATTGACGCGTCATGCAATAGCTGCTCTTGCGTTCAGTTGGCGTTGTATCTGTTAGTATGAATATGTGACGTTTGGACATATTAAACTTCTTACAAACTGTTGTTATCGTCACAATAACCAACTTGTCATTCTGGTTTAGCGAAATTTAAATATTTGCAGCTCTCGAATGCCTGTATGTGTGACACACGGTGTATTGGTCCGTTTATTAAAAATAGTCGTAAAATCCACCATGTTAATTCAACAAAACAAAAATGCGTATTCAAAACTTAATTTGCTTTTTTTTTCAAATCAATGTTCACAGTAAAGAAGCACTGACTATCATAAAGCCTGTGTGAGTATACCCACATATAGTCTATGATAGTCAGTGTGCTATGCTTCAATTACACTTCCTGCGTCTTTACGGAGTATTGTGTTGAAAAAATTCAAATTAACTTTTGAATGTGCTTGTTTCAGCTTTATAGTAGATGTTGTTGAATAAAAATGGTGGATGTTTCGATTACTTTTAATAAATGGAAGTATATTTGCCAGTGATCGATCCATGCGCCGCGTGTGCAGAATAACACATGCAACCATTGTAACTACCAATACAACAGGCGTCACACATGCAACCATTGTAACTACCAATACAACAGGCGTCACACATGCAACCATTGTAACTACCAATACAACAGGCGTCACACATGCAACCATTGTAACTACCAATACAACAGGCGTCACACATACATACATACATATATACATACATACATACATACATACATGCATACATACATACATATATACATACATACATACATATATATATATATATATATATATATATATATATATATATATATATATGTATGTATGTATGTATATATGTATGTATGTATGTATGTATGTATGTATGTATGCATATATGTATGTATGTATGTATGTATGTATGTATGTATGTATGTATGTATGTATGTATGTATGTATGTATGTATGTATGTATGTATGTATGTATGTATGTATGTATGTATGTACGTATGCGTACATTCATGCAAGCATGCATGCATGTCTTTACACTACATTCGTGCGTGCAAACACGTGCTTGCAAATTCGTCTCGTTCAGATTTTCCTATGGTCTATTTTCTACACTTCCCCTGCGGCTTCGCACTTTCTCTCAGCCATGAATTTATTAAAAACTCAGGAGATCAAATGTCAAAGACATACTCAAGCTGCTGTGTGCCTTTGTCTCTGAAGTGGCCAGTCGATGCCACAACGTGCCGTTAACCACCGCCTGGCCGCCGGCTAGTGGCCGCCGACGAAGGCGTGGTTGAAGCATGAGACTTCGACGTACGGGCGGTGATGTCATTACATCGCCGTTGTGAACCAAAGACACCTCGATGTTTCGTTTTTACAGTATCAGGCACGTGTCTTATAAAATGCGTAGTCTTACGTTGCCTATAAGCTGCTTCTTTTCCAACGCCCGATTGAGCTATTTTACCGCGCCGTGCTCTGTGGCTGATCCGTGCCCTTTTTGTGTTCGCGTTTGACGCGCATTTAAGACGAAAATGAGAAATCAATGATGGCGGCAAAATGTCACGCTGAAATGTATGATCGAACCGGATACAGTCGGTACTTGAACGAAACCGTCCGTTTTATATAACGTTGTTTTTTTTGCTACGGAACGTGTTTGGTGTTTGCTTAGTAATAATTATTCTCGTATATAAAAAAGCGAATTAATTGTTTTATTTGTTATTGTTGTGTGTTACAGTAATTATTTTGTGATTTTTTTTTATATTGAGAACAATTAAATAAATTGCTTTAGTGGCTATTCTTGGAGGAGGTCTATGCAAAATCGTATGAAGTTAAGAAATCACGGAAAACGAAAGCTTATTGAAATGGATTATATCACTATAGCACGCTCATATGTTTGTATTCGGACGGCTAGTTTTGAAAGAGATACCATGACAATGGCTTAATTAGTATTGATATTTATAAGTAAGGAATGTGTAAGAATGTGTAAAAGTAGTATCAATGCAAAACCTTTTCTATTGTACTACTTCTGTGCCGTGAAACGAAACGAAACGAACTAGTGATACGACATATAAAGACCGCGTTGCTGTGAATAGTGAACACTGAAGCACTTTCCATTTATACACTCGTAACGGTCAAAGTACACACACTGTGTGTGTCAATGGTTTTTTGCAACAGGACCTACAAAAAAACGTACGTATCAATATCAGAAGATTCTTCATAATGACGGATATGGAGTGTATATATACCACAGCGCGTGACGTCGAGTATGGTTACGTGCAATCAATAACTATTGTAATTTACACCAAATATGTCTAGTGTTTTTGATAGCCACCTAATCAGGTGGTACTAAGCATCTTTAAACACGAGTTTATTTGTTTATTTGGTTGAATATCGTTAAAATGTATTTTACTATCCAAATTACAACAGTTTTGTAATAATGTATGTGACCACATGTTCTGGACGGCGCTATCTAGAATGTGGGAGCAATAGGCAATTGTGTTGTGCGGATAACGTTCGAGTACGGTTACTTTATATACTACGTTTATATATTACTTTTTACCCTCGATTACCTAAGATCTTATTATTTTTATTGTTCAATTAGCAGAAGAAAATGTCAAAGTTTGCATTGATCAATGAACTCGTATTGTATTGTACTAGTTTTGTACTTGGATATTTCCCTTTGACAAACTGCGACACATGTATGCAGTTATGTCCATGTATGATTTTTGACAATAGCAAAACCAAAATAAAAAAAATGTTGAGATTGATTAAAATACCATTTAGTATTTTACCATTTTACCCATCAAGTACCGAATGTTCGGCTCTCAAAGCAGAATCAAAACCTATTTTGTTTTTATGTATCGGCGGCTTTTTGCCTATTACTTTGTTTATCTCGAGTGCAGATAAAACTCAACGATTATATATTAATAAAACACATGTTTCGAGAAAGGGTTAAACGATACAATCTCTACATGACATACAATTGGTTGAATGGTTGCAACTGTTAGAGGGGATAATGGGAACAACAAGGAACCGGAAGTGACGTATATGATGACTGATGTAGATACGTGGACGCTGAATTTGCGACAGAGAAGGCAGATTAGAGTGTTCAAATCGTGACAAAATGGAAAAGAGAAAGGGTTAGGCACGTTTGCGAGAATAGTTGAACCAAACGTCGATACCAGGGGCCTATTTCGCTAACGGTATTAAGAACTCCTTAACCCAGCGTTGCACTAAAATAATCAGTTTTGATTCTTAACAGTGATCTTGGGTACCCTTATGAACAGTGATCTTATGTACCTGAACATTGTCATCCCCCTGACGCGACAGAAAGACATCGTAACTGTTGTGTCATGGAAATTCTGTCCTTGCTAATACGGAAATAGATACAATTTATATTTGAAAAAATCCTTTTAATTAACCACTGAAGAGCTTTTTATCTTTGCAGAACAGTCCCCGGACTCCGAAGCACAAGGAAACCGGAAGTGGAGAACGGTCTTTGTACTTCATTCACCCAGTCACTATGAGAACATGACGCGGACACTTCACGGAATCACATCCTTAGAACTCGCTGTAACCGGTCAGAGTTTGTCGACCAACCACCTCTTGGTGCCTCGTGTCTACAGGGATGTCCGGCAGGCGAAATACTGACGGACAAACGTCTTAGGAAATATTCGCTGTGACTTCAGGCAGATTAATATTCGTCATAAAATCGCTTAACGTCATCGTTGACATTTACAGATCGTTTCGACGCGTGAATAATTCATTTCTGATCTATCGTAAGAAACACGTCCAACATAAAAATATAATCCCACTGATTTGTGCTCGCACCACTTCAAAGGAAATTTCATCCTCAAACCCCCCGGGTGGGCATTCCGTGTCATAGGTGAAGACTTCGTTGGACCAGGATTAAGCTGGTGATTATTATGATTGAGCGATCGGATTAAGTATTTTACTTCAGTTACAAGTGGAGTTGTCAATTTGGTTCGCCGGGAAATTCATGTTTTTCTTCTAGTTGTTTCATCCGTCCACGTGGGAATAGGCGGGTGCGGGCCTCTGCGTGAGCGACAAACCAGATTTACGTAATGCAGGTGGGCGACATATGAATTCCAATATGATTCCTGTTAAATTAACAATTTCATAACGACTGAAACAATAATTCTGAAAGAACTGTCGTCGGTAAAGTGACAGCTTCATTTGTAAATCGGCTCTCGACGAAATGTTCTGAATAATAAAGTACTGGACACTGACTAACTTGTAATATGTGGTGTTCTTGATAAAATGACAATATAAAAGATGGTTTTGAGAATGCGGCAATTAGCAGAGTGTCCTAGATAACATGACAGTAGTCGAAAAGTCGTTGAAAAAATAATAGCAGGTCCTTGATAACATGTTGACCGGCAAAGAGTCGTGTCATTGATGTTGGCGGTGTGTCCTAAATAAATAGTAGTAGGCGAATATTAGTGTCCTTGGGGTAAAGTGGCAGTAGGCGAAGTGTCCTAGATAAAATATCTCTATATAAAATTGCCGTTTTATTATACAGCACGTGAGAAAATAATAGCAGAAGCTGAGGCGTTGATAAAACAGCAGGGACCGATGTGTCAAATATCGTTTCCAAGAAAGAATGGTCAGCAACAAAAATTGTAGCCGACTAAGTGTCGTCCATATAATGGCGCTAAATGACACGTTTGCGAATGAAGCGTCGTTGACGAAATTTGGGTGAGGAGCTGATGAAAGAATGTTCTTAAGCCGACTATCCGATTTCGGCAAACGAGCAGATGGACACGACGTAAAGCTGGGGAGTCAGGCACTGACAACACCGTCGTAAAGCACAGAGACGCCCGATCACCGCTCAACATCGGAGCGGTTTTTACACGGAAACGACGTCGTAAATATCAACTAAAACAAATGACAATCATGTTATTATTTGATGATTTTAGCGCAGCCGGTTTCCCGGCTTGCAGCAGCCGTTTCGAACGACGGACGAAATACTTCGCTCTCATTATCCCCGCCAGACGACAAGTTAAACGATTGACACATCCGGGTGTTTTCCGCTCTCTCGCCGGTCGCTTTTCATTACGGCGAAGCTACGCTTGTAGGAAGAAACTTCACATACCATCGCAACCAATCAACGCGAGACTACGGGGAAAGCGCACGACAATCTCGAGCGAGCCGATCGAGGTGCTGGGCTCACGCCACGGACGGGACGGCTTCATTATGACGTCGCACGTTTCCTAGTAATTTCACACCTCGCCTTGAAACAAAGACCGCCGCCGACCGACCAGCGTTGCCGATTTGTCGCCGGTAATTTGACTTGGCCAGGATAGGTGATCACTCACCATTAGCGCGTCGGCTAACGCTTATAGTCAAAGCTCAATCTCTGAACCTATTTATTTTATTGCCCGTCTGACATTTGGTGGGCTGCTCTCTCCGGCTCTCGGCAGCGACAAACGAGTCAATTACCGGCGCGAGTGAGCGGTGTCAAATCCGGCTTCTTGTCCTGGGTTTCGCATCCCCGAAATAATCACCATCATCAGCGACGAATAACGGTCAATTCCCCGGCGTCTTCGCGCCTTCCTGGCCGGACGCCGTCGAGTCGGAGATATCACGACAGGTGGCAGCACCTTTTATCACGCGTGTTGGAGGAAATGCGACTCGGCGGTGTTGGTTGTGTTGTCATACTTCATACTCTCAACCCGTTCACCGGTGTTACCATTCGTCACACTCTCAACGCACTCTACTCAATCGTCACATGTCACACTCTCAACGCACTCTACACAATCGTCACGTGTCACACTCTCAACGCACTCTACACAATCGTCACATGTCACACTCTCAACGCACTCTACTCAATCGTCACATGTCACACTCTCAACGCACTCTACTCAATCGTCACATGTCACACTCTCAACGCACTCTACTCAATCGTCACATGTCACACTCTCAACGCACTCTACACAATCGTCACATGTCACACTCTCAACGCACTCTACACAATCGTCACGTGTCACACTCTCAACGCACTCTACTCAATCGTCTCGTGTCACACTCTCAACGCACTCTACTCAATCGTCACATGTCACACTCTCAACGCACTCTACTCAATCGTCACATGTCACACTCTCAACGCACTCTACTCAATCGTCACATGTCACACTCTCAACGCACTCTACACAATCGTTACATGTCACACTCTCAACGCACTCTACACAATCGTCACATGTCACACTCTCAGCGCACTCTACACAATCGTCTCGTGTCACACTCTGAACGCACTCTACTCAATCGTCACATGTCACCCTCTCAACGCACTCTACTCAATCGTCACATGTCACACTCTCAACGCACTCTACACAATCGTCACATGTCACACTCTCAACGCACTCTACTCAATCGTCTCGTGTCACACTCTCAACGCACTCTACTCAATCGTCACATGTCACACTCTCAACGCACTCTACACAATCGTCACACGTCACACTCTCAACGCACTCTACTCAATCGTCACATGTCACACTCTGAACGCACTCTACACAATCGTCACACGTCACACTCTCAATGGACTCTACTCAATGGTCACATGTCACACTCTTATCGCACTCTATACACAATCATCACACGCCATACTCTAAATTCAACGAGGACATCATATGTCATACCCTAAACGCAGTCGTCATATATCACACTCTCAACGCATTCAACATAGTCATGCAACTAGGATACGATGTCGCGTTATATAATTAAACAAACACAACACTCGCTGCCGAAATTCGATTGTTAGGCGACCTAATGGCTGTAATGAGTATATAGTTTATAAGGAGGTTTTCTGCATATTTTTCATGTAGTAAATAATTACTTATCCTTAAACTTTAAACAAATATGTTGACTTATACTTGTTCTTTTATGTTGCTCTTTTGGAAAATGTGCTGATTGATAAGAACTTACTTGTTCACAGCACATTGCGTTTAAAAGGCCCCAAGCAGTATTTACAATTTTACTATTTCTTCCGCGAAATGTAAACAAAACATACACATTAAATGTGACGCTAATGACAATGCAACAGATGACAACATTTGTGCAAAGTGTTTATTTTAAGAATATTACCGACGTTCAAGACGCCGTATTATGCAAAAAGCATGTTATTCTTAATTAACAAACCCGGTGTTTGATAAAATTAACATTCCTTTCCATTTATTAAAAAGAAAATATGCTTGACAGAATTAGTGTGTGTCTCTGAAAGAAAACGTTCATATTCCAAAACAATCCAAGAACCACCTCACATGACAACAATCAAACCGGACGTGACGTCACGACCACTGAAGACGCGCGCCATCTATACCGCTGCTCTGTGGTAGTAGCGGACAATGTGCGAAGCGGTGATCATGCTCATAATTACAGATGGCGTGTCACTACGCACGGCGTCCCGCGTAAGCATTTCCATGTTTTCCTCATCATTATTTTGTCCATACAACTCTAATCAACTCGCTTGAAATGCGCTTAATGCGCGCATTATTACACTAATCACCTTGTCGCGCTTCCCGCGAACGCCACGAGAACGCAAGTCGATTTTTCAACACTGCCCCTATCGATTTTCCCGTTGGCGACATTCACTGCCGTAGAGCAGCACTGAGCGTGCGCCGTTCCGCCGGAAACGAGCGAGCGTGATAATTTCGCGGCGTTGGAGCGGCCGCTTCAAACCCGCATCGAAGTGCCGCTCCCATTGGCGCCTGTTGATATAATTGGGCCGCGCAGGTCAACAGCCTGCGCACGTAAGTTGCGTTCTCAGTCCCACTTCTGACACCAGTGGACACTTACGGCGTGCCCGTCACTTCCGGTCGCGTGACAGGACAGGTATGCCGTGCGCGTCTTCGCGAAGGGCGGGTGTCATGGCGCTATAACGCGGATAATTCGTTAAACGCGGATTGGCGCTGCTACCCGTGGGAGGCGACTAGCGCTTAGTGCCATTACCGGGGCCAGGTGTTTAATCGAGGCCATTATCGTCGACAGTTGCAATGGGGCCAGGGCGTGATTGCAGCACGCGCGGCCTCGCCCGTGCACGCACGCGCACGCGCACGCGCACGCGCACGCGCACGCGCACGCGCACGCGCACGCGCACGCGCACGCGCACGCGCACGCGCACGTAACCGTTCTATGTTATTCTTGCATCCGCAAACGTCAAGTGTGTTTTCCAGCTATGTTGATGACGTTGCCTACGCCATCATTCATTACGGCGTATTCAACGTGATTTTACTATCTTTCATTTATTGATTTCAATTATTAAACGTGATTTCATTATGGATTACCTGACATTAGTCACATCCAATGTTCTATCCGTCCGATGTTTCACTACTCCGACATTTTGACTTCCTCGAAATTAAATTAATTCGATGTTCGACCCATGAAATCAGATTCACAGAGGATTGTCTCATCCGAAGATCGTCAAATTCTACGTTTATCTCCACATGACTTGAAATTCATCCCGCAATTCGGTATCCAAATGCATATTCATACGATTCTTTTATGTTGCGCCGCAATTCGACCTGCGTTCGTAGATTACTTAATTCAGAAACATTATTAATAACAAATTGCTCATTAGTAGGAGACGAGATGCCGGGCGTCGCTCGCTATTAGCGCCGTGGTCTGCCGTGTCGTACGAGCTTATAAACGGCAGAAATGTGATCTGGCGAAATAATAAAGTAAACGAACAGAGATAATACGGCGCTGCTTAATAGGGGCTGCTCTAGTACTCAATTAGAACACGACACTCCGGCTGTAACTAGCTACGGCGGACGCATTGTTAGGCAATAGCGGTGACTTTAATGTGCGTTGCATGACCAGCGTCATCAGCACATAGACTCCGTCACAGGGGCTTACTTCTATAGGGAGAGGGCCACGCGGAGATGCATGTAAAACAGTGTTTAACCCTTAAAGAGGTTCTTTCGGAATAAAAAACTCTTTGTAATATACGCAATTTTTTATTAGTCTTGTTAACGTAATTGTTTCATATACATTATAAGTGTTTTTATCACCTAGATAATATAACACCCTAATTTCTAGTTTGGGTTCCGTCTGTTCAAGGCAAGGTCATGAATATTCGGTTGAGTTCGCCAGACTTAGTAACCGCAGAATAAATTTTGATATAAATGTCAAAATTTGCAATAACCTAATTACTAGAGTCAGCAAGACCAAATTCCTTGGAGTGTTGATAGATGAAAATTTACTTGGAAAGACCAAATAAATAATGTCAACACAAATCTGTCTATAATATTCGGAGTATTGTACAGAGCAAGTCATGCCTTAGGAACTACAGGTTTGCTTACCCTATACAGTATCACTCGTTGGTCTTACCTGTATTATCGTCCTGCTGTGACATTTGGGGAACTGCACGCACCACTAATGTGCATTTGTGTTACAGTGGTACCAAAACGGTTATCAGAAACATATGTGGAGTTGAAAAACTTCAGCACACAAATCCTTTATTCTGTAGATACAGAATACTGAAATTTCAAGAATTAGTACAATAAAAATGTGCTCTACACTGTGTAAGACATAAAACAATATACCAATATTTGTAAATATTCAGTGCCTCGTTACAAAGCAAAACATTGTACATACATCTCGAGCAAAGCCTCAATATGTATACCAATGTATCCGTACAAATATAAACAAAACAAAAATTATATCTGGCAAATATGGAAGGTAGTGACAGTGTTATAACGCTTGAATATAATTTATATATTTTACTAGTTTATATATTATATATTAATAATGTTTGTGCTGCATGCATTTACTGGGACACGTGTAATATGTTTTTCTAATTGTGTACAGGGGTATACAATCATAAGATTTATCTTCGATATAGACCTGTTTTCCTAACATAATGATAACATTACGTACTAAAACATCAGTATCATGTATTGTTGTGTTTGGAAAAATAAACATTATTATTATTATTACTGTCCGAAATGTTCACTGTGATTAAATGCATTCTTAGTTTTAACTGTTTGCAATGCACGCAATTTTAGTTAGTCATGTTAACATAATTATTTCATACAATTCTAAGGCTATATTTCAATGCAAACGTGTTTTATTAATCACTTCTAACTACGACAACATATGAAAAAATAAATCCGCGTTTGCGCAGTTTCTCGTTTGGGCGCCGCCTGAACTATTCACATGAGACTTGGTCATGAATAATAAGTTCAGCTCGTTAGATTTCGGTTTTATCAGACGTCTGGTGTTTGACGTCAACGGTCATTGCGTTGTTCACTGCGCATGCGTGAATAGTAATTATTATTGGGCTGCATAGTTGATCAACTACCTGGCACAAAGTGCGACATGATTGCATAAATACAGTTATCTAATAACTTGCTGTGTGGATACCATCAAAATTATTGCACAGATTTGGAAAAACAAAAGTAGCAGCGAAGTACGATTATAATGTTTTGATAGAGTGGGACCTACAGCTCGAATGTATATGACTTACAAAGAATCACTTTAAAAGAAGACTTATTATGGAAAGCAAAATAGTAGTCTTCGTTTGTTTTCGTACGCAAAAAATACAAATTACCAAAATAATAATACCAAATACCAACTCAAATAAAATATATTTTATTGTCATCCTTAAAATAGAACGTCTTGAAACACAACATTTTTGTCAGGCTCATCCGGTGGCTTAATAAATTGATTCTGCCTATAATAAACAATATAATCAATAAATAAACCACGCACCAAACCACAATCATTATACATGCATTCGTAACGTTACCAAGTATGTTGTTAAAAGTATATAATTAGCAAAATAGATTACCCTTAAAATCCTAGACATATCACATGAACACATAATTGACTACATGTCGAGGTTTAGCGAACCCGTAACGTAAATATGCCTGTATAGTTCCTCTAATTCGCCCCCCCCCCCAGCATACACCCCGCAAATTCGCCCCTCCCCCAACCCACCGCACCCCCACCGCAGATATACCATGTTACTTCATTGCAGCATTCAACACAGCAATAGCAGTAGGTACAACTGATTTAATAATACAGCTTGTCGTTTAGATTTCTACAAACACACACACACACACACACACACACACACACACACACACACACACACACACACACACACACACACACACACACACACACACACACACACACACACACACACACACACACACACACACACACACACACACACACACACACACACACACACACAACAACACACACACACACACACACACACACACACACACACATATATATGGGAAATCTAAACAATAACGGACGAGTATGGTTGCAATATAATGTGGGAAACACAACAAATACTCTTCAAATGTGTATCGGAAGCACCAATATACAGTTTATTTATCTAAATCCGTGAAACTAAACATAAACAAACAATATATATATATATATATATATATATATATATATATATATATATATATATATATATATTTATATATATATATATATATATATATATATATATATATATATATATATATATATATATATATATATATATATGGACATATACTGTATAATTATCGGTTATTCCAATACACATTTGAAGAGTGTTGTTTTTTCCACATTATATTACAACCATACTCGTCCGTGACCCATGGTCAAGTTTTACCCCGTATTATCTCAATTGTCTTTAAGTAAATGTATAATACAATTATAGCAAAGTAATGGCATAAAAATATATTCAACGCAGAAACAAGGTATATTACTGGTTATGTAGATGCAGATATTTCACTCTTTTTTAAGATGTTTAAAGTGGCAGAGTATTGTAGATTCTTATTCAAGATAAGAGTGCTCCACATATTTTTAGTCCGACATAGGCCAAACATAATCGTCAACAATTTGTTTTGCAAAATGACTGAAGCCTAACACGTAGAAATCGCTCGATTGGCCAAGAAATCGGAGCGCCACCTAGCGAGACCGAGATGCCCCCCGCAATTGTCGTCTGCTCATAAAGGAAGGCGGTAAAACGAGCCGCGAGCTTGTCGCTGTAATTGGTTTCGCGTCTTCATACACAGTCATCAGAGAGCGATCTCTGTTAGCACCGCGCGTCTATGTGCGAGCGTCTCTCGCTCGTTTCCTGAAACCGAAGTTGCAGTTTCACTGATCGACGAAAACCCGACTTTTATTAGGCTGACGCACAACGCCGTTGATACCGGAACGCTTCCGTTGGCGGTGTGCGCGTGTCATCATTAGCGGCAGTTAACGAATAGAACTATCACCTTACTGCGGCGATCCAGTGGAAATATCGGCTCGTTTACACGCCAAATTAAGCGATCACAGAGACTTGATCGTGAACAGAGGAAATGGCCGTGGTGAACAGCGGTAATGTCACATCCGTCAATATGGCGATGTTATGGAGGAAGAGTGCGCATGCGCTTCGTCTCACGTCTTGAAATATTGGTTCACCGTTTAGCCAGTCGAATGAATTTGAAACCGTTGGTACCGGAAGCTTTCAGCTGTTATGTTACTTCAGCCAAGTTTATATCACTGTACAGCGTCGGGGTTTTGCTGGTGGTTTACTATAGCAAACAGTTGCATGTTGTTGAAGTGAATGTTTTTTTCATCAACCAAGGAAAATATTTATCATCAGCAACCCAATGATGCGAATATTCATAATTAATTTGTTCTAGCTTAAATTGTCAGTTAATATCGAAGGCGGTCATGGTTTCTATGGCAACGAACCAGCTTAAAGGCATGTTTTCCACTTTTTAATTCAATTAATTAATTAATCTCTGCGATTTTTCTTTTTTGTGGTTCCTTCTGAAGAATAATTTATCTATGATATACATATTATAGTAAACCACTTGCCAAATATTGCGTTTAGAAAACTGGAAACTGTCTTCAAAATGGCTACGCAAAGCGACCTGAGACAAGTGCGGACAACAATGTGTTCTTTTGAAGTTGGACTCGACTGGCCAATAAAGATCGCATGTGGGACGCAGTATGACGGATTAATCAATATTCCTGGTAATCTTAACACCATCTGACGTCAGGGGACGCATCTGGGCGGCGGAGGCAACGTTACCGTGAAGATAGCAATAAAATAGGTGTCAGATCTACACACAAATAACTCGTGGATCCACGTACTTATTTTTTATAGATGCAATGAAAACAGAAATTAGATATAAGGCCTGCTACGTTCATTAACATGTCCAGCACAGTTAACGCATGTACCTCAATTCCAGTTGGCGCGAGCGTGTGTATGCAAATATGCATTTTACTAAATAAGTTTTGTATCATAAGATCTCTGCGCTAACGATACTTATTTGGTGTTTTTCTCGTAAATACCTCTATATCTACTCTCTGGAAAAAATTGGGGAAGTATTGCAGATAAAACAGAGAAAGCGGAGAGTAGAAGAAAAAAGGTAAATTGGACGATTTTGACTACGCTGGGAGAACTGGATGAAACACTCACCGCACGGAATTAGCAGGAATGGGCAAATGCGTTGTTAATCCTTTATTGCATGAATAATTTTTTTGATATTATATACAAATATTCGTACAACATAAAACATATATTGGAAGAAAACAAATATTGGGTTTCTAATTACAAAACATATGGGTTTATTACTTTTAGGACACATGTGTTTGTATCATGCGGCTTTATATATGTATGTATATATATATATATATATATATATATATATATATATATATATATATATATATATATATATATATATATATATATATATATATATACATATATATATATATACATATATATATATATATATATATATATATATATATATATATATATATATATATACATATATAAAGCCGCATGATATATGATGATATATATGATATATATGATATATATATATATATACATATATATATATATATGTATATATATATATACATATATATATATATATATATATATATATATATATATATATATATATGTATATATATATATATATATATATATATATATATATATATTTTACTTTTAGGACACATGTGTTTGTATCATGCGGCTTTATATATATATATATATATATGTGTGTGTGTGTGTGTGTGTGTGTGTGTGTGTGTGTGTGTGTGTGTGTGTGTGTGTGTGTGTGTGTGTGTGTGTGTGTGTGTGTGTGTGTGTGTGTGTGAGCACGTTATCACGTTTTGTTTTTTCCATCGCTCTATTTTCAAGTATGACATTTCCAAGCAATCCTACGTGTTGTTTCTGGCATGACTACGCAAAAGCCTTTGGTAGCCACGCAGACGTAACAAGTAATTAGATCCGCATTGTACAAAATGTTGATACATCTAGAAAACAATTCTAGGAAATGTGCGTAACCGCCAAGTTGTACATAGAGATACAGGCGTGAATTGTCGATGATGACATGGCCAATAACGATTCACAGAAAGACACAAACAGTGGAAGTCACCTAGTATTGATTGGCCAGCAACAAAGAGATGCCCTACAGACATACCGAATTCACACCTCGCATGTGTGTTTACATGGACATCTCGCCTTGTTGTTATAGTATGCCGTCTTCCCAGAAGATGTCGCCTCTGCGAGTTCAATGCGCGAACGGCAGACAATTTTATAAACTCGTATCCTGCGCCTATAAAAACAGCGATAACGGTGCGGAAAGTCTTGAGTCGTAGCTTGGTGTAACACGTGTCTATCGCAGGAAGGATGATATCTTCACGGATTTATATTTAATGTTTTTATGTATTGAGTATCATCAATCCTATCTATGGTTGTCATAAAGCCTTTCGCACAGCGAGAACACGTAAAACCAGGTGTCGTGAGAGAGAGAGAGAGAGTGTGTGTGTGTGTGTGTGTGTGTGTGCGTGTGCGTGTGCGTGTGCGTGTGCGTGTGCGTGTGCGTGTGCGTGTGCGTGCGCGTGTGCGTGTGCGTGTGCGTGTGCGTGTGCGTGTGCGTGTGCGTGTGCGTGTGCGTGTGCGTGTGCGTGTGCGTGTGTGTGTACGTGTGCATGCGCGTGCGTGCGTGTATGTGTATGTGTGTGTATGTGTGTGTGTGTGTGAGTGTGTGTGTGTGTGTGTGTGTGTGTGTGTGTGTGCGTGCGTGCGTGCGTGCGTGCGGTGCGCGTCTGTGTGCGAGTGTGTGTGTGTTGTGTGTGTATTGTGTGAATTTTCATTATCACTGTGTGACATTATGTGTGTCTTTATGAGAACAAAAAATGTATGTCTTTTTTCGCCTTGGATCTCATGATTGATGGAAGTGATTTGTGGTCTGAACGCTGAACATTGTCCGACATGTGAACGAAAACAGATAGCTCGTCCCACCTAGATTGTCGCGAACTCTGCATCACATACGACTCTACGGTTATATAATAAAAACATTGTGAAAACAGTTGTTAAAAGAACGATGTCTTGTACGTTTTACATATTTTATTTAAAGTGCTTAAGATAGGTTTTGTTATGTTTGCTCATATTCGAAGTCATACATTTACAAATTGTTTAGGTGACACGTTTCCGTGTGCAAACTATATAAGTAAATAATTATATTGTAGCAAAGGCTACCATTTACGCCAGGAAACTATAATGAGATATGAGAAATCCGAGATAACGTCAGCACCAAAGAAACCCCCCCGCTGACGTCACAAATTGACGCACAAGAACATAAGAGCCAACCGCGTTATCAAGCTTATTGGTGAATATGTCGGTTCGATCAGTCCATGATTCCAATTATCACACAGTTAACCAAACTAACCACTGATGAGTAATGTTCCAACATTCCATACAGCATACATACTGTTACAACATATTTCTTCTTCTGAGAAATATTTGATTGGGCCCTTGCAGGTCGGTAAAAGTCTAACGAAGCTTATGTGCTTGGGGGTGTGTGTTTAAAATGTTTTTACAAAAGTCTTTGTTAACGCGTTACTAAAGTTATTGCATAGACCACTGGAGAGATAACAACATCTATATATGACGTCATAGAAATGTCATGAAGAAATTATCTACTGGCAGATGATAAGGTACGAAGGCCAGCCATGGAAGCCTCTGGGCATGCGGTGGCCGATAGACTTGTTGGGAGCCTATTCAACTGTCTGAGGGTCACAGGGAAAAGGGAATGGTAAAGGGTTGGGTGGTCTGCCCTTGCATGACGAAAACGCTGGGCTCCCCGCGTTCTGCGGTCACTCTGTTGGAGGTACTGGTCTATGGTGCTGTCAACATGACCGGTGTTGATTTTGTGAAGGAGACTAAGGGAACTATTCCAGCGTAGGACCTTTACCAAATCATCAACACATCCTCGTGGTCTGTTTGTGTAGAACATGCAACGCGGGCTCATCATGTAGATGAGAACAAACCCATCTTTTTAACGTCAATGTCAACACGATTGAAGAACGTTTAACCATATATATGAGTAGTTTCAATTGCATTAAGTAGCGTCGTCTGTTGCTTTTCTCAAGACCTCCTAATGGTATCACTGACGTAACCAATGCACGTGTACGGACGTTTGTCGAATCAATAGCATGTCTTCCTTTATACTTGTCTCCACATAAACTTGCAGTTAGCTCCAGGATATTACCTGGTGTTAACTACAGTTTAATATTTCCGTTTTGAAACAAATAAGTGCTTCGTGTGTAAAACATTAAAATTGCGAAACAGTGTCAATAAATCTGCGAACTTATAAGCGCGATAAATGACGTTAACAAATGTAGAAAAGATCGGTCTAATATATTAGATGTGATGAGC
>OZ024864.1:6819558-6829558 GCA_964017155.1 Oasisia sp. SBJ-2009 | reverse complement strand
CACGTGATCGGGGAATCCATTGCGTGTCGTCTGGACTCAATAAAAATCAAACTTAATAAAAGAGAACTTTGCGGTGGCAAAACCAAAAAAACAACACTCGGCAGGCCATAAATCTACGCGCCTACTGTTGATTTATCGTGAGATATTATTAAGCGGCTGCGTGTCACCTGAAATCAGCGCCTGTGCTTCAGGCATGACACCTGCGTCTTTCGGCAATTAAGTCTCTTTATCGAGTCTCAGCGTGCGCTGGATGTGTTTAGAACAAAGACGTGCAGACCCGGTGACAACTCGTACTCATTACGCGTTGTCCGCTTTGTTTCCGTTGGCACAAGCCAGAGCTTTGTTTTGTCGTCAGTGCGCCGAGGTATCGCAACAGGCGTATGTTGTCGACTTACTGGTAATTATTAATAATGATGGTCTGAGGAGATGGCTGGTAGGTCGATAAACAGATCAGAATCACGTCGAAACGTTAGACAGGCACTGAAAACACACATGTTCAAAGCATATTACTGTTGACGTTTTAGCTATTCCATCGCATTTGAGGACAGTTTACGTATAATCTCACTTGTATACATATGTACTGTTTTGGCTGTATGCATCAATATTTTATTTATTTATGCGTTGGTGTAGTATGTGGAACGCATGTAACTAGAGTATTAATTATTATAAAAACATATTCATCTAATTTTATTTATTTATAGTATTTAAATAACAGTTTTAACATGACTAATTTGACGCGTGTTCTACATCTTTATCTCAACGTTTTTTTAAACAAATTTTATAACACGCATTCAGTGGCCTGGTTTTTATTGTACATCTCATTGAGCAAAGTGGATATTATGCTGTTATTAAAAGGTAGAGCGATATGTTTCCTTTTATAATATTAAATAGCACATGTGTCATAACCGCGGGAGGGGATGTACACCTATATTTGTAGAAGGGGAATTATGCCATAACGTTTAAAGACGGAGTGGCAATGTGCAGTGTAATTGTTTTGATAGGCTGCTGAAGATAGGATTAACCCCTAATATATATGGAAAGGGTGACAGTTTTCGAGCAAATGTTTTGGAGATGCTGAATGTCCATTCAGCATCTCCAGCCATTTCGTTTGTTGTAATTATAAAACACGCGTCTTGTCCTTCACCCGGTACAAGTGATTAAAACAGATGAACATTAGTTCCAACGAGACTCACTACCTGGCAGCATTCCTAGATGATCTGTTTTTCGCCGAGAACTCTTGCCCTTTATGTGCAACCTGTCGAGACAATCAAACGTCTACTCGCGACTGACGGTCTCTGATTACCTGCCTGAAGTCGGTCAGCGTCTTGCGCGCCCTCTCGTGTCGTGTCGACATTTATTACGTCTTACGTGCGAATAACGCCGACCGCATTTTGCGGTATTTCCGGTATTGGACGCATCGAGAGTCTCGAGTCCGGCCCTGATGCTCGGAACATGTCGTTTTCACAGGGCAGAACAAAAGTAGGAGACTGACAGTGCTTAACAATGTTACAGTCGTTATAATGGTGTAGTAAACAGGTGCCTTTGTAGGTTTTAGAGATCGCGCAACGGTAGTTCGAAAAACGCATCCCGCTTTGAGAGATGCCTAGACGTGTTGCGTATAATATATATATATATATATATATATATATATATATATATATATATATATATATATATATATATATATATATATATACATATTTTCTTATTTGTTTCCCAGCACATTTGATCTGCTCAGGAAACATGTCTTTGTCCCAAATATACAATACGATAGAACAGTCGTTAAAAACTATAAAAATGTGTTGCTTTCGAGATGGTCAGAAAGTCAAGGATTTGGAACGAAAGAATCATAAGAAGACTTGTTATAGTCAATATTACTGGAGATATCAATTACTGTCAATAATTATTACTTATTTAAAAAAAACTACATTGTAAAATGAGAGCATCATTACAATACTATAAATTTCTATATTATTATATAGTGCGTATAGTCAATACAACAGTGTTTTATTTGTTTCAACATTCCAGCAATTATCAAATCACCGAAATGTGTGCATGCTTACTGGTCGTCACTGTGTGAAATATTAAGGTAGTCACTTTTACAAAAGTATACAAATTAAAAATCTGAGCAGTTCTCTCTCGCTCTCTCGCTCTCTCGCTCTCTCGCTCTCTCGCTCTCTCGCTCTCTCGCTCTCTCGCGCTCTCGCTCCCTCGCTCTCTCGCTCTCTCGCTCTCTCGCTCTCTCGCTCTCTCGCTCTCTCGCTCTCTCGCTCTCTCGCTCGCTCTCTCGCTCTCTCGCTCTCTCGCTCTCTCGCTCTCTCGCTCTCTCGCTCTCTCGCTCGCTCTCTCGCTCTCTCGCTCTCTCGCTCTCTCGCTCTCTCGCTCTCTCGCTCTCTCTCTCTCGCACTCTCTCTCTCTCTCTGTCGCTCTCTCTCTCGCTCCCTCTCTCTCTCTCTCTCTCTCTCTCCCTCCCTCTTTCTCTCTCCCTCCCTCTCTCTCTCCCCCTCTTTCTCCCTGAACTCTCTCTCTCTCTCTCTCCCTCTACCCATCTCTCTCTCTCTCCCTCCCACTCTCTCTCTCCCTCTACACATCTCTCTCTCTCTCTCTCTCTCTCTCTCTCCCTCCCTTTCTCTCCCTCCCTCCCTCCCTCCCTCCCTCCCTCCCTCCCTCCCTCCCTCCCTCCCTCCCTCCCTCCCTCCCTCCCTCCCTCCCTCCCTCCCTCCCTCCCTCCCTCCCTCCCTCCCTCCCTCCCTCCCTCCCTCCCTCCCTCCCTCCCTCCCTCCCTCCCTCCCTCCCTCCCTCCCTCCCTCCCTCCCTCCCTCCCTCCCTCCCTCCCTCCCTCCCTCCCTCCCTCCCTCCCTCCCTCCCTCCCTCCCTCCCTCCCTCCCTCCCTCCCTCCCTCCCTCCCTCCCTCCCTCCCTCCCTCCCTCCCTCCCTCCCTCCCTCCCTCCCTCCCTCCCTCCCTCCCTCCCTCCCTCCCTCCCTCCCTCCCTCCCTCCCTCCCTCCCTCCCTCCCTCCCTCCCTCCCTCCCTCCCTCCCTCCCTCCCTCCCTCCCTCCCTCCCCCTCCCTCCTTCCCCCTCCCTCCTTCCCCCTCCCTCCCTCCCTCCCTCCCTCCCTCCCTCCCTCCCTCCCTCCCTCCCTCCCTCCCTCCCTCCCTCCCTCCCTCCCTCCCTCCCTCCCTCCCTCCCTCCCTCCCTCCCTCCCTCCCTCCCTCCCTCCCCCTCCCTCCTTCCCCCTCCCTCCCTCCCTCCCTCCCTCCCTCCCTCCCTCCCTCCCTCCCTCCCTCCCTCCCTCCCTCCCTCCCTCCCTCCCTCCCTCCCTCTCTCTCTCTCTCTCTCTCTTTCTCTCTCTGTCTCTGATTTTAAACTAAAACCTGTACTGATTGTAGCAAAAGATAAGGAAAACAACGACTATCGCGTGTCGCCTGTGCGTGATGCTAAACAGACGAGGTGACAGCTTGGCGACAAGGTGGCAACTACTTGCTGTCGTCCTGTGCGGAAGGGACACCGGGACGGCGGCTAAGTGCCACTGTGATCAGTGGCCTCGCCGTCTCTCCGCGGGCTCAATTATCGCGCGTCTGTCAGGGAGGCACAAAGGTCCGTCTGACACCCTCTCAACACGTGATTAATGAACGCTCCCCGCCTACAAATTACCGCCATTTTATACACGATTTGGCCGCCAATTGTCGCCCGGGACGTCGCAAAATGGTCCCTTGACACTGGCGAATCACAGTCAAATGAAAAAACTTAGCGCTTCAGCGACGTCGCCGAGTCAAAGGGAATAAACTGAGCTGGCTACACGCGCGGTAATCGAAAAAGAGTCCCCTGGCGCCGGGTAAATGGCGGCGTTCGTCACGAGTCAGTGACGTTATAAAGACGCACTGAGCATGCGCGATGGTGGCGGCGAATCTACTTAACTACAAAGCGGCGATTTCGAGGCAAGTTCGTCGGCGAAGCCTGAAATTAAGTGGGTATTGAATGCTGTTTTAGCGACTAGTTGATAAACAGCTACACGGCTGAGCGGACGCGGAAACAGCGGCACTGGAACGGAACGGCGATGGCGTGACGTCACAGACACGACGTCGGCGTAAATAGCAAAGCCACTACGGGGAAAATTGACGGTCGAGGTTATTGGAGTTTCAGCAACAAATAAGTATGCATCTTACATAATATCACTACTATAGTGGCACGATCTAAATTCTCCATTGTAGGAGAGAGTTCGTTTTATTCCTACTAGTTAATTTAATTGCCATGACTGTACAATTTATCTGTCATCTTACTGTTTTATTCCACCTAATTTTTTATTTAATTAATTATTATTTGATGGTTCTTTGTGTAGTATGTTACTTAAATTATTTATTGCAAGTGTACGTTTTAGACATACTACACTTATATATAATCGTATTTTTACTGGCTTACTACACTTATAATTGTATTTTCACTGTTTATTTAAAATTACGACTAATTGTTGTTTAGCGTTTAAATAATTTTACTGAATATTTTAGTGTTAGAATTTGCCTGTTGATTTTGTGTTATTGTATTATAAAACGCCTTAGAGCACTGTGTGACTATGGCGCTATATAAACATCGTATTTTTTAGTATTAAAAACAAGAGGATATCAAAACACATTGAGTCGAGACATGGACATTACTTATCCTCTGGAACTACGGGTAGGCCTATGCTAGTTTGTATGGTAAGAAACAAGGCACCCAAGTCGACATACAGACCTACTGTTGCCAATTTCGGAAGTAGGCGTTCGCATTTTGCAACTTATACATACTACAGAGATGGAGATTACGTAACTTTGACTAATCGGTGCTGTGCTGCACGCGGTTCCTTCAAGAAGTGTTGCATGTTACATAAACACCCCTCACTGGTTTAATGGCTTAAACAGTGTTTCCAAAAAGCTTTTGCTATGGACGGGAATGCGTCAAGAAATTACAAGGTTTGTGTAGCGAAAACAAAATTGTAAGATACCTAGAACATATACAAATAGTTGTCTTTGTGGGAACACGTTACATTTATATGTGCTAAGGAAACACTTTTATTTATGTATATGTACCAAAGAATAATGTCTACGTGTTACCCGACACAACACGGCATTGTTATTGTCATTTAGAGGATATATGACCATGATTTGACAAGCAGGGAGCCACGATGCATTTTAAATATTTTTCAAACTTGGGTATGTTTTACCACTGGGCCCCGCCATATTACGCTCAGGCGTCATTTGGTTTGATTAGCTCCTATCTACTGAATGTAAATGTTCCATTTTTCTCCGATTTACCTCATCAATAGACATTTCTGCACGTAAAAAAAATATGATGCACATATTATATATAGTAAGTATTATATACATCACGAAATCAGTTCTATATGCATTCGAAGTTAAATTAAATTAAACAAAATTATAACAAACGACGGCCTTTAAAATCGCTTTTGGCGGTATGCGGAATTAGGAGTTTCCCTGAGTTTGGGACTTTCCTAACCATTTCCTGTGCGGATACGATTGAAATAGTTACACCGAAAGATTCACTTTGTCGAAACCACTTGACAAAAGTCATTCGAAATGACTGTACGTAAGCGTAACTGTTTTTATTTACGTAGGACATGAAGTCCCACTCGCAGACGGAACGCGTACCAATTTGCGCGTCATTACATCATGAATGTTAAAGAGGACCGACTAGTGTGTCGTTTAAATTCTTTCATTGGCTGTAAGTCGTTGTAATATGCATCATCGGCACCCATCTAAACCCATCTAAACCCAACATAAATATCCCCTTCTCAGTCCGCTATCAAATCGCGTCTCGACCACAATAAATATCTCAATGCAACACCAGGAGCCGTCTCTACCTAGTACCTACCATCACCACCCGTATCTACTTCTTTAAAAATTAAACTATTGTCGCTCAGACTATTTTGCCTCAGCGCGGGTGGAACTGCTGCACACGCACGCGCCCTGGCGGTGAACCTGTCAACCGCCCGTCTCTATCAACAACCGACGCCATCTTGTGTCGTTTTATTAGCGTCCGGCGCGTGTATCAACTGTTATTGTCCGGTTCACGCCTCGGTGAACTGTGACCGCGTGTTTTTATCACGTCTCGTTTACGCTGATCGATGGAGCCGGGACACAGCCGCTCCCTGCAGTGTCCGTGCTTATTACGCCCCCCTCGCTCCCCACAGCACGCGCCACGCCACAATGGACTCGTGCACCTGCGCACTAATTGAATCACGTGACACGAGCGACGCGGGGGGCAATGACACGGGCGTGAAGGTGGGAGGTGTCGCCATGATGTCGTTTGTAAATAGAGTCTATTAAATCAGGAACTGAGATAGCCGACGGACGGAGGGGAACAAGGGATCTGTGTGTGTGTGTGTGTGTGTGTGTGTGTGTGTGTGTGTGCGTGTGCGTGTGCGTGTGCGTGTGCGTGTGCGTGTGCGTGTGCGTGCGCGTGCGCGTGCGCGTGCGCGTGCGCTTGTGGTTATGCGTGTGTGCGTGCGCGTGCGCGTGCGCGTGCGCGTGCGCGTGCGCGTGCGCGTGCGCGTGCGCGTGCGCGTGCGTGTGTCTGAGTTTTGGATTCAGTTCATATACAAATCGAAAAAGCTAATGTCGACGACAAAGTGATATCTGGCATGGAAGCGATTTTAATGATGTTACTATTTTGATGATTTATTTTGGATAATTACTTGTTTTTTTTTTTCGGAGACGTCGTGCGTACTTTCCACGGTGGCGTACATTGAAACACATAAAAGCAAGCAAATCGTGCCTTTACTTTGTTCGTTTATCGCATTGTCATTTCACATTTCGTCACTTTCGCTAGTAGTACACCGCCTAGCCGCCAGTCGTCTCAACCATCGCCCCTGTCGGCGAATTTCGGCACTACGAACCACACTTAACTGGCGGCAATCGGCAACGCTTGTCAGCTGCGCCTGGACCGATCTGCAGCCATCGAGTTTTATAGCCGGCCATTACCTCGTGAACGCGCCCGCTGGCCGCGCAGACATCGATGCCTTGAACGTCTTCATCAAAGGCGGCCGGCGCGATGTTTATCAGTGGACTCAGGTGCGAGCGGGCGACAGGTCGAGACGAACAGCCATCAGAGCCCGCGCCACACCTGCAGCAAGCGACGGTCGACACGCGCAGCCGCGGGCGGGACGTCGCGAGACCGACACGCACGGGCCGCCAAGACGTCCTGCGCGGTTCAGTCGCGCGAAACCCCTGCGGCACTGCGCAAGATCGCGGTGTTCGGTTCGCCGCCGGCGCAGGGTCCAACTGCATTCGGTGCTCGGCGTCAGTTAGGCACACGTGTGATTTACCGCTTGTTCTGTGTCGAGTCGTCGAGTTTCGTTTTCCGGAAGATCAATGACCGCGGAACAGTGACTGATGGGTAGATCACGTGATTTGTCAACAAGAAATAGGGTCTGTCAATCGAACAAAATGGCTGACAAATTTGTTAAACTGGTCGCAGTTACGCCCTATTTTGCTGAAATTCAAGCCCCCGCATCTTTTATATCCGACACATAATTATAATGTTCATATAAGGAACAGTTGTTTAAACGAAAGCAGAATAATGAATTTGTTCAGCTGCACATGGCATGTGCTCTAACTATACAAGTCACGTATGTAGACAATATTAGTGAAGCTATAGTTGACGAAGGCTATCCGATAAACAATTTATTGTAATTTTGGTTTATGAACCTGGAAGTTGTTCTAAACATATATATATATATATATATATATATATATATATATATATATATATATATATATATATATATATATATATATATTCGCTAATTTGCATCTTGTTTGGAACAACTTCCAGATTACATATATATATATACATGTATATATATATATATATATATATATATATATATATATATATATATATATATATATATATATATATATATACATGCAACTGCTACGAAACGCCTCGTCAAACGTGCTGTTGCAGAGTCGTATGCAAAGTACGATTATATTTGTCGTTAAAATGTCTTTTCTTATATAAACAGGAAGCTAAACATACAGGCCGCTTAGGAGCTGCTAAATTACCCTTACTATCGGATACGTAATTTTTTTTATTGTTATCATTGTTATCATTGTTCACATGTTTATCTATCTATCTATCTATCTATCTATCTATCTATCTATCTATCTATCTATCTATCTATCTATCTATCTATCTATCTATCTATCTATCTATCTATCTATCTATCTATCTATCTATCTATCTATCTATCTATCTATCTATCTATCTAACTATCTATCTATCTATCTATCTATCTATCTATCTATCTATCTATCTATCTATCTATCTATCTATCTATCTATCTATCTATCTATCTCTCTCTCTATCTATCTATCTATCTATCTATATATATATATATATATATATATATATATATGTATATATATATATATGTATATATATATATATATATATATATATATATATATATATCTATATATATATATATATATATGTATATATATGTATATATATATATATATATATATATATATATATATATATATATATATGTATATATATGTATATATATGTATATATATATATGTATATCTATCTATCTATCTATATATATATATATACATATATATATATATATATATATATATATATATATATATATATATATATATATATATATATGTATATATATATATATATATGTATATATATGTATATATATGTATATATATATATATATATATATATATATATATATATTGCATAATATACGACATTATTTTCCTTTTCTCCTCTTGGAACATTATGTCATGTCTTCCTTCTTTCCATAGAACATATCACAATATTTCCCGTATCTTTTAGGATTGCACAACGGAAGTTCCCTTCACCTTCTGGTTTATAGCAATCTCCCAGACTTGAGTGTTTCTACTGTGCGTCTTAATGTCGCCACCATAAAACACTACACTTCTAACCAACGTCGTTGTTTTATTTAGTTTGCTATGACACGGAATACGGTCGTAGCTCATTCACCATAGACAAGCGTGTTCGTGCAAAAACCAACTCGTCATCTCGTGGTCCCGTCTTCTAGACAACGATTGCGAAAGAAATTGTCCAGGCCTTGTCGCGACAACCTGGGAAGTAAAGTTAATATCTAGCTATTAGCAACCGTTTTCTGGTAAAACAAAATCCTCGCGACATGTTTCAGACGTTAACGAAGTTGTGTAGGTATACCGACATCATAAAAATTAATACCAATCAAGTCGAGGGGGTCGCTGATATCTCCATCACTGTCTTGTTCCTTTTGTCTATTTCTAGGTTTCTAGACTGTGCGGCTTTGGTTAGTCACCTTTCCGTAGACACGAGACAATTCCTTTTATCGTGCTTTTTTGCATTCCCCACGGTTGCTAATTTGTATGGCGGAATCCGGTGAATGGTGGTTTTGTTTCGAAGAAATGAACATGTTCCACAAACCTAGTTGTCGCAGCCTGTCCACGCAAGTTGTTGGACATGAAGTCGAAAGCATAGCCGGTACCTAAGAGGTTGTCTGTTGAAATACATGTCTCGTTCTCCCACCGTCGAATTTACCGGCTATGCTTTCGACTTCATGTCCATGTCTGCTTGTTGATCCATATATTTCTCAAACCAATTCAGATGTTCTACAACGTTTCCAACATCCCGTGAATACTGATTGTAGTATGCTACGTCACGAGATTGTAGTGTGCTACGTCACTAGCTTACAGTGCATTCAGAAATATTTGTATTATAATTTATTATCGTTATAAAAAAAATCTATTTGTTTATCTGATCAGTTGAACTAACAACAGTCGCACGAATTCATTCGGCCGTTGCCTTTATTATAAAAATATTTTGTTTATATAAAATATTATTATGTTACTGTTAACAAATCTAATTTGCAATTATTCAATGGCATATTTGGTCAAAACGAATTAGTTAGATTAGGTCCCACTATAAGGATTCAGGACAAAGACGTGTGTTGGAGGC
>OZ024864.1:6804558-6814558 GCA_964017155.1 Oasisia sp. SBJ-2009 | reverse complement strand
CATTAAAGGTATTTAAAATAGCTTCAATGGTAAAATAACATCATGTTGGCATGTCTGTATCTACATTGTAAAACAACACTGTTATCTGTCTGTCCGCCTGTAGCCTGTAGCCTGTAGCCTGTAGCCTGTAGCCTGTAGCCTGTAGCCTGTAGCCTGTAGCCTGTAGCCTGTAGCCTGTAGCCTGTAGCCTGTAGCCTGTAGCCTGTAGCCTGTAGCCTGTAGCCTGTAGCCTGTAGCCTGTAGCCTGTAGCCTGTAGCCTGTAGCCTGTAGCCTGTAGCCTGTAGCCTGTAGCCTGTAGCCTGTAGCCTGTAGCCTGTAGCCTGTAGCCTGTAGCCTGTAGCCTGTAGCCTGTAGCCTGTAGCCTGTAGCCTGTAGCCTGTAGCCTGTAGCCTGTAGCCTGTAGCCTGTAGCCTGTAGCCTGTAGCCTGTAGCCTGTAGCCTGTAGCCTGTAGCCTGTAGCCTGTAGCCTGTAGCCTGTAGCCTGTAGCCTGTAGCCTGTAGCCTGTAGCCTGTAGCCTGTAGCCTGTAGCCGTCCGTCCGTCCGTCCGTCCGTCCGTCCGTCCGTCCGTCCGTCCGTCCGTCCGTCCGTCCGTCCGTCCGTCCGTCCGTCCGTCCGTCCGTCCGTCCGTCCGTCCGTCCGTCCGTCCGTCCGTCCGTCCGTCCGTCCGTCCGTCCGTCCGTCCGTCCGTCCGTCCGTCCGTCCGTCCGTCCGTCCGTCCGTCCGTCCGTCCGTCCGTCCGTCCGTCCGTCCGTCCGTCCGTCCGTCCGTCCGTCCGTCCGTCCGTCCGTCCGTCCGTCCGTCCGTCCGTCCGTCCGTCCGTCCGTCCGTCCGTCCGTCCGTCCGTCCGTCCGTCCGTCCGTCCGTCCGTCCGTCCGTCCGTCCGTCCGTCCGCCCGCCCGCCCGCCCGCCCGCCCGCCCGCCCGCCCGCCCGCCCGCCCGCCCGCCCGCCCGCCCGTCCGTCCGTCCGCCCGCCCGCCCGCCCGCCCGCTATACGGAGCAACCAGTTGTCATAGCGCCTCTGAAAATTGGCAGCTTACCTCATATCGGTTCCGTGAATAGCAGTTGGCCGGTGAACCACAGTTGGCCCATGCACCACAGTTGGCCCGTGAACTACAGTTGGCCCATGCACCACAGTTGGCCCGTGAACTACAGTTGGCCCGTGCACCACAGTTGGCCCGTGAACTACAGTTGGCCCATGCACCACAGTTGGCCCGTGAACTACAGTTGGCCCGTGCACCACAGTTGGCCCGTGAACTACAGTTGGCCCATGCACCACATTTGGCCCGTGAACTACAGTTGGCCCATGCACCACAGTTGGCCCGTGAACTACAGTTGGCCCATGCACCACAGTTGGCCCGTGAACTACAGTTGGCCCATGCACCACAGTTGGCCCGTGAAGTACAGTTGGCCCATGCACCACAGTTGGCCCGTGAACCACAGTTGGCCCATGCACCACAGTTGGCCCGTGAAGTACAGTTGGCCCATGCACCACAGTTGGCCCGTGAACTACAGTTGGCCCATGCACCACATTTGGCCCGTGAACTACAGTTGGCCCATGCACCACAGTTGGCCCGTGAACTACAGTTGGCCCATGCACCACAGTTGGCCCGTGAACTACAGTTGGCCCGTGATCCGCAGTTGGATCGTGAACCGCAGTTGGCCCGTGAACCGCATTTGTCCCTGTAACCGCAATTGACCCGCGAACCATTGTTGGCCCCCGAACCACAGTTGGCCCGTGAACCGCAGTTGACTCGCGAACCATGTTTGGCCTGCGAACCACAGTTGGCTTGCGAACTGCAAGTTGGCCCGTGAAACGCAGTTGGCCCGCGAACCATAGTTGGCCTGCGAACCGTGGTTTGTTATGTTGAACGGAAGGCCTTGCCCTTACAAGCTTCTTTAGTTGACACGTTATTGGCGTTAGGTAAATGCCGCATTATTTTTGTATCTCCATGACTATCGTACTGATTAATTAAAGTAGTGGGTTGTTAGAATAAAGCCATGAATGAAGGTTACTGATCTTGATTATACATCGGCTTTTACGGTGAACACAATAAACAAAGCAATGAACTTATAAATTACAAAGTTCCGCAATGTAATGGATTTTAACCTAAAGCACTGCCAGATTTGGTCTGGTCAGGAAGAGGGTTGACAATGTCACCTGAATGCGAATATTTTCTGTTTTAATATATTGATTTTAAATAAAGATTTATGACATTGTTCATTCACAAGGTACCTAGTATTATCATAGTATATATTCAGATATCACATTATTATATTTACAATTATAACATTTTGTTTTAAGTATCTAAATCAATATATCAACAAACAAGAGCAGATGTCGTGATGTTTTTTCAACCTTGAGTAGTTGATATAATTAACATTAATTCAATAATTAATTTTCTGTGGTTATTTTGACATGAGCAAACACCAATTTTCGACCTGCGCTCTGCTGCGTCAAAACGTAATTCGAATTGATTTTGCGCCTTTTTGTTACCATCGTTTTTTGTAAGATAACAAATGCTAATCATGCACCGTGATGATGAGATTAGTCAACCAAGTGTTATTTGTAAACACGAGGCAAGTCGAAAAAATACCACCCGAACAATGAATTTGTTTAACGAGGACACAATTTTCTGCAGAATTACACAATTGTACAAGAACAAGCAATAATACAGTTTCTACATACTGAAATACGATAGTTTCTACATACTGAAATACGATTAAAATTGGGCTCACTCTCACGAAATGTGTACAATCAACAGTGAGTACAGTGAAACGGAGAGAAATGTTGATTGGGAAAATATATTGTGTAACTTACATATTTTTAAAATGAGAATTGATGACAGAATCGCACAAATCAGTTTAGGAGAGATGATGTAGTGTTCGTTCTGTGTTCGAGGTGTTATTTGTTTTAGAGAAGATCGTTGTTTTCGTCGGCCATTTGTAACATGCAATCACATCAGCATTGAAAGTCGCCATCACTACTATTAAAATTTCCCAAATAATGTGTTTAAAAGTAGCCATAATGCAAAATCAATAGAACGAAACAAATGTATCAATATGAAAAATGTGGCGTCCTGAAAACCAGCAACTTCTCTGCTTCCAACAACGTTGACAATTCCGTTTGGGCACTACAGTTTTGGCTCAAGTAAGGCGGTTTCTCGCGATATTTCGTGCAGAACGAAGAGGGGCATCCGAAAAAATGTGTTACGTGAGGACAAATGCTGGATCTATTTTGTTTATGTAAGTTATACTTTCAATTTAAACGACGCTTGAACACAGCGTTTTAGGGTTCATATCCCACACACTCAGCCAGTGTGGCTGTTTAGCAACCTTCCATTTGGAAGTTACGAAAGTTTGAAGTCGAGGCGTCCGACCGATGCAAGATGTATCCTACAGGCACCGGGGGCGATTTTATTCAGCGGGAAGTACGTTTCAGGGCTTCTGGGTCAGAGTTCATTACGTTTTCGAAAATGAATAACATGTATTGGTATCAATGCAGAGTCATGTTATGATATTATTGGTTTGTGAATTGAATTTGATGCGAATGTCCGGGATGCCTCTCGTATGTAACAAAGACGGCACGTATATATAACATTATCAGTTGAATGCTTTCTTATTAAAATTGGTTTGTGAAAATAATCATGACATGCTAGCTGTGGGAAATTTATGTATTTTATGCATTAATATACTTTGACTTAAAATATCCTGATTACACTCAGCTAGGCTATCTACGGAGTTTGTGAAATTGTGATTGCTCTTGTGAAATGTACACTCAAGCAGAAAATAACCAAAAGTCAGCGGTCAAAATGGTAGAGTAAAACATATTAATTAAAAACAGTAACGTGGGATATCAGAAGGATGTTCGAAATGTTAAAAACAGAACCTATCTCACGCCTTATGCTTTGTGAGTTTGAATGGTTTAACGTAAGCGTGGGTTGTCTTCACAGCGATCAGTTTATGTGTATCCTCAGCAACTCAAGGCAAATTCGGCAAATGTCGGGAAATTTGGAAGGTCATAATCACGTGACTTATAGCCAATGATACAGAGCCACTTGCATGTCGGTCGTTTTCTGCAGACCGACTGGTGCTTTGGCTATCTCCGTTCTTTAACAGCGGTCGTTAAAAGGTCATTGCCAGGCGATGTCCTTCAGAGAAAGTGAGAGGAGAGAGAGAGAGAGAGAGAGAGAGAGTGAGAGAGAGAGAGAGAGGGAGAGAGTGAGAGGGAGCGCGCGCGAAAGAGAGAAAGAGAGGGAGAGGGAGAGGGAGAGACAGACAGACAGACAGACAGACATACATACAGACATACAGACATACAGACATACAGACATACAGACATACAGACATACAGACATACAGACATACAGACATACAGACATACAGACATACAGACATACAGACATACATACAGACAGACATACAGACAGACAGACAGACAGACAGACAGACAGACAGACAGACAGACAGACAGACAGACAGACAGACAGACAGACAGACAGACAGACAGACAGACAGACAGACAGACAGACAGACAGACAGACAGACAGACAGACAGACACAGAGACACAGAGACACAGAGACACAGAGACACAAAGGCACACCGGCACAGAGAGACAGATAGAGACAGAGAGACAGAGAGAGTAGATGAAGATGCGAAAGACGCACGCCGAGCGAGGTGATTGACAATGCGCTGATTACAAGGCTGGCACGACAGGTCGTTTGTAGGCAGTCGCAATAATTTTAAGAACACTACACTAAATGGCACTCAGTCAAATGAGACAGGCGGAAGACGGTCCTTTCGAGAGAGCTCGGAAGTAACCGTTTATTAAGTCGGCTACGTAAACTTATTGATTTAACGGCTTGTCGTGACGACTCACGTCTCCCGTGTGCAGGGTCACCATGGCCGCCATTTGCAAAGCTCCACCACAAGTGCGTTGCGGTCACGTGATATTTAAATACGAAACTACAATCGATCCGTGCTAGTAATACGAATTAGCCGGAATAATGCGAATCGGTGTCGTTTTTCCCACATCGCGGGGATCGCTTTTCGGTCAGAGCGCGTATTCATTATTGAAAAGGACTTTTAACGGGCGTTTAGTAGCAGTTAGCGACTGTAAGCCATTAGGCGTAATCCGCAATGTCGGTGCTGCTTGCAAGTGTGAGTTACTTAGAGCGACTGGACGACGAGCCTGATCGTTGATCGCTGAAGATCACGTTTAACGACGCTCGGCAGTGTTAAAGCCAATCCGTGAATCGATAGGCGCTAGTAGCGGTTTGCTTTCCGGCGATAGGGTCGCTGACAAAATACGATCTTAAATATAATTCCTGAATGCGTTTTGATTACGTTTACGTAACTGTGCGTAATTCTCGTACTACAAATGAGTTCTGTTGACGACGTCCTGTGGACGCGAAGAACAGCAGAGTTACGTGTCTGATGTCACGTACTACGTATGTCGCAATGTACGTTACGTGGTGCTTGCATTGCATTGGTTTCGTCGTGTAGACAAGTGAGTTCGTGTCCCCAAGATCATCGCGGGTTGTAACCCGTGATTTCATTCCTCCAGATAGACACACACACACACACACACACACACACACACACACACACACACACACACACACACACACACACACCGACACCGACACCGACACCGACACCGACACCGACACCGACACCGACACCGACACCGACACCGACACCGACACCGACACCGACACCGACACCGACACCGACACCGACACCGACACCGACACCGACACCGACACCGACACCGACACCGACACCGACACCGACACCGACACCGACACCGACACCGACACCGACACCGACACCGACACCGACACCGACACCGACACCGACACCGACACCGACACCGACACCGACACCGACACCGACACCGACACCGACACCGACACCGACACCGACACCGACACCGACACCGACACCGACACCGACACCGACACCGACACCGACACCGACACCGACACCGACACCGACACCGACACCGACACCGACACCGACACCGACACCGACACCGACACCGACACCGACACCGACACCGACACCGACACCGACACCGACACCGACACCGACACCGACACCGACACCGACACCGACACCGACACCGACACCGACACCGACACCGACACCGACACCGACACCGACACCGACACCGACACCGACACCGACACCGACACCGACACCGACACCGACACCGACACCGACACCGACACCGACACCGACACCGACACCGACACCGACACCGACACCGACACCGACACCGACACCGACACCGACACCGACACCGACACCGACACCGACACCGACACCGACACCGACACCGACACCGACACCGACACCGACACCGACACCGACACCGACACCGACACCGACACCGACACCGACACCGACACCGACACCGACACCGACACCGACACCGACACCGACACCGACACCGACACCGACACCGACACCGACACCGACACCGACACCGACACCGACACCGACACCGACACCGACACCGACACCGACACCGACACCGACACCGACACCGACACCGACACCGACACCGACACCGACACCGACACCGACACCGACACCGACACCGACACCGACACCGACACCGACACCGACACCGACACCGACACCGACACCGACACCGACACCGACACGCGCATGCATGCATGCAGGCATACACACACGCACCTACGCACGCACACACGTAAGCAAGCAAGCAAGCAAGCACGCACGCACGCACGCACGCACACGCACACACATACCTGCTTCTCCGACAGTTTCCTAATTTTCGATATTTTCATAAGCTTTGTTAATGTTATACAGGTTATATAATCGTTGACATTACTTAATAGCTTGACTCCCACCACAGCGACTATAATTAATATTAGTAAGAATCTCCAGTCCCACGTATGACACCTTCCTTTAGTTTCTAACCATAAATGTTACTACTTTAATACTTACCCCGTATATTTTTGTTTTGTTTTCGTAACAATATGAGTGACATACATTTTTACATTCATACGTCATCATGACGTCTTGTTCCACTTCAACATGGTGGCTGCCACGTGACTTGTTTGTATATAATTAAAATTGGATTAATAAGTTAAAATATTACCAGGTATGTCGAGAATAGCGAGATGGGATAATGCAATGCACGTCTACTGACGTTTGTGTGACGTAATTCTTCGCAGCGCCCTCCAGCGGCTTACCAGTACACGAGACGTGTCGTATCTCTGCGGGGGCTGGCCACTTTTAATGAAACTTACTTTAATTTATCTTTGGTTATATAAACAGAAGATGCATAGCTGCGAATATCGGTGTTTTACTATTTTTAATTTTAACACCCAGTATAACGTCAACATGAAATATGTCTTTGGCTTACAAGTATTGATACGTTTAAATGCATGTGCCAATTATCGTCCACTTAGAGTATATCACAACGTAAGGTCAACGATTAAAAATACCGACAACTATTTCAGAATGTCCCCCAGCCATGCAATTGAAAGAGTTTTGGTTTAGAAACTTTAAATTATGCTAGATGCAACTGTTGTCCTTAAAACATTAATAGTCAGTTCGAAAGTCGACATAGGAAGAAAATAAACGCATTTTAAAATGTCCAGGTAGGTGATCTTGGTCGGATCTATTTAAAACATTGTGAATATTTCGACTACTGCACACACTGATTTTCTACAAAGAAACTTTATTATGGAAAATACAACGGTCTTGGCTATGTTGATGTTGTTCATAAGTACATAAATTTGAAGGGAATCATTGACACAACGTTCTTCGTTCTTCGGGGAATCGCAGGGAATATCCCCAGTCAGCCAACACTCACTTCCACATCAGACCGCTGTGACGGTCTGAAACGTACATCCGGTCTAGGATCTCGTTCCACGTATGCGCAACCTCATGTAGCCGGTCGCTTTGACCCCGTGTCAGAATGTCGAGACTGAGTTCATGACCTTTGCGGCGACTGTGTTACATATTAGTCATTTTTCGCGCGCTGTAGCGACGACCTATTTTTCCCTTACGTTACAGACAACCGTTTCGTGCGCGCGTGTGCGCAGTTACATACATCACAAACTGACAAAGATATCCATGTGTCATGAAAAAGCGCACATTTGTACATAACGTGCTATAAACAGCGAAACCATAAGATGTACAACGTTGTGAGACAAGGATATTAAGAAAGAAACAGTTTTGCTATTGTCTATGTTTATTAAAAAATAATTGAACGAAAGTAAGCGCATCAACAAATCATTAACGTCAACTGAAATATTCGTGGGTCACGCATAGTTTCGACAGTTTCGACAGTTTGTCAGTATTTAAGCTGGTGAAAGAAGACGTTAACCTTTGGCATACATGTACATAGACCCTAACAGCACTCAAGACGAGGTGGAACATGCTGGACCGGATATACATTCCAGATTAGTAAGCTGCGAACAGAAAGTACGTATTAACCTTTGACATACACGTCAGCGCAATATGCATTTTTTCTGATGTACCTAGCACAAACCGATGCCAAACGGAAGTATAACGACGTTCTGGACCGGTTGACGTTTCAGACCGTCATACCGCCATTATGACAACCCGCTAGAGTACGCCACATGTACTAAGTCACGTCCAGTAGACAGAAGCGTCCTCCCAATTCGCGATATCTCTGGTCGTACACCTGTCGAGACACATGCAAGGTCGTAAACAGTGACGCCATCTAACGGTGCGCACGCAATCAACACAAAAACGAACTAAGCTAAGAGACAGCCAGCCGGTAAATGACTTGCTTATGTGTTCACAATGGAGGCAATGACAAGCAGATTGGCAAAAGAAGATTTCTTTGACTATTGATAACGTAATTTCACACATATATTCATCTCTCAGAATTTCAAGAACTGCATTACCATTACTGGAATTCGCAGTAAAAATATCGCTTGTTGTCCCAAGATGTTTCTTTCGTTTTTGACAGTCGTGGTAGTCGATCAACAGTCACAGGCAAACTGAACGAAGGTCGTCGTAAAAAGATTGTATAAACCTACCCAGTGAAATACAGAAATGACTGAGGAACGTTTCTGTCGATCCTTTAGTTTACCATGATCATTCGTTCAAGTCTATCAATAACGATTTCATCAATAATGTTTCGTTGTATGTGTATGCGTATTGTAGATTTTTCAAATTGTGGATCTGCATTCCCCATTTATTAAAACGAGGGTGCAGGCTCCTGTTTTATATGTTTCATTTAATATTACGTTCTTATGACTACAATATGCATGTTGAAGGTTTTCTGCCTGCCAATTTGTGTTTAGTTATTTTACTAAGCCCGAAACAATGTTCACAACTGGTAAGATTCCGCACGCAACACATTCAAACAGTAAACAAAACACCCTATTTCAAAACAAACTGTATTGGATGGGAATAGTCTAATGCCCAGACGAGCAAAATTAACCGTTGATGTTTAACTTTCTCACGTTCAAGACAGCTGACTTCCCGTCACAAATTACTATTCAGTCTATTCTGGGCAGAAAAGCTGGTACCCTCCCTGCAAATATATTTTGCACGGTGCAAAAAACAAAGCGTTGACGTCGACTACGCGTCACTCAGATCTCGGCGACGTTTGATACGACTTAATCTTCACATGTTGACGACTCCGCGTCGAGGGCTACAAATCATATCCGTCTACGCTGACATACTAAACGTATGATAAAGATACATCTTGTGTCCGCGATAAATCGAAACACATGCCGCATCCCTTTGTGCAGCGGTATTGAAGAACGCGCGTGTGGCGTGAAGACTCAGGCACATCCATTACGCGCCATTCTCAGTGCTGCATTATGGCCGCCAATCAGAAAATAAATAGTCCGCACACATTCAACGTTTGCGAGCCACGCGATATATCAAACGACGAGGCCGCTTTGCACCAGTTGGATGTAATTACCACGGACCATACCGCTTTTTCATTACGGGCAGCTGAACTTTAATGCTGATT
>OZ024864.1:6789558-6802058 GCA_964017155.1 Oasisia sp. SBJ-2009 | reverse complement strand
TAAAGCAGCTGGCGAACATATCCACAGTTAACAAACTGCGTCATGTATATTTTTTAATGGTTTGTCTTGACGTAGCCCTGCACCGATGACGTCATTGTGTTATGCGTGGTACGTGTCCTACTCCGCTGTAGGGGTCAGAGCACAGTTAGACCTCCTGGTCTAACCCATACGAATGTAGTGCCTTAATAATGGTGTCATTTGAGATTTGGATAAATTCTTTTTCTGTGAAATGAGTACAATAGGACAGGCATACTAGTAGGGTCAGTGCTATGAGGTATCTGCAGTGCAATGACGCATGTTAGGCAGAGTGTAGTTGGCGTAGTGAATTTTAGCCATTTTGCCTTACATGACCCTGCGGATGCAGAAAAGCGTGCTCAGTTTGGTAAATATAGACGGGCAGTACACATGCATGCATTTTTAGAGAGCCTGAGATATGGTTTTTGACGAAATTTTTCTCAGGTCCAGTTTCCTTATAATCTGACAAAACGTTAACATGACCGCCAATGGGAACATCAACAGTGCTCTGTGCCCTGTACATGTGGCCGTGGACGCCGTCACTTCCTGTTCAATAAAACAATGTCTGTGAAAATTAGCACCACTTCACATTGAATCAACAAAGCATTATTAATTGTTGCTGTTTCCAGCCCCAGTAGTGCATGCAGGTAGGGTTGCCACCTACCCCATGGGAGATTAAACAAAGGATGCAATATTTGTGTAATAATTTCGGAATATTCCATATTTTAGGGGACGCTTGACAACCCTACGATGAAGCCGATCATGGAGTCCTGATAAAACAAAAAGGCGCCCTCTGACGAAATACTTTCTTTTCAATGGTCCACTGACAAGGTGAATATCTGCTAAGTAAAAACCTATTTATACATTGCCAATTAGAATTACATAACACACAACAATACAATTTTACTGACACTCCTACACAATTTGCAAATTTCATTACATGCACAGGAAGCAGCATAAGCAACCAGCCACACCCTCACCCATTCCCACGCTGTCCCCTATGGCTAAGCAATGATTTACCAACCGCTAAATGAATGCTTTAAATGTATTGCTGTTGTGGTCATTCACTTGAAAAAGAAACCTCTAGTTCTACTTTGATAGCAGAGACTCTTAACAATGTTTTGGCGGGTGGCTTCGGTTTTATGTGTACACGTTTTAACATATTTTATTTGTCTGATTGTATAATTTGCGTGCGTGTGCATGCGTGCGCGCGTGTGTGTATGTGGGTGTGTGCGTGCGTATGTGTGTGGAAAGAGTTAAATATATTTAAATGTGTAGTTGAATGTTGCCATAACAAAGGCAAACAAATCCATTAAAAAATTTAAATGTTTAATTGGCACAAAGTGTCTTAATCATATTTTTTCTCGGATAATTCGAACTAGTAGATACGGACTTTGTCTTATGAACATTTGCATTCATTTTGAGTACAAAGTGTTTGCGTGATTTGCATTCGCAAAACATACCGAAATTATATACGTAAACACGCACATGCCCCCACGTACACACATGTACGTGTGCTCACACATGCTTGTGTGTCGTCGTGATCTGGTCTTCATGGTCAAAGTTGGTCGCTTCGTTCACCCGGACCGACTCTGACATTTCGCGGATATCAAAAATATTTATATTTCGAAAATATTGCGTCTTAGCGCATTTTTATGTTAAGAATTGATCCGATTTACATTACTGCCTTGAGCACTACAACTCCGTAAGTTGATGCAAATCTGTCGCAGTTTCGGCCAATGGTGTGACGGCATGCACTATTTTGGAAATATAATTTCTAGTGGGTTCTGGGATGACTTGTAATTCTTTTTAATATTTACAAAAAATATTAATAACGATGAAAGTGATGTGGCAAATCACGTCTTGCTAACAGCTGAAAAACAATAGTTGCAACGCTCGGGGATTTGTGTAGGCCCCTGAAATTTATGGGGCTTAAACATGTGCCTACAGTGCTTATTGGTTAATCCGACGCTGGGTGAAGATCGCAGGTAAATTCGAGTGGTTGCTTAAAGGCAGGTGTTGATGCTTTTAATTGCTAGTAGATGGCGACACGTGCTTTTGAGAATGCTGCGCAATTAAGGTAGTTGAACGCAACTTCATAATAATGTCTCAATGTATAGTAGGCGTCTTAACAACTGTTGCCATCAGACAGTCTTTTCATGAAGTGTGCGACTACGTCTCACAAACGACATTCAGTAACATTTGCGTTACAACTTTTAATCACACACACACGCACGCACGCACGCACGCACGCACGAACGCACGCACGCACGCACACACACACACGCGCGCACAGACACACACACACACACACGTACGCACACACGCACACAAGCATACACGCACATACACACACTCGCACGCACGTACGCACGCACACAAGCACACATGCACGCGCAGGCACACACAACATCACAAAACAGATCGTAATGTCAAATGGATAGGTTGTTGTGTGTAATCAATTAGCATTAGCCCTATGATTGGAACTCTGTCAGTCAGTCAACTCTTTCTTGAGTTCCGCGCTACGGGTCCTCCATTTGCTGCCCCACGGTGGCTGGACAGATTGTCAACAGCGAGACACAAGTTACAGTAGAATAAAACGGGACGACTTGTTTACATCCACCCTCGTGTGTGGGTTGCCTTGGGCTGCGACAGCCACGCCCATCCACCAGTGATATTGGGGTCGCAGCCACCCTCGCCCTTCCCCGGTCAACGCGTGACTTAGGACTGCGGAGACCCGTGGACAGTGACTGACCGGACGTCGTGTCCCAACTACACGCGGCCGTCTTCTCGTCCTGCCACAACGGGGACTCCACAGAACACGACTGTTGTGTATTTAGGACAAGCTCCATGCCAAGGCTTTAACATTTGACTTTAAAGAAATTACTGAAAATGCATTTTGTAGACGCTTAGCCAATAAAGTATAGTGTTGGGTCCAATAGTTACTGCCCGTCTTCCCAGCCCTAAACCTAGCATTGCCCCTGTTCTTAATCCATTGTTAAGATGGACAACTACTGAGAATTGTAGCAAACTGCCCTGTCCAATTGTACGACCCCACCCCAAATCCACGAACCGAGACATCCTGATATTTCTGACAAAAGATGGTTTTCTGAGTTTTTCACCTATTCAGTACCGTATGATTTTCAGAAATAAGAGAGAGGGGAGAAAGAGAGAGCGAGAGAGAGAGAGAGAGAGAGAGCGCGCGCGAGAGAGCGAGCGAGCGAGCGAGCGAGCGCGAGAGAGAGAGCGAGCGAGAGAGAGAGAGAGCGAGAGAGAGAGAGCGAGAGAGAGAGGAAGAGAGCGAGCGAGCGAGAGAGAGAGAGAGAGAGAGAGAGAGAGAGAGAGAGAGAGAGAGAGAGAGAGAGAGAGAGAGATGAACTATGTATATTTAAGAGTCAGTTACTAGCGGCTGTGTCGAGTAGTCGCCAATAGAGACAGACGAAGCCGCTAGAGGCGCTCTCTGTAGCCTAGGCTCCTTGGGTTTTGTCACAGCATAATCACAGTGCTCAATACGTCATTCGTACCGCTTCGCTGCTCCCACGTTATGTTCGACTAACACGATCTTATCTACTATAGTTTGTACACAGGATAGCTTGATGGCCGTGTCATAATTTATCATATCGTTTACGGCAACCTGATTTGTAAGTTACAGTGAATCGACGTCTTTCTTCAATGCCAAGGCGATAGGACACAAACTGTGTTACACATGTAGGCCTACTTTCACGCGCGCACGAACACACGCACGCATGCACGCACAAAATCAGACCCCCCACATACACACTTTCACACATACACGAACACACATAGACACGCACGCTTACATGACCACAAAAAATCATATTATTACGGGAAGAAAATGGTTGCTAATGAATGTGATTGAGCGAGCTGTATATTGGAGGTGGTGAGAGGGTCAAGACTCACAAGAACAAGAAAAATAAAACGGTCTAAATATTGAGGGCTAAACATGTATCCAGCTCTGCACCAGTAATGTTGGGGTCTCAGCCACCCACAGTTGAGCTAAATGTTCTTTAATCAAAGACACGCGCACACACGCGCGCGCGCGATCGTGCGAACACACACACACACACACACACACACACACACACACACACACACACACACACACACACACACACACACACACACATACACACACACGCACACCCGCGACCACACACACATACACACGCGCACACCCCCCCCCCCACACATACATATGAACGCACACCCGCGCGCACAAACACACATACACACACACCCCCGCCCACACACACATGCACACACCCGCACACATATACAAACATATACACACACGCACACACACCCGCACACCCGCACACACACATACACACACACACACACCCGCACACACACGCACGCACGCACGCACGCAGGTGACACATATGCACACACACGCACGCACACCCGCACACACACACACACGCACGCACGCACGCACGCACGCACACACACACACACACACACACAAACATGTTCGCACATATACAAGAAATACAGTTATAACAGGAGGTGGTTGCCAATGAATGCGTTATACACCCGGACGTTGGAGCGAGTGATGCGGCTGAGACTCACAAGAAAATGCAATCGGAATATCTGTGTCTAAATATGCTGGAGGTGGTGAGGGGGCTAAGACTTAAGAAAACCCAATCGGCACCACTGTGCCTAAATGTTGAAGGCTAAACATGAATGCAGGTCTAAAACCTGTAATATTGGGGTTATTCATCTAGACGTTGGCGCGAGCTGAATATTGGAGGGGGTGAGGGGGCTAAGACTCACAAGAAAAATCACCGGAACCTCCGTGCCTAATTATTGAGGGCTAAACATGTATCCAGTTCTGCGCCAGTAATATTGGGGTCTTTGCCACCCACGCCCCTCTACCAGATATATCGTGGTCTCAGTCACAAACGCCCCTCTACCAGATATATCGTGGTCTCAGTCACAAACGCCCCTCTACCAGATATATCGTGGTCTCAGCCACCAACGACCCTCTACCAAATATATAGTGGTATCTGTCAACAACGCCCCTCTACCAAACATATCGTGGTCTCAGCCACCAACGACCGCCTACCAAATATATCGTGGTCTCAGTCACCACCGCCCCTCTGCCAGATATTTCGTGGTATCTGTCACCATCGCCTCTCTGCCAGATATTTCGTGGTATCTGTCACCATCGCCCCTCTACCAGATATAACGCGGTCTTAGTCACCAACGTCCCTCTGCCAGATATATCGTGGTCTTAGTCACCAACGTCCCTCTACCAGATATATCGTGGTCTTAGTCACCAACGTCCCTCTACCAGATATATCGTGGTCTTAGTCACCAACGCCCCTCCACCAGATATATCGTGGTATCAGTCACCAACGCCCCTCCACCAGATATATCGTGGTTTTAGTTACCAACGCCCCTCCATCAGATATGTCGTGGTTTTATTCACCAACGCCCCTCCACCAAATATTTCGTGGTTTTAGTCACCAACGCCCCTCCACCAGATGTATCATGGTTTTAGTCACCAACGCCCCTCCACCAGATATGTCGTGGTCTCAGCCTCAGCGTAATTTCAATAAGCATCATACTTTGCTATTGACTGTGGCGGATACACGGGAAAGAATGGTGTTTGTGCAGTAATTGCTGCGTGTCGAAGTTGACTTCGAGATATACGCCGTATGACTCACATATAACTTCATACACAAGTCAGAGTGCCCGGCATACACGCGGTTCAAGATTAATTTATACAACAGATATAAATGCGGTTTTAAATTGTAACTTTCAGAGTGTACGTAGATAACCTTTGGGTCATGATTACTGTTTGACCCTTCACAATTGAGCCCTGCCAGTAGTATAACAAGTGACAATCCCACACTCCATGTGCACGGCTTGATTGTAGCTGCACGTTACGGGTTCACCATTTACCCTCTCTCACGCCACGGAGAAAAGATTATCAACAGCGATAAATAAGTTGCAAGACTATATCGATTTGGCGCGAATTTATCTACGTGCGTCATCATGTTGACGACGTGGCTCATGCCCAAGTGTATCTTATCGCGACTTTGGAATGAACCTGGGTCGTGACAGCTTTAGGCCATGTATGTTAGTTATCAACAATGATTTCATTCATAGCGATTCATAGCGTCGGTCCTGTTGGAGAGAAAGTTTCAAGCAAATTAGTTGGTGTTAGAGATATTACGCGAATCTACATATTGTCCTGTCGGATTGGACGGAGGATAGGTGGGGGAATCAAGGAGGGTTGGCCGGGAATTTACATAAAGTTGGTCTGGAAATCAGATAGGGTTGACCAGGAAATATTGAACCGGAAATCATGAGATGTTGGCAGGGTTGGTGGAGAAATCAGGAAGTGTTGCCCGGGAAATCAGGGAGGTTTGGTCGGGAAATCAGGGAGGGTTGACCGGGAAATTAGGGAGGGTTGAACGGGAAATTAGGCAGGGTTGGTCGGGAAATCAGGGAGGAGTGGTCGGGAAATTAGGGAGGGTTGAACGAGAAATTAGGGAGGGTTGAACGGGAAATTAGGGAGGGTTGAACGGGAAATCAGGGAGGGTTGAACGGGAAATTAGGGAGCGTTCGCCGGCCAATCAGAGAGGGCTGGTAGGGAAATCACGGGTGGTTGACCACGATATCAGGGAAGGTTGGCGGGGAATTCAGGGGGGTTGGCCGGGAAATCAGGGAGGGTTGATCGCGAAATCAACATGGGTCTAGGATATAGGTTAAGGAAATCAGGGACATATGGCAGACATACCCATTTGAAATAGTCAAACAGCGACGCGTCAGCAAACGAAATTAGCCGTCGTGAAGAAGTCAAAACAAATACAAAATCGCTGTTCCAACGACACACCAGTATTGACCGAAAAGGTCAACACCAGAGGTGAAGGGGCTGAGTCATACGACGGTGACTGAGCTGTCAGAACTAGGGTACAGGCTATGTGTCACGGTTGACTGATTGAGAAAGGGTGTTTTCGAGAATGTACTACTATAAATATGGTAACACAGTAACTACGTCATTGTTGCAGGTTTACTAAAAATAACGGTATATTCCGACACGTGATATGCTTACGCACTGTGATTGACGTAACGGGTCAGTTTCACCCCTCCCCCTGCCGTATTAACCGTGGATATTGTGTGTCTGGGTACATGCACTGCATTGCTATAAACACCTACACCGAGGACGTCTCTTAGAAAATCTGCGTTATATCAAAGGTATGTAGGCACTTGAGTGTGTGGTTATTATTATTCGCAATCATTTTATGGCGATTATAGACGCAGTTCCTGTTGTTGGTTGATGGCACTGTATTTGTATTCCGGTAGTTGAACTGTGTATGATTAAACCACATATATCCCCAAACTGTCGTTACTGGTCGGTTAAGTGTGCAAGCTAGTAACACCATTTGATGTTCCCATTAACATAATTTATATATGGAATGTGTGGCTATGTGTGTACACATTGTTTCGTCAGCTTATGAGTGACTGGTTTCACGGGTTTATACGTTTATAAAACAATATCTGTAGCAGTCGGTCGACAGTGCAAGGGGGCGGGGTAGAAGAGAAAGGAAGGGTGATTCAGCGAGCATAATATTACTCGGAGTACGCCATCTATACGCAAATATTTCCATATGTGTTTACTCACAGGACATGTCGCCAAAATAAGGACGTGAGTGAGTTAAACGTGGTATGTAGGACGTCAGTACAGCGGCAGCCGCGCCCTTTAACTACTCGGCCACGACACGGTTGAGTGACGCCAACCGGTTGAGTGAAGTGAAGCGTAGCGAGGGGCACCGCGAGTGACTGACCCGCGGCGACTATTTAATTTATTTATTTATTCAGCCTCCGTTGCCGGAGAAGAAACATTACATACATATTCATACGTGCAATCACATATAAAAGACACACGGTGGAGAATAAAAAACTGATAAAATAAAATAAATAGCAACAATACATACAGTGGCATGGTATAATATATAAAATTCAGTGTATATTGTGTACATCAGTTAAAATAAAGAGACGCGTAATATATTAGAGTGCAGTGGTTAAGAGATGAACTAAAAGATGTTCATGTGAATATGGCCTGTTAAAATTATCAGTAAATAAAAGGTGTCTAATCGAGTCAACAAGACCATCATTTGTCGCACTACTTTGGGGTACATGTTGATAATTAAAGGCTCGTTTACTGGGTGACTCGCCCATAGATACTACTCTATCCAACAGGGTTCCAGGTACCGTTTCACCATAACATATAAAACGAGACAGTAAGTGCTGCATCAGTCGACGCGCTGGACTTTCCACTTTAAATATTCTACTATACAAGGATAACACATTTCTATTTACAATATCTTCGAACTTTTCAATATTTAGTGCTTTAAGTAAGGCTGTGTTGTGGGACAGTTTGCTTAATCCAAGACTTTGTTTAATTAATTTACCCTGTGCAGATTCAAGTCGACGCATTTGGATGGCGGTGCTGCCCATACACTCTAAACCGTATGTTAACGTTGGTTGACATATGCATTTATAAAGATACGCTTGAACACCAGGAGTGGCTCCTGGGTATAACATACCGGCATTACCAAGCCCATAAAATGACTGTCTGCATGTTGTTAGTCTGTTGGTGACATGGCTGGCATTGTTACCACCCTGATTAAACACGTTACCAAGTATATTAAGCCATTCTTCATTACATAGACATTTGTCACCATAGCGCACTCACTCGGCGCTGTTCCAGTGTTTACAAACACACGCCCACGTCGTTCAGACGTTCGAGTTATACTTTACGGGCCGCGACACAGAGCCACATCTCTTTTGCATTGTTGTTAGGAGTAACCCTTGTCAACCTATCGACATTCTTAACGGTTTGGCCTCTTTATGATAAAGCTATATTTCTCTTTGTTAACAATACAGTCATGACGGCATACAGTTACGCTGCTTAGATTTGGCATTTTTATGTGTATTAACAGTTACAACGGTTTGTGATCAGTAATTTGTGTACACAGTGTACACAACAGTTACGACGGCTATGTGTGGCTTATGGTGGATTTGACAATCACGAGAGGCACGTAGTAAATATTCCATAAATGTTTTGTCGTTTCGCTGCACATTGGTGATTTTACATTTATCGCGCATGCGCAGAAACGTCAATCGGAACGTTTTTAACGCCGGAAGAATGTAAGCGCTACACCGCAGCCCGGCATGATGGCCATTTACTAAAGTAAGATCAGGTTGCGCGCTGTGGCCAGCCAAGCAATTTACCTTGTCGATTTTCTAATGGGTGGTCGGAATTTCATATCGCGAGTTTATTGTCTAGCTAGTCCTACGTAGCGGCTTTTAAGAGAGAGAAGTGGTGAATCAGGCTATATGCCTCGCAATTGTTCTGAACTGAAAAGTGGGGGGGGGGGGGACAATTCACATGCCGTCCCCCACCCTGAAAAGCGGGGGGGACAAACCCCCTTTCCCCAATGATCGACCCCCGTGACTCATCGGATGTGTTTAAAACAGACAAATATCAAGATGTTTGGAAATAGATGGTTTATAGTAACCATTCAAACGCAGAGTGCAGCAATCATAAAAGTTGTTATTGAATTGATTGATCAACAAACATTACTATATTAACTACTACAGTACGTGGTTTAAAACCTTACAGATAAGACATGGCTGCTTCAAGGAGGGAGACTGGAGGCGCCGCTGCTCGGTCGGGTGATGCGAAACACAGTCGAGGTAATAACCGGGCTGATGTACGGACGTCTCATACATACATACATACATACATACATACATACATACATACATATACACCATCATGCGAAGAACAATTGCAAATGTTTACGTCCAACATAAATAAACTGATGGATAAACATTTCCCAACAAAGACAGTGGTAAGACACACAACGGACAAACCACGGGTGTCGGACAGATTCCGAGGCCTAATTCGGCGGCGTCAACATGCATGGAAGGCAGGTGACCAAGCGTTGTACCATCTCTACAGAAACAAGGTAAACCGTCTAAGCAAGTCATTGAAAAAAAATTACTATGATAAACGCATCAACGGATTAAAGACATCCAATCCACGCAATTGGTGGAAGGGTATGAAAGAACTGCTTGGATGTCAACAAACTAGCAGTGACCCCCCTTTGCTTCACCTCGCCAATCAAGTGTGTGACGGTAATCTTCTGGAACTCAGCCAACGAATAAACAATTTCTTTAAATCAGTGAGTGATCACCTACCTGCCCTAAGTGCTGACAATGACTACCTACAGCTTGAAATACCATGTGTGCCATCTAAATATGTCATCCCAGTTGAGAAAGTGGAAAAGCAATTACGCAAATTAGACACGAGTAAAGCTCCGGGCCCGGACGCTATACCAAGCTGGGTCCTTAAAGTGTTCTCTGAATTGCTTGCCGGCCCAGTTGCCGCAATCTACAACAGCTCACTTCGAGAGGGGCATGTTCCACGTATCTGGCGTGCTGCATACGTCAGCCCCCTTCCGAAAAAGAAACCGCCAGAACATATCGAAACGGACCTTAGACCAATATCTTTGACTGCTGTGCTCTGTAAACAAATGGAAGAGTTCGTTGTTAAATGGGTCTGGGACATCGTTCAAGACAGAGTTGACCCAAATCAATACGGCTCCGTAAAGAAGTCATCCACTACTCATGCCCTTGTTGACCTGTTACATCAGTGTTATACAAGCACAGATGCATCGAAACAGTATGCCAGGATACTACTGCTTGACTTCTCTAAGGCATTTGACCTAATCAATCATGACATTCTTCTTCAAAAACTTGCAAGTTTTGGCCTCCCGAATATTTTAATGAAGTGGATAGCCAGTTTCCTTACCGAAAGAACCCAACAAGTTAAGCTGTGCAACACACAATCCGACTGGAATTACATCCATGGAGGAGTGCCACAAGGCACAAAGCTAGGCCCGGTACTTTTCGTCCTCATGATAAATGATCTACAAACAAAGTGCGACTCCTACAAATATGTTGATGACACGTGCATCGTCTATACTGGATCAGACTCCCAAGCGCCAAATCTCCAGGAAACAGCCGATGCGGCATATCTGTGGACAATCCAAAACGACATGAAAATCAACAAAAGTAAGACAAAAGAGCTTGTTATTGATTTCTCTAAAACAAGGACAAACTTCCCAACCATACGCATCGACGGAACAGACACTCAGCGAGTAACCGAGGCGAAGATACTTGGCATTACCATCACCAGCAACCTGACATGGGACGTACACGTTGATGAGATAACACGAAAGGCAGGCAAGAGGCTGTTTCTACTGCTACAACTCAAACGATCAGGCATTCCCGTCGAAGACCTTCTGACGGTATATACAACGGTGGTCCGGCCTACTCTGGAATACGCATGTCCAGCATGGTCGACCTCACTCACATTGGGTCTCCAAAGTGATATGGAGCGAGTACAAAGACGTGCTATGAACATCATATACCCGAACACTACCTATACCGAAGCATTAGCGAATGCACAGCTGCCTTCACTGAAACAAAGACGTGCGCAGTTATGTGAACATTTCTTCACACAAATTGAAGAGCCGCAGCACAAACTGCATAAACTTCTACCAACACCAAGAACTGCAACATACAATACAAGATGCCGTACTCGATATCCTTATCCCAGAGTCAAAACCAACAGGACCAAGAACTGCTTCATTAACTGGTGCCTTTTCAATCAAAAGAACTCAAAGTGACACTTTGCAAACTTTCGTGAATGCTGATATAGATGGAAATGTGTAAAATATTGTAAAACCTTAATTTATTCTTTAGATCTATTTATTTTAATGTTTTAAAGTATTTATTAAAATATTTTATTAAAGTATTTTTATAAGTTTAGTTAAATAACCACAGAAAATATGTTTTAATGTCTTAACCTATTTAAATTACCTTTATAGATGCATTTCAAATAAATTATTCTCTACTTTTTTAATTAATTTTATATTTATGCTAATGTTTTAAATTATATATTATTTCAATCTATTTTAACAAATATATTTTGCATGTTTTATGTACCTATTTCAATCTGTATTGATTGCCCAGAGAATGAAATAAACCATTATAAACCATTATATATATATATATATATTATATGCACAATATCAAGTTATTCCAAACATGAGTGAAAAATTACGAAGCCACGACAGCAACGTATTTGATTATTCTCATTGATCTCTGTATATATATATATATATATATATATATATATATATATATATATATATATATATATATATATATATATATATATATATATATATATATATATATATATATATGTGTACTAGTTGTTTTATTTATACCAGTATATTTTCTTTTTCTTTATCTAATATTGCTGAGAAAGAAAGAAACAGGTATATCACACCTAATGTAAATATGCTGAAAGAATGTTTAATTAAAATGCCTTTCTTAGTAGTAGTAGAAGTAGTAGAAGTAGTAGAATATAG
>OZ024864.1:6712058-6787058 GCA_964017155.1 Oasisia sp. SBJ-2009 | reverse complement strand
TGTTATATTTTTCTCTTTACATGCCTCATCACACGTGACTATGTTAGTTATAATATATATTACAATTATGATATTCATGAAATATACTTTTAAAACAATTCTGTTTTATATTTACAAGATATTGAGATTGTAATAAGATAAGGATGAACCTGATACAGGTCAACTTGATTTGTTGCAGAACAAATGTTCCGATCAAAACAGGAGTGCAAGCAAACAAAGACAGATCTAGAGGGAGACCTCCAGCGGGCCCGAGGTAAGTTGCAGAAGAACGAGACAGCAGCTGCAGAGGACGGAAGAGATGCCGCGACACAACGGCGCATCTAGTGTTAACTGGCGTTTATAATCCTGAGAAGATAATCACATATTATGTTTATTTGAAAGCAAGTAAAAGACTTATATGATATTAAAACCATTCTTAGCTGCCATTCCGCAATATGTTTTAATATTATAAGTAAACTATGATATGCCGTTGTTTTGTTTGCACTGCGGTGATCACTGAAAACATATTATTTTCCAAGATAATGGCTTAGTTTTGTCACTTGCAATGAACTCACTCACTCACTCACTCACTCACTCACTCACTCACTCACTCACTCACTCACTCACTCACTCACTCACTCACTCACTCACTCACTCACTCACTCACTCACTCACTCACTCACTCACTCAATCAATCAATCAATCAATCAATCAATCAATCACTCAATCACTCACTCACTCACTCACTCACTCAATCAATCAATCAATCAACCAATCAACCAATCAACCAACCAACCAACCAATCAATCAATCATTTCACAACATCTCTAATGCAGGATTACTGCACTATAACAAATCTACCCTATCTAGTGTATTCCTTTACTAACCTTAGACAGGATTATCTGTTACATGAATGACGTCGTCGGTATAATATAGGCTATAGTTAGACGTCGATATGAAATACACTGTAGATGTTATGTTGTTTATGATGTTGTTGTTCTACGTGGTGGGGCTCTTGTGTGCTATCCGTGACATCAGTAACTGAAAGTGAAACAGTAGGTACGTCACCAACCCGATGATTGTTGCAATGAGACTGTCATGGCGTCTTTGGCAATGACCAATACTGGAAGATAGCCCTACACAGTGGGCACTTCTTTAGAAGAAAAACAAATATATCTGGGCCCCTTATTGTCGACGGCATCGACACAACCACGTCGTTAGCTGTCCTGGTTTGCGTTTGGTTGTGACGAAAATGTCTTCGTTTTTCAGCATCACCGGCCGTTGCAGCCCAACCATCACCCGCTTTTGCGGCCAAAACATCACACGCCGTTGCCGCCAAAGGAACACCAGCCGTTGCGGTCCAACCGTCTCCCGCCGTTGCGGTACAAGCGTCACCTGTCGTTACGGTACAAGCGTCACCCGCCGCAAGGGCCAAAGCGTCACCCGCCGCTAGGGCCAAAACATCACGCGCCGTTGCAGCCAAAGCAACCCCAACCGTTGCGGCCAGACCGTCACCCGCCGTTAGGGTCAAAGCATCTCTCGCCGTTGGTGCCAAGGCAAATGCAAAAACGCAGGGTATATGTCATTATGTTTGGGGTTGTCATAATCCACCAGAGCAGGAATACGTGATAAATTTGCTGAACATTTCTGATATTTTCAACGTAATGCATTTGTGGTAATATTATGCAATATATTACATATATACATTACATATATACATATATATATATATATATATATATATATATATATATATATATATATATATATATATATATATATATGTATATATATATATGTATATATATGTATATGTATATGTATATATATATATATATATATATATATATATATATATATATATATATATATGTGCTCAAGTGTATATGAGATACGTCTGCAATACCACAGACCATGGATGCAATACAAGCTGGCGGTTTTACTGTTACGACGAATTAATATTCCCAAAAAAATACGCAACGTCCGGACAGCCATGGTAAATGTGACACCAACAACATCGGTTCTTTAATTACATGAAATACGCAGTGACAGGACGGCGATGGTCAATGTGACACCAACAACGTCGTCTCATTCATATCTTTCATGAAATACGCAGTGACTGGACGGCGATGGTAAATGTGACACCAACAACGTCGTCTCTTTCGGCCCCATGCAATCCCCTATTCTGTTTGCGATAACGTTTAGCTTTTTTGTGTTTCTTCACTTTGACGACAATGACAAACAATTGTAATTCGTGGAATGTGTCACACTGTCATAACCAAGCCATTATAATACATTATTTAATAGAGCTATTATATTCCAAAACAAACTATCTCTCCGTGGGATATCAGTTAATACCGAGAACATATTCCATTAGTGACACTCCCACCTGGAGACATTATGTAATACAGAGACATGTGTATATCATGTCGTGACGGGGTCTGTTTCAGATCAAACCGACGATTTGATCAAAGCAATAACGGCTGCTTCCCTGCCAGGTACGTTTTCTTGTTATTCGTTCCGGTTAAAAGAATAAAAAAGGCACATAAAAGGAAACACGCTGTCTTACAGGTGTTATGTCACGTGTTATTTCTGGATGCATAGTTTAATCAACGACATACATATGTGTGTTATTACGGTGTATATAATAGTATTCAATGTTTTGAATAAAGCAACTACTAGTACACGGCGCATAGATCCTGGATGTTTGACGCTCGTCTTACCACTACATAACATATCAATCCTTGTTGGTTGACGTTCGTCATACCAGTACATGATTGTAAATCCTGGGTGTCCGACATACTAGAATATGTGCCCCTAAATACGATATATAACCCGTAGTTTTGAAACGCAGCATTTTGTTTGGGTAAAATTGTCATTTGTAAAATAAATGGAAACAAAGAAAGGTCAAAACGACTTCACTCACCCCTCGTGTGTGTTCCGTCAACAGTGGCCGGAGAGAGCGAGGCGAGCCAGGCCCTTCGCGTGATGGCTATTCTCAGGACACATGAACAGCCCCAGTTATGGCGCCATGTCGCCGGTCGCTTCGTCCATGACGGGAGGTTGGATATGAGCAATGTGCTGACAAGTTCTAACCTGCAGGACTTGACGTACTTGTTGTCATCAGGACAAGCATCAGACGAGATCCGGGAACTTTGGTGAGTATACATATGATTTCTTGTCTATTGAAACTTGAATACTATGTTATCGGCCTAGTCACATATAAACCTACTCACATACGTTTGTACGTAGGTATATACGATTGTATGTACATACGTACACACATTTAAACTTTGACGTCGGCATTGGGGTGCTATGGAGTGTTCTGTTGAAGTTGGGAGGCATTTTGTAACACATTGTTTTGCAAGGGCAGCTAATGGGGGATCCCTATTTAGAGTTATTTCTATTTTTAAGAGGATGAATATCTAAAAATGAAATTTTGTACTGTCAATTATGTAAATATACTCATATAGATGCATGTATACTTATGTAGATCCATGTAATGTATGTGACATGCGTGCGTGTGCGTGCGTGTATGCATTTGCAAGATGGCTGCCGTCGCATAACACCGCACGTGTCGTGGGGGAGCAATTTTTTTCAAATAGCATGCCTAAAGCAAGGAAGACGTCCAGTGTCATTGACAGTGATGTCTGTGACACTGATGAGATGCTGCTGAGGTTCCTGGAGCTCCTCAGCAATGACCAGGTGGTCCGAAAATTGAAGTCGGCGTTATACCCGGAGGAGCTCTCGAACAAACTGGAGACGCTAACATTGACAATCGCGGGTCTGACGTCACAGCTCGAAAATAAGGAGCGTAGAATCACCGTGCTTGAAGACCAGGTCGAACTACTACAAAGTGAGTGCGATAACTTACAACAGTATTCGCGAAGATGCAATTTGAGATTTCACGGAATCCCAGAAACTGGGGAGGGGGAGGATACTACTTTAAAAGTATTAGAACTTATAAACGCCAAAATGGCCGTAACCCCCCCCAGTCGTTAAAGATGACATTGTTGTTAGCCATAGGCTCGGCAAACAAAGCGACACTCGGCCCCGCGCAGTCATCGTCATATTCAATAAAATCACAGTGCGTAACGACGTGATTAGAGCTAGACGGCGATTACGCAACACCACCGACCAGCACCAAGTCTTCGTAAACGAAGATTTGACACAACGCCGGGCTGCACTTGCTGCCGCTACAAGGCAGTTGAAAAGGAACAAAGCAATTGCTGATTGCTGGACCTACAACGGGAAAATTGTAGTAAAGACTTTGGCTAACGCGATCAAGATCATCAGCACGCAGGCGGAATTAAGCACATTCCAGTGAACACGTGGCCTGAAACAAGAAACCCGGCACTGATATCTGCGACCGGGAACAGTGTCCGTCATATGAACTTTAATTTACTATTGACGCTCTGGTAATACAACTGTTAGTAGTCTTGTTTTTCAATTATTATTTATTTTAAGGCACAAATGTTAAATTGTATATTTTTTCTTTTCCTTCATATAGCTGCAATTACATTATTACATATGTTGAACTGATACTCCTAGTTTTTATCATAGGCAGAAAAATTATATTATAATTTATGTTAATTGTTAATAATTATTATTGTTTTGTATTTCAAATTATAAAGGATTGTATATTATTGTTGAAATTATATGTATAATTATATTATCTTAACCTTTTGTGTTTTGCTTTGAGGTATCTAGCTGATGTGAACCTGTCAGTGATTTGTTTTTAATGTCATATTTTTTTTCCCCTCACCTTTTTGGTCAACTACATCTAATTTATGTTGATTGGTATTTCTGTTATTTCTAATTCATCACAACAAAACAATGTTTGATGTTCTTTTCTATCTTAATAGTTTGTCCATCAAACGCATTGGTAATTATATAGATCTTTTGTTGAAAAGGAAATTAGCAGACATTGTTTTATATTTATAAACCAAATGTAATTTTTAATAGAGCCATGTATATGTGCATAATAATAATAATAATGCTTTATTAGATTAGATGCATACTTAATTATTTAAACACAATTCTTAACTTGTATTGCCGCTTGAATGTATTACTCTATATTTGACTTTTTTTCTTCTTACACCAATTAAAAACATTAAGTGTATAAATGTAGTAATTACATGTATATATGTGTGTGTAATTGTGTATGTGTATATGGGTGTATACATGTGTATATATATATATATGTATGTATATATATATATATGTATGTATTCATTAGACATATTGCTATGAACTGCTTTCGTATGTTACTACATATATCATTAAGCAGTGGCGTGTTAAAAAAACACTAATCATATGCTCTATTATCTCTCCCACGAAAAGGTCCTCTTGCATTTCATGATGCAATTTATCTTTTTTCTTTTGTTCTGTTTGTTCTACTTACAAAGCAACAAGATGTCTATCTCATTCTGTTCTCATAATCACCTCTGCAAGCACTTATGCCATTACTATCAGTGCATCACTTTATTAAAGGTCAACACACACTACACCACTAATAAGTTCAAACATAGGGACATGCATATATCACTATTTTATGAACACATACTTACAAATTCACTTGATGTAAAAAGAACATATTATAAATTGGAAAATTATATAAAAGTATGACGTTAGACGAAACATTGCTTTCATATTTGGGAGGTATTAATAATAATGATTTAATTAATATCTTAGACACAAATCTTATTGACAATTATGAACCTCAACTAATACGTCGATCATCCTATTATGACAAGTTTACCAAACTAACGCAAACAAAAAAATCATGTTTTAGTGTCTTTAGCACAAACATTCAATCAATAAATTCTAAATTTAATGAATTGGAGGCTTTCATAGAAGAGTTAAGTAGAAACAGTTTTAAATTTAATGTAATTTGCTTACAGGAAACTTGGACATCAGAAAATGATGACTTATCTCAATTTTCCTTACATGGTTATGACTGTATAGCACAAGGTAAAACATGCAGCAAAAATGGAGGGCTAATCATATATGTCGACAATAATTATAGATCTGAGGTCAAGTTAAAACTAAACATGTATGAACACTGGGAAGGCTTAATAGTCCAAATAAATGATGGTAATCTCTCTAAAAGCATAACGATCGGAAACATATACAGACCTCCACGAACATCAAATGATAACCTAAATGCTTTCATAAATGAATTTTCCTCCATAGTATCATCATTAGAACACAACTGTAAAAATAGCCTAATTATTGCAGGTGATTTTAATATAAATTTGCTCAAATTAAATGAAAATGATATGTATAGTAGTTATTTTGACGCCTTAATATATCATAGTCTTTTCCCACAGATTACCTTTCCTACTAGATTTACTAGAACAAACGGTACTTTAATTGATAATTTCTTCTGCAAACTTAGTCAATCTATGTTGGAAAGTACTGCCGGGATTCTCATTAAAAAACTATCTGATCATCAACCATATTTTATGCTTATAAACACCTCATTGAAGACAGAACCACCACCTAAATTTGTAAAAATTAATGTATTAAACGACGACGCAATGCATAAAGTTAAAAATGAAATTAAGTCGTATGATACTTACAACAAGCTAAATAAAAACCCAAATGCAGATACAAATTTAAATTATGACATAATATTTAATGATATTGTGAGGGCAAAGGACAAGCATATGCCAACTAAGCTGGTGAAATTTAATAAGTATAAACATAAAAAATCGATGTGGATTACACAAGGAATACTAAGATCAATACAATATCGAGACAAATTATATAAACAACTAAAACTGACATATCCAAATTCTTCTAACTATGAAATTATTAACATAAACCTAAAAACATATAATACAATATTAAAACATACTATTCGTGCAGCCAAAAAAGTGTATTTTGAAAATAGATTTAATCGATTTAAAAACGATATAAAAAATACTTGGAAAGTTATTAATGAATTTATTTCAACAAAGCAAACAAATAAAAAACTACCATTATTTTTTACAGACAATGATACCAAAATAACTGATAAAAAGGATATTGCAAATAAATTTAATAATTATTTTACAAATATAGGACAGTCCATTACACAAGGGATTAAATATAAGGGTAGCAAAAAATACAGCTATTATTTAAATAAAAATGTAACTTCAACATTTACGTTTGAACATATTGATGAAGAAACTGTAAGGAAAACTATAAACAACCTTCCCACAAAAGACAGCTGTGGATTTGATGGTATCTCAACAAAACTACTCAAAGTAATTGAACCTGTAATTTTAAAGTCATTAACACTATTAATAAACCAAGTTTTATACTCTGGTGTATTCCCTGATAAACTGAAAATTGCAAAAGTTATTCCTATATTTAAGAAAGATGATCCATCCTTATTTGAAAACTACAGACCAATCTCTCTTCTTCCTGCCATTTCTAAAGTATTAGAAAAACTTATTTTTATACAATTATATTCATATTTCAACGAAAAGAAATTTTTAAATGATAATCAGTATGGTTTTAGAGCTAAATATTCAGAATATGCTGCGATTGAGCTAGTTGATAGAATTGTGACTAAAATGGATAAAAATGATATACCAATAAATGTATTTCTTGACCTATCAAAGGCATTTGACAGTATTGACCATAACAGTTTTACAAAATAAATTAGCATATTATGGCCTAAATGGCTCAGCCTTGCATTTGTTAAAAAGTTACTTACAAAATAGAAAACAATATACTGAAATTGAACAAATAAACTCAGACATCTTGCCTATAAAAATTGGTGTCCCACAAGGTTCTGTCCTAGGACCACTGTTGTTTATTATTTATATAAATGATTTTTCACAAGCTAGTCAATTATTTAATTTTGTTATGTATGCTAATGACACTACATCATCTACCTCTTTAAATTCTTTGAGCGAAACGACACTCGATAATAAAAGTACCGAAACCATAATAAATGAAGAACTCTGTAAAATTAATGAATGGCTAAACATTAATAAATTATTATTAAATAAAAGTAAAACGAAATATATGGTTTTCCATATGCCTAATAAACGTATGCAAGCTCTTACACTTAAAATAGATGATGTATATATTGAAAGAGTAGATGAATTTAATTTTCTCGGATTGACTTTAGACACTAATCTAAATTGGAGAAAACACACGGAGAAAATATCAAATAAGTGTTCAAAGACAATTGGCGTATTAAACCGATTAAAATATGTATTACCATTAGACATAACAGTTTTATTATATAACACCTTAATATTTTCACATATAAATTATTGTATTATGATTTGGGGATATCAAAGAAATAGAATTACAAGCATTCAAAAAAAGGTTATGCGAATAATAACCTTAAATAGATATAATTCACATACAGAACCACTTTTCAAAAATCTTAAACTACTGAAAATAGAAGATATGTTAAAGTTACAAGAATTAAAATTTTATTTTAAATATATCCATAAACAATTACCTTCGTATTTACTAAACTGGGAAATTATACCAAGTATTAATATACACAATTATAATACTCGTGCAAAAGATAATATACATACTTTTAGAGCTAAGCATGATTTTGCAATGAAATGTCTCAGACACAGCCTCCACATACTATAAATGAGACTCCTGATGCAATTAAAAACAAAATATACACTCACAGCTTGCATGGATTTATAATATATATATAAAAACTTGTTTGCTAAACAACTATAGTGATATATGTACTCTATCAAATTGTTATGTATGTCAACTAAATTAAAAAAAAACAATATATGTTAATGTTCACTAGCCCATCTCTACACCACCTCACACTTTCTTACTTAAAGCTAACACTTCCATATAAACATTTGAGTTATATGGTATACTAAGGACCATACTACTTAATACCATGGAATTATGGTGGCTCCTATGACAGCGACATTATTGTCTTAATATGAGCTACCGACCCCAGTTTGTAAATGTTATATTATTGTGTGTTTTATTTCTTATTTTTGTACAAGAATTACTGTAAGTGAAAACACATTTGTATGTAATGTAGGCCTACCATATAGACCTATAATAGTATGTGAACATGATATAATATGTGTGTATATATGCTTGTATAAATGTACTGTACGAAATTGATGTATTCTCTATACCTACTTGGGGTCAATAAATGTTATGGTTATGGTTATGGTTATGGTGTGTGCGTGTGTGCGTGCGTGCGTACAAATGTGTGTGTGGTGCACGGGGAACACAAGGCTCCAGCCGCCGGAGCTCTGTGGACCGTCCCGCCACGTCAGGGCTCAAGCAACTTGGATGGATGTAGTGGTACATTGGGTAATTAAACAAATTCCGAAAACCAAAGGGGCACGAATCAAACCCCAACATGCGTCTAGTGTAAGTCGAACTGCTAATTGAAAATCAAGACAATTATTGCCAGCGATATTCGGCGATTGGGCCGAGAACTACAATCGACCCACGAAGTCCTCCAGATGGAAGCACTGTGCTGTCGTATCAATTGTCGTCTGCTAGACATAGCCGCATTAATGCGCGCGGTTTTTGCGAAGTTCCAGTGGTTTCTTTCTCTGTCGAAAATGTACCAGTAGCATAATTTGCACATAATCGTAAAGTACACAACTGACCAAGGTAGGTGTGAAATATTAATGTGTGCACACACATATGTCAAAAAGAAAAAAAAAAACTTTTTAATTTATTTCGTGAATTATGATGGCGTCTGACACAATCTGAATTGGTTGTTTCCCGCGAAAAAAAGACACTGTTTTGTAATCGTTGAACATCAGCCGTTTAACATAATGAATATTATACTAAATATATCATGGATACACATGATGATTATTAGATGTGTATACTATAAATTTATGAACATTTCGCACATTAAAAATGCACCACAGGCACAGTCTGTGACTGTCAGAGTGGTGTAACTCATCATTTTGTTATTGTGAATAACTATTTATAAAAAGTGCATCAACTTTAGTTAAGCCATAAACAGGTTTTTAATTAACGAAGTTACACAGCTGATGTGCACATTATTTATTCTGGCTGACAGGTGCATACAAACATTCATTTATATTGATTATACTATGCACAGGGATTTACTTTTCACAAATAATGCAAATATCACACAGACGTATTATAATTCACACGGAAAATGTTGACAATATTTTATTGTACTAGTCTGACAATGTATATGAATATAATACTAAACAACTAGCCTAGGCTAACAATTAGAAGTTACAGATCAATTGAATTTTAAAACTGCTTATTGCACGACATGTTATCTATGGCAGAACAATAATTTCACGTAATAAATAATTTATCTATACGAATTTGGTAATTTCAAAAAGCACTGCCGCCCGATTTGTGACATGTTTTAGGGTTGCGCTAATATTGATGTTTGTTTTTAGAAGTTTCCAGGTCATCGTCTGCTCTGTCCAAAGAATCGATACAATGTATAAAGTGATCGACCGCGGCCGCCGAAAATGTAACAAATTACACAAAAAGTGTCGTCCGCATCTGTTGTTTGTCGCCTCATAATAAGACACGGAGTCGACACATTCGTGAGGATTGACACAAGTTCGAGCAGGAAAATGACGCATCTCAACAGTGTACACGTCAACGCGTGGGAGTTTATCACCCGTTGACACGTATTAAGTAGTAGAATCGGCGACAGCGAGTGACGAAGTCGTGTATTTGTCGTGTTTTAATCCAGGAATATAATTCATCCACAGGTTGGACAGTAACACCGTATTCTCGGACAAAGCCGCGGCGAGGACGTTGGCGGCCGCCGTCGGAACAATGACATCGCTACAAAAAATATAGTAAGTTTAATTAATTACTACAACATGTGTCAACAGTTGTTGGTTGGTTGATGTCCACGTGTCGTCGTGGGAGAGTTTAGAGACGTGAGTTTGTGGGACGGTAGCTTTGTGTTGTCGGTGAGATAAAACCAACCCGTTGTATATGTTACAGTCTCCACCGCTGTGAACTGAGAGACGAGGGCGTCGCTGCCGTCATCGACGCCCTGTGCCGGGGGTGTCCGGAAATTACGTATTTCGCGTAAGGACACATTCCCTTATACACCCCACATCACTGTTGACATTTCATTTACCCCGCCACACTAGCGACTTATTTTCTCAGAAGGTTTATTTGTACATTTAGGATTAATTTTGCTTAGGCCCAATTTTGATAATTGCTAAAATAAACCCATTTTGACTTTGTACACATCACTTACCTGATTAATGTTTACATTCCGAAAAGGACACATTTTCATTTGCACCCCGCATCAGTTCCCATTTACCCCGTCACGCAAGTGATGAGTTATATTCTTAGAAAGTCATAGGTGCATATTGTTGAACTTGCTGTGATTATTGCAACAATTTAACAAATGCACCAACATTTTACCCGCCACTTACCCGATTACTGTCAACATCCACAACTGCTTCTTTTTAAATATGTCGTTAAACATTAAACTGGTAAATTATTTAAAGCCACACTTGAATTTGTTTATAAATTAATGATGAAGTCGAGTTATTTTCGTATTGATTATCGTAGTTGATATTTGTTTATTGAGCGACGTGAGTGAAAGTGTCACAAGTCACTGTTGTCTCCGTCTGTACAGGTGTTGGGACGACACGACCAAACTGACCAAGACATCGTCGGCCCCAGTCACCCGGCTCCTGGAGGCTCGACCCAGGATGACGATAGGGTAAGTCTTTAATACATACACGTGTTTGTAATTTAACACAGGCGTACACAAGTGTGTTAGCCACTAGTGTCACTTGTATGTGTCAACACGTGTCCACGAGTGTGTCTTTCTCTTCCAGTCTGTTGACGTCGTCAACCCCGTCGTGGATGAGGACACTAGAGAAGAAGTTCGGCCACAGGGTTGATTAGGTACGTTGCTGTCTACAGTCTACGTCACACACAATAAACACCCCACTAACAAATATCAACCCCTGACAATGGTGTCGAAACCCGCCAACGACCCCAGTGTGTCCCCATATGTCAATTCTGCTCAAACCTGCTGTACAAAACACCGAATAATAACCACCAGCGTCCGAGCGACCTTGACACGGTACGTACGACGAAAGGGCGACTGAGTAAGTTGACACATTGTATCAATTACGCTACGTTTTACGTAACAACTCGCTCGATTAATGTGGTTTGAAAGCAAGGTTTTGTCAAGACTACGCCTTTGCTAGCATGTCTGTTTATATGTTTATTCATATTTATATCACACTTATTGTATGTGTATCACCATTTATGACAATTATATAGGAATAGGTCTGTGTAGTTTTATGTTTGCGCCTTGAATCTAATTATCTAGGCCTGTCGAGTGCGTCGTAAAGTTGTAGAACCTAGACTAACTATGAATGTTATCTTAACTATTGCATTAGTTTGAGTGGAATTCAAATTAACATTAATTACTGCGCCGTGCTATTTGTGCGATGCAAATCCATAAAGAAAAAGTAGCGAAATCCTTGTTTCGGCTGGCCAAGTTATATGTACTGAGGGAACAAATAACGGAACAAAATCTTGAAGTCCAAACACCGTGCACGTAATAAAGGTACTGAGTATCAAAAATGTAGTTTCTTATGAAATTATGGGGTGATACAATTTCTTTACAGCTACCACGACTGCACGGGTCACACCATTCCCCATCATACACCTGCAGGAGCCGCTACTTCCGGTGAAGGCACTGACATGACGCCACTTCCGGTGACCAACACTAAACGTCGCACCACAACTGATACTATCTCCAGCGACAAACTACCAGTGACAACGCAACTAGTGACATTTCTACCTACGTGTATAGAAAAAACCGGGTACACGCAACCCCCCCTCCACCGCGAACTTTATGTGGTACTTAAGGTTGTTTATAATTATCTATTAATCATGGATGCGTTCTTGCATCTTTGGGGGCACCATAGTAGTGCCAATTAGCGCCGGGCACTTGCCTATTTTAGACCGAATTTGGCGGTAAGCTGCCTCTTTTGAATTAAGCAGCAGCGGCGCCGCGTTATTGTTTTGGGTCAGGGTGTAATTAATTTCCCACCCTCCATCGCTGCTTTGGCAGACATTGTATTGTATTTTATTATGTGTGGTTAATTAGTGTAGTATGATTTGTAGGTCATGGGAGATCAGTGTTTTTGGCAATATTCATTACTTTATAATTATGTATATTATCACATGTTTTGTACATTAAATATGATCTACAAGTTAACCCACAACCCTGGTCTTGTATTTGTGATATATGTTTATTCGTGTTTATGGTTACACATGGTTTAGCTACCGTGATTAATCTACCGGTATAAAACACTCAAATTCAACGGTGTCGCCATCTAGCGACTAACTACAATAGTGTTTGTATTTGCAATGATAAGCACTCTATTGACCTGACGAGTTAGTCAGTGACATTTCTTTTAATATATATGTGGTGTATCTCAACACGAACACAGACGATCTAATTCTAGTCTCAGGGTGAGTTCAAACCAGCGTTTGGAAGCTCTAAGGGGGGCAGGTCAGCAAACTGCAACCTTTATTTAACAGAGTTTGATGTCTTATTCTGACGTCAGACTGCTGTGCTCCACGTTGACTTTAATATGCTCTTTCTTCCATGTAGCCAGTCGTATGAGTACACCCAAGAGAGCCACTATATACACACCCCTTTCTCCACCCCACCCTCACTACCCTCGCCCCGCCTACCAGATGTCAGTCGAACGCAAAGGCGCTGGAACGGGTGTGAAAGGACGGCTGCCCTAGGACTTGTTCTGGGGACAGACATATGTGATTCTTCCCCGGACTGTCGCCAAAGTTATACCGACACTGTCGCGTTGATATTTTGTCGGGCTTGAACACATTTCATGGTGACGTTTATGCGCATGCGTAAGTCAGTTGTTATTAGTTACCATTTCCTACCGCAACGCTTCCCGATATATTTCAAATTAAATACACCCGTGACAGAGATGTAAACAAACGTAATTTTATAATATTTGTCGAACGACTCTTTAACCAACTATTCACAATAATCACCACAGGAAATGTATAGGATAGCCTGTTGTATTTATGCTGTAAATGCTTCGCGTTTTACTGCACATTGATGATGTTTATTTATTGCATAAGCTGAAACATGCGTATATTATTTAACGCCCGGATATTTGGAAGCGCGGTAACGCTATCGCGCATACATTTTTCCGATCGTTAAAAAGCGTTCCGATTGACATTTCTGCTCATGCGTAATAAATGTAAAATCGTCAATGTCCAGCGAAACGACAAAGGATTTTCGGTATAAATGCCACGGGCTTTTTGTTAACTCTCCTGTGATGATTACTGTCAATAGTTTCTTAAAATGTCGTTCAATGCAATAACAATTTTTTTTTTTATAAATCACTGTCACGGATTCTGGCGCACTACAGTCGCGTGATTTACGCTTGCCATCAAAATATGCCTCAAAACTTGTTTTAGTTTGCGAAACTCGTGTTAGTTTGCGACAAATAACTTCGCAGAGAGGCTATATACATCCTAACGAACAACCCGTGGTATTTATGCCATAAATGCTTTGTCCTTTCGCTGCACATTGATGATTTTACACTTATTGCGCATGCGCAGAAACGTCAATCGGGACGTTTATAACGCCGGAAAAATATAAGCGCTACAACGCGACTGCGAAAACATTTGTTGCATCTTCCGATGGATGATGTCTATGGATCCGAGGCGAGACAGCGGATGGGCTGAATTTATCGCGCCGCGGTGTCCGTAAAATGTCAACGCACCTTCCCTTCTTCCTACGTGATGGTCCACAAGACAGCGGCACCGATGTGTCCTGCAGCTCCGGTTCTCAGTTCCAACATATTGACTTCGTTTCCGCTCCACAGGCCGATAACATGAATATATGTTTTAGGAGGCCTGAATGCAACATAGTGGACAAGCCAACGTGTGATTTAAAACTTTCTTCGGCATTTCCTGTTAATAGCATGAAACTATGGCAGATAGATCACTCATAGGATACGAAAAGAGGTGCAGGTGGATGTCACCCTCAACTTTGAAGTTGAATGTAATTTTCAAGGACAAACACGAGCCAAACAAGTATTGAGGCATGTTTTGATAGCAAGCGCAAATCACATGACTGTATGTAGTGCGGCCATAGACCGTGACAGTGATTTAAGCAAACGTCGTAGTTTAATGTATTGAACACAATTTAAGCAAGTCTTCACATTGACAACCACAGTTATGCTAACGAAAAAACTGGTGTATTTACGCCATAAATGATTTCCGTTTCGCGGCAAAATTGAAGCTTCTACATTTATCGCACATGAGCAGAATCGCCACCCGGAGATACGCCAGACAAATCTATGCGTGACAACGCAACTTCGCGCACAGGACAGGTTTATATCACGCACGCGCTGACGCGCTAAATATACGCTAAGTATACATATGGCGGACTCGAACGCACATGACGTTGTGGCGCAAACGCACGCACGGGCATGAAAGTACACGCACAAGTTCATGTCCACACGCACGCACGCACGCGCGCGCGCGCACACACACACACACTGATTCACAAGCACACTGATTCACAAACACACACACACGCACGCACGCACGCACGCACGCACGCACGCACGCACGCACACACACACACACACACAAACAAAAACATGTCAGCTTATCAGCTTATCAACATGTCAGGTCTTCTCAAAACTTTGCGTTGTATATAAATATAATAACGAATGTGCGCACACATTATATTCCCAGAGGTACTCGTGAATCAGCTGCCCGCGGGGGGCAGGAAATCCATAGTAAAACATATTCTCAATGTTAACATATATAGGACTTTGTTTTGTTTTTGGTTGTAATAATCGAACTGTTCCCAAATAGCGTATTTCAGTTATATTGTCCAAATGATTAATATAAGCAGAATCAATTTCCTGCCCCCATCTGCCCCCAGCCTCGTTTCCGCGCGCGAGGCTTACACGCCCTGGAACACGTTGCCGGTGACAGTGATCACGGAAATCATTAATTGTAATCGATTATTATGTGGTGGCTGCCACGGCATTAGCGGCAAGTACTTGTGTTTGGCGATCTTGACTAATAATGAAGAGTGCCATTTATCGCGCAGTACAACCTGTTTGGAGCAAACGTATACATGTGTTATGGTTATGTGCATTTAGACAACTTGTCAGATATAAGTGCTTATCGAAACCACAACGAACAGCAATGTAAAATCCCAATCCTGTAAAAGACCCATACGGCGTAAAATCGTATCGATTATCTGCACTACATAAATCGCTATATGTCTATGATAGTGTGGTACAAACTCAATATTAAATCGGACATTTAAGATAAGAAAGGTATAACAGAAGATATTATAACCTGGTGTCCCTCGTATTCACCAGTCGGAAGCTACAACTGTCATCCATCGTTACAACATTATTCTTGTAGTGAGGGCTCTTAATGTCAGAAAAGGCCATACATTTTCACATCTGGACAAAAGCATGACATTTGGCACAGATGACCTCCATGCCATACTATTTCAGAATTTTGATGGAAGCAACCTGAGATTTTGATGCTTCCACCATTTATTGCAATATTCAAAATAATAAAAATAAAAAACTTGCTTTTCCATAGCTTTTCCATATTTCATGAACAGTTTCAAATAAAACATTAACATTAGGCTTAATGTATACATATCCGGGTATTATAATTTCAAATATTGTATATTTGGACTTATCCGACATTCACATCCGCCATTTTTAAAGATGGCGGCCGTATTAACTAATGTTGCTATATCTGATAATATATGATACTTAGAGTTATTATTTTGGCATCAGTGTATAGATAAGTGGATAGCGATTTCAAATATATCAAACATTTCACATCTGACCCTAATTTGACCTTTACAACCGCCATTTAATAAAATGACGGCTGTAAAATCGAATTGTTTATATATCTTAAAAACGAGATATTTGGAGGGATGCTATACGGACACTTTTTCAATATATACATATATTGTGGTAGATATTTTAAATATTTTACTTTTTGACCTTGACCGACATTCACATCCGCCATTTTTAAAGATTGCGTCCGTATTCATTAATGTATTCTTATCAAGTATGGCACTTAGAGTCTTGGTTTTGGTATCACTGTATAGGTAGCTGGATAGCGATTTCAAATTCGTCAAACATTTTACACCTGACCTTAATGTGACCTTCACAATCGCCATTTAATAAAATGGCGCATGTAAAATCGAATTCCGAACATATTTTTTAAACAATTTATTTGTAGGGGTGTTATATGGACAGATTTGTCAAAATATACGTATGTTGGGGTAGCTATTTTAAATATTTTACTTTTTGACCTTGACCGACATTTACATTCGCCATTTTCCAAGATGGTGGCCCTCAAAGCTAATGTCGCTATATCCTGTGAACTTTACCACCTAGAATCGATATCAAAGCTACATGTACAGCGCAAGTGGTGCTGACTCTGTCATGGAATATGATGTAGGCAATGCATATCACATTATGATAATTATAAAGTTAAAACATAAATATGTTGTGGTACAAAACATGAAGTTTAATTCAAATCGGTGAAAAGAATATCCTTCAGATCATGACGTAGGGCATAACATCAGTCACAGATGTCCGTATTTGTTGCATCGCATATCTTACACTCCATCGTTGTTGATGCATCCGCCTTCACAGTTACACAGAATAGTGCATTTGATTCTTGCTCTGGCACATTTGCAGTTTCCTCTGCACGCCTTTCAACATCCACAGTGGTGGAGGAGAGCACACGCTTTGCTGGCGTCGTCTAGAACAGTCCAGAATGGCACCCAGAGTTTCGTGTTCACGTCTTGCGTATATTTTGACAAAACTGTCCATATAACATCCCTCCAAATAAATTGTTTAAAAAATATGTTCGCAATTCGATTTTACATGCGCCAAGACTCTAGGTGCCATATTTGATAAGATATAGCAACATTAATGAATACGGACGCCATCTTTAAAAATGGCGGATGTGAATGTCGGTCAAGGTCAAGAAGTAAAATATTTAAAATACCTACCCCAATATATGTATATATTGAAAAAGTGTCCGCATAGCATCCCTCCAAATATCTCGTTTTAAAGATATATAAACCATTCGATTTTACAGCCGCCATTTCATTAAATGGCGGTTGTGAAGGTCATATTAAGGTCAGATGTGAAATGTTTGATATATTTGAAGTCGCTATCCACTTATTTATACACTGATGCCAAAATAACGACTCTAAGTATCATACGTTATCGGATATAGCAACATTAGTAAATACGGCCGCCATCTTTAAAAATGGCGGATGTGAATGTTGCATAAGTCCAAATAGACCATATTTGAAATTATAATACCCGGATATGTATACATTAAGCCTAATGTTAATGTTTTATTTGAAACTGTTCATGAAATATGGAAAAGCAAGTATTTTATTTTAGATGGCAGCCATTTTGAATATTGCAAAAAATGGTAGAAGCATCAAAATCTCAGGTTGCTTCCATCAAAATTCTGAAATAGTATGGCATGGAGGTCATCTGTGCCACATTTCATGCTTTTGTCCAGATGTGAAAATGTATTACATTAAGAGCCCTCACTATTGTGTCTAGTCCCCAATCAGCTCCAGTCGCGCGGAATCTCGCCATGTATCGTGACCCATTTACAGGCCATAAAGTAAAAGCATTATGCAGGTTGTCTTAATTTCCGTGAGTACGTAATATGTAGTGTGGAGTGAGTAGAAATTATGTTTTTTTGTGCAGCGTGGCATCAGAGCTGTCAAATTATGGGTTAACTTTAATAAGGGCTCTTATTTAAAAGCTAAAGTTCCCTACAACAATATGCATAGACGGATTTTGGGATATAGCCGACGGGACAGCGCGAGTGGCATGTTTGCTGATAATGCTATTGATACATTTGACGCCCTATTACATAAGAACATTTATTGTTTTAAAAGACGTATTTTTAACATAAATAATGATTTGATTAGGGTTATGTGCAATTGTTTTGAAATAGTAGATGGCCCAATGTGGATTAGCTGGGCCAATTCATTGTATACAGTAAATATGTAAGATAGACACCATGTGTCGCATATAACTTTATTATTATTTGTTTATTATTATATATATGTTTACAGTCAGTAAGTTGTTTATATAACTTACTTTTCATAAGGTGCTTTTTTACGTGAATTAATTGCATATTAATTATACAATCACATCCTGTATATTGCTCATCTTTTATCTGTTTTTCTACAATTTTACATTTATCTTACTTATAATCTTATTTAGTTTTTATCTATTCATTTCTTAACATATTTGATCTTTTATAGGCTACTTAGATATATGCTAATGTATGTACCAATTGTATATGGGTTTTTACCTGGAAAAGTCTCTAGGCCATCTGCGGGAGTATAGCACGCGAGATTCACACGAGTACCTTTCCGTAGCAGCTCTTTCCTTCTCTGCCCCCCCCCCCCACATAAATTTTGTCTTTTCCAAAATTACTCTGAATCCGTGTCTGACTGTCTACTAAACATATATTTCCATTGTATCAGTTGTTTCTTGAGATGTCGGTAAACAATTAATTTAGTTTTAAAAAAGGTATGGCTACGAAACACGGCGCCCATTGTAGATTAGCCGGTCCCTAGGCCGTTGCAATGGTTAGCTTCGATGCTACCAGCACCCAGCATCATATTTTACGACACCGGCAAGAAACGGAGAACGAAGGTTTGTATTCGGATTATTGTTTTCATTGCATTATGATTTATACATTCTCAGATTATATCGGGATCCAGCGATTGCATTAATTTAATACATCGGCATGTTGAACATATGAACTAGCGTAGCACTGTGTAGAAGACAACGACGTCGGACTGTCGGTCAACACCGGCGCCGGCGGTCAAACTGGTCATGCTGATCGCTGTGAACGGCGTAGGGGTCAGAGCACAGTTAGACTTCCTGGTGTAACCCATACGAATGTAGTACCTTAATAATATATCTGCAGTGCAATGACGCATGTTAGGCAGAGTGTAGTTGGCGTAGTGATTTTTAGCCATTTTTTCTTACATGACCCTGCGAATGCAGAAAAGCGTGCTAAGTTTGGTCAATTTTGAGGGGCAGAACACATGCATGCATTTTAAAAGAGCCTGAGATATGCTTTTTTGACGAAATTTGACCAGTATATCAGTGACATGACTGCAGTGATTGTGTTAAAATTTAGATTTTTTCTCAGGTCCAGTTTCCTTATAATCTGACAAAACGTTAACATGGCCGCCAATGGGAAAATCAACTGTGCTCTGTGCCCTAATAACTGGGTTAGGAAGCTCCATGGCAACAGAAATGCTAGGTGCCATTTTTGCATTTCAGATGATGTTGCTGCTACAGAGGTGTGTGAGAAATGTAGTTTTGTCCACAAATGGTCACTGTTATGTGTGAAAAAGTTCTTGAAAATGTAAATATATGCCAAATATGAAATATGGTGCTAGTATAGCTTTACACAGGGGACACAAACAAAGTTATGATGGCTGGCACATGTATCGTGACAGCTATTTTGATTTTTGTAGAAAAACAGAATCATTCATGCTGACTCTATGTACGGTTTAGTCTAAAAAAGACTCAATGCATGCCATGTATCAACTTTATTATTTTAGATTGACACTGTGTTGGTAAAAACAGGAGTTACTGTCTGCATCAGGACATATGCTTTGGGCATGGGCAATTTGAAGACTACTTATTAAACCTGGACATTGAAATAATGCTGAAGTCAAACTTACTATTTTAAGTGGTGTAGAATGCTCTGGACTGTATATAATGAAGAGACTGCTGTCATTTCAGCATTGATGATGACATTTTTGTGTTGGAGGTTCTCTGCATGCATGACTCAGATGTAACGCTCTTAACTGCATAGGCCAGGTAACTCAGCCATTCCTCCATTGTGGTCGCATGTATTGGTATGTCTCGGCAAGTTGATCATGTATTTTCAAAAGGGCTATATACTGTATATTGAGTGTACAGAAGCGTTGCATTGAAATGTGCATGTGCATGTATGTGCACACACATATGCGTGTATATACGTACATGCACGCATGCACGCGCGGGCACACACACACACTCTGTCTGGTTTTGTCTAGTCATTATTTGCCTTGAGTAGTTGTGTCAGTCTTCATCCAACTGTGTTGAACCCTGTGAGTAAGGAGGCTCACCAAGTTGTCAAAGTTGTCAAAATTGTATATGTTCTCTCCTTTTTATCATAGGTATCACTGCTAATATGAAATATACGTTTCAGGCCATGTATTTTCTGCTTTATCAATGTGTGAAATAAAATATATGTCCTAATTACCATTTCAATGCCAGTTGTTATAAGCAATGTGCATATTGCCTATGGCCAAAGTAACTATCGTTGTCATTGACACAGTGTGGTTTCAATGTAATATTTTATTCTCTCATACATAAAGTGTTATGTCATAGGTTCATGATATCGTTGACTTTTTTCTCAAACCACCAGCATTAAGTCTTATTTCCACCACACTACAGAATGCATTCCCAATGCTTATTTTTTGCATCCTTCATTGCACCAAATGCAGACCAATTCCAATGAGTATTGTCACTGAATACCATAATTCAACTTTTAGGAGCCAAGGCCATCTTGTCAGTCTAAAATCCTCATAAAGAGTGCCTGGATGGTCAGTTTTTTATGGGGGGTGGGGTAACATTATAAGCTATGTATTATTTGCTTAAAGAGATATGTCAAGACTGAATACATGACATGAAAGAGGAATAAGTCATCTGTCTATCTATACCACTGACACATGTCTGTCACTAGCTGTCCTCAAAGGAAAGTCCAAGATGCATCAGGTTTTATGACAGGCTTACAGGAAGTGTGACTGGGGATGCCTTTGATGTGATATTGGCCTGTAAGCTCTGTGAGGATACAGCAATCATTGATCCATTGTTCTGAGCATGTGCACTAATTGGGCTGTGTAATGGCATTACATTTGACAAGTTGTGTTACCTCACTTTTCTGAAATCCCCATTTTAAAGTGAAATATGGACATTATTATGTAGGGTAGGAGTGACATAACTGTTTTTGTAAAAAAAAATATTTCACAATATGGTAACAACAGACTATGCATGATTTTCTTGCAGATTATATGGTTGGCTGTCACAGACATAATCTCTATGCATATATACGCAAGCTGTCAGTTGCAGTGTGGTCAGCACCATAAGAGGGTTTTTGTTTATTTATACAATATTGGCCCATAAAATAAGGCGCGGGTGGTCATTTGTAAAGTGGGTAAAAAAATACCAGATTAAGGGATGACATTGATTTTTTGGCCTCCTGCATGATATATATGTAGCTTTCAAAAGAGCCTAAATTAAAGGTTTTTAAAAAAAATCAGAATTCCTATTAGGGGTCAGAGCACAGTTAGACTTCCTGGTGTAACCCATACGAATGTAGTACCTTAATAATGGTGTTATTTGAGATTTTGAAAAATTCTTTTTATGTGAAATGAGTACAGTAGGACAGGCATACCAGTAGGTTCAGTGCTATGATATATCTGCAGTGCAATGACGCATGTTAGGCAGAGTGTAGTTGGCGTAGTGATTTTTAGCCATTTTTTCTTACATGACCCTGCGAATGCAGAAAAGCGTGCTAAGTTTGGTCAATTTTGAGGGGCAGAACACATGCATGCATTTTAAAAGAGCCTGAGATATGCTTTTTTGACGAAATTTGATCAGTATATCAGTGACATGACTGCAGTGATTGTGTTAAAATTTAGATTTTTTCTCAGGTCCAGTTTCCTTATAATCTGACAAAACGTTAACATGGCCGCCAATGGGAAAATCAACTGTGCTCTGTGCCCCGTAGGGGCGGGGTCAGAGTTCATTAGTCTACTCGAAGTTTAATCGGGGTCATCCCCCGACGAAAGAGTGCCCTACAGAAATAGCATTATGCATTGCAGGTTATCTGAATTTATGTGAGGACATATGATATGTTTTGTGTAGTGGGTAGACGTTCAATGATTTTTTTTTATGTAGCGTGGCATCAGAGCTGTCAAATTATGATAGTCAGTGACAGTGTGAGTGTTTTTTGGCGTGTTGATACTGGCGGTGTCATTTTGATTGGTAATGTCAGCACGACAGATCATTGTCTGATTGTAGCAGAAATGAAGGGTTATCAGGTTTCAAAGTTGTTTATGGGAAACTGAGATGTTAGAGTTTAAAAACATCTCCAGAGCACATCTATCAATGAATGTTAAATATGGAATTATAGTCGCAATGCCCCACTGCCTGAATGCCCCACGACCGGAATGCCCCAAACCTAGTCGCAATGCCCCAACCGCGAAGTCGCAATGCCCCACTTTTGGTCGGAATGCCCCAGTGATTTTATTATTATCATAACATGTTAAAACATTACATTTTATTATTGTCAAACGTATGTATATAATATATAATACAATAATAGACATTACAACATTACACTGATTAACCAGCGCGTGGCAGCGGGGTATCAAGGAACACCTGCAGCAGTGTATTACGCAACATCAGCACAGATCGCGCGACTCCGGCACAGAGCGTAACAATGGCCACCGGCAAGCAAGGTAAACAACTTCGGTCTGCTCGCGGTAGCAGTGACCATGACATGCTGGATGCAATAAAGGAAGCGCTCCAGGATGACAATGTCGTAGCCGGCTTGGCAAAACGGATTGCTTCAGTCGTGACGGAGACCATCGCTGCACGACTGAACGCTATGGACAAGTCGCTGCGTGACAAGGATGAGAAAATTAAGCAGCTGGAGGAGCACGTGAAACGAGTTGATGCCCAATTAGATCACATGGAACAGTATAGTAGACGCTCCTCAGTGCGAGTAACTGGCATTAAGGAACAGGATGGCGAAGACCTTGATCGGATTGTAACCAACCTGATGGATGACATGGATGTCCAAGATATGAATATTAACAACATCAATCGAATGCACCGCGTAGGGCCCCGTAACTCGTTGACAAACAAAAATCATGCGCGACAAATCATAATCCAATTCAAAGATTATAAATCGAAAACAACCTTCATCAAAGCAAGGAAATCTCTCCGAGGCAAGCACCCGAATGTGTATATCGCGGAGGATCTCACTAAACCAAGATCCAAGCTACTGTATCTAGCAAGAACGCTGAAGAAATCACGCAAAATTCAAGACTGTTGGTCATACGATGGGAGGATCATGATCAAAGATCTGCAGGGGAAAATCGGGAGCGTTAACAGCGAAGATGACCTGAACAGATTTTAGACACTGCTGTCTGTAGTACTACTATACTTGTCAATCAGGTGGATTGGACACTTGCTATGAGCAGAATCATGCAACATTATTTCAACAAAGTTTTTTTGAGAAAGAACATTCTATTCATAATATTCTGCTCCATCCAAACCCATGGACAATCGTTGGAATCATTGGCCTGCCTAGTTATGTTATTCTTTATTTTTATTATCATTTTATTTGTTGTTAAGTAGTTAACACTTTTGTCACATGCGAGTTACCATGCAACAATGCATTATATGATGCTATATATGAATGAATGCTATCACGTTTACCAATTGAACTGTATAAATAAGTGTATGTATATATCTTTTGATAATCCAAATGAGTCATTTAACTAGAACTGCATTATCTCCAGATGATGAGTCAGATTATGAAAACACTAACCGTAATATGAGAGACTTAGATCCCGATTATAATTGTATAACAAACAATAATGTACTTACAACCAAATACTACCTTGAAAACGACTTCAATGATATCATAAAAAGTAATGATGACTATGTCAAGGGGTTTTCTCTAATGCATTTGAATGTTAGAAGTATACTGAAGAACATAGATAAACTGAACAGTTATTTACTGTCGCTCGATATACCGTTTTCGATAACTGGTCTAACAGAAACGTGGCTTAAGGAGGAAACCTTAGACTTATATGAACTTCCAGAATACAAAAGTATTCATCTTACTAGACCCTCCAGAAAAGGAGGAGGAGTATCGTTATACATTCACAACAATTATGATTATGTAGAAAAGCCAAATATGAATATTATGACTGAGCTTATAGAATGTCTTTTTGTTGAGGTTATGTCTCAAACCAGAAAACATAAAAGAAAAATATTGGTCGGTATAGTGCATAGACCCCCAAATACAAGCATTAATGCATTTACAGAACAACTAACAAATATTGTACGTACATTAAGAATTGAAAACAAACAATGTTATATAATGGGCGATTTTAACATAAATCTGTTAAACTATGATCACCATATGGAAACTCATGATGATGAGATAAGGATAATCATAGAGAAATTAAAAAACTGCAGTCCTGGATGGGATTGTATAAAACCAGACATCATCAAACAAACATACTCTAGCATGATTGAACCATTATGCCACATTATAAATTTATCGTTTGACAAAGGATACGTACCATACGAATTAAAAATAGCTAATGTAGTGCCAATTTTTAAAAAAGGAGATGCTACACTAATCAGTAACTATAGACCAATTTCCGTATTACCAGTATTTTCTAAAATATTTGAAAAACTTGTATATAGTAGACTAACTAAATATATTGATAAACATAATATTTTGTCAAATTATCAATTTGGATTCAAAAAAGGATATTCTACTTTCATGGCTTTAACAATATTAATTGATAAAATAACAAGTGCAATGGACAAAGGAGAACATGTAATAGGACTTTTTTTAGATTTCGCCAAAGCATTTGATACAGTGAACCATGACATCCTATTAAGTAAATTAAACCATTATGGAATAAGAGGAACTGTCCTCCAATGGTTTCAAGGTTATCTATCTAGTAGGAAACAAACAGTAAGAATCAGTGAAACCAATTCTGAACTTAAAAATGTAACTTGTGGTGTGCCACAAGGATCAATATTAGGACCCTTATTATTTCTGATCTATATAAATGATTTAAGTGCTGTGTCACAAATCACCTTTCCGATAATGTATGCAGATGACACTAATATTTTTATCCGAGGGAAAGATTTGCCAAAAATGGAACACGATTTAAATATTGAAATACAAAATATTTCACAGTGGCTTAAGGCTAATAAACTTTCGTTAAATATCAAGAAAACATGTACAATGACATTTAGCAATATTCCTAGTGTAAGAAAAAGAATCAATAACATTTATATAGATGGGACTCAAATAGACACTGTTAGCCATACCCAATTTCTGGGAGTGATAATAGATAATAAAATCAATTGGAATGAACATATAAAATATACATGTAAAAAAATATCTAAGAGTAGGCATTTTCTGGAAAATCAAGAACAAAGTGAACAAAAAAACTTTGATTAACTTATACTATACCTTCATATACCCTTTTATTATCTATTGTAATATAGTATGGGGAAGAGCCCCAAAAATATATTTATCTAAAATTCATATATTGCAGAAACAAATCATTCGCATAATAAGTCATGCTGAATTCAGAAGTCATACATATGTTTTATTTAAAGCACATCAAATTATGACAATTTATCAACTGAATAAATATGTAACTTGTATATTAATGTACAAACATAACAGGGGTATATTACCAAATATATTTAATGACATGTTCATGATGCACACACCCTCACACAACTACAATATGAGACAACATATAGCTTACAAAATACCACATTGCAAAACTAATATCAAGCAAAATACACTTACTTATGTTGGTCCAAAACTATGGAATACTGTTATTATGAAGAATCATATTGATAATTGTACGTCTATTAGTATATTCAAAAAGGCAATGAAACAATACATCTGGAGAACATATTAACAAGAAACACTGCACACTTAGGATACATTGGTATAATTTAATATAATTGTATGTATGAATAATTTTGAATAGCATAGCTAATAGTTAATTGACAAAATGTATCATCACGTTTTTTATGAAATTTATTTGATTAACTGTGGTATGTTCGCATCAGCACAATTGCACCAAGATGGTATACATGTGTTGTTATTACTTGAAAAAAGGAATTATAAGCAGTTTGCTTCTTTCCTGCTTATTGTTGATTGTCTATCCTGATTTGTATGTATATTTCATGTGTTTGTATTCGATATTGTTTCTGACAATCACTCAATAAAGCAATTGTGTTCAATTTAGAGTTAATATAAAGTAACAATTTCCACATATACTCAATTTTTTTACGCAAGCGGTTTACCAGACAAATATTTTTTAACACCCAGCCATCCAAATACTACGCGCTACTCCATCTTAGACGAAGAATGACGTCACGACGGTGATCGAGGCCTCTCAACGCAGATTCACTGCATGGGGTTTGGCTGTTGTCATGAAATGGCTGCAACTCGGCAACGCGCGTAACATGCTGATGACAGTAAATATGAAGTTGTCTATTATTGTTATCGCTGAAATCATCCCATCAACTGATGATATATGACTACATATCTACTTCAAAGCATTTCTCCTAAAAATGGACCGAGCAAAGTGAACTGTACTTGGACTGGAGGGATTCCAAACAGTACGCCCGCAAATGTGAATCAATTTCTTCAATACTACCGGTTGTTTCAACTATTATTGCAACCGTATGCCGAACAGTAAGGCAAAATTACTAAAGTTTACCATAGATTTAACAACAGATTTAGATACACGTCTATAAGCAGCTGCTAGATGTCACGCCAACTAAACGAACTGTCGAAGACTCGAAGTTGTTGACCCTTAACAACGTCGCAGGTTAAGGGTCAGACATAGAATACCGCGCGCTGAATGGCCAAGTCAATTTAACCCTTCACTTAATGGCGGCGTCTAGACCATCGTGGATTTCGTTAGAATTTTAGACTTTAAAGTCACATTCTGAGTAAACCGCTGACGTTAAAAAATTGAGTATATGTGGAAATTGTTACTTTATATTAACTCTATTAGGTGTATGCCACGAAACAGTTAACTTTTTGTTGCCTTTAATTTTGTTATTATTTGTTTATAATTAAAATATCGCGATCATAGTATAATTTGTTAAAAAGTTGTTTTGGACAGGGACATTGAAATTGAATGCATATCAGATAGTCTTAGCGTGTATCAACTAACCCTGCGGAGTGTATCAACTAACCCTACCTGCAGGGTTAGTTGATGCATTTGGCAACCTTTTTTAGCAGACCCACCAAATCCTTGTAAAGTGACTCGGTACATCCTACCTTCCTCAGAGACGTGCTTAACAAATAGGTCTGTATTTTTGCAAAACACTTCTCACTGACTCCATCATAACTAAGCTCTCAATGTTGAGTTAAGCAAAAAACGTATCAACTAACCCTCCATTCCCCCACAATATATGTTAATGCTGCACATTAAGTTATTCTAATATTTGCTATTGTGTCAGCCATGAACAGACATGCAATGGTAGTGTTTTGCCTGGGTAGAATGACGGGCGAGGTGACAGAATAAACTGAGCAAGCACTAAAGGTGCATTGCTATATGGTGGTCTCTGAACGCATGCTCTTAGTGGGGAGCGGTGGTTGTGCTGTAGAGCGCCAGACTGTCAATCGAGGGGAAGGTGGTTCAATCCCACCTACCGCCATTTCGAAACTTTGGCAATTTCGTTCACCCCACATTTGCCTGTGTCTTTCGGAAGAGACACTAAAAGCCGGTGGACCCTTCTATCTGGTGGCTATGCCAGGGGGAGTAAAAGTTCCCACACAGGGGGTAAATGTGTAACCTATATTGGACTCACAAATTCTCATTGGACTTTAAATGCCCTGCAAAGGGCCCCATCCAGTATATGAAGATGAGAAGAAGACACCCCTTGGAAACAGTTACTTAAAAAATTAGCTTTAAAATTGTCCATTTTGAAGTATATTTTCTTCTTCCATTAGTGACCATTGGTCAATTAGCTGACCATTATTGTCACTGGTTTTCAGAGTTGTCCTCTTCTGTAAAATTAGTGAGTCCACTACAGGTTACACATTTACCCCACGGGTGAGATCTTTTACTTTCCCTGAAATTGACACCAGATATAAGGGACCACCTCAAATGATAGTCTGGCCACCGCTCCCCACCATTTCTATCCTATTCCCTGGCATGTAGTTGGGGAGAAACCAGGGCTGGTGACAATTCAAAAAGAATTGGAATTGATTGATTAAATTCCTAAGTCAATTCTGGAATTAGAGCGGGAATTGGAATTGAATGATTTGGAACAAAATTTATTGAATTGGAATTGAAAGATTTAGAATTGAATCGGAATTGAATCGGAATTGGAATTGAATAAAAAGGAATTGAACATCTGATATTTGTGTGATGCTGCAAAGGATATTTTACAGACAGTTGGGAGTACAGTATTGCTGTGCAGGCAAGTTGTTTAATGACCAAGAAAAGTTGGACAATGAAGCTGCTGGTCAAACATTACCCAGCATTATTTAGGCTAGTCCTACTGTCGTATGTGAATGATTGAGTGCTGGCTGGGAATTGCTTCAAAGAACCATTGAAATTGCCCAGATAACAATCACACTTTCCCTGTGTCACTTGCCAAGCAAGTAATTATTAGGACTTCCCAGGTACCAGGAGTGAAGCCAGGATATTTCCTAACAGTTCAAAATGTAATCAGTTAACGTTCAAAGATTACCAGTGCATACATAAGCCCAGTGAAGACTGACAACACTTGTAGATTATAACCAGAATGTGCTGATCTAGTGTTTCAACAAAATTATTGTTAAGTAGGTGATGCCGGAACAAGAGCAGACCCAGTTGAACTCAAATATTTCAGTTATACAGTGAATCCAGTGATGCCTGGATTAAAATGCAAAAATGTCACGGAATGAATTCTTTTGGTTTTGGTGATTATGTGTGTGTGTGTGTGTGTGTGTGTGTGTGTGTGTGTGTGTGTGTGTGTGTGTGTGTGTGTGTGTGTGTGTGTGTGTGTGTGTGTGTGTGTGTGTGTGTGTGTGTGTGTGTGTGTGTGTGTGTGTGTGTGTGTGTGTGTGTGTGTGTGTGTGTGTGTGTGTGTGTGTGTGTGTGTGTGTGTGTGTGTGTGTGTGTGTGTGTTATATAATGATTACATAAATACATGAATACATAACATGTATCACCCGGGGGGTCACCCCCTGTATGCACATTAATCAATTTTATGGTTCACCTTTGTCATGCGAATTGGAGCGTGATTGGAATTGAATGATTATTGATGGAATTGGAATTGAAAAAAGGACTGAAAAAAATAGAATTGGAATTGGAAAATAAAAATAAAAGGAATTGCAATGAATTGGAATCGAAAGAATGAAATTGACCGCAGCACTGGAAGAAACAAAGATGTATGCAGAGACACCTTCCACTCGTAATTTGGATGGGTAAAACCTGTTGTAGATAGATATATCACTGGATGGGTGGTGGGCGGGTAAAAGAGTCTTTAAAAATCTTAATTTGATCAGTTATGCGTGGAAAATGCGTGTCACATGTGTGTCTGCATTTTATTCCAGGTCACAAAACATGTCTCAACAGGCTTTGTCCACCAAAAAAGGTGTGACTGGCAATGATTTTGTCTTGCATAAAGTTCAGGAAAGAATTTACAAGTTAGCATGAAAACGTGTCTGTAACAATGCTGGTGAATTATCGGCACGGACACAGGAAACAGCTATGAAGTGCCAGTTTCGACACTAGACTGAGAAGTTAGGTAAACAGCGAGGTGGCCCACTTCGCACGTCGTATAGCAGGGGAAACACAGCGGTGTGTTGTGTGCCAAAATGAGGGCAGCTTATGTTGTGTCACATTAAATCTTCAAGCAAGAAGTTTTTACAGAGACTTGACATAAAGTACGAGGTTTTAACTGATACTGTACTGTAGTTTTTGTGTGACCCTTCCCTTCGGGTTCATCGACATCGGGCGATCATTATGATTATGCGGTAACTGCATGAGTATTGACGGACAAGACTAAAGTGCAAAAAGTAGATGGACAAATGTTTCCTTTATAACATTCTTAGCAGGAACACGATCTGAGACAATGTTCAGTTCACAAAACAGTGACACACGGAATATTTACGACATTTCATTGTCCAACTTACATCGGTCGATGCACGTTCGGCTTGGTTGCGCCATGACAGTGTAATGTTGACAGGTGTAGCCCCGCCCACATCTGGGCGTGGCCTTCCACGGCACGGCGTTTGAATGAAGCAGTCGTTTGAGTGACGGCGCGTGGTGATGTAAGACCACAATAAGGTGTTCGTCCGCCATTACCCGTGCGACTAAAGGGTACCCTATAGAAACGGCAGTATGCAGGTTGTCTGAACTTCTGTTAGCACATATGTGGTGTAGAAATGATGTTTTGTGCAGCGTGACATCAGAGCTGTCAAATTATCACAGCTGTCAGTCGGTGCGTTTCTGCATATTAATGCAGTTGTAATTTGCTTGGTGATGTAATCGGGGGCAATCCGTGGGTGGTTCAAGCAGAAATGGAGGGGTGTAAGGTTTGAAAGAAGTTTGTGGGAGCCTGAGGTATGATAATTTCACGAATTATTTACAGAACTTATGTCTATGGAGGGTAAATATGCTGTGAAATTGTCAATAACAGATCTCATCAAGATTAGTAGGAAATGAAGGAAACGTTATAATGGCCGCCTATGAAAATGCAAATGTGGTCTGACTCCTGATGATCGTTGTAAACGTCAATCTTAAATGTTCATTCTGCTTCGTTACAAACATCTTTCGGTGGTCAGTACGCTACAACAGGTATTTTTACTGCTGTATGATTTTGCGTTAAAAGGAAAGAAAAAAACAAGAAAATATGGTGTTTAAACGCCGGTAAAGCCAGTTGTATATTACTAGACATCAAGCACACACAAAGATCTGCAGAAATTCGAACTTTAACGTATAAGGCATTACACTGTCGTGAGTTATTGCTCAAACTTAAAGAGTTATATGGTAGCAATATGAGTTATGATTATAGAATACAGCTGTCTATACAGACCATGCATAAAAACATTGATTTTTCAGGGCTTTTATACACATTTTTGTTGTTGTAAATTTATTAAGAAGTGTGTTTACCATTTAAAAGTTGATTTGCTTTAGTAACTGTTTATAGTTTAGGTAGGATTTTTCCGTTACTTTCACCAAAACCCAAAAAACTATGCATAAAATAGTTGCATTTCAGTATAATAAAAACATTTTAGAGAAGAGGTTTTTCTTGAAACATGAAACATAAACTATCGAGGGAGTGTATTTAAATAGTTTCTTGTACGAATATAGATATGAAACAACTTATTGATGCAGTGTGTTCAATATTTACGCTGTTGTAGCTGAACGCGCCGGAGATGGAGGCAGGAACATCGCAGTTGCGCCAGTAGTTCACATCATGGCCTGCAGATGTCTCCACCGGGTCGCAGCGTTGATAGGCGCATATGCTCGTCGGCTGGCTGCTAGCGTGAGAAGATGGAAATCGTTTGTTTATCTCTACCTGGTCGTGTTCCTCGTGGTGTTGCCACTAATGTGCCACGACATACCAGACTCCGTCTACTTCCACAAGAGAGGAACCGTAGCTGAAGCTAAACGGCGGATACAACTCGACAACGACGCAAGACTCAACTGGTCTGCGAACTATCTGGAAATGCTCAACCGCACACAAGATATCCCTGAAGCCAGGATAGCGTCAAGGAACGACACACACGTTGACGTAGCAATCACTATTGTGACAGTGTCGCGAAACCGACAACTGGTGGACAGCTACAAACCACGATATCTGTCGCAGGTGGTTGCCAAACTTCTCGCATACTGGCGTGATGCCAAGGTGCAGGGGTTTCGCTATAACATCTCGTTGTCCATCTGCAATGTCGACGGCGATCCGGACTCATACGAAGAAGCTCAGAGTCTGTCCAGTATCATGGACATGTTCAACCGGTTTAAGGAACGATACACCAAAATTAAAGTGCGGCGACAGAAAGAGAAGGAAGATTACGTGTTTTGTCTCAATCACACCCTTACTGTGTACGACCCACGGTATGTGTTTGTGATAGAAGACGATGCGCTTCCGACAAAGAACATGTTTCCCATTCTCCAGTACGTCATCGGAAGGCATCTCGATAGAAAGTTCGTCCGGGGCCGTCTGGTGGCGAATACAGATGACGTCGCCTACGTGAAGTTTTTCCACCCAAAACGGCTGCTCGGATACTACAGCATCGATCCTGAACGCATTCCGGGTCTTCTCGCGTTTGGTTGCATCTGCGGCACTTTATTACTACTTGTGTATTGGCATCAGAAACGAAACATCAGTGACTCGGACTTGTATATTGCATGGTTCCTTCTGGTAGTGTTTGCTATTCTGGTTGCCATAGCGATAGACCGAAGCAATTTGGTGTGGTTGAGAAGTATATTTGGCCCCGAATTCTACAGCTACGTTCCTGCACCGAGCTGTTGTACCCCAGCGATGCTGTTCCCGAAACGAGGCGCGTCTTGGGTTATAAACTATCTTAGTCGTGTGAAGTCAACGCGATACTTGGGCAAAGACTCTATTTTGGACCGGTTACTGTATAAGTATGGCATGAAAGCCTACTTGGTCGAGCCGAGTACATTCATTCACATTGGTTTGTATTCGTCTCTTCGCAGCAGTATTGTGAATCCATGGAATCTGGAATGAATAAGTTTGATTTGAAAGTGCAGCAGTTGTTTGCCCGAAACATGTGTTTGCTGAACGGTGCTTTAGATTCTTTCCTGGTGCTCACTTCAGTATTGTTCCGGGACGGGTGCGGTGGTGATGTGACGTAATTGTCACGTGACAACAGTTCCAAGAATATCGCGGGAAGATTTCGCCATGGTGTCTGTTGCTCGGAACGGGGGAGGTATTCATTACAAGAATCAAAAAGAACATTGTGTGGGGTCATTTACCATAATGTACCATGTCCGTACGGTAATCAAGCTTACGCAGCTGAAAGTAGCACATCGCAGGAAGCCATACAGTGCTCTACATAAATTAATTCAGAATAGGAAGTGCACGTCATTACGTGAATTCGCTGTCCGCCATCTTGCTTTCCCCAAACCGCCGATAATAGAAGTCAGATGACGATTTGTGTGCAGTGGTTACCCATTATATTTGGAACGTGAATATCTACGTCACGTCTGGCGGTAATCAGATTAAATTGACCTGTTCGTGACGTGACCTCTGCCACATACGTAATGAGAAATGGCAGCGTAAACATGTGTTTTTCGTCTGGTTACAAAATATTATCTTTATGACAGAAAACTAAGGGAACGTTTAACGTTAAAGTGTCAAATGTATGCAGTAGTGTTTGCTCTAGCAGAGGTTGTGTCGTAGTGATAATGTAATTTGCATGTTTAACCGTTAGAAATACTGTTGGCAAGGGAAAGTTCACGGAGGTCTCGCGCATAACTTTGATTATGACGTAAGCAAATTGCGATGGCAACGGCAAAGCATGATGTGGGTCTCGCGCATAATTTAGAAATATGGCAGCAATGCCTTATATATGTAACAGATCAGTGGGTCATATTCAAAGAACACAGGAACCCCACTGCCACTCCTGCGGGTGATCGCCATGAGTGCAAACGACGGCCAAAGATGCCACAGCTGTTTCGATCGATCAATCGATCGAAGACAGACATCTGGCAAAGAAAGTTCAGCGTCGCCATTGAGATTCGAGAGGCGACCAGTGTCCGCAGACACCAAGCTACTTTATATTTGAGACTCTTGTCACGTGGACAACATCAAGTCACATGGCCGACGATACTTGGCCAGTATTATGTGGAAAAAGACGTTGTTAAGATGGCGAGAGTGTCGTTTGGCAAGCACATTGGCCCTGTAGGTTCGACGCACGTTGGCCCTGTGGGTTCGTAACTGCACTTTCACATCAGTAGGAGTTTAGTCGAAGAATTTTTTTCTGCGGCGTTCATAATGTTGAATGAGGCATATCGATGTGTACGGGTTCGTTTTTGTTGTTGTTATATTTTGCGATTCATTTATGTTATTTGACAATCATTTACATGTTTTAAATAATGATCATGAGTTACATTAGTATCCTGCTCAGAACAATGTAGCAAATTTAAATGTTTGTTTTGATGAAGTAAACATTGCAATAATATTATCTGGTACTGGTAATTGCAATATAAGTGACGTGTCTGTGATAATGATGCGTTGTTTGAGTTACAAACGCGATAAGTTTATACGTTGACCTGTAGTCGCGTCTTCGTGGAAGTATTGTGAATCCACGTAACCTGGAGTCGGTTTACTTTGATTCATGTGATATGTTTTTTGCATGTGCATATAAACTAAATGCTAATGTTGTCAGTGATCATGTGTGGTTACGACGTATGTACAATGATTCATTACCTCAATCATGTCAAGTGTTCAGAGTAATATATGTTACACAGACAAGCTCCCTATTCTGATTAATTATTTAAATAACTTTGGCATAGAGACTTACTTGATCGAGCTCAATGCATTTTACAAGTATTTGTATGCATTCGCCCATTTGGCTTAACCAGTGGGCATTTTATAACACCTTTGTTTTGGTACATGTTAAATAAAGCGTTACATGTGAATGTTACGTTGTACATTTTTTGTACATACCATACATGGATTTGTATTTTGAAAATGCACGCCACGTAATTATAAGTAATAATCGGCTATGTCTGTTTTCGTTTAAGTAAGCGGTTTCCGATGTCGTGATTGTCGTTTAAACCCTCTATAGTGTAATAGAGTTTTCCTCTTCATACGAGTGTTTAATCCAGCATAGATGTCCACTAATAAAAACAGTTACTGTTATAAAATTCAATAAGGATTTTTCAATGTTTAGTTAGTATGCTATAAATAGTAACTTGACGGTTAACTGGTTAACATTCCCTTCATATATTATATATATATATATATATATATATATATATATATATATATATATCATTCTACATGCATCTTGTTTTATGACGACCATGTTTGACCTTCATTTTAACCCAGTGCTCTACTCTTTAGCCCCCAGACGTGGTCAGTATTTACAGGGAGAAAATAGGCTTTCTAGTTTCTAAAGGTGTGTCTTCGCTGACAACTCCGTGTCATATATCGTTGTGGGGGATAAATTATTGTTTCGCATAGCTTGTAAATTCTTCGTAGAAAAACACAGTACATACCTCATTTTGACAGGGAGAGAATAAGCTTTCAAAAATATGTGACGAGGCCATTTTGTAAATGAATGAAGTCGATGTGACCAAAAATCATTGTTTTAAGACATTTTGATAATCCGCACGGTGTGAATGCGCATATTTGACTTTGAATTCTATGACACGACTCGTTGGGATTCGAAATGTGGGCTTTCAAATGGTTTTAATGTGTATATAGGGCCACGTTGACATCTTTGCCGCTGGTCGCCGCCATAACGCTCCACTTGCATTTGGTTTTACTCACTCCTATCTAGGCAATATAAATATTCCATTTTCCCCCGATAACTTCTTTAAGTGACAGTTCTACGCGAAAACAAGAATATACTATAATAGTGCCTTATTATATCTAGTAGACGTAATATATAGATATTATCAATAATAATTTGTATGCGTGCTCGAAATAAAAAGTAAAATTGTATGACAACAATTTATGATCAATGACAGAATTTAAAACGCGACGCTACTCAGTCCTCATTACTATTCATGAAGTAATGTAGCGCAAATTCGTACTTGTTCCGAAATGGTCATTATTTCCAACCAAATTAACTCAAATAAACATAGTTGCGCGTGTGTATATTCCTTCGAATGAGTTTTGTCATGCGGCTTCAGCAAACTTAATTGCTCGTTGTAGCGAATGGAAACGTATTCCCTTTCCGAATATACCGCACCGTGCCGATAAAAAAATTTCATTGGTTATAAATAGTTAAATTTAATTAAAAAAATGTTTTATTACGAACACGCATATAAATGATTTGTTGATAGACACAGTAACCTACACCTACCATGTGTAGGGAACCATATTTGTGTTTTGCCGCAGTAATGAAGTTTTTCGGAAAGAAGTTGTAACAGTACACTGATTAGATAGGAACAAGTCAAATAAAATACAACTAAAAATATGTAAGAGTTTGAAATTATTATTTTAGATATACCGTACGACGTCGGTATATTATGTAGAGCGCAATGGCTCAGGGGTAGAGCTTCGGACTCTCGACTACGAGAACCCGGGTTCGAATCCTGTGCTCCGGTGTTAAAACCTTGAGCAAGTTGTTTCACTCCAAATTGCTCCAGTTCACTCAGCTGCATACATGAGTACCTGGCTATAGACAGTGGTGGATATGTGTACGAGCAGCCTTCGCGCATTTATTGTAGCATATGGCTGGATGCTTCCCAGAGAAGCCGAAATGGTGTGTGAGTGAACAGGTCTGTCAGGGAAGTAAAGTGTAAAGCGCTTTGAATGGACCATGGAGGACTGGATACTGCGCTATATAAGAACTTGCCTTTATATTCTCATGTTTGGGCAATGGTTGTTCGAGTGTGTCGGCCTCCCCCTTTTAATTCAGCTGCTCCGTTATTTCGTCTCGCCTGATGTCTTCGCTGACGACAGACATCGGAAAGACGGGAGGGAGGTGAACAACTTCCGCAACCGTCTTGTCGCAATTTTTTTACTGTGGGTGCAGAACCTTGAATTCTAGAGTGCAACCCTTCCTTACATCCCATTCCCGGGCCTAGGCTTATGACAAGATACGTGACCGGGGTGTGAGGAATCATTGCACAGAATGGTGTTTTTATACATTCGAACCAATCAGTACGATTAATCACGTATTGTACTAATAATTATGACGTGGGATTGTATTGGAAAATATATTCGGCAAACTGGACAACCGAAACATAAACTCTGACATTTCTTTTGTTTTGCGATAAATAACGTGATGCAGTTCGTATGCTTAAACTGTCGTGAACACACAACACTTTCAAGTGGCTCCCGCCTGAAAATCATAATTGTTTTAGTACTTTTGCTGATGTTTATTAATAACGACATTTGTCACTTTCTGTAACATATAACACTATATATTAGTTTTGAGGAAATACTTTAAATGAATGTTTCTAATGCTACGTAAATGCTATAGATATTATATATATATATATATATATATATATATATATATATATATATACATACATACATACATACATATATATTATTATATATAATAAATATAGCACTTTTCTAACTTTTGCTCAACTTTGTGAACCCGCAAGCAAGTAACAAACAGTGGCGCCTCATTGCGGTGTGCAGGTTAGTCGACGCTCACTGCCAAAATGCGTTACAATGGTTTGGTTTGATGCTATCCGCATCGGGCATCATGTTTTACGAAACTGGAAATACACAGATTGAAAGTTGAAAATAAACATTCATGTTTAGTTACGCCTGGTATTGGACATTATTGATTCACTTTGTGAGTGCGAGCGTATGCGAAGCATCCACTGTAAAGACCATTCAGTTTATGGAATTATGACTCATAACAAATTAGGCTCCTAGTCCTAGTACTAGTCTAGAATAGACCAAGACCAAGTCGTAAGTAGCCTTCAGCCAGCCCAGAGACAGAGTTCAGGCTTCACTTACTTTTACTAGTTATTTTAGACAAGTACCTTTGTAATAAAAAATTATAATAATATAATTATATAGAATATAAAATAACATATGTATTTTATTAATGATATTAATAAACCACCCACATTATTAGCATTTCATATTATATAGCATTTCTTAATTTGACGTCATTATGTTTTTTTTTAAATAAAATTGAACATATAACACAACATTTTTCTAATAATACTAAGAATAAGTCACTGTTTAATATTTATGTCATGCTATTGTAGGTGGGGAAGTCAATGATGAGGTCGGGAACATCACACTTGGTCGACTAGTTCACATCATGACCAGCAGATGTCTCCACTGGGTCACAGTGTTGTTAGGTGTACATGCTCGTCGACATGTTGCTAGCGTGAGAAGATGGAAATCATTTGTTTTTCTCTACCTGATCGTGTTCCTCGTAGTATTGCCACTAATGTGCCACAACATACCAAACTCTGTCTACTTCTACAGGAGACGAAGCATGTCTGAAGCTAAACGACGGATACAACTCGACAACGACGCAAGACTCAACTGGTCTGTGAACTATCTGGAAAGGCTCAACCGCACACGAGATATCCCTGAAGCCAGGATAGCGTCAAGGAAAGACACACATGTTGACGTAGCAATCACTATTGTGACAGTGTCGCGAAACCGACAACTGGTTGACAACTACAAACCACAATATCTGTCCCAGGTGGTCGCCAAACTTCTCGCATACTGGCGTGATGCCAAGATGCAGGGGTTTCGCTATAACATCTCGTTGTCCATCTGCAATGTCGATGCCGATCCGGACTCATACATAGAAGCTCAGAGTCTTTCAAGTATCGTAGACATCTTCACCCGGTTTAAGGAACGATCTATTAGTTTGAGTCTTAATCGAGAGAAAGAAAAGGAAGATTATGTGTTTTGTATAAATCAGACCTTTGCTATATATGACCCACGGTATGTGTTTGTAATAGAAGACGATGCGCTTCCGACAAAGGACATGTTTCCCGTCCTCCAGCATGTTATCGGAAGACATCTCGATAGAAAGTTCGTCCGGGGCCGCCTGGTGGCGAATACTGATGACATCACCTACGTGAAGTTTTTCCACCCAAAATGGCTGCTCGGTTACTACAGTTTAGAACCCGAGCGAATTCCAGGTCTTCTTGCATTTGGCTGCATCTGTGGTACTTTATTATTAGTTTTGTATTGGCATCAGAAACGAAACATCAGTAACTCGGACTTGTATATTGCGTGGTTCCTTCTCATACTGTTTGCTATTTTGGTTGCCATAGCGATAGACCGAAGCAATTTGGTGTGGTTGAGAAGTTTATTTGGACCCGAATTCTACAGCTACGTTCCTGCACCTAGCTGTTGTACACCAGCGATGTTGTTCCCAAAGCGAGGTGTGTCTCGGGTGATAGACTATCTCAGTCGGGTGAAATGTTCACAATATTTTGGCAAGGACTCGATTTTAGAGCAGTATGTGCGGAAGTTTGGCACGAAGGCCTACCTGGTCGAGCCGAATACATTTACACATATTGGCTTCTATTCAGCCCTTCATCACAATCTTGTGGACCCAGGGCAGCTGGAGTAAGTTTGACTTAATTCAACCTCATGTAAAATAAATGTATTAGGTGCGATTGTAAGCTAAATGTTATGTTGTCTGTCTACTTCATGCATTTATATTACATATGCAAATGTATGAATTAAAATGTTGAGTTTACATCTTTACACACCAGGGGGCGCTGTTGCTGATTACACCAGCAGCAGGCACCTGTACCCCTTTGAAAAATTAGTCTTTTTAGCTTACCCAAGGAAATCACTTTCAAGGAGTATGGTCGTGTGATATAATTGTGGGTGATTTCAGCCACACACTACTGGTGTTACATTCAGTGTTTGGGACGTAAGCAAACATTTAAATACACACAAAACTGTCCAGCTGCTCGTGTGATTGGGGAAATTCCTAGAAATTTTTTATTCGTATTTTTTATATACGTCCTAACATTGAGGCATATATTTGCACTGTTCTTACGGCTGATGCAATCAATTCTAGTACAAAGGCATATAAATAACTATATAATTAAATAATAAATGTATTACCGTACTCTATTTAATTACAACCCAACTAAACTTTGAAATCTTACCTTTTTTCCTATTACTATTCTGTTTTCATTCAAATTATTACGTCAGTATTTGTAATCTATCATCTTTTAGTTTTACCCTGAGCCTGATCGCAACATGTCAAAAGGAGCAATCATTTGGATGGGACAGTGGACAGTATTAATGTTATAGTTTATATGAAGTACAGATCTTGAAACTAATATATCGATTATAAAGGCAGTGCAGAAAATTGTGAGATGGCTTTAATGTAGGAAATGCTGAAATATTGCAAGTTGAGCTTAGCTGCAGTAATTATACACAAAATGGCAGTATCAACAACATAACTATTATGATATAACACACGACACTTGATTTGCAAAACATTTTGTATTGAAGAGGACATCTTAAAATGGTGATACAGAGTAAGGTAATTAAAGTAAAGTAACATAAACATGACCCAGTGTACATAAACAGTACATACATCGGCATATAAACAGTACACACATCGATTCTGCTGTAGAATTTACCACAGGCAGCATAAACAACACTCTTCTGAATGATTGTCCAGTCATGTCAGACTGATGCTAAGATACAATGTACCCTTTTAAATTGCCATGTGAAACAACATGCCCCTCAATTACCTCAGGATCACGCTTTCATTATACATTACCGTATATTTTAGAACCAGTAGGAAGCTGTGATTTAATTAGCATCAATCTGAATGCAAACACAGTGTTATATTACATACAAATGTCCAAAGATCAAACTTTTTCGACTTGGACAAATTGTGTGACCTGCCACTACCCAGGTGGCGCCACTGTGGAATTACCAGGAAGTACTTGCCACACGCAGTGGCATAACTGGTGGCAGAGGAAATAAAACGGCCAACACGGACAAGTTTTAATTTCATAATACTGTGGTGATGACGATGATAATTACTTGCTCCTTTGGTAGGTGATAGCTAGCTCTAACAGTGTATTAATACCAAGCTGGTGAAAAGGTACATAATTATTACAGCGTAGTAAGCATACAAACATTCAATTTCCACCTGTGGATGTTAATTCTGAATCCCAAGACCACAAAATGAAATATAGACGATGTCGTCAAAGAACTCAGCAGCAATGATTCTCCCAGCAGTGGCAACATGAATCGTAGATATACAGTACATCTCTTGTGAGACACAACTAAATACGATAGACAGAACTCAACTGTCTCTTGGCATAAACAACCACATTGACAAACAACTCAACAATACTGACAGTAACTTTGGTGGCACGACATTTACAGTTTGGCAGGCTTCTAGTGCCATAGTAAAACAACCTTGTCTGTTCATTGCTTATTGGTGTATACATGTTGTATTGGTGTATACATGTTGTATACAATACCTAATACGCCGGAAAGCGGCAGTTTGAATTTGAAAGAGTAAACAAAGCGTAGCATGGGCAGATGGAAGCAGTCAGAATTTTTTTGAATGTCTAAGCGGAATACACTCCATGCGAACACTCAAGAAGCAAGAGCACACGATAACGTACAAGTGTCTCTGTGGACTTCCTGCTAATGATACTTCTACCCCAGGTTGATAGGATGAGTTCAGGTAACAGAAGAGACAAGGTCGCACACATTAACCACTGTAACTCCAAAAACAATTCAGTTACGTAAGATAATCAAACATGGAAGCACTGACCATTACAATCGTAAGCAAAATTTTGACACAGAATACAGGGGCATATTCAGGGGGGTTCTTGGATATCCACAAACCCTCCTCTGCTATGTGACAATGTACAATGAATGATGGCATCCAATTTTACAATGAAACCCTTTTAGAGACCTTCCAATATACCAATACTAGGTACACCCCTAGGATACATGCATTGTTAATAGGAACAATGTAGCGTACAACATTGGTGCTGTTTTATAATAACCAGTGCAGCGTGGTGTATATTTGCAAACAGTGCAAAGGTAATATTTGACTCGCACAAACATCTGTTAGCTGTATAACAGTGATATTAGGCCTGGAAGATGGCTACATCAATAATCCATGCAGCCCACTCACATACATTAATCCCGGATAATCTCCCATAATCTGTGATATGCATTACACTTCTTGGGCAACTGGAAGGTGATTAACCCCATCAATCAGGTGAGGTCAGGTTAAACTCGGCATATATGAAACATAAATAATGGTGTCATACAAAGCAAACTGGAAAATAACAGCATTATATATAGTAATAAATGTATGTGATATGAACATTAGTAAACATTTTTTCATCATCTACGTTGGAGCATATTCAAACCCCATTGTTAGTCTAATTTACTAAGTTTGTTTTAATTTTTGATCATAAATTACAAATGCAAAAAATGTTCAAAGCAGTTTAAGAATTTTACAACCCATTTTTCTGTGGTTGGTCAGAAAACATGGTAAGCAGCAGAAACACACGATGGTGTGCCGCCCACACAATGACAAATAAACTTAGATAAAGGAATACATTATTTCATCATATTCTGGAGCTAATCAGACCAAATCAGTGGCAACATTATTAAGGTTTAGAGAACCAGGTTGTGGCTGAATTCTTAATAAAATAAAATGTTGAGACTAGCAAACTAAACACGTGCAACAACAAATCATGTTACATTAATTATGCATGAAAACAAGTTAATAATCTAATACATTTCATGATATTCAAGGATTTTAAAATCCACCATTACAATCTCTCATGAAGAATGGTAACAATATCTTCAGTCACATTTCACGTGATGGCTGTACATAAACCCAATAAAAGGCTTTTCAACATATGATAATCACAATATATAAAATAATTTGTTTAAACTTTTTTTTAAATATATTGTTCACACTGATTGTAATATGACATTAACTCAATAGAAAGACGACTGTCTATTTTGATGATTATAAATCAAATCAACCCCTGAGGATCATCAAATATTTTAAACAACCACTCAACACCAACATGATGAAAAGATTGTTAATAATTGTACACGTTTTGGAGCAGTTTCAAGTCGCCCAAATCGCACGTACCTTGCCTCCTGCTGGCGGCGATTTCCACCAAAACATGAAATAAGTGGAAAATGTGGATATATATCTACCCAAAAATTAAATAGCAGATAGGTAAACAAATAACTTATTGTAAATGTGCTTTCTTTGGGATATCTCTACAAAAAGAATCTGATAAATAAATGTTCGTTGTAAATAATAAAAATGCATTTTTGCTGAGTATACTAGCCTTCTTTGGGGTGCAACGCTCCGATACAAAACAGTCATATACTACACAAATATAACATTATGCAAAGTTCTGTCATGTTCTGCTATACAGTATGTCACTAGTGTTCTGTTTACATTACAAATAACGACAAATGATAAACTTTGACACTCAGCATTCGACCTGAATCAGTTAGAAAAGCAGCTGTAAAATAAATAGCTCTAGACTAGAGTTGGTGCATACAGCCCTAGCTATGTGTAACTGTTATAGAAATCAATACTGGCATAGACGGCTGAATCTTGTGCTAATGTTCCCTTTGCGACAGCGAACTCAAAATTATCGTCACCCTGACGCTGGGAGAGTTCCAACTTATTTTAACAACAGCAAAGTAAAGATCGCCTTGTTATTTCGGCCACTTTTGTACAGTCCAAAGTGCGACTTCAACAGTGATGTTTCACTGTAGGCGTAAATACATTGGTTTCAAATTTTTCCTTGCAACAATCCGGTTGCAATTATTTCATCACTCCTGACAACACAGTCTGCACTTTTTCTCACATCCCACTGAGGGATGAGAAAACCAAATAAAAATGCAATTCTGACTAGCGCCTGCAGAGTTGTACAGTGCATCAGTAGAAAATAACAATGGCATGGAATAATGAATCACTCGTGCCAGTACCGCTGATTGACATGAGCTGGCGACACTGCATGGTGAGAAATCATCTGATGAATCACTCACCGACTTCAGATTTCGGGCGCACATCACATTTCGTCTGTTGCTATGGTAATGTGATCGGTTCTCACTACGCGACTTGTGTAATCTGAATCTTTATGATTTTTTTATGGATCTCCACTTTCTTTAGTGTCACTGTCACATGACATATTGACATCGTCGACACTGTTTTTATCACTGTCACTACAATTGTTATTGTCATCGTCGTCACATGTAGAGAACTCGGCTGTATCGGACGATGTCTCTGAATAATCGGAACCGAGTTCTGGTTCCAGTTCACGTGGATCGAGTATTGAGCCGTCTGAATCGTCACGGTCCTCGTTGTGGGAGTATCTGTCACATTCTGAAGGAACATAATCCGACGCGTTGCTGTCGTGGTCGTCAATGTCGGAATCACTGTCACCAACATACGACAACAGTCTTAGTGGTTTCGTGCGTCTTCTCTTGTTTACGTGCTGAAAACAATCGACAAACAACATCAGGTTGACTGCCGTGAATGGTACCAGAGTGTGTGTGACAGGTGACAGAGTGTGTGTGACAGGTGACAGAGCTTTTGTGACAGGTGACAGAGCGTGTGTGATGGGTGACAGAGCGTGTGTGACGGGTGACAGAGCGTGTGTGACGGGTGACAGAGTGTGTGTGACGGGTGACAGAGCGTGTGTGACGGATGACAGAACGTGTGTGAGGGGTGACAGAGCTTTTGTGACAGGTGACAGAGCGTGTGTGATGGGTGACAGAGCGTGTGTGACGGGTGACAGAGCGTGTGTGACGGATGACAGAACGTGTGTGACGGGTGACAGAGCGTGTGTGACGGGTGACAGAATGTGTGTGACGGGTGACAGAGCGTAAGTGACGAGTGACAGAATGTGTGTGACGGGTGACAGAGTGTGTGTGACGGGTGACAGAATGTGTGTGATGGGTGACAGAGCGTGTGTGACGGGTGACAGAGCGTGTGTGGCGGGTGACAGAGCGTGTGTGAAGGGTGACAGAGCGTGTGTGAAGGGTGACAGAGCGTGTGTGACGGGTGACAGAGCGTGTGTGACGGGTGACAGATCGTGTGTGACGGGTGACAGAGCGTGTGTGACGGGTGACAGAGCGTGTGTGAAGGGTGACAGAGCGTGTGTGACGGGTGACAGAGCGTGTGTGACGGGTGACAGATCGTGTGTGACGGGTGACAGAATGTGTGTGATGGGTGACAGAGCGTGTGACGGGTGACAGAGCATGTGTGACGGGTGACAGAGCATGTGTGACGGGTGACAGAGTGTGTGTGACGGGTGACAGAGCGTGTGTGACGGGTGACAGAGTGTGTGTGACGGGTGACAGAGCGTGTGTGACGGGTGACAGAGTGTGTGTGACGGGTGAGAGAGCGTGTGTGACGGGTGACAGAGCGTGTGTGACGGGTGACAGAGCGTGTGTGACGGGTGACAGAGCGTGTGTGATGGGTGACAGAGTGTGTGTGACGGGTGACAGAGCGTGTGTGACGGGTAACAGAGTGTGTGTGACGGGTGACAGAGTGTGTGTGACGGGTGACAGAGCGTGTGTGACGGGTGACAGAGTGTGTGTGACGGGTGAGAGAGCATGTGTGACGGGTGACAGAGCATGTGTTACTGGTGACAGAGCGTGTGTGACGGGTGACAGAGCTTGTGTGATGGGTGACATAGTGTGTGTGATGGGTGACAGAGCGTGTGTGACGGGTGACAGAGCGTGTGTTACTGGTCACAGAGCGTGTGTGACGGGTGACAGAGCGTGTGTGACGGGTGACAGAGCGTGTGTGACGGGTGACAGAGCGTGTGTGACGGGTGACAGAGCGTGTGTTACTGGTGACAGAGCGTGTGTTACTGGTCACAGAGAGTGTGTTACTGGTGACAGAGCATGTGTTACTAGTGACAGAGCATGTGTTACTGGTGATAGAGCGTGTGTTACTGGTCACAGAGTGTGTGTTACTGGTGACAGAGCATGTGTTACTGGTGACAGAGCATGTGTTACTAGTGACAGAGCATGTGTTACTGGTGACAGAGCGTGTGTTACTGGTGACAGAGCGTGTGTTACTGGTGACAGAGCGTGTGTTACTGGTGACAGAGCATGTGTTACTGGTGACAGAGCGTGTGTGACGGGTGACAGAGCATGTGTTACTGGTGACAGAGCATGTGTTACTGGTGATAGAGCGTGTGTTACTGGTCACAGAGTGTGTGTTACTGGTGACAGAGCATGTGTTACTGGTGACAGAGCATGTGTTACTGGTGACAGAGCGTGTGTTACTGGTGACAGAGCGTGTGTTACTGGTGACAGAGCGTGTGTTACTGGTGACAGAGCGTGTGTTACTGGTGACAGAGCATGTGTTACTGGTGACAGAGCATGTGTTACTGGTGACAGAGCATGTGTGATATTTCTCTTAAAGTGGCTTTCCTAATTCTCTTTCCAACTGCAAATAAAACACTATGTTCAAATATGTAGTGCGTAAGAGAAAATGTTAAATGCAGTTGTAGTTGCTGTAGGAACTAACTTTGTACTTGTATGTTTTCTGTATTTACACAGTTGTAAAGTTACCAAAACAACCAGTATATTTCATGGCTCGAGTACATAGCTTCAGTAATTTAAAAAAGTATAATACCAAATACCCATTCTGATTATAGCAAATAATCAATATTACACATACACACACATATAATATATTTATATTAATTAAAAAAATTATGTGTTAGTTACACCAAGGTAACATTATTCGTCAGCATGACATTGTTTGTATAAATGAATAATACATTCTACCTCAGTTAATCTAATTATCTAATTACTTAGTATCATAGTGGCATAGCACTTGAATATATGTGGCCAGTACATAAATAGCATGCATACAATAGGTTTATAAGTCATCAAAGTATTTAACTTAGATAATTAGTTCCTTGTATGTATTGTCTTTAAGTACCCAACACCACACTCTGGAAAACAACCAAGCAACTACCCATAGAAAATGAAATAAAGAAGAGAAAATGGAGGTGGATAGGACATACACTAAGGAAACCACCAGAAACAATCTCCCGTCAAGCCATCACTTGGAACCCCCCAGGGAAGAGAAGAGGTAGGCTACGAAACACCTGGCAGAGAGACACGGAAAAAGAAACAAAGGAGATGGGATACACCAGGAGAGAAATGGAGAAGATGGCCACTGACAGAAAACGGTGGCGTTCCTTAGTCGATGGCCTATGCTCCGAGCGAGCGAAAAGGCTTAAGTAAGTAAGTATGTATTGTCTTTAACACAAGGGTTATTTTGTGTCAGATGAACAAATTACCTCACCCAAGCCGCCATGGAATTGGCCATAACATTTAAAACCATGCAATGATGTTAACATTGTCAAAGCCTGTTAGTGGTTATGTATTATTTTGACATATAAAAACAGCTTGAACTAAGATGACGTGGTGAAAAGTGGCGAGAAAATGTTTTCATCTGACACAAAGTCGCTAGTATGATAAACGCATCAACACAGTGAAAAAGTTATACTAAATATGTAGTTAAACATCACTGCAAGTTAGCCCACTCTACCTTACAATGCAACTGGACGTGCGTGGGGTCTGATTGTGACATACACGAAAACCATCGCAATTGATCCACTGCGATATTTCACACAGATGAAACAGGCTGAAGTCACTGAGCCACTGCACCTCAATCGTCCTCCTTTCCCATGTGTAAATATTTACTTAATTATATTACAGTGAGTGTGATTTTGTTTGTAACATCCCCCTGGGAATAAACTTCATTCATGTTAATTGATGCTGGACTAAGACAGCCAGGGTTATTTTACTGCAGTGTACACATAGCATAGGTTAGGCAATTGGTAATAGCTGAATATCAGTGAGTTGCAATTTGACATATCTGCTTAATTTTTAGCAGACCCATTTTTGAATTTGTTTGACTACCCGTAAGTCAAATTAGATTAGTGTGTCATAGCTTTATGCAGAGATCCGTCCACCCGTCATTTGGATGGGTAAAAACCGTTGCGGACGGGTAGAAAAAGGTCTTCCAAAACCATAGATATTGTCAGTTATGCCTCAAAAGTGAGTGTTAATGGTGTCACGTGTGTTTGTAGTCCATGTTAGGTCATCAGACACATTTAAAGTTTGTAAACTAGCTTAAAACAGTTAACATTCATGTGTCCACCAAAACGTGTGTGACTGGCAATAATTTGATCCTGCATAAAACCCTGTAGTGTGTAGACAGGCTTGTTTATTAACATAACACCTGTATAAGAAAACAAACACTGGAAATGGAAGCTGCCTTAATTACAAGCCTTAACTACATGCTTACCTACATCTAACAGTAAATAAAGTTGTATGGGAAAACGATTTATACCTGAAGTTTCTGATATGTCATGATAGCTGCACCAAATCCTGGTGTGCCTTTCTCTTGGAGCACTGTACATACATCCATAAAATAAAACGTGATCAAATTTGGTTAAATTGTGAGTCTGTGTCTTCTATGTCTGTATCTGATACAGGCAAATGAGATAAAAAGGACCGTTTGTGCAGCTACTTGACACTAGAGCCTCTGTGTATCCGAAATGACCAAATTACCCAATGTTGGGTCTTAACCAAACCTTGAAGGGGATACCAACTGTTGAATTGCATTACATTTTATTTGCAGTCTGGTTATTTAACTATTGACTAAAACTGAATATTCTACTAGGTTGTATGACTGCCCCCTGTTCACCAGGTTGTATGACTGCCCCCTGTTCACCAGGTTGTATGACTGCCCCCTGTTCACCAGGTTGTATGACTGCCCCCTGTTCACCAGGTTGTATGACTGCCCCCTGTTCACCAGGTTGTATGACTGCCCCCTGTTCACCAGGTTGTATGACTGCCCCCTGTTCACCAGGTTGTATGACTGCCCCACTCTTCACCAGGTTGTATGACTGCCCCCTGTTCACCAGGTTGTATGATTGCCCCCCTCTTCACCAGGTTGTGTGACTGCCCCCTGTTCACCAGGTTGTATGACTGCCCCCTGTTCACCAGGTTGTATGACTGCCCCACTCTTCACCAGGTTGTATGACTGCCCCCCTGTTCACCAGGTTGTATGACTGCCCCACTCTTCACCAGGTTGTATGACTGCCCCCTGTTCACCAGGTTGTATGACTGCCCCACTCTTCACCAGGTTGTGTGACTGCCCCACTCTTCACCAGGTTGTATGACTCCCCCTGTTCACCAGGTTGTATGATTGCCCCCCTCTTCACCAGGTTGTGTGACTGCCCCCTGTTCACCAGGTTGTGTGACTGCCCCACTCTTCACCAGGTTGTGTGACTGCCCCCCTCTTCACCAGGTTGTATGACTGCCCCACTCTTCACCAGGTTGAATGACTGCCCCACTCTTCACCGGGTTGTATGACTGCCCCACTCTTCACCAGGTTGTATGATTGCCCCCCTCTTCACCAGGTTGTATGACAGCCCCCCCCCCTCTTCACCAGTTTGTATGACTGCCCCCCGTTCACCAGGTTGTATGACTGCCCCACTCTTCACCAGATTGTATGACTGCCCCCCCCCTCTTCACCAGGTTGTATGACTGCCCCCCCCCCCTGTTAACCAGGTTGTATGACTGCCCCCCGTTCACCAGGTTGTATGACTGCCCCCCGTTCACCAGATTGTATGACTGCCCCCCCCCTCTTCACCAGGTTGTATGACTGCCCCCTGTTCACCAGGTTGTATGACTGCCCCCCCCCCCCGTTAACCAGGTTGTATGACTGCCCCCCCCGTTAACCAGGTTGTATGACTGCCCCCCCCCCCGTTAACCAGGTTGTATGACTGCCCCCCCGTTCACCAGGTTGTATGACTGCCCCCCGTTCACCAGGTTGTATGACTGCCCCCTGTTCACCAGGTTGTATGACTGCCCCCTGTTCACCAGGTTGTATGACTGCCCCACTCTTCACCAGGTTGTATGACAGCCCCCCCCCTCTTCACCAGTTTGTATGACTGCCCCCCGTTCACCAGGTTGTATGACTGCCCCACTCTTCACCAGATTGTATCACTGCCCCCCCCCTCTTCACCAGGTTGTATGACTGCCCCCCCCCGTTAACCAGGTTGTATGACTGCCCCCTGTTCACCAGGTTGTATGACTGCCCCCCCGTTAACCAGGTTGTATGACTGCCCCCTGTTCACCAGGTTGTATGACTGCCCCCTGTTCACCAGGTTGTATGACAGCCCCCCGTTCACCAGGTTGTATGACTGCCCCCTGTTCACCAGGTTGTATGACTGCCCCCCTGTTCACCAGGTTGTATGACTGCCCCTCCCCCCTACCACAAGGCAACCATGACTGGTGGTTTAGTGTTTACACAATGGATGACACTCCGACTCGGGTTGAGTCAAATTCAATACACATTTTTGGACCAAATACAACTCGGCCAAATAAAAACAAATACATTGCTTTTCCATATTTATATTCAAGTACAAATTTCCAATTCAAATACACGGCCATTTTTTTTATTCAAATATGGTTCAAACGCATTGCCATTTAAAAAAAATTATTCAAATACATGGCCTGTGTTTCCATTATAGTTCAAGTGTATCATATTTGACTGATTCAACATTTTTATTTTTGGCTGTATTTCCAAATATGAAAAAAAGCCAGACCTGATATCAAATATAAATATATGCACTTCATGATTTTACTAATAATTTACTACACATTACATGGGTAGAACTTCAGCATTTAGTTTACTAGACAGCAGGACTAGTAACGACAAGAGTTCATGTGGCTACAAATGTTATGCTTGATTGATTGTTGTAGCCTAATTGACAGCAGGTTTACTAGACTGTCCTGTACTAGTTACTGTAACAACTAGTTGGTAGCTCTTCCCCTGCACTAGAGGAAACCTGACTTACCTTTGTCTTAGCCCAGGATGTTTACACAGCAGGTGACAGCAGGATTCTTTGTAGCACATTCCTTGTGAATACCTGCCTTTATGGCTATGGATAAGGTTCACTGGCTTCCCATTCATTCATTGATGCTAATGTTTGACCAGCTTCATTGTATGCATATTTTCTGCCTGCCCACTGTTGACCATACCATTGGGGTGAAAAACATTCTGAGCCAGTTTATGTCAGGGAATGATTTACCTTTTGTTGGTAATTATTTATTGTTTTTTATTGTGTTTGCAAATACTTTTCAAATACAGACCAAATATCAAACACAAATACATGTCCTTTTGTGATTTTCAATTCAAATACAAAAAAATTCTGTATTCAAATTTAAATAAGCATTTGAACCCAACCCTAACAACTGCTTGTTTAGTGTGTTTATTAAATATGATATTTTTATTTGTGGTACACATTTATGCATACAATGTATTAAAATTTTATTTTTTACTTTGTCTTAACTACATAGTATTTGCTCCAAATGTAACTGATGTATTGCATTCGGCATGTAATTATGATTGGAACTTAATAACAGATTACGTTGTGATGTAACTGACCCCAGGCCTGGTTCACATACCTGGGATGACCTTGTCTTGACCTTGTCCTCTTGTAGTCGTTCCAGAATGATGACGGGACTCCTTGTGAACCGTCCTGTTTGGTCGATGTTCATCATTCCCATAATCTGGCGGTCCACATAAATGCTCCCGTGTTTGGTTGTAAGTTTGCAGCGGGAATCTTGTGGCGTTTCTTGTTTTGTAACTATTGGCACGGCAGTGTTCTTGGGTTTACTGCAGGGAGGAGGCGTGATTGATGACCCTGTTGGTTTGGGGTTAGGGCAGCTCGAGAGATGTCCCTGACTCGTCTTTCCTGCCGTTGCCTCGACTGAGCAGTCTTTTCTCAACATCTACAATGAAACAAAACATAAATACTGTACAGACGTTGAAGTTTAAGACATCGTTTGTAGAACAATAATAAGCATGCATTAATGCAATGAAAAGACTTTTTATATTTACATAAATAAGTGACATACAAACTTTTTGTTCTGCACTTTGAACAAAACGAATAAGTGAATTCGGCACTTGATAAGATATTGTTATTAAAAGACCACAATCGTGTTTAAATTTAAAACCATGTTGACCGGCCGCAGACATGAAATAACAGAACAGTCAATACACTAGTAAAGATAAGGGCGGACTAGTCAGCTTTACTAATAACTAGTCCGGTTGTCTAGTAAAGGTCAATGCATAGCTTTATGTAGAGACCCGTCCACCCGTCATTTGGTCGGGTAAAAACGAATATGGACGGGTAGAAATATGGAGGGCGGGTTGTGGACGGGCAAATAAATGAAGGAGCAAAAAAAAAAGGTCTTCCAAAACCATAGATATTGCTAGTTATGCCTTGAAAGTGAGTGTAAATGGTGTCAAATGTGTGTTTGTAGCCCATTTCAGGTCATCGGGCACAATTTGAAAGTTTATAAATTAGCTTAACAGTTAACATCAACGTGTCCACCAAAACATGTGACTGGCAATAATTTGATCCTGCATAAAGCCCTGGATCAATGTGTCATCCATCCCACCCTACATCAATCAATCAAGTCTTAGTGACCTAACCCATCAACAGGCACAGGGAGGTAACTAAATCCAAAGTCATTACAACAAGATAAGTAGCCTCATTTACTGATAAATTATGACATTTTCTTAGGCATTGCCACCAGCTATGAACTTGTCTGGGTATTATTTGTAAGATTAATGGTTCTTTGATGTCTAAAATTGTCTAGTCCAGTAGAGCAGTTTTCATAACAGCGTAATGTGAGGCAAACTTCCAGGAAAATTCACAATGGAGGTACTACGTGTCAATGAGCGTTTTTTTTTAATTGCACAGTTTTTAATGCTGATCAGATCTTCACTTTTTAATTTTTTTATTTATTTCTTTATTACCTTTTATGAAACATGCATTGTTTTTACTGGGGTTACAACATATACTGTTTTTTTAAACAAATTGCAACAACTTAAATTTTGATTGTTTTTATGTTTTGCTGGAGTAGTAAACCTTTTTGCAGACTAGTAAAATAACTGCGGAAGTTCTACCCCTATAACAGAACAGATATATAACAGAAACCCAAAACAAATCTCTTGGAACTAAGGTTTAAACGTTAAAAATAAATCTCTAAGTAGAACAATGGTTTAAAAGTAAAAAATAAATCTCTTTGAATTTAATGGCTTAAACATAAAATAATTTCTTGTGAGTTTTACCTGTGAATTTACCTCCACAATCCACACTATATGAGTCTCGTCAACATACCTTGTACTCCTGGGTATTAGACGCCCCGTTACTCCAGACTGCTGGAGCAGGTGGAGGAACCACCCGTCCCCCACTGCACGGAGGATGGTCGACCAAGCGTGACAGTTCCAACAGCGATCTTGTCATCTGCGACGGTGCACCTGTCACTGCCAGAACCTTCGATGCTGGCGCGACTATCGGCAGGTCACATGTCGGCCTGTTTACACCATGTGACATCAGTGCCGTGTGATGCACTGCCCCGACGTTCGGCTCCTGTCTGTCGACAATGTCACCGTGACACCCACCGAGTTCGTACTGACACGAAACAAAGGGAGGATGTCGGAATATGCCGGTGGAATTATAGTAGTGACCTTGCCCACCGTGGCCCTGTCTCGCTGGTGGATTCTGGGCATAACTGGTTCGACTGTTGAGCTGCCAGGGTGCATCCAATGGAGCGATGTGTGTGTTGTGCTGTGTACTCACTCCACGAGGTGGTCCGTCGACTGACGTGAATGTGATCAAGGGTGCTCGGTCCAGCTCCAGCAACATCTGCTCCAGAATGTGCTGAGTCGTCTCCTGCAGCGAAAGCAAACCTAATTTAGATGAGTATTTTTATATTTAGATAAATTATATTAAATGATCAAAATTTAAATGTCTACTACACTGTATTGGGATGAATTTGTAGAGCGCATTTGAGTAGGTTTTTAATCTACATCTAGTGGCGCTCTACAGAATGTAGGTTATTTTTAAACATACCCAAAGGTGCTAAAAGTATCAAATAATAATATATATTTCATTATATAATATATTTCAAACAAGTACGAAACTTGTGTATTATATATACAGTGTATATATATATTATATATATATATATATACATATATCAGTGCAATGCCCTGGTAATTAATGACAAAATTAATTACTAGGAAATTCCACCTGGCTTAGAATGTATAATGCATAAGTTTGCTACTTAAGTTATAAAACCCTCCGAGATGCTTGGTTAGTAGAATGAGTGCACCCAGAAATATTGGGCATACTTTGTGTTTGGGGATATTCTGGTCATGACTGGGTGTTTATACCATGTCAATACAGAAGGAATGAATTGCAATTTGCATGTCTGACATTGTCTGTTTCCATCCTTGCATACAACGGGTGTTGTTGATTAGAGTAATGGATTATATCAATCTCAGTAATACCAGGCAGATCACCTTGAAAAACACTTTTTAAAATTATGCTCAATCATTAATATATTTGCCTACCACAGTAAAAGTTCTGACAAATCAATCAATTAACTTCCATTAAATATATGCATGATATGTGCTAAGGACGGATGCCTAAACACCTCCAAAGAAAACATGTCACACATAATCAAGAATGTTGCTGGGCATATTTCACCAATAAGCATATGCCATTAATAAGCAGCTAGACGTGAACTAGTGTAGTAAGGGGAAATGTTCCAGTAATCTTACACTTAACTGGGTTAAAGTATTCTGGCCTTTTAAAACCGTTTTTTTTTCACCTTATATCGATGTGTATGTGTTCGCAATGTGATTCTACATCACTTCCGGTATAAAGAAGTCAGATTTTTTATTTTTATTAGTGTTTTAGAACAATTTAAACACGCCAAGTCGAAGTAAACAATGCGATGTCACCGCTGCAAATATAGCGTGAGCAATAGGCGCTTCCCAGAGGCACCAGAACCGCGGAGGCGACTTCTTCGACTCTGCGTTTTAAAATTGTTCTAAAACACACCATCGATATAAGGTGGGGGGAAAAACGGTTTTAAAAGGCCGGAATAATTTTGCCCAGATTACCAATGTTCTTAAAATAAATTAATGATGGTGCTAGTGACTCCGTGCTACTTTTACTGCTAGTCCTAGTGGGCAGTTTGACTATGTTAGTATGTAGATGATGCTACCACTCAGCACTGTCAAAGTAGGATTGATAAAACATTTATACGTGGTTGGTTCTTGGTGTTGTCATCTGCTTGTCAACTGCACAAGCAGCCATCTCGGTCTGTGATGGCGACGCACTCTCCGAGTTTGGCCTTGGTGTACACTGTGGTGGAAAACGCGGCCCATTCCACGGAGTGAGAGGTACGTCAGGGGCCCGGCACTGCCAGTTGGACGTGTTTGCTACCTTTGCGGAATGTCCTGGAAACGGTGTCGTGTCGCCGTCAACATTGTTGCAGATATCCACCCACATAGGTGTGGCTGACTGGCGCATTCTTTCCATCTCAATTTGGCGCGATGCTAGGTCGCTGGGTGCGATACCCTATTATCGTTACGTCCCAGTCGATTCGGCGCATGCTAAAAACCCGAATTAGGCACTTCTATCACAAACATTCCTGCAAACTAGATTTCTATATTTCCCGATCTGCGAAATTTTCAAAGGAGAAAACTGGTGTGTATTCCGTTTCAAATTAATCAACAACATCTCAAACACCGAAGACAAAAACGGCAAAACATCCCTAGGTGTGACCAAACAATCACTTACCCGTTATATTGAATCACCGTTTCTTGCAGTCAACTCGGTTTCTGTGCTAACCACTACACTATCCGCACCTGTCAACCTCTTAGACTTATGTTCATCTATTTTATTCTTCAATTTCTTGTAAATTCAAGCTCAGAGGCGCAACAAAACAATAGACGAGAACATCGCCATTGGAGCATGGTACATCGAAAAATTATGGTGAAAATACTATATTTTTCTAATATTTACGAAAGCTTAGGTGGCTATTAGTCTTAACAGTTTTGTAATGCATATACTTATAACTATTTCGCATTGATACGTATCAGCTGATACGCATATAATATATCTTTATGTCATCCATGAACAAAAACTGTAATCCTCCCTTCTCAATCTCTCCTCCCTCTCTCCCTGTCTACCTCTCCTCTCCTCTTCACAGGCATGCACACCCACCCACCCACCCACCCATTTTATACATAGGGGCCTATGTAAAAAAAAAAACAGGTTCTACGGCCACTCCAACATGTCATATTTATGCGACATAAAATATACTCTTATAGGAACACTTCTATTTTATCATCCCCCAAATCCCATTTGTCGACAATTATAGACAGAGAGGGGAGTGATGGAGAGAGAGAAGAAAGACAAGGGAACAGAGACAATCCCTGAAAACTAATAACCATCATCAATTGATGAGGAATATTGATAGCAAGTTAAAATCTAATAATAAAGTTAACACAATGTGGATGGGCCTATGAATTTTATTATGATATTTCCACGGATTTCTGACCAGTGCGAGTCATTTTATGAAGTTTCAGATTACCTGAATGTGTGAATGACTTTACATGTAAAACGCATATCACAAATATGCAGTTTCCCACCTGTGTGATATTTCAGAGTTTTCAATTGTCTGAACGAATTTCCACATGTATTACAAATGTACGCTTTCTCATATTTTTTATTTCATGTTGTTTCAAAGTACATGACTAGGTGAATGACTTTCTACTTGTATCACCAGGAGTGTTGATCCAGTTTTAAAAATGGAGTGGGAACAATTATACATATATATATATATATATATATGTACATATATATTATATATACACAAGTGTATAATTATGTCTATTTTGGAATATGTGTATATATATATATATATATAACCTGAAATGCATATTATTATTTTTAGTAAATATAAAACATAATTTATTGTTGGTCTAATGCCAATTCTAAAATCAACGAAGGCCTTTATGTTATGGTATTTAAAATACTTATGTTGGCCACATGTATTTGAACAGTGGCCATGGCCCGCCCCAATCACTAAAAATTTGGAGGGTAGACTTTGAACCCTTAACTGCTTGCCTGATTGACAGAGTGACAAGATGCAGAGGTTACAGGGGTGCCTGTATAGGACTCCCAATCCCACATATTGGCATCACTCAAATGGGATCAAATTACACAAAGTGCAGGAATCCTCTGGTTCTACCAACCAATTTATCTAGTGATTTACCACTGGGTAGTCAGTTTATATCTGAACTGGTTTATTAATTTTACTACTAGATCGATATATAGTAAATTTAGGAGAGGGGAGTGATCAGTCTCGCTGTATGCCTGTAAATTTGTTTTTCTGAACTGAAAAAGTGGGGGAACATTTCCTATGCGTCCCCCTCAGGCTGAAAAGTGGGGGGGGGGGGTGCGCACCCCCTTGTCCTCCACCAATCAACACCCATGTGTATCACAAATTTATTTGTTCACCAGTGTGGATCATTCCGTGGGTTTCATGCTACTGGACAAACTGAATGACTTCCCACATGCATTACAAGTCTACAGGTTTACTCAAGTTTGAGTAATTACATGTAGTTTCAGATTATGACCTGGTGAATGACTTTCCACATGTATTACGTGTCTACAACTTCACGAGTGTGAATCATCATTGCATGTAGCTTCAGATTACATAACCTGGTGAATGACTTTCCACATGTATTACAAATGAATCGTTTCTCTCCAGTATGAGATATTTCATGTAAGTTCAGTGTACTTAGCTGGGTGAACGACTTTCCACACTGCCCACAAATGTACAGTTTCTCACCAGTGTGAGTCATTTTATGTTTTTTCAGACTTTCCAACTGTTTGAATGAATTTCCACAAGTGTTACAGATGTATGGTTTCTCACCAGTGTGAGTCATTTTATGTTGTTTCAGAGTACTCATTTGTCTGAATGAACGTCCACAAATGCTACAGATGTATGGTTTCTCACCAGTGTGAGTCATGTTGTGCTTGTTCAGATTACTCATTTGTCTGAATGAATTTCCACAAGTGCTACAGATGTAGGGTTTCTCATCAGTGTGAGTCATTTTGTGTTGTTTCAGATTACTCATTTGTTTGAATGAACGTCCACAAGTGCTACAGATGTAGGGTTTCTCATCAGTGTGAGTCATTTTGTGCTTGTTCAGATTACACATTTGTTTGAATGAATTTCCACAAGTGCTACAGATGTATGGTTTCTCACCAGAGTGACTCATTTTGTGTTGTTTCAAAGTACTCATTTGTTTGAATGACTTTCCACATGTATTACAAATGTATGGTTTATCGTCAGTGTGAATCATTTCGTGACTTTTCAGTGCACTCGACCATCTGAATGACTTTCCACATGACTTACAAATGTACGGTTTATCACCATTATGAGTCATTTTATGTTTTCTTAGACTATCCATTTCTCTGAATGAATTTCCACAAATGTTACAGATGTATGGTTTCTCACAAGTGTGAATCATTTTGTATCGTTTCAGATTCTTTGGCAGTTTGAATGACTTTCCACATGTATCACAAACGAGCAATTTCTCACCCGTGTGAGTCATTTGGTGATGTTTCAATGTTTTTAACTCATCACTCTCACTTGTAGAAACTTGACTGACTTCAATATTCAACTTATTTTTAGAGATTTGCTTGTTATTTGTATTACTGCATTTTTGCTTTTGGTCAATGTTTTCACAGTAATCTTTGGTTGAATGTGTCTCTGAGACACTCTCAGTGGGTTCAACTTTGACCTCTTTCAGTATATCAGCCTCACACACGACCCAACGTCTCGTCTCTTCCCCATCTCTGTCACATTCATTTGGATCTGTCATCTCTTGTTTGATTTCAGTGGGTTCATTAAGACTCTGACTCCACGTTTGCAGCTGGCCTTCAACATGGAATTGCAGAATATCTTTATGGTCATCTGTTTCGTCTTTTGCATCATTCTCAGTTGCCAAACATGTTTTGAGATGAACATCAACACAACAACTTTGTTGACAGCATACATCATCTTCTTGCTTGACTTCTATTTGTTTGTGTTCAACCGTGAAGTTTTGCACCAAGCCATAGTCATCATTACAAAATGTTTGACCATCAGTTGAAACCCCACAAGTTGTAGAGATTCTGTCTTGAGTGAAGTTTGATTCAGTGAGCTGAGAGTCTTCTTGAGTTGTATTGTAGACTGGTAAGTGGAGCTCTGCACCGACGTCATGTTGATTGTCGTTGTCCATTGAAACCGATGTGTTGTATATGTCTACAAATAAATCACACGTCACTTAGTTAAAGCTATTACACATAATGGAGTACAGTTAGATATATTATGTTTGCAAAATGTTCAAGTATTCAACAAAATATTGTGTACTTAATATATCTTAATAAAAATTTAACATGCATTGTCATTACAAAAATGGGCCAAGTGGCAGTGAAGTCCTTTAGACAATATTGTTTGTGTTACAAATAGATAATGGATTTCATATGGACATTTTAGCTACACAGCGTATTACGGTGAAACGTGGTCCATAGCTTTATTTATCTGAAAAAATTCATATGAATCTGAAAAATCTCAGCTTCATCACCAATCAAGGAAAACTATATTAAAATAATGCTATAACATTACCATGTGTTAGTAACGGGTGCAAGCCCCCATAACTTTCCGAGTGAGCTTTCTGCAATGCAACTATTGATAAGACAAACAAATCTGAAGATCATATAATGAGGCTCCATAATAATAGCAGCAGTATTGTTTCAGTATCTTGCATTTTACATCCGTCTTAATATGACCAAAATTGGCCGTGAATATTATTATACTCTCTCCAGAATGTGCCTGTGGCATCACCATCAGCAACTAAACTAGTATTAGCCTTAAGGCTTAATTTGTATTACAAATTTTTAAAGATAACTAAAAATAAGCATCAAAATTAACTCAACTTGCAATTATAGAAAATCAAGTTTTTCATATATAACTTGATCAATTTGGAAAACAAATTAATCGAGCCTGAGGAGTGAGGACGTTATCTTCACAGGACCTCAGGTTCAGTGAATTTTAAACTTAAAGAAGGACCGTCTCCTGCAATTGCCCATGCCCATGGCCATGACTAGGCTAGGGCCAGGCCCGGCGTCACCAACCTCAGTGCTAGCGTAGAATGTAGAACGATCGGGCTGGCAATCATGAATGACACGGTTAAGATTATAACATTATACGAGAACGTTTACAGGTGCTGGAAACAATTAGAAAACAAACCAATATCAGAATATGGGCGATAAAGTAAGTAACAACGTCAACAGCCCATGTAACGTGTTCCCGCTGTTCGACTGTCATTTATGCAAAGAGGACCCAGTTTTAATACTAAACATGTGTTAAGACACAATATTTTTTATAATGCAAGTATATGTGGGATGTTGTAAAACTGTAGAATTAACTCACTGAAGTGTCAAAGGCTAAATGTAACCAAACATACACTGCACTGTCGCCATCTGTCGGAAATCCGTATCATTACTATAAGGACGAGGCTATTCGCAGGAAGGCGCTGTTCGAATATAATTCAGCGAATGACTGAGAGACCTTGTTTGATTTTTTTAGGAGCATAACCTTGGGCTAATGCAGTACCCTATGCATGTGCATAAAGGGGTGTTTGTTCATTATTATAGGCAGTTTCAATCAGGTAACCGGGATTGTTCGTGTGATAAAAAAACGTACCTACAAACGCAAATAAATGTTTCCATGCAGAACAATTAATTAATTAATATGTACGTTGTTTTAAATAATATAAATTTTGGCTTATGTGTCGCCGGCTTCTGAAGTACGTTCTAAAAAATGTAGTGTATATTACATAGTATTATCTTTTATGATTACTTAGCACACGTGTAATGCCGTAACTTTGTTTGTAAAATATAATGTTAGTTTATTGTAAAAAAATTACACTTGAATTACACAATGCGAAATTTGTCATAATTATTTCTGTATGTCAGTGTAATTCAACAATAATAAGTAATAGACTCACAGTCTATGCATATTCTGTGCAGCTAATTATTTTTACCATACATTAGTTATTGTTCTGAAATATGGGGAAACACATAACCTTCTAATGTCAATTGTCTTCAAAAGAGAGCAATTAGACTTCTGTTTGGGGCAGGTCGGCTTGACCACACAACTCCTCTTTTCTACAGGTCGCATATATTACAATTTCCAGATCTAGTGAAATTCAAAACAACTATATGTTTATGTATAAAGCATACTACTGCATGTTACCAGCTAATATACAACAGTTTTATTTTTTCACCAGTGTAGATCATTCCATGGGTTTCATGCTACTGGACAAACTGAATGACTTCCCACATGCATTACAAGTCTACAGGTTTACTCGAGTTTGAGTAATTTCATGTAGTTTCAGATTATGACCTGGTGAATGACTTTCCACATGCATTACGTGTCTACAACTTCACGAGTGTGAATCATCATTGCATGTAGAGCTTCAGATTACATAACCTGGTGAATGACTTTCCACATGTATTACAAATGAATCGTTTCTCTCCAGTATGAGATATTTCATGTAAGTTCAGTGTACTTAGCTGGGTGAACGACTTTCCACACTGCCCACAAATGTACAGTTTCTCACCAGTGTGAGTCATTTTATGTTTTTTCAGACTTTCCAACTGTTTGAATGAATTTCCACAAGTGTTACAGATGTATGGTATCTCACCAGTGTGAGTCATTTTATGTTGTTTCAGAGTACTCATTTGTTTGAATGAACGTCCACAAGTGCTACAGATGTATGGTTTCTCACCAGTGTGAGTCATTTTGTGTTGTTTCAGAGTACTCATTTGTCTGAATGAATTTCCACAAGTGCTACAGATGTATGGTTTCTCACCAGTGTGAGTCATTTTGTGTTGTTTCAGAGTACTCATTTGTCTGAATGAATTTCCACAAGTGCTACAGATGTATGGTTTCTCACCAGTGTGAGTCATTTTGTGTTGTTTCAGAGTACTCATTTGTCTGAATGAATTTCCACAAGTGCTACAGATGTATGGTTTCTCACCAGTGTGAGTCATTTTGTGTTGTTTCAGAGTACTCATTTGTCTGAATGAATTTCCACAAATGCTACAGATGTATGGTTTCTCACCAGAGTGACTCATTTTGTGTTGTTTCAGAGTACCCATTTGTTTGAATGACTTTCCACATGTATTACAAATATATGGTTTATCGTCAGTGTGAATCATTTCGTGATTTTTCAGTGCACACAACCATCTGAATGACTTTCCACATGTCTTACAAATGTACCGTTTCTCATCATTATGAGTCATTTTATGTTTTCTTAGACAATCCATCTCTCTGAATGAATTTCCACAAGTGTTAGAGATGTATGGTTTCTCACAATTGTGAATCATTTTGTATCGTTTCAGATTCTTTGGCAGTTTGAATGACTTTCCACATGTATCACAAACGAGCAGTTTCTCACCCATGTGAGTCATTTGGTGATGTTTCAATGTTTTTAACTCATCACTCTCACTTGTAGAAACTTGACCGACTTCAATATTCGACTTCTTTTTAGAGATTTGCTTGTTATTTGTATTACTGCATTTTTGCTTTTGGTCAATGTTTTCACAGTAATCTTTGGTTGAATATGTCTCTGAGACACTCTGAGTAGGTTCAGCTTTGACCTCTTTCAGTATATCAGCCTCACACATGACCCAACGTCTCGTCTCTTCCCCATCTCTGTCACATTCATTTGGGTAACCTTGCGTCTTGCTTTCTTCGTTCTCACTCGGTCTGACCTGGTCACTGCATTGCTTGACCGGTCAAATACTACATCAACTGTTTTGTGTGACTTCTGAAGTGATTTTACACCTCGTGCGCGAACACTTAAACAACAGGTCTCGTGTCTGCAAGATACATACACCCTGAGCGGGGATAGAATGTTAATCACTGCAGCATCACAGCAGAGGCATTTACATGCAGAGTCCAGTTACCATCACTCTCACCACCGTATCCTGAAATTTGGTCAGTGCAAGACAACTGAAAATTAATCTCGACACCTTACGCGATACATTTCAATCAGCATACCGTTATGGACACTCAACGGAGACGGCACTACTGCGAGTGAAGAACGACATCGCCGCAACATTAGAAGCTAAGGGCAAGGTTGTACTTGAGATGCTCGATTTGTCCAGTGATTTCGACACAATCAATCATGACATCTTGACGAATCGACTGCAACACTCGGTCGGCATTACAGACGCAGCACTTTCATGGCTCCATTCGTACATCGCTGAACGTTACCAGAGTCGCCGTGGACAGCGCAACATCAGCTGATTGTGTCATAAAATGTGGCGTGGCACAAGGGTCAGTACTTGGACCAATTCTATACTGCATATACACGAGACCCATCGGTGACATCGTTGCACGACATGGCCTGCAAATACCTGTTATGCTGACGACACACACATATCTATGGCAGTGAAACATAACCAGCCAATCACAGTAGCATTTACAAAGATCGAACAATGTTTGACGGAGGTGACTGACTGGTATGGAAAGAACCAACTTAAGTTGAACACTGAGAAATCAGAGGCAGTCATATTCCTAACATCAATACAACGAAACGATTTGCCCTCTGATATTTCTGTGACAATTGGTGGACATGGAGTTGTGCCAAAGACATCTGTACGAAACCCAGGAGTCATACTCGACAGTGGACTGACTATGGAAGCACAGGTTGCTCAGATAGCAAAGTCTTGACCAGATACGCAACATTGGACATATCCGGTCAAGCATCACCGATGATGAATGCAAAACCCTGGTATACACGCGTTTGCTACTGCATGCCTCGACTACGCGAATTCACTGCTATACGGCCTTACGCAGACAAGGCTGCAGCGTTTGAAACGTGTGCAAAACTGCGCAGCCCGGCTCGTCAGCCGCACTAGAAAGTTCGACCACATCACGCAAGTACTGCAGCATCTGCACTGGCTACCGATTTGTGTGCGCCCGACATATAAAGTGCTTCTGTTTGTTTATTCGGCGATGCATGAACATGCACCGTGTTACCCCGCGGAATTACTATAACGTCGTCAACCAAATCGTCGACTGGGGTCTGCGTCTTTGCCGCTATTAACACTACCTGCTTCGCAGACGGTCACTCACGGTGATCGCCGTTTTGCCGTAGCAGCAGCCGCTCTGTGGAATGGACTGCCGGACAGTGTTAGGACGGCAAAGACACAGCAACAGTATAATAATAATAATAATAATAATAATACAGTTTTTATATAGCGCTAATTCCCGCATGGCGGATCGATGCGCTGCACAAGAAAGAAAAACACTTCTGAATACAAACCTTTTTAGATTAGCGCTTCTGTGACGTGATCATGTGGACTTAATTATATGCCTTTACCCATAAGCTATACAATTTATAACACATAATTATTACGCAATTAGTGTCATTATTAGCATTTTCATATATGACAATTTATATGATAGATTAGCTATGTCATTTTGTGTTTAATCTTTTATTTATTTTTAATTTTTATCTACGATATTGTTATTGTTATTTCTTTTCGACTCACATCGAGGTTTCGGCCACCACCAGCAACTGTATCTTCACTGCTCGCCAGATGGCGTGGCGAGTAGACTGTCCCACACGTGACTTAGTATGTAGCCCCCCTCGTCTCTGTTCACGGTTGGTGCAATCTTCCTAATCCAGATGGTTTCTTTAAACCAACGCGCATGCCTGTCTGTCTGTCTGTCTGTCTGTCTGTCTGTCTGTCTGTCTGTCTGTCTGTCTCTCTATCCACCACGTTCACCTCTCCCAGTCTATCTCTTACTTATATACGCCTGCACGGTCTGTTATTGCCGACTTATTGTGAAATAAGAACTCTTGTTTTAGTGTGGTATTTGTCCCAGTTGATGACAGTTTGTACGGGTAAATCAAATGGTTCAAACCATGCTTGTTAACAATAAGACCTGTTTGTTTTCTAAACGCATATACACTAGTTAAACATGGCATACACATATAAGCTGATATCATTATTAGTCCTGGACCTGCCCTATAGGCCCGTAGACATTTCGTAGATAAAATGTATGCACCTTTCCATCTGTAATGTGTTCTGGTGATGACACTTTTCAAACATACATGAAATTCAGAATTATATTGGCATTTGGCTATGTACAGACGACACATCGATTAATGGTCTTGCCATATGATCTCATGTATACTGAGCGATAATAGGGAACATATCATATACGGCGTTGAATTCATCTTAAACGTATAACTAATGTCAACAGTGGGTCAAACAGGTCTCCACTGTACATCTGCTACACCCTTCGACGACATGAAGCACTTAAGATGTGGTGAAAGATGGATCTAAATACCGTATTTCTGAAATACGGACATAATGGGCTTTGGCAGACGCCATCTTTAGAAATGGCGCGAATTGTTTTGTTATTGAAGGTAACAAATAACGTGTTTGATATCGCTATCCACCAAGCTATCCAACAACGTCAATGCAATTGCTCTAGGTGACGTAATGTTTGAGATATGGGGACATTTGTATTGACGATCGCCATCTTTAAAAATTGCGGAGATAAATGCCATAGGAGTCAAGTAATTGTATATTTGAAATCGGAGTCTCCTGAAACATACACTGGCGTACCACAATTATTGCTCTGCATGCCGTATTTATTAAGATACGGGGATATTGAATTTGGCAGCCATTTTGAAAAATGGCCGTCGCCACTTAATGCCCAGTTTTTGAAAATTCCACCTAGTAGAATATTAAAGCCATATGTATATATTACTCAAATCAACAGTCAAACTTCGTCATCTACGAAATATCTACGGGCCTATAGGGCAGGTCCTGGACTATATGGTTTTTTAGCCATAAACATGCTGACGCGGCTCATTGGAGATCGTATCTGAAATAATTAGACAAAATAATCACGACCACACCGTTACGTTACGTCAATGCCACTTATTATAAATTATTAAATGCACAAGTGCGGGACGTAACCTAATAATTCACATAATATATAAAGACTAATCAAGTATGTGACGTCATTACATAGTAAGATACGGTTGCACTGGTTGATATACAGCACAAATGAAACGAACATTGAGTGAACGATTGGGTGGTGGGTCAGTGAATGAGTAAGTGAGTGAGTGAGTGGGTGAGTGGGTGAGTGGGTGAGTGGGTGAGTGGGTGAGTGGGTGTGTGAGTGAGTGAGTGAGCGAGCGAGTGAATGACTAAATGAGTACTTGAGTGAGTACGGGAGTGAGTACGTGAATACGTGAGTGAGTACGTGAGTGAGTACGTGGGTGAGTACGTGAGTGAGTTCATGAGACATGTTGTCGAGCACTATTGAAATTGCTTTACGATAAGAACATAAAAATGTGACGACCAATACTTTTATTTGTCCGGCTTACTCTGTGACGTGCCGTATTCAGTAATAGCGCCTGTGCTTCAGGTGACATCGGGGGTTCTATGGGACTGCTTATCGGGGCGAGCGTCATAACTCTCTTCGAAGCTATCGACGTATTCGCGGTCAACTTGGCCACCCGGCGTCAGAAGAAGAACGCGTCACTCCGGCCGTCACCGTCAGCAGGAGATGGGGGCGACATGGGGGCTGAAGGCGGGGATGAGGTTGGAGATAAAGACGAAGATAGAATCGGAGCAGAAGATGGTGGAGGAAAGGGTCGTTGATGGAATTGAAGCGGAAGACGAGAATTACACTGATGCCGAGGACGAATACGATATTAAGTCAGGAACGAGTATGCCGTCCATTGATCAAAGTTATGAAAGCACAAGGCTATGAAAAGTTGTACGACGTTGTACGACGTACAAATGCGTTTGATTATAGTCTTATAATATGCTTAATTAATCTGACTCGATTTAATCAACAGACCCTTCCTGCGATGCACATACACGCATGCAAGCGCGCGCGCGCACGAACGCTCGCATGCACACACACGCACACGCACGCACACACACACACACACACACATATATATATATATATATATATATATATATATATATATATATATATATATATATACTCCTAAAGGCAGCATATGTCGACCGATTATGCATATAGGACCGGCTTATGTAGACCGCTGTTTTATGTAGACCAAAACTGGTCGACATAAACAATCGAAATGTTAGAGAGAGAGAGAGAGAGAGATATATATATATATATATATATATATATATATATATAAAATGAATGGAGCTTACCAATTACCCACATTTTGGTCGCCAGCCATGTTGTATGGATCGAAATGAGAGTGTCAAGTGATTGGCCGAAGTAACCTTTTTCCCACACCAGATGTTTGCGATAAATAAAATAGTTGATGCCTAACACTGCATGCGCTTGAAATAATATCATACATATAACGAGCAACGCATATGATCAACTTATATTCTCACGTGAATCACATATCGATGGGTATATTGTGTTTGAAGGCGCCGAAAATGTACGTAACGGTCCGGATGTAGCCTCGGTTATCTAGGTTCCGTTTGGTGACATCACTCTGCCTGGAGATTTAATAGGATTCAGGTGTAACCGCCAGTGCGGCCTAACTCCAGACTAGCAGACCTGTAAAGAATCCCGCTTTGTGCGGGATCCTCGCGCTTTTCCCACCCATCTCCCGCCCTTCCGCGCGTCAGACAAAATCTCCAGTTTATGATTCGTCGTCCAGTTCCTAATTTTTAACGCCCCTTTTTATAAATAAATATATCCGTGATATACATTGTTGTAGATGCGCTCCAAATCGGTAATCTATTTCAGTTACTAGTTGCATTGTTCCACTTAATTGTTTCCAATACAACCGAAGAGCGTAACAGGCATTTTAATTGAGTGTGAGCAATCACGTGGATCGACATGGCATCAGCGAAGCCGAAAGCGAATTCGAAGCCGGCACATCGTTCTACTTCGAAGAAGAAATATGCCTCAAAGTTTCTCCAGGCGTGGGTCGGCGATCTGCATTAGATTAATAAACTGACCGAGGGTTATCACATGCGTTTTGCCGAATATGTAACTCGCATTTTAACGTTGATGCAGGAGGATGGTTTGGGGAAGGGTAAGACCAGCACTGGACGCCATTGGTTTGCCACCTTGTGTACTGTTGTGTTATGACCGGTGTCCCTCCCAAACAGCAACGAAAAAGATTGATACAGACAGTAGGTCTGACCTTGGCCAGGACACAATATGTGCATTGCTCAGCTGCAAGCTGAACACAGAGGACAGTTGTTTTCAATTTCAGCCTTCAGACGAACTGCTGAAACCTGCCAAGTCGGCAAGATGGCTGTATGTGAAGGCCCACCCTTCACATGAGTGAGCTGTTTTTGCAGAGGGTTGCTAACTGTGATAGTTGGTTTTAATGTAGCATCCAGGATTTAGGTTGGTTTTTAGTGTTCTACTTGCTCATCAAGTTTGTGTTGAGTGCCACCATTAACATATGTTTTTATAATATTTTTGTTGTAAAGATTGTACAATGCCATTTGGTGTTAATTGTGATGGTTGTTTTTAATGTAAAGTGTCCAGCATTTATGTTGGATTTATACTGTTCTACTTGCTCAGCAAATTTTTGGATTGCCAACTTTAATATTCGTTCTTGTAATGTTTATTTCAGAGGATTATACAATGTATTTTGGTGTTAACTGTGACGGTACATTTTAATGTAAAGTGTCCACCATTTAGGTTGGTTTCGTAGTATGCTACTTGCTCAGCATGTTTGTGGAGTGCCACCGTTAATATTTGATCTTATAATGTGTTTTTTTTCTGAAAATTATGCAATGCCGTTTGGTGTTATCCGTGGTGGTTGGTTTTGAAGTAAAGTGTCCACAATTTAGGTTGGTTTTATAGTATTCTACTTGTATTCTACAAGTTTGTGGATTGCCAACATTAACGTATGTTCTGATAATGTTTTTTTTACAGAGGATTATGCAAAGCCAGTTGGTGTTTATGCTGGTTTGTGAATATAACCTTTAATCGTGGCAGTTATTACGCGTTATAATGTTTGTCATTGTTGTGGTGTTCTTGTATGTTGTATTTATATAATTTTCAAATAAAGAATTGTTTTACATACCACCGTTTGTGAATGTTGCATTCTACCGCCGCGCAATATCATCGATATTTGATTAGCTCGATTTTTACGCACAAAACTCCAGTTGTCTCATTTCAGAAACTTAACAGGTCTGGATTAGGGTAGAGACGCTGATTGATTGTCAGGCCGAATTTGAAACAACAAATTAAAACACAATACTGTTTTTATCAGATAATACTGTATTATAAAAACATATTCAAAATTAAACTGTTTCAGTCTCACCACCGATTTTCGTCACTGCTGGCTTCATGTTTTCACTGGCTGCTTCAACGGTGAGGGTATATTCCGAGGTTTACTCCCGGTCTAGTGGCTGAGTAGTGTGTAGCACCAACATTTGGAACGAGCTCAAATGAATCATTCCCCCAGCAGTGATGCGATACTGTATACTTCGGCCAGGGTGCTTATGGGTGTGTTTAACAGCAATGTTTGCTAGGGCTCGCACCTGAGACCCACCGGGACTGTTTTCTAACACATGCCCCTCGTAGAACGGCTGTTGGAACACAAGCATGTCACTGTGGTGCCTGAGACGGTTGTCTCCGGGGCCGACAAGATCAATGTATATGACGCCCTGCCACTTCCAGGCTCCCTGTCTGTTCGACGTCGCAACCGAGAAGCTGCTCTCGGCCAACGTCGATAAGTCGCCGGCGACGACGATGTCGCCGTCGGGCCGTACGAGGAAGTAGCGACTTGCCGCGCAGTCCGATCTGCTGCCCCAGCTGGCGAGCGACTCGATGAGGTAGCTAGGGGCGGCATCGCGGGGAATGCTGAACCGGTCGACACCGGGTGCCTCTGCGTCTGCCCGCCCGGGACTGGGGAGCATCAGCAAGCTGCCAGCGCACGAGACGAGGAGGAGAAACAGGCGACTGCGCGTCGCAGCCATTGCTACGACTGTGCCGTGTATGTTTACGTGCCCGAGGCAGACGGCTAGAACTGGTACGTTACCGGAGGTCTAGGACCGAACCGTAGCTGCGTCGCTCACCGGTTTTCCAGCGTCATCTATCACTGGCCGCTGGACACTTGGTCTTGTACGCCTCAACGTAGTCACTCAGCATCTCACGCTTACTCACACTCACAGTTGCTGTTCTACGGCGTTGAGACAGCGGCGCTCGCTCGCGTGTCCTCGGCGTCTATTCAATCACGTCGCTATCCATTCATTCACTTGTAGCGGCGGCACAGGTGCATGGGGCACCTACCTGCGGTCGTCTGTCGTTCTCCCGCGCGCCCGCCGCACATCCTCTTGTGTCTATCGGCCGGCCGTCACACTCAGGTAATCCACTTATTAGCAAACAACTCTGAATGCACGCTTCGGCGCGTTCTCTTTCAAAACGCCGACGACCGTCATGGAAGATTTCCCGGCTGTTCCGCTCGGCGCCCCCACTCCCTCCGTCGGGCTTCTTCGTGCACGCGCGCCCCTGGAGGAGGGGCGCGATTGGAATTTACGGTTTGATTGAGAGGATATCGCACTCGGCAAGGTGCAAGGTTTAGTTATAAATCGATAATCCCAATCGATTCGTTTGTCGTGCAAAATCGATAGTACTCGTCGACGAAGTACAATTGACGTAACGACTCTGTCACTCAGCCGCCGTCGCGCTTAGCTTTAGTTACTAAAGTAGTCAGCCAATGACGTTCGGTGGGCGTGGCTTGAGAGTAAGCCAATTACTGCGAGCGACCAGGGTCGTGCGACGTCCCGCTATTTGATTATTTAGAGACTGATTACTAATTACATCCTTTCAGCTTATTTTGAAACTTTAATTGAGCCTTTTGAAACTTTAATTGAGCCTTTCTTGGTAGTTAATCATGGTATAAATGTTAATTATTATGTGTTTAAAACGCATTATTGAATCATCGATCGAGTACCCGGTGTTTACATCAAGACCAACCTGAGTCCCATCGCCTCGGCATTGCGATTGGCATTACAACACATAATGTCACATAAGGCTAGCTTAATAATAAAAATTAATTTACGTCAGTCTTTAAAACAAGGCATTATTTTTGTTGCATAACCAAATTTATTTTTAGTGTAACTTGCGTTACTTATTTTTTTCAAATATACTCTGAACATTATAATTATGATGATTTGTACATTACAAAATAGAAATACACCAATCAATCTTTTGTTATGCAATCAATGTTATGCTGGTAGACCCTAATATACCGTGTAGAATCCTTAAACTTTCTCTCTGACTCATGGGACATTTGAATGTCTATTACATTTAGTTTCTTACTGACAGCATTTTCTGTCATACTTTGATTTGCTGTTAAAATGAAATGCTCATATCGCCCTGTTTCATCTTTCAACTCCAGAATCAGAAATCTGTATCGTACTTCACATGTGTACTATTTTTTACAAATCAATCATTGCATGCGCACACCAGTCATACATCCCATTGCTTGGTAGTGACTTTATCTACTGTAGATCGAGTTATATAGCTGTGACCAGACACTTGTGAAGGTACTGTGTGGTTCACAGATGATCATCTTCTTTCTCTATTACTTACCAGGATATAATCAAGTTGTAATTTTCCTGCATGTGGGTCAAAATACATACAACGCTTCCCTTTTCTCTTACATTATCTGGTGAAGAGGTGGACGTCCCATAGGGCGCCAGACTGTCAACTGAGGGAACAGTGGTTCAATCCCACCTGCCACCGTTTCAAAACTTTCATTCACCTCACATTTGCCTGTTTTTCGGAAGAGACACTAAAAGCCAGTGGTCCCTCCTATCTGGTGGCTATGTCAGGTGAAGAAAAAGATCCCACACAGCGTGTAACCTTGTAGTTGACTCACTAATTCCACAGAAGCAAAACTCTAAAATCCAAAATCAACAATGCTCTAGCCACAAACAGGTCGTTAACATAGAGTAATGGACTAACCTTCAGAAGTTTGTGACATGAGGATTATTCTCAGTGGACTCTTGATAAACTAGTGACAGTGTTGTCACTATGCTTTTAGCTATGGATGGTTCTTGTTCAAATGTAACAACTATAGTTGAGCTAGTGTCCATGCGCGTGCGTGTGTGTGCAAACCTAATCTTTAAAGATTAATCATCCTAAGAAAAGTAATGCCTTTATTTGATCAAAATGCCTGCATGTTGAGAGGACAGGTGGAACAACGCCTCCTGATGAATATGTCTGTGTCATCTCTTCCATAAACCCTCTGTACAATTTACAAACTTACGCAGCCACTTGGGCAGAATCAGCTGATTATAATAATAGACTCTGGAAGTGCAAAACATAACAGTAGTATCATCACCACGGCCTGTGAGCTAATACCGCAATCTTCCCTCAATGTCACTGTGACATGCAGCGTTTAAACATAAAACTTAGCAAAACGGTTTACGCACATCAGTTTCTAGTAGATCTAAAATTCGCTTAATGCTAGGAAATGCTATCATGACTAATCAACACACATTCATCAGCAGCACTGCGTTACTTCCGATGAGTACATTTGAAATGTTTTTTTGTCTGTTAAAAACAGACAATATCAACAAGCATGTGAGTACATAACTTGCCTGTCCTGGATAGAAATGGTTTACACGTACAAAATACGTTCTTCTGGCAGCAATATAACTATGGCATAACACACTAACTGCTGGTAAATAATTAAATATGCATGATTATTACTGGAAAAAAAGCAATTTGATGATACAAACAAATTAGTGCACACTTGTGTTTTACATAAAAGTTATGCAACATGCATGCTAGTGAAATGGCAAGCTCAAATGTTCATTTCATTTAGAGATATCACACACCGACACTCCGTGTGTCTGGAATTTTGAAATGATAACGTACAAATGCTATCACCTTGAAGCTAATGTCTACCCTGTTAAAACAACAGGTCTACCTGGGGCCAGTTTCATGAAACGTATTTAAAGTTAAACAACTACTTAGTGATATGTGTTTGCCTAAACTCCTTTTCGTTTATTTTTAATAAATCGCATCATTTACTAAGACGATCATCTTAACATGAATACTGTTAGCCGCTCAATGAAGCTGGCCCATACTTCGTGGCCAATTATAACAAGGCACTGTGCTTGTAATATACTGTCTACAGGCAATATTTCCCATTCTAGAACTAACATTTACTAACACAAAATGTATATATGTATCTGGAATACCAACATGCTTGTATATACACTGTGGTCATGATTATATTCTTAATAGAAAATTAATGTTTCACATCAAAGTATCACAATGAATACTGATAAAGTTGTCAGTATAAATGTTCTTATTGTGTATCTATCTATGTATATGTCACCATTAATAATAACTGAAAGTGAATTTAATACAATTATATTAAAACGTTACATATATTTCAATACATCAAATTTTACACATACAAATCTAATTATAAATGTCTTTTTGAAAATGTTGCAAAGTTATCCTTCAAATGTCAAGTTGCGAGAAGACAAGTGCTGATGATGCAACAATGTATGTTTACAATGCATCATAACAGTGAAGATTAAATTATAAAAGAGGACTAGACTCTGCTACATGCGTTATACAGTCCTCAGCCGTCGCCTCATTCTAACACAATATTACTTGCATTCACATGTGTGCTCATCATAGATCTTACTTGGACTGGCATACAAATGACTGCTTACAGATGGCCCCTTTATGCAATGGTAACCACCTTAAGTGGACCCAGATAACAGAAGTTCTTAGAGCTATTACTCCAAAGCCAAATAATGCCATTGTTGTGATTTTAATCAGTTCCGAGATGGATTTTGCAGAGAACAGATTATTGTTTTTGGCATAACTGATAAACTGGATTTTAATTAAATGACAAACAATTTGTTTCAGGAATACTAGTTTAATAGCTATTTTGTTACGGAATCACTGTGTTTGTTTTCATTTGGTGACGTCACTCTGTAAGCATGCACATTTGTTCTAGAGCCGAGTCTCCCAGAGAACTGTGCATAAGACCAGACGTCTGGCTTCTCTGTATCATCTCACTAACATTGCTTCTGTTGATTGCTAATCTGTCTTATGTTAAACTGCATCTGTCAAACAGCAACATGATTAATTTCAGCATTATTCAAACCTACTATACATGTATGGTTACCAACCATGAGTCAAGGCAGAACGGTTACACTCTGTTCTGTTTTATTTAGTAACCGTGACAACATTAAATTAGTGTCAAGTATTCATTACAGCCATCCTGAATGTTCATTATTTTAAAAATATGCGAACAATTATGTATAACCTGCAATAATCTGTGTGGCTATATTTTCCACCATAAATTTACATATCATATTTTATCATATCTTCCATAAGCAACTACATTTGTTTTGTCACTACATGTACATACAAAAGTCAACATATTCTCACATTCGCTTACCGAAACATGGAATAAACGTAG
>OZ024864.1:6607058-6707058 GCA_964017155.1 Oasisia sp. SBJ-2009 | reverse complement strand
AGAGGGAAAGCTGTATGTCTCAAAAAACTTCCACCGACAGACCCTAATTGTCATATCACATCTTGCGAGCACACTACCAAGTAATGCTCTGGAAGGCAGCAAACCAACAGACTCCGCCTGCTGTTGACATCGCTGCTTACGGGTGGGAGTTGGTCAGTGGTGCAGGGTGTGTGCCAACTCCACGCATTGCAAGAGGACCAGCAGCTCCTCCTGCCCTCATGGACGTCATCAACTGCCAATGCAAAGCTGTCGGGAAAGCTTGCAGCAGTCATGCATGTAGCTGTCATTCTGCAGGATAGTCTTTCACGCCATACTGTTATTGCGAAGCCATGTGCTTTAATCCTTTCACCAAACATGATGAGAATGAAGCTAGATATGATAATGAGGATGAAGGTGATAGTACGGAGGAAGAGGGGAGCTAGAGAGAATTGGGAATAACCGTTTCCATGAGAACGTAATGGGAATGATTTATCGTTTAAATACCAATGGTGAATAATGTACGCTGTGTCAATGCCCACATGAAACTTGCCATTGCAAACAAGTTCTCAGCGTGTATCAGCAATTATATAATTCAGTACTTCTGACGTTATGCGTTTAAATTGTTGTACAATTTTGTGTCATTTCCCAAGCTTTTTGTGCTTCTTATCAGCTGTAGTAATATATACATACATGAAGGTACAACTATTAGCCTTCCTGGAACTCAGTCATGATAAATGTTCAATGCTGAAGAGGAATTGTAAATAAATTTTCGAGCTATTTTCGGTTGAAATGGCGGCCATCTTGAATTTGTGTCACGTGACCATAGAAAATTATTACATTAAATTCCTCATATGTTGGTACATTGCATGTATTTATTTCACGTATAATTAAGGCCGTACAAGTATTTACCAGTACTATGTTCTTGCCCATATGCTCCAACGTTGGAATAGGCGCAAAATCGTGGCTCTTGCAATATTATGTTTGGTTAAAACGATTATCTTCCATGTAAAGCGCCTTGAGCAATCCAGAGAATTGGATATTGGACTATATAAGAATTGGATCAAGGATTGGATAACAGACTTTCCCCTTTATATATGTACTTACATTTTATGAAAATGTGAGTCAGGACCCCATGGCATAGGGTAGTTTGACATTTACACGACAATAACATGACATACCAGTCCATTGTGACGCAGGTTCTTGATACAGCCTGTGTAGCTCCCACCCAGGCCTGAGGGGTAGTTGACAGATGGGTTGGCGCGTCCACCCAGTTGTAAGGGGGTGTTTACATTGAGGAGGAAGTGTTCGCCCCCCATCTCGCCCTTCGCCTCACACTTGCTGCGATCCTCAGTTGAGTTGGCGATGTTCTCTTCAATATCCGGATCAGCGCAGTGGTCTACCACCAGGTGGAACATCTGCATGGCAAGACAAACTACTAACAAGACTGTTTCTCGTGGGACTGCAAAGTAACTGGCTAGTTCTATTATCCAGAAAGGACACAACACAAACAACACTCAATCTCATCAAATCAATCTTACTAGTAAATTAGTAACTGCCATCAGTGATAGTTTGAAAACATTTTGGTAAATATAAAAGCACTGTTTTCGAAGGTTATATGTTCTATTTTTCTCGGTTTATCTTTTTAAACTTTAATCACTGTAGCCTGGCTATTGTAGCAAAATATACAGAGGTGTGTGTGTGTGTGTGTGTGTGTGTGTGTGTGTGTGTGTTTGTGTGTGTGTGTGTGTGTGTGTGTGTGTGTGTGTGTGTGTGTGTGTGTGTGTGTGTGTCTGTGTGTGTGTGTCTGTGTGTGTGTGTGTGTGTGTGTGTGTGTGTGCGTGCGTGCATGCGTGCGGGCTTGCATGCATGTACATGTGAGTGAATGTGTATGTAAATATATGTAAAATTGCATTTGGTATCTAGTTAAATCACTTGCGTTGTTCAGTCTTAACTTTACAACTAATGTACACACATCAGGGACCCAGCCATTTAACACCCACTCTCTATGTGCATATTGCGAGGCTCCATTCCTGACCACATCCAAAAACGGTACTACATTGGGAGTAAAACTATCATTGCATGTAATACATGTCTACATCCCCAGACCACACCGGTCATCTGCGGTTGTTACCTCAAAGTGATAAACTGTGATACATTCACTATTTAGTTTGTAACATATAAATTATATTGCCGTCTCAATTATCCGCAAACTTTGGTTCCTATGGTTTTTGGTCGAACAAGATATGTGCCACTGAGCTTGATCTTTGAGGATATTGGCGCATAAGACGTCATTATTATTATATTAGTGAGACAACATATTATATATGGTATGTAGCTGGTTTCCACACAAAAACGTGCGGATTGCGAAACAGTTGGATTGATTGAAGACTGCATAAACGAGACATGACTAATTTTGAAAGCTGAGAAAAGAAAAAAGGTAAACAAACCTTATTGTCCTTGAAAATCTCCAGCGTGTGCCACTTTCCGTTGTCCAACCTTTTACCTGTGGTGACCTCCAGGACAATTTCGTCCTCGCCAAGATCAACACGCACTTTCGGATGGCCACCGACAAGTTCAACGGAGATGAAGTCATGTGGTTCGTTGCTGTTCATTGGGCCGTTATAGAGAAGAAGGGCGTTTGGTTTGCTGGTAAGGAACTCAAAGCTAGTCTTGCCGGCCTCACACTGAGAGAGAGGCTCGAACCATGCCCAGCCAACGCCTGTGAAGCTCAATTTGAGTTGTTGACAGCGTGGTCCAGTGAATCCTTCTGGACACGTGCAGCTGGAGACAAGAGAACAAAGAGAAGAAATTAGCCACCAGATCATCAAATGACATTACTAATGTTATTCAGCTATCTAGAACAAATTGGTGTAAAGCGGAATAGTTAATTAGGTTGTTAATTTTGCAAGTTTAATCATGCCACTAATAGTATACACAAGAATGCATATCTAATGGCACAATACAAGTTAATTTACAAATTACTCATACAAACTCATACATGTGTACGTGGGTGAGCATATTAAAATAAAATAGTGATAACAAAACATCTCATGTGACCCTTAGGATAAGTATGTCTTCTGAGGCATGGTAGAATGACACCATCATTATCATTAAGTCTCGACTGCATTCAAGCATGATCCGGTGACGATTATTGTAAATAAACAGTACCAGTGATAATAGGCTTTGTAAACATTAACAACAGAAGCAAGCCTGCAACTAACAGCGGCAGTATGTTCGATCATTATGCTAATTGTGAATGACGTATTTGTCAGGTTTACGATTATGAAATTAAAATATATCATAACTACATTAACTGTTGAATATCCAATTTTCAGAATATACATATGGTGCTCCTAATGATTAAATACGAAACTGAAATCTTTAGTTGAAGTGATGCAGCCGATTTTCCCATCAGGTCACTGGGAATGCAGTATTCAGTGATCACGACATCTGAGGGCCGTAGCATTGAAACGGTTAATTAAGAACAACTTACTTGTGGCCGCTGTAAGTGTCCGTACAGATGCCCCCATTGAGACATGTGTTGGCACCACACTTTGGTGGCGCATCTACAAACGTAGTTGCACCACATTCGCACACGGCCACGTATGACGCGTGCACACCAATCAGAGTAGTTTTGCCAGTGTCAACAATCAGAGGTTTGTCCTTTGTTTCCAGCTTGCTGGTGCAGCCACTGTCCCAACACTGCTTGTCGAGGCAGTCGTTGATGGGAGACGACACGATCTTCACCCCAACTGCGGTTTGCACCTACAATAAAATGAAAAGAAAACTGAATGCTGCCTCCTCGACTCACTCAACACATATTTACCTGGCTAGACATTAGTGTGACTATACTTTTCAACATATGACAGGATGCCTCAGTGTATAGCGTCAGCCTCATTGTATTAAGCTGTGGAGCATGACGCCAGGTGTTGTGTAACCTTCTCAGACAGATGACCAAATGTGAAATCCGTGAATAATCGGTTTAGCATAAACATGTACAGAGCCCTCATATTTGCTTAGGTGGTGGTAACTTCTGTTCACCACTGCCCGACCAGTACCTGCCCACTGAAAGTGTACTAACCTTATCTTTGTTGCTCCACACCAGACCATTAAGCCGTGCCGGTCGGTACCAGGGAGATCCATGGGGTACATACATGACGTCCACCACTTTCTGTTTCGTTTCAGTATCTGTGACATCTTTGACGGTGAAGATGAGGACGTTGTCTTCATCTATTTCCAGCAGACTGGCCAGCTGGGTGCGCAGTTTGTCATACCTGGACTTCCCGTACGAGCCATCAGAGTGCTTTGGCTTCCTGATGAACTCCTCAGCTGTGATTCCTGTGAAACAGCAGACACGTTGGATGATTAATTCTCAATCTACACAGCAGTGACCACTGCTACATACTTCTATCTTCAATTCATTTCAACTGACCATTGTAAAATTCTGCAGTTACCAGTTATGCTGTGCTAAATATTTCCTGGTAAAGTGAACATAAAGCCCATGTGGTGCCCTCTGGAGTGACGCCCAAGAGCAGCAGCAACTGGAGCTTACTCAAGAGACCTTCCCTGAGACTATATACTGCTGTCACAGGGACATTACTGGAGCTAACTTAAGAGACCTTACCAGAGACTACACTGCTATCACAGGGACATTACTGGAGCTAACTCAAGAGACCTTCCCTGAGACTACACTGCTATCACAAGGAAATTACTGGAGCTAACTTAAGAGACCTTCCCTGAGACTATACACTGCTATCACAGGGACATTACTGGAGCTAACTCAAGAGACCTTCCCTGAGACTACACTGCTATCACAGGGACATTACTGGAGCTATCTTAAGAGACCTTCCCTGAGACTACACTGCTATCACAAGGACATTACTGGAGCTAACTTAAGAGACCTTCCCTGAGACTATACACTGCTATCACAGGGACATTACTGGAGCTAACTCAAGAGACCTTCCCTGAGACTACACTGCTATCACAGGGACATTAATGGAGCAAGCTAACGATACCTTCCCTGAGACTACACTGCTATCACAAGGAAATTACTGGAGCTAACTTAAGAGACCTTCCCTGAGACTATACACTGCTATCACAGGGACATTACTGGAGCTAACTCAAGAGACCTTCCCTGAGACTACACTGCTATCACAGGGACATTACTGGAGCTATCTTAAGAGACCTTCCCTGAGACTACACTGCTATCACAAGGACATTACTGGAGCTAACTTAAGAGACCTTCTCTGAGACTATGCTGCTCTCACAGGGACATTACTGAAGCAAGCTTAAGATACCTTTCCCATGTCTATACTGCTATCACAGGGACATTACTGGAGGTAACTCAAGAGACATTCCGTGAGTCTATACACTGCTATCGCAGGGACATTAATGGAGCTAACTCAAGAGACCTTCCATGAGACTATACACTGCTATCATAGGGACATTACTGGTGTTAACTCAAGAGACCTTTCCTGAGACTATACACTGCTATCACAGGGACATTAATGGAGCAACCTTAAGAGACCTTCCCTGAGACTACACTGCTATCATAGGGACATTACTGGAGCAATCTTAAGAGACCCTCCCTGAGACTACACTGCTATCACAGGGACATTACTGGAGCTAACTTAAGAGACCTTCCCTGATACTACATTGCTATCACAAGGATAATACTGGAGCTAACTTAAGAGACCTTCCTTGAGACTACACCGCTATCGCAAGGATATTACTGGAGCTAACTTAAGTGACCTTCCCTGAGACTACACTGCTCTCATAGGGACATTACTGAAGAAACCTTAAGAGACCCTCCCTGAGACTACAATGCTATCACAGGGACATTACTGGAGCTAACTCAAGAGACCTTCCCTGAGACTATACACTGCTATCACAGGGATATTACTCGAGCTAACTCAAGAGACTTTCTCTGAGATTATACACTGCTATCACAGGGACATTAATCGAGCTAACTCAAGAGACATTCCATGAGACTACACACTGCTATCACAGGGACATTACTGGAGCTAACTTAAGAGACCTTCCCTGAGACTATACACTGCTATCACAGGGACATTGCTCGAGCTAACTCAAGAGACTTTCTCTGAGATTATACACTGCTATCACAGGGACATTACTCGAGCTAACTCAAGAGACATTCCATGAGATTACACACTGCTATCACAGGGACATTACTGGAGCTAACTTAAGAGACCTTCCCTGAGACTATACACTGCTATCACAGGGACATTGCTCGAGCTAACTCAAGAGACTTTCTCTGAGATTATACACTGCTATCACAGGGACATTACTCGAGCTAACTCAAGAGACATTCCATGAGACTACACACTGCTATCACAGGGACATTACTGGAGCTAACTTAAGAGACCTTCCCTGAGACTACACTGCTATCACAGGGACATTACTGGAGCTAACTTAAGAGACCTTCCCTGATACTATACACTGCTATCACAGGGACATTACTGGAGCAACCTTAGGAGACCCTCCCTGAGACTACACTGCTATCACAGGGACATTACTGGAGCTAACTTAAGAGACCTTCCCTGAGACTACACTGCTATCACAGGGACATTCACGGAGCTGACCTTGGAGTCGCAGTGAGCCGGACGACCTGACCTGCTCCTCCTCCAGGTAGATCACATTGACTGTCACCGACGAATTGACGGGGTTCCAGACAGGATCCGTCACAGTCACCTGGAACTGGTGCTCTCCCTTCGGCGTGCCTTGCTTCATCGTCAACACCCCCGTTTCATTGTCCAGTCTACAAGTGACACAATATGCCATCAAATGTATACTGGCTTCATACTGCTTCACTAAGACAGTGAGTGAGTACATAAGGAAGTTTAATATACTTCATCAGATCAACATTTTTCATATCCAAAATCAAGATCTTTCTTTTTACTTATAGAGGCTCTCATCTGACATTACATGTCGACTTTTTCAGTACTAATAACAAATGACGTCATCGTACACGTGGGGTAGCGCGTAATTGCCATCGTCTCTGTTCATGGGTGTCTGTATTTCTGATCCAGACGGCTTCCTTTATTTGCCGGTTCTTCTGTTTGACTCTTTATCAAATTGACTCTATCAATTTGATAAAGAGTCAAATATATTTGGTCACACTTATATCAGCATATATTTGGTGACATTTATGTCAGTACATATTTTGTCACATTTATGTCAATACATATTTGGTCACATTTATATCAGCACATATTTGGTCATATTTATGTCAATGCATATTTGGTCACATTTATGTCAATTTATATTTGGTCACATTTATGTCAATACCTATTTGGTCACCCTTGTGTCAATACATATTTGGTTACATTATTTCAGTATACACTGGGTCATATTTATGTCAGCACATATATGTCAGTATATACTTGGTGACATTTACGATGGTCTGGAAGCTCATTTATGTTGACACTTACGTGAAGTGCCTGTCGTGTTCTCCGAAGAATTCATACGTCTTCCCAGGATTCTCCATGTTGTCAACATCCTCATCGAAGACTTTTCCCAGTTGCAGATCGCAAAAGCCTCGCTTGTAGTTGTAGACGGTCACGGTCTTCTCTCCAGGTGTATTCTGGTTATCGTTGCTGCTCTCTATGGTAATCGTCAGGGTCCTGGTCGATGTCAACGATTGCTGGCTCTTTGGGGAGTCACTCATCACTATCGGCAACAAGTATATGTCCCTCTTCAGTGTCGCCCTCTTGTAGCCAGTTCGTGTGGCTATGATGTAGCCCTCATCCTCGCCACTTCCTGTCTTTACTGCAACCCAGCATGCAACAGGTGACCAATTTGGATGTACCCAGCATGCAATTGATGACCAATTTGGGTGAACCAAGCGTGCAATAGATGACCAACTCGGCTACACCCAGTGTGCTACAGCTGAATGACTTGGGTGTACCCAGACTGCAGTACCTGACCGACAAGCTTCTACATATTGCACAGGAATTCCCCGTTTTATAAGCGATAATGAAACACAAAATCCAGTGGAAAACTCACACTGTTTTTGTTGTGTCGTTGTCATCAGTATAATATTTAACTTATTATCCATCTTAATTTTGCATAATCACATTATAGGCACATTATTTCATAGCGTAACTAATTACTATTTTTAACATGGCTTTTCTCCCCCTACCAGTTTGATATACTTTGTAACCACGTAAATGTCAACAAATGTGGGGAATAGACTGAATGCTTCCTGTTGCTACGGACCTTGTACGAGACGGAAGTCACGGCACCCAGGTCTATTGCAGTTGTAAAGGAAGCGGAACGGAGGCCCGTTGTCGGGCGTGTCTCTGTCTGTCGCCTTGAACGTGCCCACTATATAGTGCTTCCTCGTTGTCTGACTCACAATGAAGTTGTAGGGCTTGACGAGCTCCGGTGCATTGTCATTGACGTCGGTGACAGTGACAGTTAGGGTGGCTGTGCCAGTCTGGATGGGGACACCTGCAGCGGGGTAAATACAGCACACGTATACTGTCTACTGTAACCATGGCAACGATGATGACAACATTTCTTCTTTTGCATTGCTTCTTTTATATAATAACAAGTCATTTTCAGGATGACGGATTGCAGATGGTTTAGGATGTAAATGCTATTACAGAGAAGTACGGCTAATTGTTTTGCAGAAGGCAGCAATGGTTTGAGATAAGTTTAAGTGCAAAGTTTGTTGCTGGTCTTAAGCCGACATATACAGACTTGTTTACCACTCATGGTACATAACAGCCTCTTGTTTCTCACCAGTACTACCCCTATGCAGGCAGTTACACTGGCTTCCAGTTGTATATTGAATTGTACTTTCTTTCTCATATTGTACTCTCTGACATACTTAGTTAATCAGCAACATGTTTCTGATATCACTAGGACCCTTAGATCAATTGTTTCCAAAAAATGTGGTTCCTAAAACTAAGTCAATATTGCCTAATGTGGTTACAGTGTTAACTCTTGCCTGTTCTCGTTTATGATTACACCAAATATATTTGTATATTTTGGGCCTCTGACCTTGAACTTTCAAGAATATATGCATTATGGAAGTGTTACAATGACTGAAGCTACCTTTGTCTTTTGCCAATATTTTCACTGTATGTTCAGCGGTAGATTCCCGGTCGAGTTTGTTTCGAAGTTTCACTTCTCCTGTGGACTTGTCAATCTTAAACCTTTTGTCTTGGTCACTGTAGCGGTAGTCAATATATATATATATATATATATATATATATATATATATATATATATATATATATATATATATATATATATATATATAATGATATATATATATATATAATGATATATATATAATGATATATATATATATATATATATATATATATATATATATATATATATATATATATATATATATACATATGTATATTTTTGCTGCCGTTTTTACTTAACAATAAATGGATTTTTTGCTTGGCATATAAGTAGTTTTTTTATTTATTTTCTTGGCTTACCTTGTGTATCTCACATGTATGTTTTGTCCATATTAATTTGTTATCCAAATAAGAATATTTTTTATTTATTTCGCTGGCAAAAAATTCTTGACATAAATAGCAACTGATGTATCATATTTACAAAGTAATATTAAGATTTTTTAAGCAGAGAATGTTGTGACACCAAGAGTTTCATAGTAGTTTCGTTCATTAGAATATGTAAAGAAACTAGCTCTTGCTGTATGTCTCAAATACAAATTATCCCATTAAACTTGATAAACAATTCCATAAATCTGATGTAGCCTTAGTAAGACCATGAAATCAACTATTAAATTAATTTGATCAGGTCTTGTCAAAATGATGCAATAACAGGGGCACACATTGCAGCTAGTTTAAGTCTATTCACTCTCATGGGTTACATATCTTAACGATCAAATTAATTTTTCATGAAACTACTTTCATTTTGTCACATTAATTTTATATATTATTTACATTATTCATACATCACACATCTAGAAACCTGCTTCACAATAGTTCAAATCAACTGAATTTAAAGTATTAAAATAATAATATTTTGGTGGGATTATAAAAAAATTAGATTATGATTCCACAGAACAGTTGCAATAAAAAAATGTTTATTTGTATACATGAACAACTAATTTTAAAGTGTAAGATACATGAAATATCATTGACGACCTCCAGTGTTTACACACCACAGGATTAACACCTACTCAAACTTCGCATCAATTCCTTCATCTTTGTCATTGGCAGTGAAAGTTGCGACAGATGTGTCAACGGCCGTGTCCTCACTCATGGTGACCGATTGTTTGACTGGGGAAAATACCGGGGCATTGTCATTGATGTCGTAGACAGTGATGGTGATCTTGGCAGTGTCGGAGTGATTCTGATCAGGGTCCTGCACTTTCACTGTGAACTTGTAGCTGTGGGTGTTTGACTGGTCATAGTCTATTGGCTGCAGAGACAAAGACGTCTTGTACACATGACTGTGACATTCATGACATGTACGACTAGTACCTAGTTCAGATAGGACATTATCTGAAGTTTCAAAACTTTCCTTTCAATAATTCTTCTTATGCATTTTAATATCATTCTTCATAAATAAAGCAATTCACCAGCACATATCTGACATATGTATCCATTTTGTTTGAAAAACTTATGTTTGTTTAATTTCATGCTACTTTGGAATACAGAAAGTTGAAATGTAATTTGCCCACACAAAACTTAATCTCGTTGTAGTAAATAAAATTAATATCATTATGGATTATGCGTATACAGCTTAGTAATGTACAAGTTGTGGCATTATTTTAATGGATAAGTGTTTTCTGAAAATTAATGTCAAGCCCTGTGTATGATAAACTTTGTGGAAAAAATATGACCACGAAAAGGACTACACCGCAGCGGTACCTTTTTGATCCTGATGACGCCGGTTCCCGTCACAAAGATAGAGTCCATATAGAAATTATCGCCACTTCCAGGTAAAATAGTGTATGTCAGCTCTGCGTTCTTGCCAATGTCTTCATCCAGTGCTGTTACCACGGTAACCGCCATGCCAACAGGCATTTCCTCGGGGATGTCGACCGTGTAGCTCTTTTCCATAAATACTGGAGCGTGATCATTGGTGTCAGATATAGAGATCCTCAGTGTCTGGCTGACTGGAAAAAAGTGTTACTGTTGACAAACAAGTCATTGGTAATTTGCGGCTTACCGAATGCTTCTCTAATGTAAATGATGAACAAGTGACTGTCTGCAGAATGATTGACAACTGATGGGTCCGGAACATCACAGTTAGGTCAACTTCAGTTAATTAAAAACATTGTTAAATTATTTAAAACATTCATAGTAAGTAAGCTACAATAGTCATATCATGTGTTTTGTTAATTAATACTTCGCAGTACAACAAATCGCAATAAATATATATTATACATGTAATTAAATGACTAAGTCAGCTAAATGACAAGAGCAGTGAGTGTAAATTGCATGCAGAGAATAACTGGAGTAAAGATGAAAGACAAAAGCATGGGTGATTTAGGCATAAGATTGAGGTATGGTGCAACTTACAAGGAAGACTACAAAGCCAGATGATTAGGCTCTTGACATAGGGCAGATTATTAACGGAAGGAAGCGGAGAAACGTCAGTATGGAATGGATGCTGTGATTATATGAAAAACTAAATGAAGAGGGAAAAGAGAAAGGTTTTGGAAGGCGAGAGGTTGCGGGAGGCGGTTGCTGAAAGGTAGCAGTGGAGGGTGACTACGTACACCAGGAGCAGAGTAATATAACGGGACCTGCTATCCTGAGTTCATATTAATGTTGTGGTATTTGCCAAGAAATCTGAGAAAGAATAAACGTGCTGCTTACCCGCTAAGCTGGGGGTCCCTCTGTCATACGCCTGAACTTTGACCTTGTATTTGTCCCGTACCTCCCGGTCGAGGACGGTGCGTCCAACATTGGTCTTCAACAGGCCATCTGTTTCACCAATTGTAAACAGATCTTGGTTGTAGAACTTAGGAGAGTCAATCATTATGTAACGAACTTCACCATTCACACCGTCATCAACGTCTGTGGCGAGAACCTTCAATACAGACGTTCCTGAAACAACACCAGTGTGTGATGTAGCGACATACACAAACTGGCACAAACAGATACACATTTACATAACTGTAACTGTCGAGGGCCAATTTACTAAACCCAACATATTTCTGGGCCAACCTCCCACCAATTTTCAGGGCCAACCTCATACCCAAACCTCAGATCAGATAGACGTTTTTAAAATATTGAATGGGTATGAAAATATTGACAGAAGTATTTTTTTCTCTGTGAAAGAAGAGAGAAGGACTAGAGGACATGGAATTACATTAGCAAAGAAACAGTGTAGACTAGATGTTAGAAAATTTTCATTTTCACAAAGAACAGTAAATGAATGGAACAGATTATCGGCTGATTGTGTAGGTGCTAGTAGTGTTAATATGTTTAAAAATAAAATTGACATATACCTAAGAAGGGCTGGGTACATTTAGTTAGATAGGTTGGACTCTCGATAAGCCAAAGGGCTTCCTTGTCCACCTGCCATCTAGAGTTGATTCTCTAGGTGGCAATCTTGTTAAATCTTGTTAAATCTTGTTAAACCTCTGAGAGCATACCTGGGCCACTGTGTTCTGGGACCGATCCTTCGATGCAACATGTATCGAACACGGGTTTGTTGTCGTTCTTTTCCTTGAGCTTCAGATTGAGAACTCCGTAGCCATGCTTCCGCCCACCACCAGTAGCCACATCTGCTACGACATTGATCTGCCAGTTGGCATGTCCGTTTGGATAGTCGCGGTCTAGCCCCTTCTTCAGGTACACTTTTCCATTTGAGTCAATGCTGAATGCGTCCGCATGCTGCTTGGTGTGGGATCCAGCCAGGGAGTATTTCATCGAGACGTTGCCCGACTCATCAGGGTCAAAGGCCATCACCTGCGGGTTAACAACATCAACTCTATTTAGCATATCCGCCAAACATTTAATCATTCGGGAACGTGAATACAAAATCTAATACCAACAAACAAACAATTCTGATCTTACATATCCATTTTTCTTGTTTTTTTTAATTAGTCATTGCAATGATGTTAGAACTTCTTTATAATATAATTGTGTTTAACTTTATATATGTATATATATAATATATATATATATATATATTGAACTTCAGTTTATTTTTAAATACATCTGAACATTTTTAAACACGAAATAAAAGTATTCATATGTTATACATTACTTGTTATTCCCAACAGCATCTATTGTGCATAAGATGGGCACCGGAACATCTCAGAGCATATAATAATAAAATCTTTATTATTAAAATTTTATATATGTTAAATCCATTTCTAATGCGAATCATTTCGTTCACAGACACGCCATACTTAGTGCCGCACAACAGTTCAACACAACTGTTTACTGTACCACAAGGCATGTGTACATGCGATGCAGAACTGTGTGGTTCACTGTTCAACTCACAGTGGCAAGCAATGTATTCGTGATAGAGTTGTCTTCTTCCTCAATGCCGGTGTTTTCGTAGACGTACGGATTAAACACCGGGGGATAGAGGTTGGCCCACCGCACGTTGATCACCACTACAGTGGTGTTGGACTGAGCACTGCCATCAAACACCCGATACTTCAGGGTGTACGACTACGACAGGAAAAAGTCTCACGTCAATGCTATTTCTACTTTCTACCGAACAACCAACATACCTACTTAATCTGCTACATTTCTCTGGTTATCTTCAATACCCTTAGATCATCCATTTCCAAACAACTTTTTGTTCCTAAAACTAGGCTGAATATTGGCAAACAAGCTTTCTCTGTAGCTGTGCCAACAATTTGGAAACAACACTCTGTTATAAGTTAATCCTCTGAAACTATAGCCACCTTTTGTAAACAATTTGTTGTTGTTGTCAAATTGCCTTTCTTCATAAATTTAAGCAATTCCATGTTTCAACGACGACTTTTCCCTGTCCCCGTTTATGATTACGCCTAATGATTTCGTTTCTTGCGCCTCTGAGGTTGCATTTTTTAAGGATATGGATGTGTTAGAATTATTATTATTATTATAATGCTTACCTTTATAATATTATTAAACCTGTATTATTACAAAATAATGCCATATTTTTATGAAAACCTCCATCAGAAATTTAACATAAAGTATTTACTGTACGAGTTCATATCTATTTAATGCAAACCACTGTTATTCCATAATTACCAATGGTTTTCATTAATTCGTAATCAACCAGTATATATCTGTGGATCATATAAACTGCCTTAGAAAATGTGTGTGGAGATGTAAGTGAGTATCAATTAAGTGAGTATCAAATATTTTATCAAATATAGCGCTGCTTGATTTGTTAACTATGCAGTATATATTTAAAACTTGAAAATAACACTTTCTTGGAGTGCCATTTTAAAGCAGTAGTGATATTTGTCCGCCAGTTTGATATTATTTTAGGTAGTCCATACATGTAACATGTACCCACAGCTATGCACATACAGATATCAATACCACTAGCAGTTAAAATGACAACTGCATGTGGTATCATACTTGTGCATTTTTCGTTTTAGACACCAATGCATAATTAGTTTAATAAATAACGTCTTAACAAGCTAACAATATGTTTAGAACACTCGTATTTGAAGAGTCTGACAACTGAATCTACTTACAGATTTCTTGCTGTAGCGCAGTTCTCGCATGACAAATATACGACCAGCAGTGTGATTGAGTCCAAACGTATGGTCTTCGTTTCCCTCAATGAACGAGTACTGGGTTATCGAATTGCCTGAATTACAAAACATGTATTTTTCAATATATCAATACCTGGATACCGGTGTATATATATATATATATATATATGTTTATATATATATATATATATATATATATATATATATATATATATATATATATATATATATATATGTAAAGGTGTAGAGTTGTGGTTGTATAAATGTGTAGCATTATAATATTATAATACAGTGGTACAGGCTCCCACAGGACTAGGGCGGCCGCTATTACATTCTGGTTACTGTAGCTTTCCTGGTAGTGAAATTATGAGGACGTGACGTGGGAGTAGCGGTCATCGGTCGCGCCATGTGAGGGGTAGTGCGTCATTTGTCGGGTTAGCCTTTAAAAACCCGCCTGTGGCTAAGCCACGCAGAGGGACAGCGCACGTGGACAGCGACCTGTCACTTAATTGTGCCGGCGTTGTCACGAAGGAGAGCTGGTAGGGGAGTACCACTAGGTATGTTGATTGTATCACACATGTTGTGAATATAACTAGTTTGACTAATCACAGATGTCGCGAATGTAACTAGTTTGACTAATGTTATTGCAATTAGTTGTATTTTATTTGTATTAGTCTTTGTAAACGGTATGTTGATATATCATGCATTTCTGGAGTATTTATAAACGGTGTATGGATATATCATGGATGTTTATAACTATTCTTCATAGTAGTCTGTGTAGATGATAACAGTCTATGAATGATGTTGAGATAACTGAAATACTATGCGTTCGTGTACTACGTTGTGTACTACGTCAATATATACGTCAATATCATTATAGGTTTCGGTAACTCTGTATAACATTAGTTTTATTGTTACAGGTGTCAATTAGGTCAATTATACTGTCGATTACACCCAAATAAACAGTCTCACATCGTCTGTATGTTGAGTCTGTCGTTCAACATCACGATCCCTTAAATATTTATATATATATATATATATATATATATATATTATATATATATAATATATATATATATATATATATATATATATATATATATATATATATATATATATATATATATATATATATATATATATATATATATATATATATGTATGGTGGTGACATTTGATGGATGCACGCACATATACACATATAGAAACCTACAAACAATCACATAAGTACGCACACACCAGTATGCAAGTAACATATGCATGCACCACTAAAACAAGTGTTTTCACATCACTGTCATGTTCTCTAAAGTAAAGAAAGAGCATGCATGTTACCTTTATCAGGATTGGTGGCTTTCACGTATCCAATCGTGTGGTTATATTGACTGCCTTCACTGACGGCCAGTTCATAACGCTGCTTTGCAAAGTACGGTGGGTGAATTCTGTTGCCCATTACCGTCACCAAGACAACGATGTTATCTAGACACATAAAACGTGTAGTAGAACATAGTGGCATAACTGTGCTGATGGTGTGTAATGAAGGTGTGTTGTAACTGTGAAACGATGGTGTGATCAAACTATGTAATGAAGGTAAGTTGTAAAAGTTAAATGATGGTGTGATGAAACAATGTACTGAAGATATGTTGTAACAGTGTAATGATGGTGTGATGAAACAATGTAATAAAAGTGGGTGTAAACATGTAATGCCAGTGTGATGTAATAGTGTGTATTGCAACTACATAATGAAGGTGTGTGCATAAGTTCACACCGAGACATATCAATTTGTCATTTGGATAGATAGTGGATGGTTAAAAAACTAAAAAGCAAAAAGGTCTTCCTTCAAGGAATATATATATATATATATATATATATATATATATATATATATATATATATATATATATATATATATATATATATATATATATATATATATATATATATATATATATTGTCAATTAAGCTTTGAAAATGTGTGTCACACGTGTGTTTATACTTTATATTAGGTTATAACACACATCTCAACTGGCTTGTATGTATGTGAGTTAACATGCAAGTTTCTACCATACATTTTGAACTGGCAAAATTATTATCCTGCATAAAGACTTTGATGTTTGTAACTGTGTAATGATGGTGCTATGTAACAGTGTAAATGTGTGCTGTAACTTTATAATGGATTCATTGTAGTTACACATTGAGGGTGTGCTGTAACAGTGTTATTGTAATAAGTGTATCATTTTATAATTAACAATATAAGAACATTTACACACCTATAATATAATCAAAAACTTTCCAATCACAGCTGTGGCCAATTTCCAATATCCGTTGCAAGCAGCGCAATATTGGGAACTTCGTCCCAGAGAGATTCAAATATATTTTATGTTCTACAATAGATTCCAATCAATAGGCAATTACCTTTTTGAGACGAGTCATTGACATTCTCCGCTACAACATGCAGCAGGTAAGATTTCTTGACGCTGCGATCATAGGTCTGCTTGGCTGTGATGTTGCCAGTATTGTCATCCAGTTCGAAAGCTGAACAATCTGTACACCTGGTTTTCCACTTGTAGGTGACCTGGGGATGAAACGGTGTATTCAGTGATTACCATGTTTGCACCCCAGTCCATCATCGACACCTGTTTACTAAAACCCTATTTTACCACACAAGTATGCCTCAGACAGACTTATTCTGTTTCACAATTTCACAAACACTTCCATATATTAGTTGCAGGATTCATGCTAACTGTATCTTCTCATTTTACTTACATGCACTCGATTTTGATATTAGATTTTGATGTTAGGTGATTAATAAAACAGTTTGATTATGCAAAGCTGTTAAGTTCAGGATTGTTAGAGAATGCAAATGTCATTCGAATGCGCATTCGAATTCAATCGTTCAATTTTTCAGTGCATTCTTTCGAATGCGAACTATGAACATTCGCATTCGAATGCCTAATGAATGCATATCAAATGCTGGCCAGTGCCAATAGCAAGCCCTGCAGCAGTATGATACTATTGCAACAATTAAAATGAGATGAGAAAAACCACAAATGTCGCATGTGCACAAAGGGGTGTCATACTTACTGAAGAAGTTTCCTTGACAAGATGTAAAAATCTTTACAACGACGTTATTCGTTGACACATAATTCACATTTTTTGTTACATTTAGGAGATATTTGTAAACATTTATAAAAAATTAACTAAACTGAAGATGGGTGGTAATGCTCACTTTGTTGTTTGGGCTGGTTCCGTCCTCATCGATGGCCACGACAGTGACAATGTAGTCACCCTTTTTGGTCGTGTCTGACACAGCTGCCGGGTATCTACCCTGTGAATCGAGTCCTACAAACTCTGGGGTTCTATCGTTGGTGTCCTTCACCTTCACTCGGAGTCGTGCATCTGTACACGGGATATAACTGTCCTTTTAAAAGAGAACAGAGAAATTATGAAACGTTCCACTTATCTACTACCCTGGGTAGTCATGCATTATCTATACTGATCTAGTGCCATGTTCAAGAGCCCAACTATCAAGACAATATATACACATTTGACGGGGTGGCAGAGATTTGATTACTCAAGACCAAAATGTCAGCTACTGACTATCCCAACTATTCAAACATACAAATATTATAAGGAAGTACAAATAAATATAATATTCACCATTTTCATTATCAACACTTCTAACTGAAAATTACAAACTTATATACCATAAATACAAGATTACTTTTTTTGCTTATTCCTGACAGCCTGCTAACAACATCTTACCTCAAGGACTGCAACTCGGAGCTTCAGGATGAAGTTGGACACAGACCTGTAGTCGAGTGTGTTTCTAATGAAGATGGACATGCTGCCATTGTCTGTTGTATACTTAAAGTTTCCCATTGAGTTCTCCTGCGGGGTGCGTCCAGTCACCAACATATACACCAGTGTCTTTGCTCCATTACTGTAAGTTGCCTTGAAAGTCATTGGTAAGACATGGTTTGCTGGAGCGTTCTCATCCACTTCAAAATCATTGATGTCATCGATTGAATCTGCGCCAAGTGGCTTCTCCCACTTCGGCGGCACTTGTGCATAATTTCCAGTTATCTTGATAACAACCTGCACCGTATTCGACAGTTGCACCTTCCGGCCTTTGTCAGATGCCTTCACTGATATTGTTACTTCCACTTCCTTCTGTAATCAACAATATAGCAGGCTAGTGAAACTCTAAATATATTTGTGTGTATGTGTGCGCATGCGTGGGTAGGTACTACTGTATATATATATATATATATATATATATATATATATATATATATGTATACATATGTATATGTATATGTATATGTATATGTATATGTATATGTATATGTATATGTATATGTATATGTATATGTATATGTATATGTATATGTATATGTATATGTATATGTATATGTATATGTATATGTATATGTATATGTATATATATATGTATATATATATATATATATTTATATATATGTACACATATGTATATATATATATATATATTTATATGTATACATATGTATATATATGTATATATATATATATGTATATATATATATATATATATATGTAAATATATGTATATATGTATACATGTATATATATATATATATATATATATATATATATATATATATATATATATATATATATATATATACATGTATATACATGTATATACATGTATATACATATTACTGTTGTGTGTGTGCATGGTTAAACTGGGTTATTTCAAGTAATTTTTCAGTATATTTTAGTATTATAGACAGATGTATTATCATATATTAAAAACAATGTATAAATATATACATTAAATTATACAGATATAATATATACACATAACATAAATATATGTATATATATTATATACTTATGCAATTTATAATTATGACCCATATAAAGTTTATTTATGCTAATCCGTATAGTTTTGTGACATCTATTCTGTTTCATTCAACTTTTTACTGACAAATTAAACTATTGCACTACTGCTACTAGGATGTAGACATCTGCTTTGCAAAATTGTAACGTTTGAAAGCTGTGATAATATTATGTGATTTAACATAAAAAGATTAAAACAGAAACCAGCAATCAACTAAACGAATGTTCAACTAAATAAAATCACACATTCATATGCAACAATGTTTTACCATATTAGTTACCTGTTTATTGTTATTTAATCATACTGATTAAATAACAGACTTATTATTAGAACGTTTAACTATTCAGTTTCACCATGCATGTACACACCCATGAACACAGCCGTCTCGGATTTGACGATGTCAAAATTAAATTTTATTATTATTATTATGTTCAAATACCAATGAGACCTATAATTTATCACTGAATGGTCCAACGGTATTAAAAGGTATTCAGAGGTATACAGTGTTATTCAATGGTATGCCACTGGCTCTATTTTGCAAGGTCCATATGATTGTTGTTCACATACCTGATTTGAGATATCAGTTGACACAGATATCCACCCAGATATGCTGTCTATTGTAAAGCAGTTGATGCACTTATCATCCTGTGTCTCTATGGTGTACACCACATCTCCATTCTCTCCCTCATCATCATCAATGGCAAACACGCGCAACACCCTGCTGCCAATAACTGTGTCGTCTCGAATGGTAGTTTGGTAATTCTTATTGATGTTGTCAAACATAGGCTTGTTGTCGTTGACGTCTTCAATGACGACAAAGAAGAAGCAGACGGTAGAGAGGCTTTCGGGGAATCCTTTGTCATGCAGTTCCACAGTCACCATATACTTCACCTTGTTGTCCACCTTCACAGCTCCCCTCAGTGGATGTTCTCGGTCAAACGTTAGATTTGTCCTCAAGATAGCTTTCGTCCCGTTCTGGTCGACCAAGAAATACGTTGGCCATTGGTTTCTATTCGACGTCACCACTTTGAAAGAAAATTCACCATTTGAACCGGAGTCATTGTCTATCCCGACGAGCTACAACAAAATTAAATACATTTGAAAATATATATATCAATCATACTACCAAAATCATAAACACTGCTATATATATATATATATATTTACATATATATATATGTGTGTATATCAGACAAAAAGTCCATATATGTATATATAAAATACAATAAAAAGTTCAATACATAGAATACAATTGAAACAGTTATAAATAAATTGTAAAAATAAATAAATAGGTCATGAAACAAAATTAATTAAAACAAATATTATTAAAAACAGGTTACAATACAAATATCATGAGCACAATTGGGATGTCCACTATTTGTATTTTAACTAATCAATGAAACATTAGTTTCAACTAATGCAACTGAATTTAATTTGATGAAGATCCACCTTAAAATATTCTCTGTGCCCGAACAATGAACGTCGAACATGAAAACTGATAGTCAACTAAAAATGCACATTGTATCTAGATAACAATGTATTTTTAAAACTAGATATTTATCTTTTTTAGATGCACATACCTTTCCCCAAACAAACAAGGAAGCTTACCTCAAATACGCGTGTCTGGTTAGGCTCATTTTCCTTGACTGTTGGCATTATTTTACGTGGGCATTCTTGGAACAGTGGAGGGTGGTTGACCCCGACAATTCGTACATCAATACAGCCATCAGCTTCATGTGATGTTTGTCTTCCTTGGTCACAACATGAGCCATCGTCCATGACGACCACTGACAGGTTACGATTTGGCACTGTGCGGCCCAAGTTTTCCGTCAGACGGATGAATCCAGTGTCTTGATCCAGCACAAATGGTCCTTGGTGTGTTTCGTCGCCACCTGAGATACACAATCACAAGAATAATTAAATGAACTGGGTGATTATACTGTGATTTTCTGTAAGTCTTTGAAGTGAGATGAAGGGGATGGTTCCCATTGCCAGGCCAGGGAAGACAGGAACACAAAGTACAATTGTCTGTAACAGGCAGCGTAGTCTGTGCAGACATTATCACTTGGCTAGATAGGACGGGAGGATGCCTATAATACATGTCTTATATATAACTATATATATAACTATATATATATATATATATATATATATATATATATATATATTATATATATATCTCGACTCTTTTGCCTTATGCTGAAACAGTTGTGTGAGTATAGGTATACATATGTATATATATATATATATATATATATATATATATATATATATATATATATATATATATATATATATATATATATTTACATACATATATGTATATATTATATACATGCTTGTATGTATATAAAATTATATATATTATATAAATATATATAAATATATATATATATACATATATATATATATATATATATATATATATATATATATATATATATACATATATATATACATATATATTATAAATATATATATATATATATATATATATATATATATATATATACATATATATATATGTATATATATATATATATATATATATATATATATATATGCAAAACTCACACATATTCAAATATCAGACTGACTGATGTTTACATCCTGGGGGAAATGTGATTTTTTGTTATGGACATCAGAATGTGTTGTTATTTATACAATTATAATTATTAGCTGAACTGATAATTCTTTATTAAAGAGTAGCATTTTTGTTCTAACTGGGCAGTAGTAGCAGGTACTCATTCATCAACATACTTTTAAACTTGAATCTGATGTGGTCTCCATCTGGATCATATGCCTGTATTATATGAACCAACAAGCCTTTCTTTGAGAACTCCTTGACCCGTGTCATCTGCAATTGTGGTTCAAACACGGGAGCTTCATCGTTCTCGTTTTTCATCCACACTCTTACAGTAGTCGAGCCAGATTTAGGATTTGTTCCATTGTCTGTGGCAGTAATCGTGAACTCATACATATGAAGGGGCTGAAAGTCGTAGTCAAGTCGCCTGGAAGGAGCAATCGTGTACATTTAGATATAAACCGTGTCTACAGTATGCATGAGCACAACTGAAATATACAGTTTGCAAGAAAAAGTAATTACATCTATTGGAAGTTGGAAGGGAATATTTTCACAGCAGCTGCCTCAATTTAGGTTAAAGGTAACAAACAGTATTTTCAAGGACGTTCGGATAATTTTGTAAGTTTAACTTAATTAATATTATCAATAAACCACATACAAAATTCAATGGATACATGTGTGTTCTGGCATACCAGCCTGCCTGAATGTGTAAATGTGAGCATGTAAGCATTTGTGTATTTAAAAGCAACACTGCTATAGTCACAACTCACACAATCACAAGACCAACAAGCCATGGAATGTTTACCAACTTAGAATATTACTGTACTAAGATACAAGCAAATTAAGGAGTACACAAGCGAGGTGAAAGCAGACCTTGTAGCATAGACATCCCCATCTTTGCCGTATGTTGACACTTTGAAATTGTCATCACTGCTGGTAAATGTCACATATCCGTTCTGGCCGGCGTCGAGGTCAATGGCTGTCACTGACATGGGAAATGGGTCAGTTATTACACATTCACAAATCTCAAACACTATTCAACTTGTAAACCATTCAACATCCACCATGGACCAAAAATAGCACATGTGCAGCACAAATATCATACCACTAAAGTTATGGCAAATATTCCTGTCTTATGAATATGACATTTACTTTAACTTTAATTGCCTATAATAAGGACAATAATGAAGCACCATTACCAAGTGTTTTTTTATTAATGAAACCAAATAGTTTCCGACATTTGGTTGATATAGCAACAGTGTGGACAGTTGTCTGTGTGGTTAGATAGCGATGGCAATTATAATTACCCAAGCAGTCTGTAAATAATTCAGATTCAGTATCTACCTGAAACATCCATATACTAAGAGACTAAGTGGTAGTAAACCATTCAACTTGGCAAATCAGAAACTGTTATGTGAAGTCTCAAGTAAATGATCAATACGTTTATAAATTGGTAAATTTATTTTCCTATTACAAGGTTCATGCATGACATTGTTCTGGTTGGGGACTGCAAATGGCTTAATTTCTTATTACACCTTGGAAAGGATTGCCATGAGTTGAACTCAAGATATATCAGTCAAATCACAAATCACCCGTCACTGCCGTCCAAATCCACCTCAAGAAACTACAAATCTAACACACAAAAACACAAACCCCCCTCAAGAAACCACAAACCCACCCCAAGAAACCACAAATCCACCTCAAGAAACCACAAATCCAACTGAAAAAAACATTCATTATAAGTTAAAAAAAAAACATGATAGCCACGTTAGGGAACTCCAAATACAAGTGAAAAACCTCCAAACTCAAGACAAGGAACTCCAATTACAAGTAAAATAACTCCAAATCAAGTCAAGGCACTCAAAATTCCAAACCAATCCCCATGTTATCTCTGAATATGTGAACATCGTTGACTAAAGTGAGTTTCTTGAGTCAACAGGTCTGAAATAAACCACTCATGACAATGACGAAAACCAAGCATACCAGTGAGAATTTTTTCACTTGTGGATATGGTCTCCGATACATCTCTCACCACATGCATATCAAGAGCGAAGTACGGGGCATGTATATTCTCTGGCTTCAAATTGACAATAACCTGAAAACAACAGGGAAAACATTAAATAAATAACAGCACATAAGTGTAATTACATTTGCGTGGTGGTTCGTAGATTTAGATTCTGTTCAATAGTGGAGATCTTGGGGTCTCAATGTTAAAATGACACTTATCTATACATTTTGAATATGTGTGAAATTTTATGTGCAATCTATCGGGCAAATTATAGTTGTTCAGATATACTTTTTAGGTAAAATTTGTCTGGAGTAGTGGGTTCAGAGGGGTCACAATTTTAAAAGGGTTTTAAATCAGATGGCTGCCTTTTCCCCTGGCAATGTCGGATAACTTTGTAATAATAATATAAAATTACTTATATAGATAGTTCCTTAGGAAAAAAATCTTTATAAAAGGTATCTTCCATATTTTCCAATTTGAGCAAAATAACTAACCTAAAAACAAAACCTAGTAAAACAAAATCAATTTACAAAAACATTCAAAGTGCACAACATAAACTACATGACATGACTCTACTAACCAATACTCTGGACTCAATTTGGCTAGCAGCTGGCTCCCGAGCTGTCACAATCATGCGGTACTGGTGGGGATCGTTGATGTACTTCAACCCCCTGTTAAGGGTCAGCGAACCAAATCTACGGTTAATCTCGAATGGCAGGGTAGCAGTAGAATCTGTCGACTCCCAAATAAGTGAGTATTCGATGTCAATCTCTTGGAATGACTTTGCCGTGATCATGGCTACCCTGTGGATCAGACAACCACAAACATTAGAAACTGCACTGTTTAGGAAATGTCTTGAAACATACAACAGTACAACATCCATCAAAAGCACATATTAAAGGACAAAAAAATAACTGTTTCGTGGCATACACCTAATAGAGTTAATATAAAGTAACAATTTCCACATATACTCAATTTTTTTACGCCAGCGGTTCACCATAAAAATATTTTTTAACACCCAGCCATCCAAATACAATACAATACAATACAATTACAATACAATAATACTGTGAGCTACCCCATCATAGACGAAGAATGACGTCACGACGGTGAGACCCTCTCCGCGTAGATTCCCTGCATGGGGTTTGGCTGTTGTCATGAAATGGCTGCAACTCGGCAACGCGCGTAACATGCTGATGACGGTAAATATAAAGTTGTCTATTATTGTTATCGCTGAAATCATCCCATCAACTGATGATACATGTCTACTTCAAAGCGTTTCTCCTCAAAATGGACAGAGCAAAGTGAACTGTACTTGGACTGGTGGGATTCCAAACAGTACGCCCGCAAATCACCAATGTGAATCCATTGCTTCAATACTACCGGTTGTTTCAACTATAATTGCAACCGTATGCCGAACAGTAAGGCATAATTACTAAAGTTTACCATATATTTAACCACAGATTTATATATACGTCTATAAGCAGCTGCTAGATGTCACGCCAACTGAACGAACTGTCGAAGACTCGAAGTTGTTGACCCTTAACAACGTCGCAGGAAGCTAACCGGCTTCAGCAGACATAGAATGCCGCGCGCTGAATGGCCAAGCCAAGTTAACCCTTCACCTATGGCGGCGTCTAGACCATCGTGGATTTCGTTAGAATTTTTGACTTTAAAGTCACATTCTGAGTAAACCGCTGACGTTAAACAATTGAATAAAGCGCCATATCTCCGGGACCAGCTCGTTCATAGGCGCGTACACACATTACAATAAAATGTACATAGAATCATACAAAATAGGTGTATGACGCGAAACCGTAGTCTTTTTTTGTCCTTTTAAATATGTTACGGAGCAGTCATTTGTAAACTGCTGATAACTAGCAAGACTTTGTAGTTGTCCTCTTTTTTCCCCAATATATCAGGGGCGGGTCTGGGTTTGATAGTTGATACTGATCCTCGATTTCTGTTTGATATTCCTCACTTTTCTAGCTATGTTTGCTCTGCCAACTGTCGCTACTCCCAGTGGTCTTTTACTCTCATTCTCTGTGCCTCTGCAAATCCATCAATAACTCTCCTTACATAATACTCCTAATGCAGTCTTTTTACCTTTCACTCTCTGAGCATCTGTCTTGACTTCTTTGCCACCCATTCTTCTTCCATTCACTTCACATGTCCCACTCACTATAGATACCTCCTCACCAGCTGCTTACATCTTTCTTTCATATCAACTGCCCCTCAGTTTTTCTTTTGTCTATTGTCCCTACTCCGGCAAATATCCTGACCCAGTTGTTTACCCATTCCTGAACACAATTGGGGGCTAATCCTATCTTTAGTCCCCCTAAAAAATATAGCAGCTGAGTCTGTCTGATTCTTGGGTACCAAACCCACAATAAGTCCTAAAAAGTGTGATCGTTTATTACCCTTCGTGATCTTTATGTATTCTAAAACTCGATATACGATCTTGAGACACTCACTCGTCACCTGTTCGACGGAACTCAGACATCTCTATGACGTAGGCGTCCTTGTCAAACTGAGGCGCTTTGTCATCCACCTTTATATATAGCACCTGTGCAGGGGTAACTTTCTTTTTGGCAGAGCCTACAACTTGTGCAGAAATGGCCAGTTCGTAGATCGTTGCCACAAAAAACATCTTGCGGCCTACCACCGTCACTTCTCCGGTTTCACTGTTGATGATGAATCTGCCATCTCCTCCTACAACAAACAAACACACACACACACACACACACACACACACACACACACACACACACACACACACACACACACACACACACACACACACACACACATAAACAGTTACACATCACGACATCAGCTGGCTGTGTCACAGTTAAAGCCTTAATGCATTCATTCGTTTAATGTCACAATTGATGTCCTTGTAGCATGCATATAATGAAAAGTGTGTTGGCTTACATTACTGTGAATGCTCTGTGACAATTGTATAAAGACAGAACTGCTGTTGGTTGATATATAATAAGATGTAATTCTCGCATTAAATTTACAACATTAACCCTGACAAAATGCAGTAGTTCCTACTTGATAATGTAATACACATCAATGCATCTAATAAACAGTGTGTTGGTATTAATTAGTTGTCCAAACATATTGTATCACAATCTGTGTGAGCATGAAGGAATTATTTCAAACTGTATTTAATAAGACACTCATCCATCATGTCACACTGCGTTTCATTAGTTTTCATCTCTGTGTATGGTGATAATATTGAAAACGAGATAGAGGAAAAACCCACCAGATTCCAGCATGTACTTCACTGTAGCTTTGTCGGCATCGATTGCGTGGACTGTATAAACAACAGTGTCAGGCCGAATCCATGGCGGCATGATGGCCCACAAAGGGTAGGGCGTGTCACTGAATATCGGATCATAGTCACCCCGTGTCACCAGGTACACCTTCACAGGTAAGATGCTCCCTAAGAAATCAAGCGATTGCATGATTAAGTTTTGTTTGATTGAAAAATGTCCTTTGGGCACTTGTGTAGAATCCAGAACCACATCGACTTTGCCATTATAAGTTCAGTTTCTGTGCCCACATTGGATAATTTGTTGTGTTAACTCAATCATTTAAGTAATCCCAGTCATATTTATGTTTTATTGACGCACCTTTGAGGCCAAAAAGACAGTGTAGTCGGCTTAATTTAACAACTATGTTTATTGAAAACTCATTCCAGGTGCACAGCACAGTAATGCATGGCAGGTGACACAAGTCAGAGTGCTATTTGGGTCTGAAAATGTGTATACGTTTAAGACGCAATATTTGTACAAATAAATAGTCACTGCCTTTGCCCTGGCTTTGGGCATGGTTACTTACAGCTACTTTGGCTTTGCCTTTGCCCACTCACTCTCAGTGTGACTCGGGCTCCTGGGATAATGTTGAATGACTCAATTAACAAGGCAACTAAAATGACCAAAATAATTAGAAGAACCTTCCAATTTCTAGATAAACATACTTTTTTGCCATTCTACAAAACAATGGCTAGATCACACCTAGACTATGCTATGGCAGTATGGCACCCATATCAGATAAAACACAAAATTGCCTTAGATTCAGAGAAGAGCCACTAAAGAATTACCAGGTATGAGGGATCTATCATATATAGAGAGACTCAAATTGCTTAAACTACCTACATTAGCATATCGAAGATTAAGAGGAGACATGATAGAAGTATATAACATAATACACAACATTTATGACCACGAATCTGTACCGAATCTGTTGAAAAACAATGAGATATCACAAAGAACAGGAAACAGAGGACATTCTCTAAAACTATTCACACAAAAAGCCAAACTAAGCTTAAGAAAAAATGTATTTCCAATTCGAATTACCGAACCATGGAATAGTCAGCCTGATACAGTGGTAACAGCAAAATCTCTAAATTCATTTAAAACACGACTAGAACAATTTTGATATAACCAGGATATTGTATATGACTTCGAAGCACCGTTAAGAATTACGAACAATAGAACCGGAACACGCGATTTAATATTAATAGATAATGAAAACGAAGAGCTGATCACAGAGGAATACAGAATCCTACGATCAGAACCGTCCTAAGGTATCCTAAGGTAAGGTATTAAATTAATGCAATGAAGTATTAAATATATGCAAATGTACATTTATTTTATAACAGCACATTATAAGTGAGTCCGGATTCTACACAACTACCGGTTTTTGATATATACATACACCGTAAATTAATTATCTTCCTTCACTTCTATAAAAAATAAATGTCACTTGTCCAATTTGCGATGGCCGAAGTTTGTGTTGCCCGGCCCCAAGCCAAGGCCAAGTCAAACTCAAAAACAAAGTCACAACCGCCACCGAGCGGACAACGCTGCAACTGATCAAAAATGGCGCTAGCACAGTAGCAGACGACAAAGCAGGGTTGCGTTCGTTTCATTGACTTCGTCGGTATTATAAGGATGATTTATACAGTATGAGCAGCAATTATGCATACTTAAAATAAAAGTTATCGGTGATATTGGTAAATATCTTGGCAGCCAATATCTTTAGTCAAGTAGCCCCGGTTACCCAGACTCCGTGAGGTAGCAGCACTTTTAAGCTCTATCTTTCCTGTCTTTTCGGCGTAGTTCCGCAGCCGACCGAAAGTCGGTTAAGCGAGACTAGCGCTGACTGTGTATGTGGGGCGCTGGCGCTACAATTTTAGCTTGACAAGTGTTATTTTAACAAGAGATCGAGGCCTATGCAGGTTAATCTAACGGACAATGCGGAATATCAACCAATTATTTAACTAAACGGTATACGTACATGTTGCATCTATGACGTTTGTCACGTTGACGGAGAAACTGAAGACGTCGACACTGTCGTTCCACTGATGAGAGGACCCGCGGCTGACCATGCCTTCAGCAGACAGTGTAAGGCCCATCGCCGCGTCGTCGTCGTCAATCAGATGGTATCGTTCGTCGGGGTTAGACACGACCGTGAACAGGTCTTGGGTGTCTGATCGTCGGACGACAAACACTTTCTCCCTGCGTGCGGTGTCACGTCGCTCGCGAACAAGAACTGGAAGTTTGCTGGCGGTGTCTTCCATTGGCAAATGCACCTCTAGCCTGACCAACACAGGAGCACTTTCATGACCGGCTTCGTCGGTGGCGATCGCCTTCAGTTCGTACGTCTTCCACAGCAGCTGGTCCGGTGACTTGACGAAGATCTGTCCCGTGCTGGGGTCTATATCGAAAGGTGTCGCGACATCGCGCAGACTGTAGCGTAGTTTGTCATTGGCGTCAACGTCAGAGGCGGAGACCTGCACGGCCGGTGTCAAGGCAGCGGCGTTCAGAGCCACAGTGCCCCGGTAGACGTGCGAGTCGAACTGGGGCGCGTTGTCGTTCAGGCCCAACACACGTATCATTATGACAGCGCTGGCTTCGTCGCCATTCTGGCACTGCGCTCGAATGGTCACGTGATACATGTCCTTGTGCTCACGATCGAGTTCAGCGGTCGTTACAATCGTCGCAATTCCGCTCTTGTGCGTGATAGCGAACGACGTCGCGTCCGTGGATTCTACGAGCCTGAGCTGGCAGCCGTAGGGCAGGTCTCTCACCGACTGCGCCATCTCGTCGAGGCCGCCGACCACCGCGCCGGCCGGCTGGTTCTCCTGCACCTGACCGGCGTACGGCGAGTCGCGGAAGTGGATCCTCGGACTTGCGTCGTGGATCTGCACGTGGACAGTCTCGAGCCACGTCTCGGCGGACACGCGGTGCTGTATGGTGAGGCGTTCACGCCGCCCGCCCAACACCGACACGTCGGCGTTGAGAATTAACTCGCCTGTCCTGCGCACGGCGAACGCGTTGCCGCTGACGTCATTGTCGTTTTCTGACGCCAGAACGCGCGAGATCTGCCCCTGTCGGTGGGGCAGCGTCGTGACGACGTGCCCCGGGCGAGCGCTCGACGGCACGAAGAAAAGTTTTGTCGCTGACCGAGCGACGACAGATCCATCGGACTGGAGGAGGAGAATGAAAGTGGCCACGGACAGGACACCGTGGATGAGTGCTGTCCCCATCTTGTCGGGTGCGTGACTAACTAATGCGGCTACAAATACAAAACATGGCGTACTCCGGCCAACTGGGAAGCTTACCGTATGCAAAGAAATCTCTGTACAAAACTAAAACGGCAGTCAATAAGACATTACTTTTCTGAGAGGTGTGCCGGTGGACCCAAGTCAAAAGACTTCTGGCCCACCGTAAAACCATTTTTGTCAAACAAAGGGCTCCTAAAAGACCCTGTAATAATACTCTCAGAAAACGATAGTATCATATCAAACCAAATCTCTGTTGCGAGTACTCTAAATGAGTTCTTTGTAAATGCCGCCCAAGACATATCATCTGTACCTATCCCGGAAGACATATTAAATCATCCCAGCATCAAAAAAATAACAGCCCACATCCCTGCTCCTACTGGTTTTGATTTTAGTCCCGTCACCTCTGAAAGCATATATACTTTCATCTCTAAATCTAACCCCAAAAAAGCCACTGGAGTCGATGGCATCCCTGCAAAAATCAAAAAATCTTGCAGTAAATCAATTTCGGAACCACTTGCAAAATTAATAAACCACTCATTTGCGACCTCAGCCTTCCCAAACAGACTTAAAGAAGCACAAGTTATCCCGGTGTATAAGAAAAAAGATCCTTTAGACAAGCAAAACTATAGACCGATTAGCATTCTCCCGTTCATCTCTAAGCTGTTTGAAAACGCCATCAACTCCCAATTAAGCACTCATTTTGAGAATTTGTTCAATCCTTTCCTCGGTGCTTTCAGGCCAGGCATGGGGTGTCAGTCCACTCTATTGAGACTAGTAGAGGATTGGCGCAAGGCACTTGACAACCATAAGTATGTCGCAGCCATTCTCATGGACTTGACAAAGGCCTTTGATTGCCTACCTCACAGCCTGCTCTTAGGTAAACTCAGTGCTTATGGCCTTTCTGATAAATCATGCAGTTTAGTTAGAAATTATCTCAGCAACAGGAAACAGCAAGTGAAATTAGGACCTCACTACAGTGAGTGGGCTGACATCGTCAGAGGTGTACCCCAAGGCTCTATTCTTGGGCCTCTTCTTTTCAATGTTTTTATTAATGATATTTTTCACTTTTTGGATAAATCCTCTCTCTACAATTATGCTGATGATAACACCCTGTCTTATGCTCATTCAAATTCGGACACTCTCATTCACACGTTGCAACAAGACTGTACTTCTACATTACAATGGTTCAATATCAACCAGATGAAGGCCAACCCATCCAAATTCCAAGCAATTAGCTTCGGCAAGAGGGGAACAAGGGACATAACAAATTTTACTTTTGAAAACACTACCATTCACTGTGAAAACTCTGTTGTCCTTCTCGGCATTGAGATTGATCATTCGTTAACTTTTAACACACATATCGCGAACATCTGCAAAAAGGCAGCTAGACAGTTAGCGGTCTTAAAACGTCTCGGTCATCTCCTTACTCGTCAAGGGAAACTTGCAATTTTTAAATCATTCATAACATCAAACTTCAACTACTGTCCTTTGATCTGGCACTTTTGTAGCCAATCTAGCACCAAAAAACTTGAAAAAATTCAGGAGAGAGCACTTCGCTTTATTTACAATGATTATTCATCGACGCATCATGATCTTTTAAAGCCCGCTAACACCGAACACCTCCACGTTAAACGGATAAAAGAAATGGCATGCGAAGTATTCAAAATTGTAAATAATATTGCTCCAAGTTTTATTCAAAATCTCATCACTCTAACATTTTCCCAGTATTCCATGCGAAAGGAAAACACTGCAGTTGTCCCTAAGGCAAACACATCTAAATATGGACTTAAATCATTTGTCCATGATGGGCCCCGGATCTGGAACAGCCTGCCAAATGAAATGCGAAAAACAGTTAACTACGGCGAGTTTCGCAGACTGATCCGGCACTGGGATGGCCCATCATGCAATTGCTCTATATGCAGGTAAACAGTTAACATCTAACATGTTTGTCGCCATGCCAATATTATGAATATAGCTTTCATTGTATATATGCAATATTGATATGTGTAAAATATTTTAATCCTTAAATTTATTCTTTAGATCTATTTATTTTTATGTTTTAAAGTATTTATTATTTTAATAAGTTTAGTCAATATACATCTCTACATTTATATTTATGCTAATGTCTTAAATTATATATTATTTCAATCTATTTTAACCCAATATACTTTGCATGTTTTATGAAGCAAAAAAAAAAAAAATTATATATATATATTATACATGCATGTAATATTATAATATTTATTTTGTACTCATTACCCTATTTTATACGTATAATTGCTGTCATTTTAAAATACTCTGTAAGCTTGTTATGGTTTTATGTCGTCTCGTTGCTTTATACTCGTTTTGTCGGAAAATAGCTCAGATGAGCTAATGTTGCCTAATTATCATGTAACCGACGTTAAATAAAGCTTCTTGTATCTTGTATCTTGTACTGTTGTTCGTAAAGGTGGCCAAGCAAAGATGGTCTGGTCTATGTACGGCCAGATCAACGGTACGAAGTGGTCAGCAACACCATCAGACAAGGACTATATTTGGAGGTTTGATGCGACGTTCAAAGGGGAGGAGATCGAACTTACCCTTACTTTACTGTTATTGTTGTTTCTGTTGTCATTTAACTCATTTTAATATAACACACCATCATTGCTATTTCACAGTGTGGATTCGAAAGGCGTGCATTCATGGTCGCTATGTGGAGACGTGGAATATGGTTGCAGCTACAAGGTGGATTGGACTTTGCGGATGCAGCCATACAAGATAGGTTGAGCTTGGTAGGTGCGGTAACAAGATGTTTGTAGCTGGGGTGGGTGAAGCAACAAGATTGTTTGAGCTTAATGGGTGTAAACTTGATAGGTGCATCCACTAAAATGGTTTGATCCAAGTAGAGTGCTAGGCAATATTATTATAATATTATGGTTTTAACTCGGTGGGTACAGTAGATAGTTGTTAATGCGAGCCTTTGTGCAACGATACTGTTTGACCCTGGTGTGTGTGTGTGTGTGTGTGCGTGCGTGCGTGCGTGCGTGCGTGCGTGCGTGCGTGCGTGCGGGCGTGCGTGTCGATCTGTGCCTGGTTGCATACGAACGGCCCTAAATTGCGCCCTCAGCTAGGTGAGTGCAGCCGCTAGGTGGCCTAGCTATCTACAGCCGACGTCTTGCCCAGTGGTATGCGTCACCAGAATGGCGCGGCTGTGACGCATCAGTGATTTCATGCGCTTCACTCGGCTCTCGTAGTTCCGGCTCGGATTTCACACATGAGTGAGCATGGAATTGTTAAACGCCGAGGGCGGTCTATCTCGAAACAGCGCTTCGTTTATCGGCTGCGTGTTTAGTGCGCCGAAGTACACACTTTATCAGTTCCACTGATGGAGGCGATGCTATAAAGTTATGGACACCACTTTGTGTGCTCTGTCGCCGCCATCTTGGGACGAGTGCGCGTTGCGCTGTGGGGCAGCATTGTTTGAACTCGCAATAGCGATCGTTTGCTTAGTTAAAACCCCGGTTTCATTGGCGTTACTTACGTTTCAGGATATATGTGGCTTAATTATACATAGTTTAACTACTGTAATACAAATACAGTGCCATGAACCAACAACAGGAACCTCGTCAATAATCGCCGTGAAATGACTGTGAATAATAATAGCCACACATACAACTGCCTACCTACCTTTGGTATAACGCAGATCTTCTAACAGACGTCCTTGAGGTGGGTGTGTGAAGCAATTCAGTGCATATACCCACACACGTAATACCAACGGGTGATAAGGGCAGGGGGAGGGGTGAAACTGACTCGTTATGTCAATCACAATGCGTACGCATATAACGTGACAGCACATGCCGTTATTTTGAGAAAACCTGCATCAGTGACGTAGTTAGTGTATTACCATATTTATAGTAGTACATTCTCGAAAACACCCTTTGTCAATCAGTCAACCGTGACACATAGGCTGTACCCTAGATCTGACAGCTCAGTCACCGTCGTATGACTCAGCCCCTTCACCTCTGGTGTTGACCTTTCCTGTGAATACAGGTGTGTCGTTGGTGCAGCGGTTTTGAATTAGCTTTTGGGCCAAAATCGCGCGGCTTCGCGTGCAATGTCTATGGCGCCTCCAGCAAGTTTTTGAAATACACTATTTACATAAGCGTTTCCGTTTGATAAATCATGGGTAAATGAAAATATTTTAATACATAATACGGTGTTGTGTGTTTTCTAACATTTAATAAATATTACTATTACAACTGTTACGTTGTCGCGCTTACATTTTTCCGATCGTTAAAAACGTTCCGATTGACGTTTCGGCGCATGCGCAATAAATGTAAAATCGTCAACGTGCAGCGAAACAACAAAGCATTTTTTGTATAAATGCCACGGGCTGTTCGTTAACTCTCCTGTGATGATTACTGCGAAGAGTTTCTTAAAATGTCGTTCAATGCAGTAATATATTACGTTTTATATAAAACATTATCACGGATTATGGCGCACTACAGTCACGTAATTTACGCTTGCTATCAAAATATGCTTCGAAACTTGTTTACCTCGTTTTAATTTGCGACAAATAACTTTGCAAACAGGTTATATACATCCTAACGAACAAGCCGTAGTATTTATACCATAAATGCTTGATATCTTCGCTGCACATTGATGATTTTACATATATCGCGCATGCGCAGAAACGTCAATCGGAACGTTTTTAACGCCGGAAAAATGTAAGCGCTACAACGTATCAAAGGTATCACGTCAGAGGACTGGCATTTTACCACCAAAAATAGATATTCTTATACGAATGTAGGTTATATTGTCACAGGAGGAATGCTTTTACTTGTGACGTTTTCCTACGCAAAGCTGTGACATTTTTACGTGACTTCTACCTGTGTGTTTTGTAGCGTCCATCGGTTATATATGACACAGCAACAATCCCCGGAACGGCATCAAGGGCTTTACTCCGGGACAGACTTGCTTAATCGAGCACAATTACTTAACCTCTTCAATCAAGCGCAATCTCTCTGGCCTGGGGAAACGCTTGTGTTCTACTCTGCCTCTCAGACACTGCTAATAATGTGTTGCGTCCCTCGTGTTTGTCGACTAAAAGCTGTGCAGTCCTGCTATCGGGGGCGTAGCTAGCCGTACGTACGTACGCTCGTGCTTCCACATCATTAAGGCAACCACAAAATGCCAACTTCAAACGGTGGCCAGAGGAATCCCAGATATGTTCATAGCCTTTGGCAACGAAAACGTCACCATTCACTTGTAACAATTTGTCAAAATTTTGATAACATTGTACAGCTGTACTCAGTTTCCAGACCCGTATGTACAGAACAAATAGATACCTCCGCCTGAAGGCTATCTTGGCAAGACAGCAGCCGGGCAACTGCGAATTCACTAGAAACACTTTAACAATGTTTTGACGTCCATGGGCTAAGATTAAAAGATTAGAAGCAAAAACTGACATAGACAACAGAACCACACTAGAGGCGCTCTGTGAGACGAGATGGGCCAGAAGTGCCAAAGTACTGTACACATTCAAGTCGCCTTCACAGTTGTAGTGTCTGCTCGGGAATATATGGAGGCTGATGGGAATAGCAAAGCATGGACCCGTTGTCAATTGTTGTCAATTCAAAGGTTTTACTTCATCATCACATTGGTATCAATTGAGCATGTAGAGGAAGTAGGGGCATGTCCGCACACTTAAGGTGAAACAAGCTATAGATAATGCACTGTGTGTGCTAAGAGGGTGATATTTAGTATTCAGAATGAGCAATCATATTACTTTGTTGTTAGTTAGTTGAGAAATCGCATATCCCAACAGATATTTAAATATTTGGTCAAATGTAGAGGCATAGCTTTGTGCGGACATGCCCCAAGGTACGGGGCATAGCCGCACACTGTGTACGGTTGTGCCCCAGAAATGGCGAAACAACAGCTGGTCTCACAGAGCTGACTATTAACTGCAATAATAATATGTATTGGTATGTGTACACTACTGACACGTGCATTACTCAAAAAACTTACAAGAAACACCAGAGAACACAAATCAACTGTTTCAAGTTTTCATATAAGTAAAATTTAGAAAATATGATGGCCTTGAATCATAGTCCACGTTTATTCCTCCTTGAGAGCCAAAGCAAACAACAGCATGATTTTGTAACGGGGAAAGTCAAAGTTTGCAACCCAGCTTGTCTGAAGCCTTCTAGCTAAAACAGCAGTCTCGTAAAGCGCAAAGTCAAACTAAAAACTCAGTTTGTCGGCTGTGCGAGCATGGCTTTGTATGAACTAACGTATACGCGCAAAGTTCTATATTATAAATTATACATCATTTGTCATCTTGGTTATTTTAGTCTATGAGCAATGATCAATTAAGCTTTATTTCTTTAACGGACCTAATGATACACAACATGGAAAATGTGACGTCAACACGATATAGCCTATTACACATTGATGAAGCGATGAATGATATACAAAGTTTGATAATATTAAATAATTATATAATAATCATCATATACTATCTCAAATCAAAGTTTCCTATAATATTTGTAGTAAGTAACTGAAGTATCTAAATACGTATCTAAGTAGACTACAACATATTATAAGCACCGATGCACGAAATACGTCTGCACAGCGGGTGGGGCATGACCGCACAGGCCTGTGCGAACATGCCCCAAGCATCCAACATGTGAATAATTCTGAATTGCGCGAAAATGCTAGTTATGAAAGTATCCTTTATTTCACACATCATAAAATATTAAAATGCAATTTGGAATTATGAAAGAAAATTTATATGCACGTCTTACAGTTAAAGTAATACACATAACAGCATATGAGTAAAATTACATCAGTGTTTACGAAAATTACATTTTATGTCATAACTTTTTACTTATTCACTTCTATCAAAAAGTATATGCAAGTGGTTGATTTGGGGGTTAGACGATGCCGCTTAGCATGATTCCACTAACCAGATGTTACGCAGATAATAGGGTGTGCGGACATGCCTCGGCGTGCGGGCATGCCCCTACTTCCCCTACTCCGAAGTCGACTTCCTCTGACAACATTTCTATAATTGTATGAAGGCGCTGTGGAACTGGCAGCGAAATTCGAAGTTCAACCGAGCAAGCCATGCTGGAAAACAAAGACACCGCGAAAATGTTCCCGCTGACACCACATCGTCAGTTCAAGAAGAGGGCGATGTACCAACCATTCATGTATTAATGGCTCAATATCGCTACATGGCTCAACAGGTCTCAAGAACTATCTGCGCTCAACAATGACAACTGAGCGCATGTCGGGACTGGCGTTGATGCACGGCCACAAGGACACAGAGTTGGATGCTGAACGCATTATACATCAGTTCAATCATCAAAAACAAATAGGCGCATAGCCCTATTATTTAGCATCTAATGAAGGCGGGTGTAGTAACTGAACCAATGTTGAAGACAATAGAGAACTCTTATTAAAAAATCAGCTTTTACATTTTTAACTCTTAGATACAACATATGTACAATTTACAGTATTTATCTTGGCTTATTATCAAAAGGCTGTAAGTATTGCCGCTTTCTATAATTATTATAATGAGTACGTAGCTTATTTTAAAGCATACAACGAATGTGTTGCCCATAAGCACATTCAAGCATATGCTATGTATAATATGGTATATTAACCATTCAAGTCGTCCGCCTTTTCAGAATGTTTCACGCAGTAAGATAGTGTGCAATTTTCTATTTACTTTTTTTAAATGCACTATACGCCAACTGATTGGATCGTCACACATGCTACACAACATTTTGTAGCACCAAACACTGATGATAGAATTTAGATTGACATCATTAATTAGTGCTTCTACTTGCATTTATGCCTAGCTACGCCCCTGGCTATGTACGATATCCCGTAATTAGACAAAACCAGAGTCCCGTGTTGGTTTAACCGGTGCAACAGTTGTAGCCCCGATATGAAAACTTTACCACAGCAACACAAGTTGTATAGAGTGCGATGGTTTACATAGTTCAGTAAAAATGTACTATAACTCGAACTATGTTCGCATAGTCAACAGCCAATTGTCGTTCCAAAATTACAAGTAAGGAGTCATTAACTCCAGGAAAAAAACTAAATGAAAATCAGCCCTGTGGAACCTTGATTTGTTTTATACATTTACCGCACGCATCCATTGAAGGTTAACCTGTATTTGTCTCACACATCCACTTAACACATTCCGTTTTTGTAACAGTGTCTATTCATCGGCTGATGCCAGTTCACTGAATATATGCGGTATGAAAAAAAACACTTAACATCTGTTCACGGCATTAGCGTCCTTTGCGTGTTCTCAGCTGCATCCTTCGTGTGTTCTCAACTGAATATTTCGTGTGTTCTCAGCGGCATCCTGTGTGTGTTCTCAGCCGTATCCTTCGTGCGTTCTCAGCTGCATCCTTCGTGTGTTCTCAGCTGCATCCTTCATGTGTTCTCAGCTGTATCTTTCATGTGTTCTCAGCTGTGTTGCCGTTTTTGCTGGGGCTGCTGTTGTTTTTCTCTCAGCGCAACCGCCTCCAGCCCTCACAGAAATGTCGCTGTTACAATCGCTCCTAGGATCCCACTTCGGGTGTATCGAACTGTGTTTGCCCACCATCACACCCTCGACCTTCAACGTGCATTCGGTCACAGTTGCACGTGACGTCACACATCTATTCCCAAATGCCTGTCGTCACTAACCACTGTACAAGGCATTTAAAGGTAGTATTCGAGAATCCCGTCGCATTTGTCACGGGGTATCACCCCACTACAACACCACACAGTGCGCGTTGATACAGGTCCACAACACGAAGCCACGATCGCCTATCAACACTCGCAACAACATTTGCGTTGTACGCCACGCGTGCGACATCTTTACAACAGTTAATTTGAATTGTCGACTCGCAAAGACCTTTTATTGCTGTACGCCACGCATGACTCATCCGATACCTTACCATCGTCTTACTCCATGTCGTAACAAGCATCACTATTTTAGCGTCGATTCGCGAAACCTCTCCAACACCAACTAATTTGTTTGAGAATTTCTTTCCAACAGGACCGCATTACCGAGAAGAATCTTAAACTCCACATTTTGAATTTTTTTCACGAACAGCTATTTGCATACGCTATGAATCGCTATGAAAGATACCATTGTTGATAACACACATGGCCTAAAGCTGTCACGACGCAGGTTCACTCCAAAGTCGCGATAAGATACAATTGGACATGAGCCATGTCGTCAACACGATGACGCACGTAGATAAATTGTCGCCAAATCGATATAGTCTTTCAACTTATTTATCGCTGTTGATAATCTGTTCTCCGTGGCGTGAGAGAGGGTAAATGGTGAACCCGTAAAGAGTAGCTACGATCAAGCCGTGGACATGGAATGTGGGATTGTCACTTGTTATACTGCCGACAGGGCTCAATTGTGAAGGGTCAAACATTAATCACGACCCAAGGGTTATCTACGTACACTGTACACTCAATTGAAGTACGTGACAGTCAGTCAGGAAGTAGGTGTTAAACATAGGGTACTTTAAAAATGTCCTGAACAAATGTGTGATGTGTTACGTTGTCTAACAGACACAATGTGCATGTCGCTACATTATTTTTTGTTTTTATTTAGAGGATCTGACCACTAAGAAGGATCCAAGTGCGAAGATGTCCGCTTAGTTTTTATCAAATTTCTACTCGAAGCCCGTAGTCTCTGCTGCTAAACTACTAAACAAAAAGTTACCTGTTTGTATTTCGAATATAATATATTTGACGAATTAAATTAGCTTAATTATACAAATAGTTAAATAAAATTGCATATTTATATCAAGCTCATTGACATAGTGACCATTAACTTTAATTTATTTACTGGTTTTTATATATTACTTGTGTATGAGTACATACATTTGGTTTGTTTTTAGACACTGCCGCAGTAGTGGGTCTATCGGTATCTTAACTGCCGCCCGTTACCTCAAGATCTACGGCAGATTCCTCGGCACTGTGCTGCCCTGCTGCGGTCGCGTGGCGCCATTCCTTCGGCGGTGATAAGAGACTCGGCCTATGTCGCCGCCCAAGGCCGCCCACACACGAGGGTGCATGTAAACAAGACGTCACGTTTTATTCTGCTGTAACTTGTGTATCGCTGTTGACAATCTGCCCAGTCACCGTGGGTGAGCAAATGGAGGACCCGTAGCGCGGAACTCAAGAAAGAGTTGACTGACTGACAGCCTAGGATTCCATTGATAAGGTTAATGCTAATTGGTTACACACAGAGCTACAGGAACCTGATTTCTATCCATTTGTCTTGACGATCTATTTTATGATGATGTGTGGGCGTTTGTGTGCATGTGTGCGTGTGAGCGTGCGTGCGTGCGTGCGTATGCGTGCGGGTGTGTGTGTGTTGTTTGTGTGTGTGTGTGTGAGTGTGTGTGTGTGTGTGTGTGTGTGTGTGTGTGGGGGGGGGGGGGGGGGTCTGCGTGTGTGCGTGAGTTCTTGCGGCCTAGGCCTAGGCCTACATGTCTAACTACGTGTCACAGAAACATTACAACCCAGGTTGGCAAGTTGCCGTAACCGATATCCATTGACCTAAATTTTGATCCAGCTATCGAGCTACCTTGTGTACAGGCTAGAATAGATAAGATCAAACCGAGCAGCTCACATAACGTGCGTCAGCGAAGAGGAACGAATGACGTATTGACCACAGTGTTTATACTGCGACAAAAACCTATGCTATAGAGTGCGCCTCTAGCGGCTTCACCTGTCTCTATTGGCGACTACTCGGCACAGCCGCTAGTAACTGACTATTAAATATGCGTATTTAATTTCTCTCTCTCTCTCTCTCTCTCTCTCTCTCTATATATATATATATATATATATATATATATATATATAACTCTCTCTTTCTCTCTATCTGTATATATATTAAGGCCCTGCGCGGAGCGGGTTTTATGTTGTCCTAACTATGGTGACACTGACACGGTGCGCGGACAAAGCCCCCTACGGACAAAACCCCCTCGGACAAAACTCCCTAGTTCTTTCACGAAGAATTTCGTCAGCGTTGTGTCGCAGTTCTCATCTGGCGTTTCTGGTATGGCGTAAAACACAATGTTATCTAGCATACTAGGCCATTGCAGGTCAATCACAGCATCGGGATCGCCCTTCGCTTGCCGTCTTCGTTCGTCGGTGTCGCTTAAAGTGAAAAATAAGGCGACGGTTTGGTGATATGGACCTAATAGAGCTAAGAAGAACTAACAATTTCCAACCTCAATCACATTTTTAACGTGCGCGGTTTAGCAGAAAAGAAATATAGAACATTTAGCCACAGAAAGTCTATGGAAAACGCCATTTTAGAAAAACAGTGACGTATCGGAGAACCTGCCACTGATAGGCTAGTGGTTGTCGTACTACTTCTTGGCAAATCCGTCGGGCGGCGCTGTGACTTTGCGCTCACAAAAGAGCGTAAACAATACGGATGATTTTCTGATTCTTCGTTTGACGGAAATAGCACGGATTCAGAAGTGGCTGGACATAGATTTCAGCCACAAAGACAAAGGCCTGTGCTGTCAGACAGACCAGATGTCAGTGGTGGTGAAGACCCAAGGGAAATTGAAATGACGAGAAGAGAAACAACCAGTCCAGAGTCAGAGACAGCATCGACTGGTGTCAACAATGACATGTACTGTCCGACCTAACTATGAAAACGACCGCCAGCAGCCGCCAAACTTCTCCTCACTTGTCTTACATACATATACACACACTATGTTATAAAATAAAATCACTTGCATTCCTCTAACGAAGAAAATTCACAAAAGCAACTCGATCGCAGATACCGATGGCAACTCAGGCTCTTCGGCTTCGGAAAAGTTCTACGGTTACCGTAACATCGCTATAAAAGTTAGCTTTACACAAAATAACGTTAGGCGGCGCGGTGGTGCGCGTGAATATTTATAAACTTCATTTACTGCATTCGCACGCGCGAAATAGTTTAATTAATCAAGCAACATAGTAATAATAAATTATTATCATTACTAAGATCTTCAGAAAATGTTATTAAAATACATGCTACCACAGGTAATATTTAAAAAATGCATGTGTCTGCATAATTAACTAGTTGTCTATTACCCGGGTAATCATAAAAGAGGTATGAAAATTACGTGTTGTTCGATGATGTCACATTGTTTATTTTAAGAATATTTCCATAAACATCCCGCGTATACTGCAAGCTTATATTGTATAAACGATGTTTTAACAATAATAACTAAACAATAACATAATAGTATTTTTTTTAAATGCACCATAACCTTTTTTTTCTACCACCATATATTTCCCATATTATATTCATATTCTGTTTAAATTTCAGTGATTTATTGTCCCCATAATTAATGCAGTGTCTTATCCAAAAAATATTATTATTACGTATCTGGTGGTGGAAATATAATTCATAAGTAGAAAAATATATAGCTTCAATAATATTTTCGTATGCATAATGTGTGTATGTGCTGAATGAAAATGATTGTTACGTCGTAATTATTTTACCATTTTAATTATTTATTACCTTTACATTAATTTATCACTATTGTTGTTATGGAATTTGTATGGGTTCTTTTTAATACTAATAGGTCACTTAGTTAATTATATAGACACATATATTTTCATTATTTATTTTGAAATATTATGTGTGGGTAGTATTCTTCTTATTGTGTTTTAAATAGCAGTATTTTGTGAAGCGCCATAACCAATTATGGATGTGGCGCTATATAAATAAAACATTATTATATTATAATAAAACCAATTATTCCTGCAAATCATAGTGATGATAATAATTAATTATTACTATATTATTTACAATTAATTAAACTATTTTGCGCGTGCGAATGCAGTAAGTAAAGTTTGTAAATATTCGCGCGCACAAACATGCCATCTAATGGCATTTTGTGTAAGGCTAACTTATTTTAGCGATTTTACGGTACCGAGCAGCGGCAGACGAAATTGCCGTCGACATCTGCGTGTTTGTTAATGGATTTTTTCGTTAGAGGAATGCAAGTGATTTTATTTTATAACGTAGTGTATGTATATGTATGTAAGATAGGTGAGGATAAGTTTGGCGGCTGTTGGTGGTCCTTTTCATGGTTAGGTCAATCCAACCCGGTCGCCTGGCATCCGCGCTGTGTCTGTGACTGTCCCAACGAATCGACTGGACCACTGTTTCAGTTCTGGTCAATTCAAAAGGTAACAAAAAGACAGCTTACTGATACTGTCTTTCACTGTAGTATTGCTACAAGCGTATGAAGAACCGTGTGGCGATTTTGTTGTAAACCGACGTAAGGCCCTTTTAGCGAACCGCTTCGCTCTCTGTTATGATAGCTGAACCAACAGACGACTCCGCGACGTGATTGGTTGCAAGGACCAAGATGGGCCCGTTCATGGTGTCGGTGATTTAGCTAGATTTTCCCACTTTAAGACCACTTTCTGAGGAAACCACTAATGTGAAAAATTTGATTGTAGATGCAAATGATTAGCTTGTGTAAACTCTTTTAGGTGCATAACACCAAACTATTGCCTTTTTTCACTTTAACATTAAAGCCATCTCTGTGTTAAGCTTATTGTTCTCGATTTTGAGATCTGCGATCGTGGCATGGCAGTATTCCAGCGACTTGTTGAAGCTGGCCACCTGCACCACCAGCTGGTCGAGTACCTCAAATTTTTGTAACCTCTCCATAATCACATCCAGTTTAGATGTAATTGCGGCTACAGCGCTGATTTTTTTCGGCGCCATTCGATTTCGACACCATCTCCGGTTCGCGCACTGGCGTATTTTTCGTTTTCGTTAACCGGGTTCTTGTTTTCACGCATGGTGAAGTTGTCGCTGATGTAGTAGCCATGCTGCAGATATTCAACTATTTATGATTTATTATAATTTTGTATGTTTTAAATCTACGAAGTGGTTACGTAGCCGAGCATCGGAACCCTGTACCTCGGCGTTATAGGTCCGAGCACTCAACGCGCATGCGCCAATTGTCACGTGTTGCATCTTGCTTCCGCTCTTTTTCACGGCAGCCGAGCATGGTGTGGTTGTACTTGGGTTGGGATGAACGTAGGCGATGGTTTTGACGCAAATAAAGGAAACAGTTCTAACAGCCGTGCAACTCTACATTGACTACAGGCGGGCCTGTAAGACATCGGCTGCGTCGGTGGCTCTATATCCTGGCCGCGCTGGCAAGATTAAGCACGAGCACAAGTACTTCGAAGACAAATGCCAGTCGATTCGGCTCACAGACAACTCGGCGTCCATATGAAAAACTTGTTATTATACTCGTTATTGTTTTGCTTGATTAATTTTATATAAGTAACATAGTTTTGTGCATTATTACGTTTTTAATACAATATTTATTTATATAAAATTATAATAAAATGTATTAAAGCTGCAATTAAAATTTCGCAAGCATAATTCCATAATTACCATAATTTTCATTTGTTTATTAAAAGATGTATGTTATGTTGACTACATTTTTATGATTGATATTCTTTGACTACATTTCATTATTTCAGTGCATTAAATTAATAATTATCCCAGGCATAATTATGTTTTACAAATATAACCCATACTACCTTAGATATTACGCAGTTCCTGCTGTTAAATACTAGATTATCCGCAAATCTCACGTGTCATGATAAACCTTTTGTGCAATGTTTTTAAAATTGATTTATCTATGTATTTATATTTGTATTGAGCATCGAAAATAAATTCACCGTCATGTCATGTATATGTTTTACATTTCTCCTCTTACATAAACACTGTAATCAAAATACTGCAACCATAACGAAACTCAAAACTGGCAGTGTTGACTTCATGAGCTATTTTCCCATTTCGCTTCATTACCCACTAATCTAGCAGGTGTCATGGTAACCCTTTTGTATAACTATATAACTAGTATTATGCCATTTGTGAAATGTATATATATCTTACATTTCTCCTTTCTTACTTTTATGCTTATATTAGTGCACTACATATGCATGCTTTACATTACTGTGTCAGATGTCAAGTGCATGACATGTAGTTATATACCCTGTTAATAATGTCAGTATGGAATCAGTTACCATACATTATGGTAACTGAGTATGCTTTACATTACTGGGTCAGATTGCAAGTCGATTGATCTTCGCGCATGATGTGGTACATACGTAACTTAATTATTAATGTTACCCAGGTAATCATCATTGTAGAGATGTTGTTTTGTCATCTTCCAGAAATAAACTGCTACCTACAATATTGTTACATTACACGTGTGTATTTAATAATTCTGCATAAAGTAATACAGCAGATATACAATTTCAGGAAACAGCAAATAGATTCGTATTATTTGTGCCACAGCAACTATTACATAAGCTGTAAATAAATATTATCTTCTGAAGTACACATATTACTTATAATCTTTTTCTAATAGAACTGGCTCTATTAAAATGATAATATTAAAGTTACTATATAACAACATGAAGTCCATAAATCATTCTGCTAAACTACAGCAATTACAATCTGCAGTTCTCAAAACGCAATTACTTTGGCGTGTTATGCCCTATGAAAAAAATTAATTCATCAACCAGCCATATGCTGTATGATGCCCCAGTTGTTTCTTTTGGTGCTCATGTAATTATTAATAATGCTCATATTTATTAATTATAATGTCGTTATGGGTATATATTACGTACTTAGATTCCTACCATTAACGCAAAAAAACATTTCTAATCATGCAATTGAGCTTATAAATTTTAAGTATTTATTTCATTTTTTTCATAGGCTATGACTTGTTATAATGGACTTATAAATATTAATCGAATATTCTTATGAATCGCTAGTAGAAGTAGTACGATTACGCACCCGTACTGATACTGATGCGAAGGGTAACTTGAAAGTACGACCAAGAAATCGCCTGTGCGCTGAATGCTCGGACCTTTATCACAAACAAACACGGTTCCGATGCTCGGCCTGCTGCACCGCGTCCGAGCACCGGGGAAAGTCAAAGTAGGCGCATGCGCGTTGAGTGCTCGGACCTTTATCACCAGCGAACACGGTTCCGATGCTCGGCTACGCAACAACGTCCCTTAAATCTAACGCTGCTCCAAAAGTTACGCGGTCGAAAGTACTCCACGTAACCACTGCACTAGTATCGCCATCTGTCAGAAATCCGTATCATTACTCGACAACTGCGGCTACCGTAAACTCGCTATTATAAGTTAGCTTTACACAATATACCGTAAGATAGCACATTTGTGTGCGTGCATATTTATAAACCTAACTGCATTCGTGCGCGCGATCGAATTAGTTTAATTAATTATAACTAATATAATAGTAATTAGCCAGCATCATTATGATCTGAAGAATTGTTTTGTTTTATTATAATGTAATAATAATGTTTTATTTTATATTGCGCCATGCACACCCATAATTAATTGTTTGTGGCGCTTCCCAACACACTGCTCTTCATATAATAAGAAGAATACTATTCACACGTAATATTTTAAAATAAATAATACAAATACATGTGTTTACATAATTACTAAAATTGCCTAAAATCATACAAATTCCATAACAACAGTAGTGATAAATTATTGTATGGTTAATAGATAGTACTAAATAATTAAAATTGTAAAATATTTAAAGTAATTACGATGTAACAGTAATTTACTTTCGTCACATTATGCATAAGAAAATATTATTCAAGGTATTTTCTAGTAATGAATGATATTACCACCATTAGGTTTGTAAAAATAATTTCGTACAAAACATTAATTTTTATTAATTACCGAAACAATAACTCAAACGATGATTAAATATTTAAACAGAATATGAACAGTATATGGGAAATATATTGTATATGGTAGCAGAAAAAGGTTTCGTTGCATTTAAAAATAAAATTCATATGTTATGGTTTTAGTTATTATTGTTAAAACATCGTTCAGGTAATATAAAAAATTGCATGCCCGCAGCACACATGCACTATACACCGTTTATAATATTTTTTTTAAACAACGCCACGTCGTCGAACAAAACGTAATTTCCATACTCATAGATCATGTCATATTTCGGTCGATAACACGAGTGAGTCAACACGCGTTAGGCTCTACATTCATTGTAACTTTCGTTTCTCTTGTGTCATCGATATGTTGCTACATCTGCAGGACAAACCAGCACATTTTCTAATTGACTAGAAATCATGAGTATCCAATTATGTTTCCAAGAACGGGTTTTCGATTTACTGCAATCTATGTCGGCGACATCCATACCATCTTTATTAAATCACGGACAATAGGTGAACAAATAAAAATATGACCCCTTTTGAATAGTTACAATATTGCAAAAATACTATATGCTATCGTTTTAGTGATATTAACGCTGCGTGAACGACGTAAAGACGGCTTGACCAGTCTCTGGTTTAACACGTGAAACTAAATTTTCTTCGTTAGAGGAATGCAAGTGATACTTTTTGTAATATAGCGTGTGCATATGTATGTCAGAAATGTGAGAAGTTTGGCGGCTGTTGGTGGTCGTTTTCATGGTTAGGTCAGAAAGTAACAGATAATAATATGCATGCACAGTTCACACCGAAGAAGACTTTTTAGTTAACAGCAAACGCATAAAAACGCAAATAAATGTTTCCATAGCAATTAATTAATTAATAAAAAATTGTTTCTGAAGTGCGTTCTAAGAAGTGTTGTGTATATTATACAGAATTATATTTTATAATTACTAAAATCACAATTTTTAGTACGTTCGGCGTCATATCACAATATTACAACGCAGTAACCCATTATTACGGCGCTATATGTACAACGCCATATTATGGCATTACAACGCCACATTTTATGGCGTATTTTGCAGAGTTAAATTGTTTCAAAGAATCCATTTTCATTATTATATGGGACATGAAAGCATTCCTTTTGGGTGTCAAATGGTCCTTTTAATGAAAACTGCACCACATAAATAATTATACGTTTTGACCAAATTCCTATCAGAAACAAGTTGTTTTTCTATTGCTTAAATAAATACCTTGTAAAACTGTGTGGGCATAATTCTGACAGAAAGCGTATCAATGTGTAAGTATTAATTTTCATCCATCAGATACTTTCCCAAACTAGCTACCACTCACAATTAAACACATGTACGCAGGCACGCACACTCGCGCCTTTTCAAAACGGTTTCTACTAACTTTTGTTGTTGTAATGTAGAATGGCATTCCAAACTCATCAAAAAGTTACAAAAATCGTTTTGAAAAAGCCCTAATACATTAGGCCAGTTATTTGGAAGACCTGACATTGGCTGGCAACTTGTTGACCTAAACAAATGAAATAAACCATTGACGGAGATTATGCGTAGACAGCCCCAATTAACATATATGCAAAAAATAAACACATTTGCTACTCACCTAACACCACTACATAGTCACTTGGTATAATGTTTAGGAATTCTTAACTTGTTCTTATACAACTTCTCAGTCATGGTAATTGCACCTAGCAACCACAGTGTCAACTATCATTATTCATGGCTAAAAACCGGTCAGAGCAGTGATAAATGACTCCCAAATGTTGTCCCTAGTCGAAGTGGGTCAGGTACTTTCCGAGATAAGTGTGTATGGTTTCTTGCCAGAGCGAGTCATTTTATGACGTTTCAGATTATCTAAATCTATGAATGACTTTACATACACATGTATCGCAAATCTGCAGTTTCGTACCAGTGTTTTCTTTTAATATACCCCAGTTTTCAATTGTCTGACCTACTTTCCACATACAAAATTAATGTACGCTTTTCTCACATTTTTTATTTTATGGTGTTTCAAAGTACACGACTGGGTGAATGACTTTCTACACGTATCACAAATATACTTTTTCATCAGTGTAGATCATTCCATGGGTTTCATGCAACTGATAAAACTGAATGATTTTCATTGCATTACAAGTGTACGGCTTTGCTCGAGTGTGAATAATATCACGTAGCTTCAGAATATATGACCTGGTGCATGACTTTCCAGATGTATTATAAATGAACAGTTTGTCTCCAGTGTGACATCATTCATGTTGCCTCAGTATACACGACTGGGTGAATGTCTTTCCACACTGACCACAAACGTACGGTTTCTCGCCAGTGTGAGTGAACTCATGATGCTTCAGAGTATATGACCGCAAGAACGATCTTTCACACGTATTACAGATATAGTTTCTTGCCAGTGTGACTAAGATTGTGACGTTTCAGATTACCTGAATTTATGAATGACTTTCCACATGTATTACAAATGTTCAGTTTATCGTCAGTGTGAATCGCTATGTGATATTTCAGAGCACTCAACCGTCTGAACAGCTTTCCACAAGTGTTACAAATGTACCGTTTCTCACCAGTATGAGTCATTTTATGTTGTTTCAGATTACTCAACTGTCTGAATGAATTTCCACAAGTGGTACAGATGTGTGGTTTCTCACCAGTGTGAATCATTTTGTGTTGTTTCAGACTAACCTTGTGTCGGAATGAATTTCCACAAGTGTTACAGATGTATGGTTTCTCACCAGTGTGAGTCATTTTGTGTTGTTTCAGACTAACCCTGTGTCGGAATGAATTTCCACAAGTGTTACAGATGTGTGGTTTCTCACCAGAGTGGGTCATGTTGTGTTGGTTCAGACTAACCATGTGTCGGAATGAATTTCCGCAAGTGTTACAGATGTATGGTTTCTCACCAGAGTGGGTCATTTTGTGTTGTTTCAGACTATACACGTGTCGGAATGAATTTCCACAAGTGTTACAGATGTATGGTTTCTCACCAGAGTGGGTCATTTTATGTTGTGTCAGTGTACTCATCTGTCTGAATGAATTTCCACAAGTGTCACAGATGTATGGTTTCTCACCAGAGTGAGTCATTTTGTGCTGGTTCAGATTATTTGACCGTGTGAATGACTTTCCACAAGTATCACAAACGAAAGGTTTCTCACCCGTATGAGTCATTTTATGTCGTGTCAGTCTACTCATCTGTCTGAATGAATTTCCACAAGTGTTACAGATGTATGGTTTCTCACAAGTGTGAATCACTTCGTGTCGTTTCATATTCCTCGACAGTTTGAAAGACTTTCCACATGTACCACAAAAGAACGGTCTCTCATCTGTGTGAGTCATTTTGTGATGTTTCAATGTTTTTAACTCATCACTCTCACTTGTAGAAACTTGACTGACTTCAATATTCGACTTCGTTTTAGAGATTTGCTTGTTATTTGTATTACTGCATTTTTGCTTTTGGTCAATGTTTTCACAGTAATCTTTGGTTGAACATGTCTCTGAGACACTCTCAGTGGGTTCAACTTTGACCTCTTTCAGTACGCCAGCCTCACACACGACCCAACGTCTTGTGTCTTCAGAATCTCCATCACATTCATTTGGATCTGTCATCTCTTGTTTCGCTTTGATAACTTCATTAAGACTCTGAGTCCAAGTTTGCAGCTGGCCTGCAGCTGGGAATTGCAGAATATCTTTGAGGTCGTCTGTTTCGTCTTGTGTGTCATTCTCAGTTCCCAAACATGTTGTGAGGTGACTCACAAAACTACATTTTTGTTGACAACATACGTCATCTTCTTGCGTGTCACATTCATTTTGATCTGTCATCTCTTGTTTCACTTCAGTGAGTTCATTAAAAGTCTGAGTCCACGTTTGCAGCTGGCCTGCAGCTGGAAATTGCAGACTATCTTTGTGGTCGTCTGTTTCGTCGTGTGCATCATTCGCAGTTTCCAAACATGTTTTTACTTGAACATCAACACTACATTTTTGTTGATAGCATACGTCTTCTTTTTGTTTTAATTCTACATGCTTGGATTCAACCTTTATGATCTGCACCAATTTGTAGTCTTCAGAACAATATTTCTGACAATCAGCAGAAACTCCACAAGTTGTAGAGATTCTGCCTTGAGTGAAGTCTGATTCAGTGAGCTGAGAGTCTTCTTGAGTTGTGTTGTAGACTGGTAAGTGGACCTCTGCACCGACATCATGTTGATCTTTGTTGTCCATTGAAACCAATGTGTCCTACGTCTACAAATAAATCACACGTCACTTAGTTAAAGCTATTACACATAATGGAATAAAGTTAGCTATATTATGTCTGAACAATTTTCGCTAGAGTATTCAACAAAAGAATGTGTACTTAATATATCTTACTTATAATTTAACATGCATTGTCATTAAAAAAAAAGGGTCAAGTGGCCCTGAAGTCCTTTGGACAATATCGTTTGTTTTACAAATAGATAATGGATTTCTAATATACATGTTAGCTACACAGCCTATTATCGGTGAAGAGTGGTCCATAGCTTTATTTATGATTCTGAAGATTTTGCGCTAAAACTACCAATGACATAAAACTATCCTAAAATAGTGCTATAAAATCACCATGTGTTAGTAACAGGTGACAGCCCCATAACTTTCTGAGTGAGCTTTCTCTATGCAATACAACTATTGATAAGACTAAAACTCTGAAGATCCCACAATGAGGCTCCATAATAATAGCAGCAATATTGTTTGAATATCTTGCGTTTTACATCCGTCTTAATAAGACAAAAATCAGCCATGAACATATTAAGCCCTCTCCAGAATTTGGCTAAACTACTAGCCTTGTAATGTTGTATTACATTTACATCACGGTTACACTTTTTAAGATAATTAAAGAAGCATAAAAATCAACTCAATTTGTAATTATAGAAAATTATATTTTTAATATATAACTTAATCAGTTTGGAAAACAAAATTAATCGAGCCTGAGGAGTAAGGACTCTGTGACTTTGTCCTCCTGGCTAAGGCTAAGCCTAAGGCTAAATGAGGCTCAGGTTCAGTGTCACTGTCTGACAGTGAATTTTTAAGGACCGTCTCTTGCCACGACTAGGGCCAGGCCCGGCGTGACCACCCTCAGTGTTAGCGTAGAATGTAGAACGATCGGGTTGGCAATCATGAATGACACAGTTAAAATCATAACATTATAAGGGAACGTTTCCGGTAACAACTAGTAAACAAAACCGATGTGGGCGATAAAGTAAGTAACAACGTCAACAGCCCATGTAACGTGTTCCCGCTGTTCAGCTGTCATTGGTGTAAAGAGGACCCAATTTTATACTAAAAATGCGTTAAGACATACTATTTTTATAATGCAAGTATACGTGGGATGACGTAAAACTGTAGGATTAACTCACTGTAGTTTCAAATGTAACCAAACATACACTGCACTATCGCCATCTGTTGGAAATCCGTATCATTATTATAAGGACGAGGCTATTCGCAGGAACGAGTAGCCTCGGTTACCCAGGTTCCGTGAGGTGGCATCATTTTTAAGCCCCTCACACCCGCCTGGGGAAACAACGGGTCTGCATTTTCGACCCGCCAGGGCGGTCTTACCCCAGATTAGGGTAGAGACGCTCTCAGGACAATTCTGAAATAAAAATTAAAATAACGATACACTTTTACAAGATAATCATATTATATAAAAAGTATTCAACAATGAACTTATATTAACACAAGTAAAAATTCAAATTTACAGTTTTTTTTACAAAATAATAAGAATATAATAAATAATATATATAAATATAATATATATAAATATAATAATAAATATAAAATAATAAGAATTACAGCAGGATTAACCAGTATCCGTGAGGTGGCAGCATTGTCTAGCCCCACACGGATAGCATACACATTAAATAAGGATACCTGTTTATCAAATAATGCTGTACTATAAAAACTATTAACAATTAAACTAATATTAACACAAAATAAATAGAAATACAAATTTGCAGTTGTTTATAAAAATAGAATTATGACAGGATTAATCAGTGTCCATCAGGTGGCAGCATTGTATAGATCACGCGGCGGATAAATAAACAAAAGCCGATTAAGTAACCAGACTGTCTTCTCGGCGTAGTTCCGCAGCCGTCCGACAGTCGGTTAAGCGAGACTAAGGAACGAGCTGTTCGAATATAATTCAGCAAATGACTGAAAGATCTTGTATGATTTATTTGGAGCACAACCTTGGGCTAATGCAGCACTCTATGCCGTGCATAACGGGGTGTTTTTTCATTATTATAGGCAGTTTCGATCAGGTAACCGGGATTGTTCGTGTGATTTAATAACTTACATATACAAACGCAAATAACTGTTTCCAGAGCAATTAATTAATTAAAATGTTGTTTTAAATAATATAAATTACGGAAATTATGGCTTATGTGTCACCGGCTTCTGAAGTACGTTCTAAGAAGTGTAGTGTATATTATATAGTATTATATTATATGATTACTTAGCGTACATGTAATGCCGTAACTTTGTTTGTAAAATATGATGTTAGTTTATTGTAAAATAAAATTGCACTTGAATTACACAATGCAAAATTTGTCATAATGATTTCTCTGTCAGTGTAATTCATCAATAATGGAAAATGCTGTGGTTGATTTCTGCCAATGTAATAAAAAAAATTGTACGACGTTAAAACACAATATAACAACGCATTATTACGGCGTTATATATACATACCAGGGCATTACGTTGGCATGACATGCCAGGGCATTACAACGCCACAGTTTATGGCGTATTTTACAGTTTTAAGTTTTCAAAGAATCCCTTTTCGTTATTATTATTTCGGACACGAAAGCCTTCCTTTCGGGTGTCAAAGGGTCCTTTTAATGAAAACTGCACCAAATAATTATAAATGATTATACGTGTTGACCAATTTCGTATCAGAAACAAGCGTTGTTATTATGTAGCCTTAATAAATACCTTGTAAAATCTGTGTTGGTATAATTCTGACAGAAAGCACATCAATGTGTAAGTATTTCATCCTTCACATACTTTCCCACACTAGCTACCACTCACAATTAAACATGCAAGCACGCATGCACACTCGTGCCTTTTCAAAACGGTTTCTACTACCTTTTTTGATGTGCATGTGTTTTGAATGTCATTCTACAATACATCAAAAAAGTTAGTAGAAACCGTTTTGAAAAGGCCCGAATGTGCGTGCGTGCTTGCGTGTATAATTGTGAGTTTTGAAAAGGCCCTAACACTTCAGGCCAGTTAACTGGAAGACCTGACCTTGGCTTGAAACTTGTGGACATAAATAATCAAATGAACCATGGACAGACACTATGCGACGCGTAGACAGCTCCAAATAACGTATGCAGAAAATAAACACATCTGGTACTTACCCAACACTACATGGTCCCTCGGTATAATGTTGATGAATTCTTAACATGTCTTTATACAACTCCTCAGACTTTTAGTAATTGCACCTAGCAACCACATAGTATCAACTATCATTATCCCAGGCTAAACACCGGTCAGAGCAGTGAAAACTGACTCCCTGCCAGAGCGAGTCATTTTATGATGTTTCAGATTATCTGAATGTATGAATGACTTTACATACATGTATCGCAAATCTTCAGTTTCATACCAGTGTTTCTTTCTAATATTCCAGAGTTTTCAATAGTCTTAACTACTTTCCACATACAAAATTAATGTACGCTTTTCTCACACTTTTTATTTCATGTTGTTTTAAAATACACGACTGGGTGAATGACTTTTTACATGTATCACAAATGTAGTTTTTCACCAGTGTAGATCTTTCCGTGGGTTTCACGCAACTGGACAAGCTGAATGACTTCCCACATGCATTACAAATCTGCAGCTTAGCCCGAGTGTGAATAATGTAATGTAGCTTCAGAATATATGACCTGGTGAATGACTTTCCGTTTGTATTACATGTCTACAACTTTGCATAAGTGTGAATCATCATTGCATGTAGCTACAGATCATATGACCTGGCGAATGACTTTCCACGTGTATTACAAATGAACCGTTTCTCTCCAGTGTGAGAAAAATTCATGTTGCCTCAATGTACCTGAGTGGGTGAATGACTTTCCACACTGACCACAAACGTGGTGTTACAAACGTACAGTTGCTCACAAGTACGAGTCATTTTATGTTCTTTCAAACTATCTATATCTGATTGAATTTCCACAACAAGAGTTACTGAAGTATGGTTTCTCACCAGTGTGAGTCCTTTTGTGTTGTTTCAGTCTAACCATTTGTCGGAATGAATTTCCACAAGTCTCACAGATGTATGGTTTCTCACCAGAGTGAGTCATTTTGTGCTGGTTCAGATTTCTTGACCATTTGAATGACTTTCCACATGTATCACAAATGAATGGTCTCTCATCAGTATGAGTCATTTGATGTCGTGTCAATCTACTCATCTGTCTGAATGAATGTCCACAAGTGCTACAGATGTATGGTCTCTCACCAGTGTGAGTCATTTTGTGTTCTTTCAGTCTAACCATGTATCGGAATGAATTTCCACAAGTGTTACAGATGTACGGTTTCTCACCAGAGTGGATCATTTTGTGCCGATTCAGATGATTTGATCGTTTGAATGACTTTCCACATGTATCACAAATGAATGGTCTCTCATCACTATGAATCATTTCATGTTGTGTCAAGCTACACATGTGTCTGAATGAATTTCCACAAGTGCTACAGGTGTATGGGTTCTCACAAGTGTGAGTCATTTTGTGTCGTTTCAGAGTACTGGTACATCTGAATGATCTTCCACACATATTACAATTGTACGGTTTCTCAACAGTGTGAACCATACTGTGTTTTTTCAGGCTACCCCACTGTCTGAATGCATTTCCACAAGTGTTACAGATGTATGGTTTCTCACTAGTGTGAGTCACTTTATGTCGTTTCAGATTCCTTGGCAGATTGAATGACTTTCCACATGTATCACAAACAAACTGTCTCATGTGAATTATTTTGTGATATTTCAACGTTTTTAACTGATCACTCTCACTTGTAGAAACTTGACTGACTTCAATATTCGACTTCTTATTAGAGATTTGCTTGTTACTTATATTACTGCATTTTTGCTTCTGGTCAATGTCTTCACAGTAATCTTTGGTGGAACATTTCTCTGAAACACTCTGAGTGTGTTCAATTTTGATCTCTTTCAGTACGCCAGCCTCACACACGACCCAACGTCTCGTCTCTTCCCCATCTCTGTCACATTCATTTGGATCTGTCATCTCTTGTTTCACTTCAGTGGGTGCATTAAGACTCCGATTCCACGTTTGCAGCTTGTCTGCAACTGGGAATTGCAGAATATTTGTGTGGTCGCCTGTTTCGTCGTGTGCATCATTCGCAGTTCCCAAACATGTTTTGAGGTGACTCACAACACTACATTTTTGCTGACAACATACGTCATCTTCTTGCTTGACTTCTACGTGCTCAGTTTCAACCTTAATCTTCTGCACCAATTTGTAGTCTTCAGAACGATATTTGTGACAATCAGCAGAAACTCCACAAGTTGTAGAGATTCTGTCTCGAGTGAAGTCTGATTCAGTGAGCTGAGAGTCTTCTTGAGTTGTGTTGTAGACTGGTAAGTGGACCTCTGCACCGACATCATGTTGATCTTTGTTGTCCATTGAAACCAATGTGTCCTACGTCTACAAATAAATCACACGTCACTTAGTTAAAGCTATTACACATAATGGAATAAAGTTAGCTATATTATGTCTGAACAATTTTCGCTAGAGTACTCAACAAAAGAATGTGTACTTAATATATCTTTCTTATAATTTAACATGCATTGTCATTACAAAAATGGGTCAAGTGACCCTGAAGTCCTTTGGACAATATCGTTTGTTTTACAAATAGACTGGTAAGTGGACCTCTGCACCAACATCATGTTGATCTTTGTTGTCCATTGAAATCAATGTGTCATATATCTATAAATAAATCACATATCACTAAGTAAAAGCTATTACACATAGTGGAGTACAGTCAGATATAATATTGCTTTACATTTTTTTCAATCAATTACTTAACAAAATAATGTGTAATTACTTATAAATTAACATACATTAATGTCATAAAAAATGGAACAAGTGGCCCTGAAGTACTTTGGACAATATAGTTTGCATTACTTGAAATAGATACTGGATTTCTAGTGGACATGTTAGCTAATAGCTATACAGCTTATAATAAATAAGAGCAGCAATATTGTTTGAATGTCTTGTGTTTTACATCCGTATTAATTAATATGCCATGAACATATTATACCCTTTCCAGAATTTGGCTGTGGCATCGCCACCAGCAACTGAAGTTCTACAGGCCTTGTAATGTTGTATTATATCACAATTACACAATTTTAAAGATAATTAAATAAGTATCAAAATAAAGTGGATGCTTCGGCACAGGATGTTTCGGCACACTCCGACCTACTCAGACGGATGATTCGGCACACCTGGTTAAAACTCGGGTGTGCCGTGATGGATGATTCGGCACACTGCACACAAGCAGCGGAAATCTAAGGACGGACGATTTGGACCACATTTGGTTGTACGGGAAACCGCTTCATATACGCAGAGCAGAGCGCTCAAAATCAAAACGTGGTTGTTTGTATAATGTAGTAACAAATTAATGTAATAAATGTAGTATGATTAGTTATATGTCATTTGCATGATGATGGGCATTTCCATCTTTGTAGGTGTGTGTGTGTGTATATATATATATATATATATATATATATATATATATTATATAATATATATATATATATATATGGGTTCTCACATATGTATATATATATTATGTATATATATATATATATATTATATATATATATATATATGAATATTACAAATGTGTATTAAATCTGACCATATCATATATTAATATCATATATCAGTTTATATTAATTAATAAAATTATAACTGGTGCAAATGTAATACATACATTTGTAATATTCATATATATATATATACACATATATATCTATATATATATATAATATATATATTATATTATATATATATATAATATATATATATTATATCTATATATATAAGTTTTACACAACGAACATTATATTTTAGCTTAACTATACTTATTTATTTATTTACCTATTTACATGTACGTACACATCCGTGAACATTATATTTGAGCTTAACTGTATTTATTTATTAATTTACCTATTTACATATATGCATGCACCCGTGAACATTATATTTTAGCGTAACTATATTTATTAATTTGTTTACCTATATACATGTATGTACACACCCGTATTTGATGGTGTCAAAATAAAGTTTTATTATATTATTATTTTTATTATAATATATATATATATATATATATATATATATATATATATTACTAGTATATCTAATAAAATGGATGTATTACATTTGCGGCCGTTACAATTTAATTAATTCAATCTTCTGCACGGCGTGTGTACCTAACTGAAGTGGAAGATGTTTTAGGAATGACCTTACCACGTCAGTATTGTTTTCGATGTAATACATGTGAGATAAGACCCTTACAATGGATGTTTACTTGGTGCTGAAACATCCGTCGCGGATGTTTCGGCACCCTCCGCCCGAACTTCAACGATTGCAGAAATGGATGTTTCGGCACAATGTGCCGAAACTGTTTTTAGCCGAAACATCCGGCTCCCCTCCTCAGGCGCAGGTTCAGCGATTCTTGCCATGACCGTCACTAGTCTACTAGTTGGGGCCAAGCTCGGCGTGACCAACCTCAGTGCTAGCGTAGAATTTAGAAATATCAGGTTGGCAAATATGTTCGGAAACATAGATGACACCGTTAAGATTATAAGATAAAGCTACCGTGTGCTGGAAACCAGGCGTAAGACCACCAGTTGCGGCAGAGGGTGGCGCAACTGTCTATTCAACATTTGCCACGTGTCTATGGTGTCACTGGCCAACATTTTTTTCTGACAGTAACTAATCTACCAGCTGTATCTGATGTGTTCAATAGTGTATGTACACCAGCGAAATAATTTGTGGCATAATAAACGACGTATGATGGTTATGGAAGTGTCTCTGTCTAATATAATGGGTTGCGCCCGAGTAAAGTGCGGCTTATTGCAAGGGGGGTAGGGTGATAATTTGTTTGACGCAAGAGATACGTTCTACTGTGTATCACGAATATGCTTCCATCATGGAACGTGTATATTCCTGAATGTATGTCCCACATTTCAGCGTTCTACATACAATTTAATTGAAATTACCATCGAAAGACGCTGCCTGGCCTTTCAATACTGCGAAAATTTATGAGAAACTGGCCTGTGATTCTGAGCCCTCCTGTGGACGTATATATACGACGCACAGTTCATAATTGCATCATACAATTAAGCAAAGTTGGTGAGCATTATGATATACAGAAATTCGTGAAATTTAGCACTTTGCGTGTCCGAAAAAATGCTGTTCAAAAATATGATTTTTGCATTTTTATGGTGAAATTTATAACATTAAAAAAAAATTGTCAAAAAATATATATCTTCAATATTCTCTATATGTTACTGTCAGATCGTTAAGAGACTGTGGTGGACTGTTTGTTGTGTACAGTGCCATTAGTTTCAGGCAAACGTCTGATCTATTATCGGTTTCTGAATAAACGTGTTTCAACCCACGCACGGTGCTATTTATCTGGGAGGGGTGCAACTTTTGAAGACGCATATTATAATTATTATCGAGATGGTGTCAATTTTCTTAGACAGTTAATCTAGCTATATGTCATTCTTGATGTATGACTAATGTTTGTGAACTTTTGATGTTTTCGGCCAATCTATTTGGCGTAAGACCACCAAAAGGTGCACGTCCGCCATTGTCCGACCGCAGAGTACCTTATAAAAGCAGCATTATGCACGTTGTCTGGATTTCTGTGAGCACATGTGTAGTGTGGAGTGATTATAAATGACGTTTTTGTGCAGCGTGACATCAGAGCTGTCAAATTACGACAGCTGTCATTCGGTGCATTTCTGCGTATTAATACATTTGTCATTTTGCTTGGTGATGTAATCAGGGGCAATCCGTGGGTGGCTCAAGCAGAAATGGAGGGGTGTAAGGTTTGAATGAACTTTGTGGGAGCCTGAGGTATTAAAAGTTCACGAATTTTCCACTGAACCTCTGTCTGTGGAGGGTAAACATGCTGTGAAATTGTCAATAAGAGAGCTGATCAAGATTAATAAGAAATGAAGGAAACGCTATAATGGTCGCCTATGGAAAATGCAAATGTGGTCTTAGGCCACCACTAGAGAACGAAGACGAAATGGGCGATAAAGTAGGATTTCCCCCGGCTTTGCCTTTAGTACTAAAAATTGCGTTAAGACTTAATATATGTATCTTCTTCTTCTTCTTCTTCTATTGATCAGCCAACATCAATGTTGTGATGATTATGCTGATTTGTGGAGCATGTATGATGTAAAACTGTAGAATTAACGCATTGTAGTGTCGTATATATGTGTAACTACGAAATCCAGGAATTAACTTACCGTATAAATAATAGGAGTAATAAAACCGTAACTCTCACTATCGCCATCTATCGGAGTTCCGTATCATTATTATAAGGACCAGGCTATTCGCTAGTAACCTCGCTTACCCAGGCTCCGTGAGGTGGCAGCACTTTTCAGCCAATCATATCTCTTTGTTACGCAGCCGACTGACAGTTGATTAAGTGAGACTACGAGTGACTGAGAGATCTTGTTTGATTTCTTAGGAACGAGCTGTTCGAATATGATTCTGCGAGTTACAGATATATTTGTTTGATTTAAAAAAATTAGCAGCACAACCTTATGCTAATGCAGCAATATATGCACATGCATGCATGTGGTTTTTTTCATGGGGTGTTTGTTCATTTTTATTATATGCAGTTTCGATCAGGTAAGGCTGTTTGAAGTGCAATTCAGTTTAAATAATAACTTAAAAGGGAAACAAAATGACAAAGCTATGGTATATGCTATGGTGTCAATTAGTGATATGGGCCTAAGAATTGATAAAAAGTAACAATTTCCAACAACAATCATATTTTTAATGTCAACGGTTTACCAGAAAAAACTATTTAGAACACACAACCATCATAAATCTATGCACTACGCCGTTTTATCAACAGAACGACGTAGCGTAGTCGATTTGGTCGGCATGAACTGTGCATAAGTATACTTAGTCTCGCTTAACCGACTGTCGGTCGGCTGAGGAACTACGCCGAAAAGACAGTCTGGTTACTTTTACTGCTTTTGTTTGTTTATTCGTGTGATCTATACAATGCTGCCACCTCACATATAATGCCGTCATTTATATTTTTATAATAATTGTTTTTTAATTATAATATTTTATTTCATATAACGTCAAATCCGTAAATATTTGTGGCGCTTCAAAAAGAATGCTACCCACGGGTAATATTGATCAATAAATACTAAAAATACATATGTCTACATAATTAACTAAAATTACCAATTAGTTATAAAGTAGGTATGGAAATGATGTTTTTTCGATGATGTCACATTGTTTTTAAACAATATTTTATAAACATCCCGCGTGTGCTGCGAGCATACATGCTTATATTACGTAAGAGATATATTTAACAATAAAATTCAACAAAAACCTTCTTTTTACCACCGTATATTTTCGTATATTAATATTCTGTTTAAATTTTAGTGATTTATTGTTACGATAATTAATAAAGTGTTCTGTTCAAAAAATATTATTATTATTACATATCTGATGATGGAAATATACTTCATAAGTAGAAGAGTAGCTTGAGTAATATGTTCATATGCATAATGTGTCTGTATGAGCTGAATGAAAATTATTGATACGTCGTAATTATTTTACCATTTTTATTATTTATTACTATTAACCGTACCCTTACTTTCGTTTATCACTATTGTTGTTATGAAATTTGTGTGGTATTTATATGACTAATAGGTCACTTTATTTAATTATATAGAGACAAGGATGTTATTATTTATTTTAAAATATTACCCGTGGGTAGTTTTCTTGTTATAGTATATTTTTAATTAGCAGTGTGTTGTGAAGCGCCACAGCCAATTATGGATGTGGCGCTATATGAAATATTAGTATATTCTAATAAAACTGATAATTTCCTGCAGATCATAGTGATAATAATAATTAATTATTATATTATTGATAAGTAATTAACTATTTCGTGCGTGCGGATGCAGTACGTTTTATATGATATAGGCCGACGGCAAAGTTATGTGTTCATCTGTTTATAGAGTTCTGATGTTGTAGGTCGGTAGTTTTAGTCTACTTTACCCTCTTTCGACAGATCTTTTTGACCCAGAGATTCTTAGCACCCCCTGCACGTACTCCAAGCTGACCAGAGGCACCTCCTTGGTCATGGACTCTTTTGGTGCCGCTGGGGACTGGGGGCCATGGCTTTGTTGTACTTTGCATGCTGGTGTTGTTGGCCTACCCTTCCACACTGGTCTGTGCGGGTTGGAAGGGGCCGGCGACATAGGGTGAACGAAATTGCCCAAGTTTCGAAATGGAGGCTGTATCATTACAGAAACACCGATTTATTGGCACCGAGATTCGAACCCCGGGCCGTTCCCTCTAGTTGGGAATATGCAACTCTAACCACTCGGCCACCGCGCCCTGATGCTGCACCATATAAACACTTACCTTTTAGTATACAATATCCACTTATCGTACTATTTATTTATATCTTTTTAAATATTTAGATAAGTTCAGTCAAATGTTCACAGAAAATTAATTTTAATGTCATAAATTATCTAAATTAGTTTTATAGATTATGTTTATGCTAATCTCTTATTTCATTCTATGTTTAACAAATATACTTTACATGTTTTATGTACCCATTTCAATCTCTATGATTGCCCTGAGTAAAATAAACTATTATTACTATTAAATTTGAAGAAGGGTTCACGACTGGCGGGAATCCCAATATAATGAATCATTCGCATCCTAAATATTGCATATCACACGAGCAAGGCGCTCGTGGGGGGAATGCGTTTGGAAATGTGTCACTCTGGATGATGAAACATCCGAGACACCTAATTTCTCTCTAGTTAATTTACAAAATTGTTTTTTTTTTAGAACTTCCATTGGCAATTAATATCAGCATCAGTTTGGTTATTGCATCGATGCATTCCCGTTAATGGCTATATCAAAAGTTTGACATTTATACTTTCACGAGAATGTATTTATTGAGTTACAACTGGTATTGTGTTGGCGTGCGGAAAATGTCACGACAAAACATTACTTCGGATGATCCAAACTACACAATGAACGACAATACAATAGAGTGCCTGAGAACACGACCATTTCCAGAAATTAATTTACTTACTATAATTGCTACAACAAACACCTGTCAACTTTAGTTAATGGCATGTTCAACAGCGTCTCATCAACAAATATCGTGACATTTAGACTCAATGTTTAATGTAGACCGTCTGGCCGATTGCGTCAAGCGCCTGTTGCCGTCTGTGCGTCGAGCTAGCACTGCCGTCAGTGTGTGTCTGTACGTGGGTGTGGATTGTCACAATGTCGACGCCTGCCAGTGACTGGGAGAAGGCCCGGACGCCAGACACCAAAGTGGTGATCCAGATGTCAGCCGAGGGGGAGAGTGACGATGTCACGAGTGAGACAAGGGGGCGGTGGAGACGAGCCTGTGGTGCGTTTTGTGAAACGACCACATTCCACGGACTCAGATACGTCGCGCAGTCGGACAACGCGATGCGCAGGTGAGACAATGGACGGATTAGCTTTTAGTGTTATTTAATCCGATAATTCAATATGGGAAATCAGATAAGTATATAGACGTCAGTAACCAGATCACAAATAATTAGTATACCATAACATATTTAAATAATAGCGTAGACAACATAATTGTTACATCTAATGTTGCTGCAACATACACGAATATGTCATGTCGCTACATGTTTACAATGCTCTGAACAACATATAATTATCACTTTTTTACTCATGTTTCCTCTTTAAAACACTCGTAGTGGAACATTAACTGTGAATCGTGAAATATTATCTGTGAATCGATTATATAAGAAGTTATCACAGCTAGCTAAGCCTTTTTCAAGATAACGGCTTCAAATACTTTGTTACTTTATTACTTTGTCAGGTATTACATTAATAGGCGATTATGACATTATTAGTTGTAACAGTGTCCGCTGGGGGGTGGGGCGGGGGAGAGGGGCAAGCATGACATTTGACCTCCCTAGATTTATTGGACGTATTCGTCACATTATCATTATATCTGTTTAAAATGTTATCTTTTATGTAATACGTTATATATTTTATAACATAATGTTCTGTCCGAAATCAGAAATACAACTACAACAGAGTTGGTCATAAACGTGTCGTTGGCAGAACCCATTACTGTAGTTGAGGTTTGGAAGCAACCCGTCAACTCTCTACTGACGACTGCCTTAGAATAGAAGCTGTCATAGCATCGACTTGTAAAAGTATGGTCCATGTCTTGTTGGAAAAAAGTTCGATTCACCTTTCCATAGGTCATGTGACCTGAAGAAGTGGGCCATCAAGAGGTGAAGGTCGCCTATATTGTTATATGATAACGATATTTACTCTGTTCCAGGATTCTATGGGTCATAATGGTAGTGATCAGTTCATCGATTGTGGTCTACCAGTGTCAACGCTTTGTTCGAGAATACATGAGCCGGCCTGTCAAAACGAAGATAAGCCTGACAGAAGACGGATACGTTGTCTTTCCGGCCGTTACCATTTGCAACCAAAACGCATTCAGGTAATGTTTTTTATATTATAACGTTTGCAGGAAACTAGTTTACATAACATGTACATGCGTTAGCATTATTTACGTTAAAGTTTTCGTCATAGATGGAACTATAGGAGGGCCCCTGGGCACCAACAATTGCATAAATGAATCGATATGTGACCCGACGAGCAAAAACTCGAAATACCCGATACATATCATCGTAGTCAATTTTGTCGGAACCTGGTCCAGTCACGAGGCGGTGCACAGGAAAAACGCAGTCACCCCCACTAAGGCGTGAAAAATGCGATTCCCTAAGGTCCCATCCTCACTTCCCAGGAGACAGTTTCTAGCTGAGGCACTTGGTTTTGCGTAAACCATAATAGGAACGTAAACCTAAAACTCGTGTCATGCGGCGAATGCTAAGTCAAGGGGAAATCACGGCCCCGCGTCATGCAGTAAGTCGTTTTCAATTTTTTTATTCTCACAATAGTCCATCCTCAAAATTAGAAAATAATAAATAAACATTAGCAGGACTACGGCCTCTCTGTATACATTCTGAACGTTATTTTCTGTCCATCATCATAATTTTGAACACAGCGAATTTTGCCGTATGTATGTTTATTGTATGTGAACACCCTGCAGGTGTGCACGTGTAAATGCGTGCGTGTTAGTATATACATGTGTGTGGAACTTTGGTTTAACGCGGATTTTTGCAGTACATTATATATATATATACGTATATATATATACGTATATATATATATATACATATATATATATATATATATATATACAATATTGTATTGTACTCGACAAATCCACGTTAAACCAAAGTTACACGTATATATATATATATATATATATATATATATATATATATATATATATATATATATATATATATATATATATATATATATATATATATAATACTGCAGACTCACAGCCGCGGCAGACAACGACATGTATCTCTGGCTAAACGACATGTACGGGCTGACAAATCTGTCGACATTTGACTACACTGCGTGGGGTGTAGGCAACGTGTCAATGAGAGACGTCTACCTCTGCAATAAACACCTCAAGGAGGACATGATTATTTCGTAAGTTTCTGGCTACATAGCGACATTAAAAAACGTTGTTACTCTTGACTTTTTAATCAGGAACATACAACTTGATTTCAAGACATCTTTAACAAATCTTTTCAGTTTCATATTATGGACTATTTGTTACGGTGGCAATGACGTTTCTGAAGACGATAACAACGTTTCGAAAGTGCTGAAGGTGCTACACTTGGAACGCCTGAAAGCGAGGAGGGAGAACAAGGCAATGGTTCCGTCCTTACCACTCACGTACAAATGCCATGTTTGGTTGTTCGCTATCAGGGCACAGTCAGGACACAGTCAGGCATCTGGAAAAAGAACAACAGCGCTGATGATACTAATTGATACCACTGTTGTCAGAGTAACGATATTCTTTATAATACTAGCAATAACGATAATAATGAAAACCGGATAAACCGTGTTTACTAATCGTTATTTGTGTCACATCAGTTGCAGTTGGAAGGGGAAGTTATGCACTCATGAAGATTTCAACCTGTCGATAACAGACGCTGGCGTATGTTACACATTCAATGATGTGCTCGCCAATGATGCATTCGTCAGATCTACGGGTAGGTGCAATGTTAACCAATAATTCATTCGTAAGGTCTACGGGTAGGTGCAGTGTTAGCTTTCGTTTGCTGCATTTTGTAAAAAATTATACAATTATTATACCAATAGAAACCTCCATAAAAACAAGTGTTGGCCAACAGACAATGCGAGCCCTTAGAAGTGTATACATGTTTATAACGAAAATATATTATTATAGTCCTGCCACCTAAAAAGAAAATATTGCGAATTACATTAAATATATGTTCGCAATATGTATTGTACTGTACACTTTGTGAAACTATCGGTTGTATAAAACGTGGATGTGTGCAGGAGTCTTGAACGGTCTGCAACTGGTGGTGAACGTTGAACAGTACGAATATATGAATGGTCCCCATGCTGCCGCGGGCTTGAAGGTCCTTCTGCACGAACCAGGGACCGTACCAATGGTGGAAAACTTCGCTGTGGCCGTCCCTGTTGGAATGAACACATTCGTTGCAGTACGCATCGCGAAGGTAAATCCGATAGATAATCATGTAGACTATATGGAACCATGTGATATTTCGTGTACAGTAAGACATTGAAACCTGGTTTGCTTGTATCGAATTTCAGTGTCCTAAAATCGCAATCAACACATAATCCTCGTATGCTGTTGATATATATATATATATATATATATATATATATATATATATATATATATATATATATATTAATTATTTTTCATATTTCATTTGATTCTATGATTCAATGCCAGAACAAATTCCTATTTGACATGTAATATGTTGTAAATGCCAAATAAAGCTTTATTATACTAATATAAACAACAGTGGTGATGGGCCCACGGCAACCCAGTACTTAATCCTTTCTTTCTGCATGCAGAGGTCACAATTTAAAATCTAATTCGTCGTAATTGCTTCATATTTTAGGAGATCAACGTACCACCACCATACAGCGATTGTGTCAGCCAACAAAAGCTGGATTACTTCGAGTACTATTCCCAGGAGGCTTGCTTCAGGGAATGCATCACCAAATTCGTTATCAGAACTTGTGGTTGCAGAGATGTCTACATGCCATCGTACAGCCGAGGTTGGTTGCAACAACAATATTTCCACTCTAGTTATTCTAACTATGCTAGTCGATATTTCTGATAGTGTTGGTCATTTTAATGTATTTAGTTAGCATTGGCAATGTTTTTATTTATAGGTGTATCTATCATACCGGTAATGACATTTGTACTGGATACGTAACACAGACACTCTCAGGCACATCCATGCACACACACCTTCACTCACCCACTCACACAACGCACAACACTCACTCACTCACTCACTCACTCACTCACTCACTCACTCACTCACTCACTCACTCACTCACTCACTCACTCACTCACTCACTCACTCACTCACTCACTCACTCACTCACTCACTCACTCACGCACGCACGCTCGCACGCACGCATACGCACACGCACGCACACACACACACACACACACACACACACACACACACACACACACACATTCATACACGTATATAGACACATTCTTCTATTATAAGTTGATTGAGGGTCAATAATGTTTGCTATACAATTTATTTCAGATGATCCGCCCATTTGCACAGTTCTCCAGTACACCGGCTGTCTCCTGGCATCAATCGGTATGTTTAGTCGGAATCAGTGTAAACCCAACCCATAAAGGTTTCCCAAAAAGGTGGTCAGGAAGGAGTTGAAAGGTTACAACCGTACTCACATATTTACGTACTGATCATAATTCTGTTATTATTGCAATAATGAAAATATATTGTTTTAACCACTCTTTGTTTCTATGAAGGTAAATCGTTCTTAGAAATTATGCTTAGAAATAAATTATTTCTCGGGGAGCTGAAATGCTATTTGCAATAAGTGTTTTTCAAACTTGGATATCATTGGCCACTGGGCGCCGCCACACTACGCTCAAGCTGCTCTTATCTACTCAATGAAAAGTTCCGATTTTTTCCTGTTTACTTCGTCAATCTAGTCTAATTGCTGCACCCCCAGATATATATACTTATAAGTGGTATCACTAGATCGGGTAAAAATACGTAGAAATCGGTTTGCTATCAGCAATCAGCAAAATGTCCCACGTCACTATGGAACAATGTACCAACGGTTATTAAGACTTGTGATACTCTCGCCAATTTCAAACGTGTACTGGAGACATATTTCTTTTGTATTGCATATTAATGCAATTCGACATGAACATACATGTTGTACTATTTGTTTTAATTATTATTATTATTATTATCATTATCATCATCATCATCATCATCATCATCATCATCATCATCATCATCATCATCATCATCATCATCATCATCATCATCATCATCATCATCATCATCATCATCATCATCATCATCATCATCATCATCATCATCATCATCATCATCATCATCATCATCATCATTATCATTATTATTATTATCAATACAATTATACTTATTTATTAGTATTATTGTTACATAATTATCATTATTATTTTAATTTTTTTAACATATACTAAATTATTTATTACTATTAACCATCTGAATTGCCAAGTGGCAATTTAAAACGTATCAGCAAAGTCTGATCACCCGCCCTCTACGTTCTTCCATGTACTTCCGTCTCGAAGGAGATACCGTTGTATAAAATGTAAAACATCTCGCTATAGCAGGAGTTTTGCGCCTGTGGCCATTAGAATGTTGAATGCTAAATGATTCATATTGCTGTCAACCGGTTGAACTGTTCTTATAGTGGATACATCTGGAATTCACTTGCATTTTGTTGTGACCATCCCATATATTGTAGATCATGAGTTGTACAATGCATATCCTTTTTAAGGACAATAAAGTGATTGATTGATTAATTGATTGAATCGATTAGGTAATTCCCGAACTCAGGGAAATGCCAAATCCGCAAATTCCGCACTGTACCGGGTCGTTTAAAGGCCTTCGTTTTTCTCTATAAATTGTCGGAAGTTAATTTAACTACTATAATTTAAACACATATACAGCTGATTTACTTATCTATGTGACGCTTTCTATGTGTAATATGACACCACATTCCTATTTTTGTGCAGAAATATATATCAGTGAAGTAAATCAGTAAAATAGAAATTCTGCATTGAGTAGCTAGGAACTGGTCGGATAAAATGCTGCAGTGGTGAAAGGTATCCACGTCTGACTTTTTTAAATATGCTATATCTCCGTGCTCATCAAATCTTACTCACATGCCCTCTAAGCAGTATGTTCTTATGCTTGAACAATGGTTGTTCAAGCTTCCAACCACCCGTATACAGAGTCGCGATATGGCGGATTTTGTTAACCATTCTATCTAAATTATGTTTACTAAGAGTGTTCAGCAGAATGATGTAACTAGTGTTTGAAACGTTGCGTTTATTTCAGAGTCGTTCTCGAATGAGAACCTGACTGCGCGCTGCGTCTGTCCCAAGTCATGTGACATCACGCACTACATAGTGTCGACGAGTTACGCGTCAGCCAATCAGAAGAGAGATAGTGGATTTGGTATGTCGAGAGAGTTGCGTCAAAAACTGAAAACCAGCTTGGAGAGAGCAATCGACACGAGGGAGGCGGTCATGCCAAAATATAACATAGACCAGACGAAAGCCAATAACCACACGCCAATGTTGGATGACGACTCCACACTTTTATCAATTCTAAACGAAATCCTGAATAACTCCTACATCAAGAAATTCGAGAAGAGCTACACATTTATACTAGAAATGGGATTCGAGAAGATAGAAAACGTCTTGAATAAGGCATTCAAAGCCGCATGGGACAATATCACTTTTGACACATGTATATTTGCAGAGAGATCTTTGACACATATTAGCGCAGTTCGTCTTAAGCACAAATGTACGCAGGTTTCAAAACTGTTAGAGAGGTTTGATGAAGTGCAAAGGGCCTATCGTGATGTTGTTCCGTTGTTGAACTTACAGACTACACCAGAAGGGCGGTACGACTCAATCTATCTACCAAGAACGTTGTTCAATGAAAGCGAGGAGACACATGAAACGTACCGTCGAATCAGACGGCATATTGAGACATTACACAAGACATTGCAATCATCGTTTTATAAAGTTTTTTCTCCGGGTGTATATAATACATGGTCTATGACTAGTAGACCACCAAAGTGGACTTATCATATGAGCTTCTCGTTGGACACCACAATCGACATTTTGAGTAACTACACCAGAAGCAGTATAACTACAACTGCCTATCTTCTCGACATGAAACTATATGAGTCACTCGTCATAAACAAACCCATTGAACATGTGAAGAATGCAAAAAGAAAATTCGTAGATCGCAAAATCCATATTACTGCCAAGATCGTTGGTCTCGAACAAAATGTTGACCTTCTCAGGTTTACGCTAAACAAATTCACACCCCGTTTAGTTAGTCTCAGAGATGCACTGGATAAATGTAACATTACAACATACTGGCAACATCTGGAGGATGACAGACACATTAGTAAACTGAAATTAGCCAAATGGTTCATGGCACAAAATATAACTGAACACATAACCCATGTAAAGGCCAGTTTATCTCATATTTCTCAGCAGTTCGATCAGTGTGTATTTTATATTCAAGAGATCGATATGATGGTATGCGAGTTGTATGCGGCCGCAGGATCAGAACCAATACTGCAGGAAATGTACAATAAGTTATTCAACTACTACAAGAAAGTGGACAGTTCTGAGAAAGAAGAAATGGTCGCGTATTTCAAACTGGATGATCCAGACGGATACCACACCAGGCTAATGCGTGGCGAGATGTCTTTGGACGAGTGCCACAATGCGACTACCCGCGATATCAGCAATGAAGCTGTGGATTTGTACATTTGGTTAAACAAGTTGTCTTCGTTCACAGAGAAACTGACACGTTTTCGGAAGGACAACCAACTACTACGTAGAACATTTTTCAGGTAAAGTATCAACATATTTGCAACTGTAATGCTATACATCATCACTGTGTAGCCATAGTGTCCCGTGGATGGGAAAAGGCCTCGTAATGCTGCATCCACATCTGCCTATCATCTGTCATATACGTAGGTCCCTATGTATAATATATAATTATGTATATATATATATATATATATATATATATATATATATATATATATATATATATATATATATATATATATCATTATCATCATGCTGTCGGTCGCGAAGCGACAAAGACTGCTTCCATCACTTGACTCTTGCTCTCCATTTGTCTCTCTGCTGTGAGAGTGATGTCCAGGAGTCGATCTTTATGTATCTCAGCTTCAGGTTTCTCTTGATTGTATCTTTGAACCGGAGACGAGGGCGCCCTCTCTTTCTGTGACCAGAAGACAGTTGGGAGTAGAGAACCTGCTTCGGTAGCCTGTCTGATGACATCCTCATGAGGTCTCCAGTCCACCGGAGATTCTTTCTGATCAGAAGATCTTCCATAGATGGCAGCCCTGTCCGTTCGAGTATTTCCTTGTTTGTCACTTTGTCCATCCAGGTTATCCTCATGATCGAACGCAGATGTCGCATCATGAAGGCATGCAACTTTTTCACCTGTCGTGTGTACACTGTCCATGCCTCGGCTCCGCATAGGAGGGTGGACAGCACAATTGCACGGTATATCTTGCCTGTAACCCGCATGGACAAATGGTGGTTGTTCCAGAGTCTCTGGCGTAGTCGGCCGAAAGATGCACTAGCCTTGGCCATCCTCCTCTGTATTTCATCGTCAATGCATCCGTCACTTGATATAGTGCTTCCGAGGTAGGTGAATTCCATAACAGAGTTCAGCTTGTTTCCATCAACCATGATATCCTCCTCTCGGGTTCTTGTAGAGTTGGGTTGGTACAGCACCTCGGTCTTCTTGATGTTAATCTTCAGGCCGAACTTCGTTGACGCATTGGAAAAAGCATCCACTATTTTCTGCATCTCTTCAGCAGAGTGTGCAACCAGTGCACTGTCATCTGCGAATAGCAGCTCCCTCATCAGTATCCGTGTAGTCTTGGTCTTCGCTCTGAAGTGTGCGACGTTGAATAGGTCAGCGCTCTGTCTGGACTGTATGTAGATGCCATCCCCCATGTCTCGGAAAGCATTGTCGAGCATTGCTGATAGGAAGATGGAAAAGAGCGTGGGCGCCAGTACACAGCCTTGCTTGACCCCATTTGTGACCCTGAACGATTCCGAGACTTCCCCTCCAACATTAAGTTGGTATAAACTAAGTTGATTTGATCAATCGTATTATGGCACCTTCCAAGCGGCAAGTGAAGGCAAGGAGGCACTTGCTGTGTGATCACTGCCACAGCTTGGTGGATTTTGCCTTATCGGGGTGCGGAAAGTCTTGGTCAGAGACAACGGAGGAAGGGTTTACTTTCCAATGTTTAGGGTGTTGGAAAGTGGACTGTCTGACGGCAGAGCTAGCTAAGCTAACGGATCTTGTGAAGGGGATGGAGAGAGGAGGGAGGATGATAGCAAGGAAAACAAATGGAGAAAGAACATCAGAAAACATGCCATGCATGAAGGAGACAGTGGAGAAAGTGACAGTAGAGAAGGAGGGGGGGACAAGGGGACAGGAGATGATAGAAGTAGATACGACAGGAGGAAAAACGAAGGGAAGAAAGGAACTGAGAGTAGATATGACCAAACGGAAGTCAATAACAAGGAAGATGTCAGGAAGAAAAGAGACAGGAAAGAAAGGACCAACAGAGAAAGCGGCAGGGGGGAAAGTCAGCAACCAGGGAGATGCAAAACGGAGGAGCTACTCTGAAGCAGTGATCGAGGGTGCATTGAGAACAGAAAGGGTTTTTATGGGCGACTCAATTTTGCGAAAGACGGACAAGACGTTAAACAAAGGAGAAGATGTTGTTGTTTGTCTTCCGGGCGCTCGGATTGAGCATGTGACAGATAGGGTAGAGAACGTGTTGGGGCATGGCCAGGGAGGATCTATATTAGTACATGTAGGGACGAACAATGCAGACAGGGAGGGGACAACTAGAATAGTGCAAAGATACAGACAGTTGGTAGGGAAACTGAAGAAGACAAGAGTTGAACAGATCATTCTCTCAGGAATCTTGCCAGTAATCGGAGGAAGGGGAGCAACCTATAGAAACTGTAAGAGGATGGCAATCAATGCTCTGGTGGAGCAGATGTGTGAAGGAGAAGGAGTTGGATTTGTAGATTTGTGGGGATACTTTGTTGGGAAGGAAGATATGTACGTGAGAGATGGCCTCCATCTAAGCGGAAAGGGCGCAGCAGTGTTCTCCGAGAACCTGCTTCAATCTATGGACAGAGGAACAGGTTGCAATTTTTTAAACTAGTTTCGCAGGGGGGATACACAGAGAAGCCAAATACTAGAGGCATAGCTAAAGACAGCAAAAAGAAATCAGCAAAAAACAGCCTGGAAAGCCCTACGAAATTTGGTTATAAATGTGTTTGTTTAAATGCAAGGAGCATAGTAAACAAAAGAAATGAACTAAACATTATGGTAGAAGATATTGACCCTCACATAATAGGTATAACTGAATCTTGGGCCACCCCCGATATATCAGATGCCGAATTAGGAATGACAGGATATGTAATGTTTAGGAAAGATAGATTAGGAAGAAGGGGAGGCGGAGTTATTTTATATATTAAAGAATCCATCCAGGCTTACGAAATAAAATTAGAAAAAGAAGCAGAATGTGAAGCTGTCTGGTGTAACATAGTTACAGGAAACTCAACATTAACTGTTGGGTTAGTTTATCGTAGTCCAAACATAAGCATAGAAGAGAATGAAAAAATGCACAACGCTATAAAAGAAGTGAGTAAACGGGACTGTATTATTATGGGGGATTTTAACCATGGGCATATAAAGTGGACATCTCTACAGAGTCCTGGGAGAGAGGATCAAGAGTTTTTAAATTTAGTACAAGATAGTTTCCTTTTTCAACATGTGTTAGAACCAACCAGGGACAAGAACGTGTTGGACATAGTTTTGAGCTCACAGAAGGAATTTGTTGATAATGTCAATATATGTGAGCCACTGGGATGTAGTGATCATAACCAGATACATTTTATCATCAAAGTAAAAGGAGAACGGAACAGAAAAATACGGTACAGGAAAAATTTTCACAAAGGAAGATATAAGGACATGAGGGAATATTTAGCGAAGATAGACTGGAATAACACACTGAAGAATAAGACAGCAACAGAATGCTGGAATATCTTAAAGAGGGAAATTGACTGCGTCGTTGACAAATTTGTCACCTTGAAAAAACAGGGGAAAAGGTCAAAGAAGAAACACTTATCGAAGGAAGCCATTAGAAAAATCAAGTACAAGCAAATGATGTGGAAGACATATAGACATACTGGAAGTGACGAAGACTATGCCATTTATAAAGAAGCACTTAATCAAGCTACAGCTGAAATTAGAAATTCGAAGAGAAGCTATGAACAAAAAATAGCTTTCAACATAAAACATGACAGCAAGAGTTTTTATGCGTATGTTCGAAGTAAACAGAAAGTTCAAGATAAGGTCGGGCCACTAGAAGGTAGTGATGGAAACATAATAACGGAGGGATTCTTAATGGCAGAAAACCTAAATGAATACTTTAGTTCGGTGTTTACCAGGGAAGATATTAGTACATTACCAGTACTAGAGACTAAGTTCGAAGGGAGAGAGTGTGACTATTTAGGACAACTAACTGTAACCCCAAAAATGGTAGCTATAAAAATAAGAGATATGAAGGATAATAAATCACCAGGAGTGGATGGGATTCCTCCCAAATTACTACTGGAAATTGTAGAACAAATTAGCATACCACTTGCAACAGTGTTCAATTTGGCATTAGAGGAAGGAGTGGTTCCGGTAGAATGGAAAGAAGCAAACATCATACCATTATTTAAAAAAGGATCAAGAAGCAAGTCAGAGAACTATAGACCAGTGAGTTTAACATCGGTGATTTGTAAACTATTAGAAAGACTAATTAAAGATCACTTGGTTGATTTTCTTGTTAAAAATAAATTGATAAACACATCTCAACATGGGTTTTTAAAAGCGAGGTCATGCTTAACAAATATGTTATGTTTTTTGGAAGATGTCACAAAGTGGGTAGATGAGGGATCACCAGTAGATATAATCTACTTAGATTTTAAAAAAGCCTTTGACAAAGTGCCACACCAAAGATTACTACTTAAACTAAAGGCCCATGGCATAGGAAATAGTATGATTAACTGGATAGAAAAATGGCTTATTGATAGAAGACAAAGAGTAGTAGTTGATGGGGAGGTTTCAAATTGGAAATCTGTTTTGAGTGGAGTACCGCAAGGATCAGTATTGGGACCTATTTTATTCTTAATATATATCAATGATTTGGATGATGACATAACAAGCAAGGTGTTGAAGTTTGCGGACGACACAAAAGTGTTTAGGAAAATAAAAAGTGATGCAGATAGACAGCATTTACAAGATGATCTAAATAAGTTGATAGAATGGTCTGAGAAATGGCAAATGCTGTTTAACTTTGGAAAGTGTAAGTGCCTCCACACAGGACATGGGAATGAAAATGCACAATATACAATGGGTGGTACTGTACTAAATACTACTGTAAAGGAAAAGGACTTAGGTTTAACCATTAGTGCTGACATGAAGGTATCAGAGCAGTGTGGAATTGCAGCAGCGAAGGCAAACCAAATTCTTGGATTAATTAGGCGAAATATAGTATACAAAGAAAAAGAACTAATAATACTGCTTTATAAAACAATAGTTAGGCCTCATTTAGAATATTGTATACAAGCATGGAGGCCATATCGCAAGAAGGATATTGATATGCTAGAAAGAGTACAAAGGAGAGCAACAAAAATGATACCAAAACTCAGGAATATTAGTTATGAAATGCGTCTAAAAGAATGTGGTCTAACAACACTAGAAACCAGAAGATTGAGAGGAGATCAGATTGAGGTTTTTAAAATATTGAATGGGTATGAAAATATTGACAGAAATATTTTTTTCACGGTCAAGGAAGAGAGAAGGACTAGAGGACATGGAGTTGCATTAACAAAGAAGCAGTGTAGACTAGATATTAGACAATTTTCATTTTCCCAAAGAATAGTAAACGAATGGAACAAATTATCAGCTGATTGTGTAGGTGCTAGAAGTGTTAATATGTTTAAAAATAAAATTGACATATACCTAAGACGGGCAGGGTATACTTAGATAGATAGGTTGGACTCTCGATAAGCCAAACGGCTTCCTTGTCCACCTGCCATCTAGAGTTGATTCTCTAGGTGGCAATCTTGTTAAATCTTGTTAAAATTAACAGTCGCCATCATTCCGGTATGTAGTGCCTCGATCATTGTTGTGAACTTCTCTGGGCAGCCATACTTCTTCAGTAGCTGCCATAGTCCGGTCCTCCCAACTGTATCGAACGCCTTACTGAAGTCGACAAATACCATGTACAGTGGTCGGTCCTGCTCAATGCACTTTTCTTGTAGTTGTCGGAGACAAAATATCATATCCACGGTGCTCCGGTTACCTCTGAAGCCACATTGTGTCTCCGGAACTACCTCTGGTGTTAGGTGGGTAGATAGTCTGTTGAGGAGGATCCTGGCGAAGATCTTGCCTGCTATGGAAAGAAGAGAGATTCCTCTATAGTTCCCACAGTCTGTTCGATCACCTTTCTTGTAGATGGTTATAATGCTTGCATCCTTCCATGCTTGTGGTACAGAACCCATCTCACAGGCATTGGTGATTAGTTGGTGCTGTCTCCTGAACAGATTGTCTCCTCCATGCTTCCATACTTCTGCAGGAATTCCATCTCCTCCAGGTGCTTTGCCATCTTTCAGGCTGGCGATTGCTCTAGCCATCTCATCCATAGTTGGAATCTCATCAAGGCTTGTTTTGGTAATGCGCTGCGGGATGTTGTCCAGAGCTTCGTGATCTATGTCGCCAGGGACGTTGAGTAGCTTCTGGAAGTGTTCACTCCATCTTGCCACAACTCTTTTGCTGTCAGAGAAGCTTTCCATTCCTTCTGTTGATTTTAGTTGAACAGGTCCCTTCTTTTTGGGCCCCCACACTTCCTTCAGTCCATTGTAGAAGCCCTTCATGTTGTTACTGTCGGCAGCTCTCTGCAGCTCCACTGCTTTCCTTTCCCACCAGTCCGACTTCAGTGCACGGGTGTGTTTTTGTAGCAGTCTGCAGGCATCTTTGTATGCTGCAGTGGTGGATCTAGTGCTCCTGGTTTGCAGCACTCTCTGGTGGGCTTGATCTCTTCTGCTCATAAGAGTCTGTAGCTCCTGGTCGTTGGGGTCGAACCAGTCCTGGTGTTTTCTGTCTGGCTTGCCAAGATATGTCTTGGCTGTGTTGTACACAACCTGCTGCAGAGCTGCCCATTCCTTGTCTGGTGTTGAGTTTTCCTTCTCCTCCCAGTGGGCGAGAGCACTGTCCATCTCCTGCTCAAAACTCTCCCTATGGCTGATGGTACTTAGTTTTGCAGTGTTGAGCTTGGTCGGCTTATTTGTCCCTTGCCTGTTGTGCTTTTGTCGTATTCTGAAAGCCACTTTTGATCTCAGCATCTGGTGATCGGTCCAACAGTTTGCTCCGCGCATGGCTCGGGTGCTGTGGATGTCCATCTTATCCCGACACCTCGTGATGATGAAGTCTATCATAAGCCAGTGTTTGGAACGAGGATGCATCCAGGTGGTCTTGCGTTCATCCTTCTGCTTGAACATGGTGTTCGTCACTATCAGTTCGAACTCAGAGCACAGAGCCAGTAGAAGTTCGCCATTGGAGTTGCATTTCCCAATCCCATGTTTGCCCATGACCAAGGGCCACTTGTCATTGTCTCTTCCTATCCTCGCATTGAAGTCTCCTATCAGCAGTAGCTTATCGGTATGAGGGATACCCCTGAGCACACTTGCGAGCTGGTTGTTGAAGGCCTCCTTGTTTTCATCTGGGTTTGTCATTGTCGGAGCATACACGCTGATAATTGTAGCAAAGTTGTGCTTGCTCAGAGGTAGTCTCATCGTCATGATTCTGTCACTTACTGGCCGTGGCATTTCTGTCAACTTTGTGATGATATCCTTTTTGATAGCAAAGCCCACTCCGGCCTCCCTTCCTTCTCCTTCGGGTTTGCCACTCCAGAAGAAAGAGTATTCCAAGTCGTTGAGACTACCAGATTCTGAGAACCTTGTTTCACATAGGGCGGCGATGTCGATGTTGTATTTGGCAAGTTCCATTGCTACTAGTGCCGTACGTCTTTCTGGTCGGTTAGCTCCTTCTCGGTCGAGGAGAGTCCTGACGTTCCATTGTCCAATTGTCAGTAGTTGTCTTCTTTGTCTTCTTCTTCTTCCTAGCTGATTTTCCACTGTCGACGGAAGATGAGGTCGAGCAGCGCGGTCCTTGGTAACCCGGGCGACGGCCGATCCAGTATCATGTTTCGTGCAGTTGTACATTTCATGGAAGCTGCTAGCAAAAACTTTTGAAGTACCGATGGCTTTTGCAAGTTACTAGCGACACTCTCTCGGGGAACAAATAGAGGTCTCACACCGGCAAGAACATGTCAATACAGGCGCAAACTATTTGTCCCTGCAGTGGCTGGTCGAGAGATGTTGGGAGTTCCATACACCAACCGCCCTTGATGCTGCCACAGTGACATGGTTTTCTGTTTAGGGTTTGCTCCCTTAGCCTTCGGTTCTGACAAGAACCTATACCACAAGGCAGTGGTTTACAACTCTGCATGGCAGGGGCGTCAAACTCCCTGAGGTATTGCAATACCTGAGGTACTGCAATACCTGCATACCCACATATATACATATACATATATACATAGTCACACACACTCACACACACACACACACACACACACACACACACACACACACACACACACACACACACACACAGACACACACATACACACACACACACACACACACACACACACACACACAAAAACACACATATGTGAAGCATAGAAGGGTCACACATGACTGTCTGTGAGGAATGAAATGACCGGAATACATGTGATGTCCTGAAACAACGGGCTAGTTGGGGTCCTGAACAAAATCCCTGGTTGCTTAGCATTTGCACTTGATAAAAATTGTACAACATTCTCAACAAGCCCACGTAACAAAATGCCGTATAGAATTGGTGCTAAAATATATGAAGTAAGTCAACTGGAAACCTGATAACATACTATATTGAACATACACTAACATATTAAAACGAAAACGTAAGTCAACTGGAAACATGACAAAATACCGTATTGAACTTATGCTAACATTTCAAAACGTAAGTCAACTGGAAACGTGACAAAATGCCGTATTGAACTTATGCTAACATAAATTATGAGAACGTAAGTCAACTGGAAACGTAACAAAATACCATATCGAATGTATGCTAACATATCAGAACGTATGTCAACTGGAAACGTAACAATATATCGTATCGAACGTATGTTAACATATCAGAACGCAAGTCAACTGGAAACGTAACAATATACCGTATTTAACTTGTGTTAACATATCAGAACGTAAGTCACCTAGAAATGTGACAAAATACCGTATCGAATTTATGATGACATATCAAAACGTATGTCAGCTGGAAACGTGACAAAATACCGTATCGAACGTATAGTAATATATCAGAACGTAAGTCAACTGGAAACGTGTCAAGATACCGTATTGAACTTATGCTAACATATCAGTACGTAAGTCAACTGGAAACGTGTCAAAATACAGTATTGAACTTAAGCTATCATATCAGAACGCAAGTCAACTGGACACGACTCGTCTCACCTACTACAGAAGAGTTGTGTTAATAAACATAGCAATCAGTACAACTGCGTAAACTCAAGACGAGGTGAAAAGCATGCAAATACGAAACCTCTTTACATCACGGATAATAATATTGCAAATATTTAGGCACGTTAGTCAAACTGTGCTTCTATGATAACCTGTTACAAATATAGACTTAATATTCAAACACCACATAGTAACTACACAAAGCAGGCTTTACGCACTGAGACATGCTGTAATGGCTGTAGTGTTATAAGTGTCGCTGGGGTGTAGGTTGTAGTGTTATATGTGGCGCTGGGGTGTAGGTTGTAGTGTCATACGTGGTGCTGGGGTGTAGGTTGTAGTGTCATAAGTGGCGCTGGGGTGTAGGTTGTAGTGTCGTAGGTGGCGCAGGGGTGTAGGTTGTAGTGTCGTAGGTGGCGCTGGGGTGTAGGTTGTAGTGTCATAGGTGGCGCTGGGGTGAAGGTTGTAGTGTCATAAATGGCGCTGGGGTGTAGGTTGTAGTGTCATAGGTGGCGCTGGGGTGTAGGTTGTAGTGTCATATGTGGCGCTGGGGTGGAGGCGGGCAACATAAATACAAAAAGGCAACTACAAAAACTGCATTTCAACTTTCATCATTCTTTTTCCATGTTTTGAAACGCAAAACGGCAACATGTTATATATGAAACGGTAACATATTTGGCGTCTTCAATCTAGCTATGTCATTTTTTCTTATGACAAAAGACTGTCTGACGTTTACATCTAGTTTAACTTTTGATAAATTCACCTGGGTTTTCCTTGCACACCGTATTACACTTTCAAAAATGGATCAATAACCGGAGAAAAACGCGGAACCTAAAATTTGAGGCGGTCTTGCATAATTTCCCTTGCGTCATATTAAATTGGTGCAGATCAGTACATATATTCTGCGCATATTTGATCGCGTCTGTCTTGTATTGCACAGAGAAGACACGAGGCAGCTTAACTAATTCGTGACGGGTTGTATATGTACGGCATGTTGGTCTGTATGCAGGGGTACGTTTATGACGGGTTGTATATATAAGGCATGTTGCTATGTATCCAGTGATACGTCTGTGACGGGTGGTATGTGTACGGCATGTTGTTCTGTATCCAGTGTTACGCGTGTGACGGGTGGTATACGTACGGCATGTAGCTTTGTATCCAGTGTTACGCGTGTGACGGGTTGTATTTATAGGGCATGTTGCTCTGTATCCAGTGGTACGTTTGTGATGGGTTGTATATGTACGGCTTGTTGCTCTGTATCCAGTTGTACCTCTGTGAACCCGACCAGAATGTATCATTGAGGTAACTCTGTTTCAGCAACAACTTTGTGGAGCTGAACATTTATATGCGAGACCTGCGAGTGAAGCTGCACGAGCAGCAGAAAGCCTACCTTCTCATCGACCTACTAAGTAAGGCTCTTGTCTGTAATCAGTCAATTTGAAGGGGAGACTGTAAGTGAAATATTAAAACAAAATACCCTATTTCACCACCACAAAATTTCGACTCACGTCAAGGTTTTGGCCACCTTCACGATATGTATCTTAACTTCTCGCAAGATGGCGTGGCGAGCAGACTGTCCCCCACGTGACTTAGTCTGTAGCCCCCTCGTCTCGTTTCATGGTTGTTGCAAGCTTCCTAATCCACATGGCTTCTTAAATCACACCTGTCTGTCTGTCTGTCCATCATTTTCGCCCCCTCCCAGTATATCACAGATTTATGTATGTCTGCACGGTCTGTTATTGCCGACTTCTTGTGAAATAAGAAATCTTGTTTTAATATGGTATTCGTCCCAATTGTTGACAATTTTTACGACTAAATCATATAGTTCAAAACGTGCTTGTTAAAAATAATACTTGCTTTTTAAAATCAACGCATATACAGTAGTTAAACATGGCATACACATATTATACGCCGATATCATGTTATGGTTTTAGAGGCTTAAACATGCGTACGCGGCACATTGGAGATCGTATCGGAAATAATCACGACCAAACAGTTACGTTACGTCAATGCCATTTATTATAAATTATTAAATGCAAACGTGCGGGACCATAACATAATAATTAACTTAATATGTGGGTGGGTGGGTGAGTGAGTGAGAGAGAGAGAGAGAGAGAGAGAGAGTGAGTGAGTGAGTGAGTGAGTGAGTGAGTGAGTTAGTTAGTTAGTTAGTTAGTTAGTTAGTGAATAAGTACGGGAATGAGTACGGTAGTGAGTACGTAAGTGCGTAAGTGAGTACGTGAGTTCGTGAGTGAGTACAGGCGTGAGTTCATGAGACATGTTGTCGAGCACTATTGAAATTGCTACACGATAAGAACATAAAAATGTGGCGACCAATTCTTTTATTTGTCCGGTTTACTCTGTGACGAGCCGTATTCATTAATAGAGCATGTGCTTCAGGTGACATCGGGGGTTCGATGGGACTGCTTATCGGGGCGAGCGTCATAACCCTCTTCGAAGCTATCGACGTATTCGCGGTCAACTTGGCCACCCGGCGTCAGAAGAAGAACGCGTCACTCCGGCGGTCACCGTCAGCAGGAGACGGGGGCGACATGGAGGCTGAAGGCGGGGATGGGGTTGGAGATAAAGACGAAGATGGAATCGGAGCAGAAGATGATGGAGGAATTGGGATAAAGGTCGTTGGTGGAATTGAAGCGGAAGACGAGAATGACACTGATGCCGAGGTCGATTACGATATTAGGTCAGGAACGAGTATGCCATCCATTGATCATAGTTTTGAAAGCACACGTCTATGAAACGTTGTACGACGTTGTACGACGTACAAATGCGTTTGATTATAGTCTTATAATATGCTTAATTACTCGATGTAACCACACACCCTTCCTGCGATGCACATAAACGCACGCACGCACTCACACACACACACACACACACACACACACACACACACACACACACACACACACACACACACACATGCACGCACTCACGCACGCGCGCGCACGCACGCACGCACACACACTCACACACACACACACAGACACACACACAATATTTTTGACTTACTAATTACCAACATACAGTTGCCAGCCATTTTGTATGGATCGCAATGAGAGTTTTAAGCGACTGTCCGAACTAACCGTTTCCACGGACCAGATGTGTGAGATAAAATAAATAAATTATTGATGCCAACTGCTGCATGCGTTTGAAATAATATCATAAATAAAACAAGCAACGTGTGTGATCAGCTAATATTCTCATCTGAATCACGTATCGATGGGTATCTCATATTGTGTTTGATGGCGCCGAAAATTCACGCAACGGGCACAAGTCCGGATGTAGCCTCCGTTACGCAGGCTCTGTGAGGAGACAGCAATTTAAATCCCTCAACTCTACCTGGAGAACTAATTAATGGGCTACAATTGTAACCGCCAGTGCGGCCTTACCCGAGATTACTCAGGCATCCCTGTTAAGTATCCGGCTTTTCGCACCCTTCTCCCGGATTACCGCCCGTGAGACGAAATCTCCAGTTTGTGATTCTTATTTCAGTTTCTAATTTTGTGATGCCCCTTTTTATAAATAAATATATCCGTGATTTACAGCGTTATCGAAGCGCTCCAAATCTCTAATCTATTTCAGTTACTATTTGCGTTGTTCCACTTTATTTTTTTACCAATATAACCGAAGAGCGTAACAGGCATTTTAATTGTGTGGGCACAATCACGTGGATCGACATGGCGCCAGCGGAGCCGAAAGCGAATTCGAAGCGGGCACCTCGTTCTACTTCGAAGAAGAAATATGCCTCAAAGTTTCTCCAAGCGTGGGTCGGCGATCTGCATTAGATTACTAAATTGACCGAGGGTTGTCACATGCGTTTTGCCGAATATGTAACTCGCATTTTACCGTTGATGCAGGAGGATGGCTTGGGGAAGGGTAAGACCAGCACTGGACGCCATTGGTTTGCCACCTTGTGTACTGTTGTGTTATGACCGGTGTCCCTCCCAAACAGCAACGAAAAAGATTGATACAGACAGTAGGTCTGACCTTGGCCAGGACACAATATGTGCAATGCTCAGCTGCAGGCTGAACACAGAGGACAGTTGTTTTCACTTTCAGCCTTCAGACGAACTGCTGAAATCTGCCAAGTCGGCAAGATGGCAGTATGTGAAGGCCCACCCTTCACATGAGTGAGCTGTTTTGCAGAGGGTTTTTAACTGTGATTGATGGTTTTAAAGTAGTGTCCAACATTTTGGTTGGCTTTTTATTGTTCTACTTGCTGAGCAAGTTTGTTTGGAGTGCCACCATTAATATTATGTAGTTGTAATTATTTTCTAAAGATTGTGCAATGCCATCAACTGTGATGGTTGGTTTTAATGTAAAGTGTCTACCATTTAGGTTGTTGTTATGGTAAGCATGTGCAATGCCGTTTGGTGTTTAGGATGGTTAACAAACTTTGTGGCAGTTATGTGAGCATAATATGTGTCATTGTTGTGGTGTTATTGCATGTTGTATTTATATTTACATAATTTTCAAATAAAGAATTGTTTTACATACGAGTGTTTGTGAATTATGCATTCTACCGCCGCGCAAAAGCTTGATTAGTACAAATCTCCAGTTTTGTCGTTTCAGAAACTTAACAGGTCTGGATTAAGGTAGAGACGCTGATTCGTTCTCATAGTGCAGACCACCATGTATAGATTTCAAAGTCACGTAGGAATCGGATGCCCAAAGTGATATAGTGATTGATTCGAAAATACACAAAATGTCATATCTCTGGAACTTCTTGACCAACTTCAATGATGATAGACCCTATTGTATGGTTTTCAAACATTCCTATTTAACTGGTATATGTTTCAAGTAGATAGTAAGTTAAGTTCATGCAGTAAGGTCAAAACAAAGATCAACATATGATGAACATTGAATAAAATAAAATTATAACCATTAGGTAATTTTTAATTACAGCATAATACCAGAATACAATAGTACAAACAAAAAGGAAGCATATGCAAGTATATGCAGAAGTTCTGGTTCAAGGTATAAATCTGAATACAAATAAGCAAATAGAAGTACTTACCAATAATAAACTGCATTGCATGTCAGGCAACCTATTTAATTTTATCTTGAAACACCTACAAGGAGATACACAGAGAACACATTGAATAAGATTATATTTGGGCGAAATTGTTTTTTACATGTTATATTCTTTAAACATATATATATATATATATATATATATATATATATATATATATATATATATATATATATATATATATATATATATATATACAATAAATATATCATGGAACATGACATGTTGAACACGTAGTGAGTTAAATCAGTGGTACACAATCTTCTGATAGTGACATTCTTTTTCATCCTACTGCAACAGTCATACATCATCTTCCTCTGCTATCATCCTGTAGTCGGGAAGGCTGTGGGATGCTAATTTTTGCCATTTGCAGAGAACAGTGCAGGTAAGCTTGTTCTCCTTGCATGAAAGATGTCTTGCAACTACATTTGATCAGTTACAAAACAGTAACTGGTGTTAGTTAGTAGAGACATACTCGTCCCCCGCAAGCATCCGTCCATTTTCCTCTAGGAGCAGAAGGCACGGGTGAGGTGTTGTAAGAAGTCGTTTTCACTGTTAGGTCATAAAGTAAACAAAAACATACATCGCCCGTGGCCACGTGATGACGCCGCCTCCCGGCAAGACATCTCGACACCTTTCAGTATTCTAATCGAATTAGAAGCCTCTCAAAATTCGTATTCGTCCCATCCTTAGTAGTAGGTGGCCGCTTTATAAGGATGTGAATCATTCCTCTGGTCTCGTCACTTCGGAGATCCCGATTACATCCCTTACCAACATGGTTTCCCTAAGGTCTTCTTCCAGTTCTTAAAAGTGTTCATCTCTTTGCAGAGTTCTGGCGTTGTAGATCGCTATCTTTTTGTAGAGTTCTGGCGTTGTCCGACACTCTACTCACTCGGCCACCGCGCCCTGATGCTTCATTATATAAGAACTTACTTTTAGTATACAAATTCCATTTATCTTATTAATGATACTTTACGTAGAGGTGTAATAATGAGTGTTCTCATTATAATAATCTATGTTAATCACTTGGGTTGATTACAACAGTATTTCATGATATTTGTATAAATTATATATAGTGTGATATGCTACACACACAGGCACGCATATATATATATATATATATATATATATATATATATATATATATATATATATATATATATATATATATATACATATACATATACATATATATATATATATATATATATATATATATATATATATATATTGATGTATATATGTATGAATCACGTATGCAAAGAAAACATATAGTATTGCCTTAAATTAATATTTATGATTTATTTATTTTAATATTTTTATTATTTTTATTTATGTAGATAAGTTTAGTCAAGTAATAAAAGAATACGTTTTAATGTCATAAATTATCTACATTAGTTTATAGATACATATTGTATATGTCTACATCATAAATGTATTTAAGCTAATGTCTTAAATGTTTTACTATTTTCAATGTATTTATAACAAATATACATTGCTTGTATTATGTACCCTTTTCAAACTATATGACTGCTCAGAGTGAAACAAACTATTATTATTATTATTAAATTTAAAGACGGGTACACGACTGGCGGGAATCCCAATATAATGAATATTTCGCATCCTAAACATGGCATATAACACGAGCAAAGCACGCACTAGGAAATATTTTTGGACAATTGTCACTCTGGATATTGAAACATTCGAGACAACTAATTTCCCTCTAGTTAATTTACAAAGTGTTTCTTTTTTATAACTTGCCATTGATTAATATCGGCATCTGTTTGGTTATTGCATCGGTATATTTCCTTTAATGACTACATTAAAAGTCGGGAATGAAGTACGCTGTGTGAATATGAAATTAAACTAAAAGCTGTGAATTTGTTGATTGACAACTGGTGTTGTGTTAGCGTGCGTAAATGTCACAACGAAACATTAATTCAGATGATCTACACTGCACAATAAACGAAAATACAATAGAGTGATAGAGAAGACGACCATTTCCAGATATTAATTTCCTTCCTGTTATTGCTACAATAAACACCTGACAACTTTAGTCAATGGCATGTTCTACTGGGTCCCATTAACAAATACCGTAACATCTAGATTTGATGTGTAGTGTAGACCGTCTGGCCGGTTGAGTCGAGCGCCTGTTGCTGTCTGTGCGTCGAGCTAGCACTGCCGTCAGTGTGTGTCTGTACGTGGGTGTGGATTGTCACAATGTCGACGCCTGCCAGTGACTGGGAGAAGGCCCGGACGCCAGGGACCAAAGTGGTGATGGAGATGTCAGCCGAGGGGGAGAGTGACGATGTCGCGAGTGAGACAAGGGGGCGGTGGAGACGAGCCTGGGGTGCGTTCTGTGAAACGACCACATTCCACGGCCTCAGATACGTCGCGCAGTCGGAAAACGCGATGCGCAGGTGAGGCAATGGACGCGTTAGTTTTGGTGTTATTTAATCCGATAATTCAATGATTCAATAATTCAATGACATTGTTAAAGTACTGTACACAAAAGTCGTTTTTCTCTAAACTCGAATTAACATTGAACACTTGGTTGTTTCACTCTAATGTTGTCATAGATGCATTACGTTTGCACCTAAATGATGTGTCTAGCCTACTATATAGAGCAATGGGGGAATAGTATGTCATATTCACCTGCACACGAGTTTATTGGCCAGCTGGGTTGCAGCATTCCCCCTTCTGTATCTGTATAACTGTATATCTGTATATCTATATCTGTATATGTTACTGGCAAAATGTCCTGGGGACACATCACGCCAGTGCGTATGGTGGGTCGTTTGGATTAGTTGTTAATATGTTGGATTACATTTGTTTTAATGAGTTTAATATCCGCAGGCGTACATTATCAGGCAGTGTTACTCTATAATATGTGTTATTACATTATCAGGCAGTCGATAGATACAATAATAGGCGATCATGACTTATCAGTTGTAATAGCAGAGAAGATCTAACAGAGAAGGGTCACTTCGCAATTTATCATTTTAGCGCGTGGAGCGCAGCGTCCCAAGCGGACGAATGTGCCGCTTCATTTGCTTGACATTAGACAATGGCAACACCACCGCCAAGTACATTGAAAAGTCGATCAACCGGCTCATTTTGCGCGACCTACGGGTGCAACGAGTAAGTTGAAGATAAGAGCACATAGCTATGAACTTTTAATTATTTTATACTACCAGGAAATAATCATCATTAAATACAAATGTTTTGTTAAAATGCTCAAACCGATATTATGTTATTGCGAGTAAAACTATCAGTAATCATTATCCATGAACACTGTTTGATTATTTATCTAATGTGTAAGAATTTGAATATACATGTATACAATAATGATATACTATATATATATATATATATATATATATATATATATATATATATATATATATATATAGTAATGTATACATGTATATTACAATTGATAATATATAATACATATTAAATAATATTAAATTATATATATATATATTATATTATAATTATTATTTTTAATATGTATAATATTATATATTAAATTATGTATTTTATATATTGCAAAAACACAATAACTATATACTTATATATATATACTTCTATATATATATATATACTTATATATCTATCTATATATATATATATATATATATATATATATAAAAGTATATAATTATTGTGTTTTCGCAATATATATATATATATATATATATATATATATATAATATACAATATATATAATTTAATCCTTTAATATATAATATACATATTATAGATAATAATGATAAGGTAATTTATATATATATATATATATATATATATATATATATATATATATATATATATATATATATATATATATGATTTAATATTATTTAATATATATTTAATATGTAATATATATATATGTGTATACAATAATGATAAATTTATATGTATTTATGTATGTATGTATATATATATATATATATATATACATAATAAGTATATATAAATATATTATATATGTATATAATTATATATAAATATATATATATATATATATATATATATATATATATATATATATATATATATATATATATATATAAGTGTATAATTATTGTCTTTTTGCAATATATAAAATACATAATTTAATCATTTAATACATAATATACATGTTATAAATAATAATGGTAATGTAATTTATATATATATATATATTATTTAGTATTATTTAATATATGTTTAATATGTAATACAAATGTGTATACAATAATAATAAACTTATATATATTTATGTATATATATATATATATATATATATATATATATACATAATAAGTATATAATTATTATATACACATATATTAAATAATATATATATTAAATATATATATATATATATCAATTATCTAAATATATGTAAATTATCATTACCATTTAAAATATGTAAATATATTATATATATATATATATATATATATATATATATATATATATATATATATACTATATTGCATAAATAAACAACATTTCTTACAAATGCATTATATATACACACATGTATTATGTATAATATATATTATATAAATATGTATATATATATATATATATATATATATATATATATACACACATATATATATATATATATATATATATATATATATATATATATATATATATATATATATACACACATATATATATATATATATATATATATATATATATATATATATAAGTTTAAAATTATCATATACAAATATATTTCATATTATTTGATATATATTAAAATATATATATATATTAAATATATATTAATATATATATATATATATATATATTATCATTAAAAACAAACACAACAATATAAAAACCCAAACAAGTGCTGACGTGGGTATAGGAAATGGGGGGCTGGGGAGAGTGCATGATACCGGCCAACGTCAGCCACATGTGTGCAAGCAAGTAAATAAAACAATAATATGATGTTAAAAAAATGTACTAATAGGCTTATCTAGTGTTTGAATAGTGAGAAAAGATTTTGCAACGTGCACTAATGCAAGTTTACGTGCTTCAGTGTTTATGAAATGCTTCAAGTGCAATTTCAATAACGTATGAATAATTGAACATATAATTTGTAGGGCCTACTGCAGTTTCATCTGGCAGCCTGCTAACACGGCACATTCGTCCGCTAGAGGCGCTACTGTCTCAAAATTCAAAATGGAACTGCCGAAGTGACCCTTCTCTGTTAGATCTTCTCTGGTAATAGTGTCTGCTGGGTGGGGGTGGGGGTGGGGGGGGGGGTGAGGCAAGGGGGTTTTTGACCTCCCTGGATTTGGAACTGAATATACTGAACGTATTCGTCACAGTATCGTTACATCTGCTTAACATTTTATCTTTTGTGTGATTCGTTTAATATTTTATAATATAACGTGCCATGTCTTGTTGGACAAAGTTCGCTCCACCTTTCCGTAGGTCACGTGGCCTGCAGAAGTGGACCATCATGTGAGTCACGTGATCAAGCGCCACTGTGGCAGCTATTTAATTGTTCTGTGTTTAACATTGGATTTATCTATTTCTACAACTGCGACACTGGTGAGAATGGAATATCATTTTGATAACATTACCCTGGATGCAAGGAACTGTTCCACTGTGTTACTGGTGTTTTATTTCTGTGTTTCTGTGAATTTTATTCAGATGGTAAACCTGTACCTATAAATGAATGAATGAATGAATGAATGAATGAATGATATTTTTTATTTGATCAGTATTTCAACCAAATACATACATTATATCCATGTCAAAACAACCCAGAATCAACACAAATATAACGATCACAATAAATATGGTAATAGTATATAATAATGTGATAAAACAGTAACACAACATACGGTCAGGATACTCCTCTAAGACCATGCTAGTCGCTATCGAGGAGCCACCTTTCCAAACAATTTCATTTACAAAATTATTCCATTTTCTAAAACAAATTCTTCGAGAGAGAAAAAACAAAAACCTTCAAGTAAAGATCCTTGTGCGCAGCTGACGTGGCTATTTTACCATAAGGCACTATTTAATTCTATAAGTCTAAGTAAATATAGAAATAAGTAGGTAGAAATATAAGTAAGTATACATACAGCGTTAAGTTGATAGGTGATTTTTGATTCTTAATGTTGCATACATACATAACAGTCTTGTCTAGTACATGCTACTTTGTAAAAAAAAAAACAGTTTAACACACTTGGCAAATTCCTGTGTAGTATGTGAGATAAGGTTTTCTTTAATTATTTCAGGTAGGTTGTTTAATAACAGTGGCAAAGAATGCCTGAGATATTTATGTGCAAAGGCATTTTTAACTTTATATGTGTATATTGTATTGTTGTTTCTTGTTTCATGAATATGTACTTCATGGTTAAACATAATCCTTCAAGTTTGTAAACAGAATGGTAAATCATGGTGTAGATATTTATAGTAAAATTATAATTGTTTAATTTAAGGATGTCGTCTACTTGTAATAAGTTGAGTTTTTTGTACACTGGTTCAGTATGGGAAAAGTAGTTACTTAAAGTAATAATTCTCAGGGCTTTTTTCTATAGTTTTATTATTCTGCTTGATTCAAGGCACCATGACATGATGCAGTAATTTTAGTTTGGCATTATTAATATCGAGAGCTAACAGATGTTTCAAATTGTTTAAAATTCCAAATTGTTTAAAACACGCATTTGATATTTTTTCAGTATGCTTTTTCCAGTTAAAATTTGTGTCTATAATTAAACCCAAAAATGATAATCGGTAACTTGTTCAATATCTATAATGTCTATCTTCAGGTTAAGTGTCTGTATATTTTTCTTTTTCTTTTTAAATATCATGTATTTATATTTTACTACATTTAGTGATAATTTCTTGATTTTGAGAGTTGTATCGTCGGCGTAAATGAGAAAGTTAAAATGTATAGTTGCTGGAGCAAAATCATTGATATATATGATAAATAAAAGTCGTTCTAAGATTGAAACTTGTGGTACACCTGTTGTTATTAATGACGAATTTGATTTGACATTGTCAATTTCCGTGGATTGTTTACGATTTTCGAAGTAGCTGCTGAATAATTTGAGATTTATTTCACGTACACCATAACATTTCAATGTTTCAATTAAAATGGTATGATCAATACGCTCTGGAAATATCGAAATAAATGTTAATTAGCATTTCATCGCTGTCCAGTTGGGTTATTATTCTATCTATTAGTTCAAGTGCCGCACATTCTGTTGAATATTTCGGTCGAAAACCATACTGATGATCAAATAAACGCTTATAGTTTCTAGTACTTTTGAAATAGCTGGTAGAAGTGATATTGGTCTATAATTACTAAATACTGTTTGCTCTCCTTTTTTATAGACTGGGGTTACCTTTGCTTTAATTTATCAGGGAATATTCCTGTGGTTAGCACTTGGTTTGTTAATAAAGCTAGATATTTGGTTAGTGCTCGTTCAAGACGTTTTTAGCAATTTAGTGGAGATACCATCATATCCATAGCTACGTTGGTTGGGGAAATTAATTGTTGTCCTCTTTATGACAACTTCTTCAACGTAGTTAAATGTAAGTTTACTTTCTACTATTTTATTTAGATAATATGTATGTCCACGAATTCCCTTATAGTTAATATTATTTGCCAGGTTACTACCTATATTGGTAAAATATTAGTTGAATTTATTTTTAGTTTCAGATTATCTGTCACTATAGAATCAGAATCTTTAAAATATTTAGGAAATGGTTTATTTGTTTTATGTCTAGACAGTATTTCATTTATGATTTTCCACGTGTTGTTATATCACATTTTAACTGATTCAAGCATTTATCATAATATAATTGTTTTGCTTTGCGAATACTTGTTTTCAAAATGCCTTTGTACGTTTTTAAGTTCACCAAAAATATGCCCTGAAGGTTCAGGGTTAGTGATTGTTAGTATTGTATAGAGTTTAGCTCTGTATCTTATTGCGATTAACAGGCCATGAGTTATCCATGTAGACTTGTTATGCTAATAGTTGCTACATTTCACTAACTTGCTAGTCATATATTTGTTTTTAGCTTGGTCTATTTCATTTATGATAATATTATAATTATGGTTTGGATCAGTATTTGGTTTAGTGTCTAATTTGTTGTATATATCACCGGAGTGTATATCATTTTTTTTACCTTTAACATAGTCTGCTTATGTTGTACATTAACTTGTATAATATTTTGGGATGGTCGACTTTAATGGTGGTGTCCACGAACATAAAATATGGCGGGTGATCAGAAAATGGTTTAATTAATATTCCTGTTGTACATTGTAAAATATGTTTTGTTAAATTACAGAAGAAATTGTCAATTAGTGTACCAGTGCATATCGAGAACCTTGTAGGAAGAGTAATTTGGGGGAACAGGCTGCATGAAGTTAACATATCAAAGAATGTGCTACAGTGTTCTTGCTCATTTATTTTTAACAAGTTTATATTGTAGTCCCCTGCGAGGATAACACTGTTGTTTTGGTGACACGGCAAATTTGATCTGACCGTTGACAATTCATTTATACCCATGGTGACCTACACACGGCAGGAACTATTCGCGTGTAACAATGCGGCTGTCAGTGGCGGCAAGCTACCGATGCCTGTGTTCGACGCAATAAAGGATAATGGGATTTGTGCGGTTTCGCGAGGATGCAGAGCCGGTCGTAATTGTAATCGCCAACGAACAATACAGTGATAGTCCAGCGCGTCGACTGATGCAGCACTTATTGTCTCGTTTTATATGTTATGGTAAAACGGTACCTGGAACCCTGCTGGATAGGCCTGCACAAGTAGACAATCAAGAGAAAGACGCCAATATTGTGTGCATAACAACGAATGTTGAATTATAACGATATTTACTCTGTTCCAGGATTCTATGGGTCATGATCGTGTTGATCAGTTCATCGATTGTGGTCTACCAATGTCAAGGCTTTATTCGAGAATACATGAGTCGGCCTGTCAAGACGAAGACAATCCTAACAGAAGACGGATACGTTGTCTTTCCGGCCGTTACCATTTGCAACCAGAACGCATTCAGGTAAAGTGTTCTACATTGGCATTTGCGGAACCTAGTTTACATAACATTAGCGTTAGTATTATTTACGTTAACGTTTTCGACATAGACGGGACCATAGGATGAACTTTGGACACCAACAATTTCATAAATGAAAAATGAAATTCCCCACAGAAATAGGTAGTTCGGAACGTAAACCGTAATAGGTACGTACACCTAAAACAAGGGATCGTATCATGCGGCGAATGCCAAGGGGGAAACGTGGCCCCCGCGTCATGCAGTAGGTCGTTTTCAAATTGAATTCTCACAATAGAATTACGTCCATCCTCAAACGTAGAAATACGAAAATAACAACTAAACAATACCATGACTACGGCCTATCTATGGACATTCTGAATGTCATTTTCTGTCCATCATCTTCATTGTGAAACCCCGGCGGATGTTATTGTATGATTGCTGTAGATGTATACTCTATAAGTACATGCGTAAATGCGTGCGGGTTGGTATATACATGTGTGTGGAACTTTGGTTTAACATGTTTGTTTTCTCAGTATATTGTAATAATAAATTTTATATACGTATGCGTATATATATATATATATATATATATATATATATATATATATATATATATGTGTATATATATATATATATATATATATATATATATATATATACACACATATATATATATATATATATATATATATATATATATATATACCATTGCAGACTCACAGCCGCGGCAGACAACGACATGTATCTCTGGCTAAACAAAATGTACGGGCGGACAAATCTATCGACATTTAACTACACTGCGTGGGGTGTAGGCAACGTGTCAATGAGAAACGTCTATCTCCGTAATAAACACCTCAAGGAGGACATGATTGTTTCGTAAGTTTCTTGGTTCATAGCGACATTAACAAACATATCCTTGTTCCTCTTGACTTCTTAATCAGGAACATACAACTTGATTTCAATATATCCTTTCAGTTTCATGTTATGGGCTATTTCTTTCGGTAGCAATGACGTTTCTGAAGACGATAACAACGTTTCGATTGTGATACCCTTCTAACAAGTAACAAACAATTTTATATGTGATTACTAAAATTGGCCTGTGGTTTATTATACAATACATTTGATTAAATAACGTGTCAACAATGTAATTTATTTGTAATATTTTACCATATTAGCTGTTTTTAGGAAAGCATACACCAATCCCGAGGCGCACATGATCTTTGTTGGACATTTACGGCCCTGTCAGGCACAGTCAGGCAACTGGAAAAAACAACAGCCCTGGTCATACTAGTTAATAGCACTGTTGTCAGAGTAACAATATTCTTAATAATAATAGCAATAACGATAATAATAAGAACCTGGTTAAACCGTGTTTACTAATAGTTATTTGTGTCATATTAGTTGCAGTTGGAAGGGGAAGTTATGCACTCATGAAGATTTCAACCTGTCGATAACAGACGCTGGTGTGTGTTACACATTCAATGATGTGCTCACCAATGATTCATTCGTCAGGTCTACGGGTATGTGCAGTGTTAACCAATGATTCATTCGTCAGGTCCTCGAGTAGGTGCAATGTTAGTTTTCGTTTCCTGCATTAAAAAAATACACAATTGTTATAACAATACAAACCTCCATAATAATAAATGCTGGCTTATAGACAATACGAGCCCATTAGACGTGGATACATGTTTATAACGAAAACAATATTATAAAGCAGTGCCACTTAAACATTTTTTTTCTCGCGAATTTCATTAAATGTGCACAGTATGTCTTGTAATGTACACTGTGTGACACTTTCGGTTGTATAAAACGTTGACCCGTGCAGGAGTCCTGAAGGGTCTACAACTGGTGGTGAACGTTGAACAGTACCAGTACATGAATGGTCCCCATGCTGCCGCGGGCTTGAAGGTCCTTCTGCACGAACAAGGGTCCATACCAATGGTGGAAAACTTCGCTGTGGCCGTCCCCGTTGGCATGAACACATTCGTTGCAGTACGCATCGCGAAGGTAAATCCGATAGATAATCCTAAAAATCGCAATCAACATCTAATCTTCGTACGCAGTTGATCACATAAGCATTAGCCGATGCAAAACGTTGAATTCTTGCTCAGGCAATGAACTCGCTAACCAGATCCATGGTTCTCGCCAGTTCTGGTGGCCATAACATAAACGTATTTCAGCCAACCGCAGCTCGTGCCACTTACAATATTTAGAAATAGAAGGAGTCATTATATTAACCGTCAGTAAATGTCAAACAATTCAATCTTGTTTTCTATGTTTTTTAAATTGTGTTACTTTTAACCTTTTTTGACACATATATATATATATATATATATATATATATATATTATAATTATTTGTCGTATTTAATTTAATTTTATTTGTAAATGTCAAATAAAGCTTTGTTATTATAGAATAAACAACAATGGTGATTGGCACACGGCAGTACTCAATCTTTGTTGTTGCATGCAGACGTCACAATTTAAAATCTAGTTCGTCGTAATTGCTTCACCTTTTAGGTGATCAACGTACCACCACCATACGGCGATTGTGTCAGCCAGCAAAAGCTGGATTATTTTGAGTACTACTCCCAGGAGGGTTGCTTCAGGGAATGCATCACCAAATTCGTTATCGGAGCTTGTGGTTGCAGAGATATCTACATGCCATCGCATAGCCCAGGTTGGTTTCAATAACCATATTTCCACTCTAGCTATTCTAGCCATGCTGTTTGATATTCATGATAGTGTTGGTCATTTAAATGAATCTTGTTTGCATTGGCAATGGTTTATTTATATGTGTATCTATCCTACCGGAAATGCCATTTGTTCTGGGTACGTAACACAGATCCGCTCATGCAGGCATATCCGCATGCACAGGGATATGCAGGCGCGCACACACACTCACTCACTCGCACACGCACCCCCCCACACACACATGCACACACACATGCACACAGACACACGCCCGCCCGCACGCACGCAAACACATACACACACAGATACGGACATACTACAGACATACAGAAACACACACATTCACACACAGGCACACACACACGCACGCACGCACGCGCAATCTCGCACGCACGCACGCACGCACGCACACACACACACACACACACACACACACACACACATGCACACACATACACATACATATACATATACACATTCTTCTGGCGTTCAGCTATTATAAGTTCACTGTTGATTTAGGGTAAATAATGTTTGCTACATATTGATTTCAGATGATCCGCCCATTTGCACAGTTTCCCAGTACACCGGCTGTCTCCTGGCGTCAATCGGTACGTTTAATCGGAATCAGTGTGAACACAACCCATAAAGTATTTCCCAAATATGTGGTTAGGAAGACTTTGACTTTCCACGAGTGGTTAACAACCGTACTCACATATTTACGTTCTGGTCATAATTATGTTAGTATTGCAATAACGAAAATATATTGTTTTAACGACTTTTTTCTATGAAGGTCAAATGATAACATGTTCTTATAAGTTATACTTAGAAATAAGTTACTTCTCGGAGAGCTGACATGCTTGAATAACCATTTGCCATAAATTTGGACGATTCGTGACAAAACTTTGAGAAGCACGGAGCCACGTTAACATTTAAATAATTTGTCAAACTTGGTTATCTTTGACCACTGAGCGCCGCCACACTACACTCAAGCTGCACTAAGTTTGACGCGCTCTTTATACTCAATGAATATTTCCGATTTGTCATTAGTTACTTCATCCATATTAGTGTAGTCGAAAAAGGGCGGGGTACCTTTCACACCCACTTTAATTGATATAACTAGATCAGAACAAAATACATAGAAAATGGTTTGCTATGTTAGCAAGTCAGTAAAATGTCCCACGTCTTAGTGCAAATTAGTGCCGCCTTTATTGAAACATCTAGTTTTCACAATATCTCAGCCAATATTACAGATAACCGACAAAACTGACAGTTTGATACTCGGCAACTCAGAAAACAACACGCTTTCGTTGCACTCAAAAACCCTATCAACTTATCTGCAATATTGGATGAGATATAGCATAACAATCACATTGTAGGTAATGCTGGCACACACGTAGTTATTTCTAGAATGGTCTTTTGATGATCGTTGACCCTGAAAACATGGGTCTGGACTCCTTATTTGTGCTGGAATGGAATTAGCCTCGGTTACCCAGGCTCCGTGAGGTGGCAGCACTTTTAAGCCCTTCACACCCGCCTGGGTATAATATACAGTTGATTGGCTGATCTATGTGACGCTTTCCGTATATAATATGACACCATATTCCTTTTATTGTGCAGAAATATCTATTGGTGAAGTAAGTCAGTAAAATCGAAATTCTACATTGAGTAGACAGGAACTGGTCGGATAAAATGCAGCAGTGGTCAAAGGTATCCAAGTCTGACTTTTAAAATATATACTGTGGCTCCGTACTCATCAAATCATAATCACATACCCTCTAAACAGTATGTTCTTATGCATGGGCAATGGTTTTTCATGCTTCCAGCCACCCGTGTACATGGTCGCGATTTGGAGGAGTTTGTTAAACCTTCTATCTAAATTATGTTTACTTAGAATGTTCAGCAGAATGATGTAATTAGTATTTGAAACGTTGCGTAAATTTCAGAGACGTTCTCGAATGAGAACCTGACTGCGCGTTGCGTCTGCCCCAAGCCGTGTGGCATCACGCACTACAGAGTGTCGACGAGTTACGCGTCAGCCAATCAGAAGAGAGATAGTGGATTTGGTATGTCGAAAGAATTCCATCGAAAACTGAAGACCAGCTTGGAGAGATCAATCGACACAAGGGAGAGGGTCGTGCCAAAAAGTCGGCAATATAACATAGAGCAGACAAAAGCCATTAACCACACGTTAATGTTGGATGATGACTCTACACTTTTGTTGATACTACACCAAATCTTAAATAACTCCTACATCAAGAAATTGGAGAAGAGCTACACATTTATACTGGAAATGGGATTTGAAAAAATAGAAAACGTCTTGAATAAGGCATTCAAAGCCGCATGGGACAACGCCAAGTTTGACACATGTATATTTGAAGAGGGATCTTTGACACATTTGGGCTGTATGGGTCTTTTACACAAACATCGGCATGTTCCAGAACTGTTA